>CM034547.1:41731908-42931908 GCA_020055645.1 Tomocerus qinae
AACGGTATATACACAAATACATTGTATCTCTGATGTTTTAATTCTGTGTACAGTTGAAATCAATATCCTTCCTCATCTTTTGTCTCTTGATCTTGAGGTTACTTTGCTCCCGCACTGCATGCCTATGAAAACTCTTCCCAGTCCTAGTACAATATGATTTTTAAAAGTTTTTGTACTTATTTTATATTAATTTATGCAAGCAAATGTTTTTATATTAATCGTACAAAAATTGTAGCTATTAATTATTAAATCTATTTTATTTGACCTAACTATTTAAATATACCAATTTTTAATTAGATAATCGGGGAAATTCGTCAGGACTCAAGAACGCAGAAGTTAGAATTGAAAGACTTGAAGATAAACGAGTGAACAAATTGGCTGCTGTTGACCCCTCTGACGAACCTCCGTTCAAAATAATCGATTGGAATAAAGGTATGGATAATTAATTTTCTTCATTGCTTTATATTGTATTACTTTTACATTTTTGTTTTTATTTCATCTGCATTGTCTAGTTTCTAAACAGGGTAAAAATTATTATTTACAGTTGAACTGCCCATTATAAAGGACAAAAATGGTCGTATATACTTTTCTAAGAAAGCAGCTGCAGACAAAACTGATTTCCTTGAAAAATATCACTCTCAATTAACAAACGGATACATATTTCCTCATGATAACTGGAACGTACAGCTTTCTAGGGTGTATAGTTCTGCAAAGCGGGTTTTGGGAATTTACGAACTTAACAATAGCTTCGAACCGTTGACTATTCTCCGCTCTATCCAGGTAAATACATACTAATGTTATTACTAATCTTACTTGTCAATATTATGTATGTAGTTAATTAAAATTTCATATCTCAATCAAATCAATGAACTTGGCTAATTAGCCAATACCTGATTGGCAATTTTTTCGTTTTGTCTGTTCTAAGTTTTAAATGAATTTCGAAACTTATTCTTAATGCAGATGTTTTCTGATGGAACAATAAATGTCATAATCAGTGGCAAGGACTGTACTGAGGAATTTCTGAAGAAAATTTCAATTGAAAATATTGATGATTTGAAAGAGCTTATCCAGTTGTTATCCACTTCTAAAGCCTGTGCAGGAAGTATCGGATTTGACATTGTGGCTGTTTGTGAAAATGCGATTCGTAGAGGGAAAGTGTGGTATTCACAAGAATGTCGGAAAGTTATCTTCAGTAATGCTGATACTACTTGTAACCCTTGTCAGCTTGTGCGCAATATTTTGCGAATTGAGAAAGCAAAGATATATCGGCAAGTTCAGGATATGGAGCAAGAACACTTACAAGAAGTTATCTCAAATTCTGAAGATAAAAAGCCAGAAGGCATTGAATTGGGTAGAGCCATTTATGATTTAATTGGGGGATTTTGGGAGGAATTGAAAATTGAAGAGGAGTCTAACAAACTCACAGATGGGATACAATAAGATTTCTTTTGCACAGCAGTCTTATGGATTTGACATTTTAGTTTCGATTTATACCTTTGTAATAATTAACTATATCGTTTATAGATTTCGAAATTCGAAATCACTTTAGTTTTTGCGTTCTTTTAGTGTACATAACAATTTAGAAAATTACATATGCCTTTCGTTTTGTCCTAGAGGTCTCATTGTCACGTTTTGGTTTTAAATAAAAATTAGTCCAAATAATTATTAATAGAATTTAAGAAGTGTTTATAGAACAAATACACTATAAGTAATCGATATCTACTAAATTAAAGAAATAAACCAATTTTATTAACCGTTGTCACCTGGTCATGTTCGAAGCAATTTCATATCGTTCATGGTATACAGAACGTACATATTTAGAACATAGGAATAAATATTTTTGTTTAGATTATCTACATATTTTGTGTAGTACTGCACTGGCATAATTTTCTAGCACACTCTACTGTCGTATAACTTGCATAAAATATAACTATATAGTACTACTATTATTATTATGGAAGCATATAGTTGATTGCTCTTTGAGAGAACGATAATTCTTTGAGAGAAGTTATATGTAAGCAAACACTAAAATCATATCGATAATCTACTGAGATAAATCAGTGGCAAGTAAGCGAAGATCTGTACTGTGTAGTGCAATGCGGATAAGGATATCACAACGATGAAAAACAGTTTTCAAGTTACGGTAAAAATGGTAGGCAGTAACGAATGGCGTCCGTAAAATATATCTAAACTTCTATCGTAATAACTATTGACACTTTATATCAATATAACTTGCTATACCTGTAAATGTCATAAATGTGACAATATTTCTAGAATTCGTGATTCTGCCTTTATATAACGATGTAGAGAGGAGATGTGGAGAAAACATGCTTTTGCTTTCATTTATATATACTATATTATATAATCTCTATATATTCCATACTATCATTATTGGGCATTGACATATATATATGCTTAACATATACATACATGCTTGACTTAATGTCAAAAAGGTATTATCGAAAAATAAATGATTCTATTGATCGTGCAAATTCCAGAAAAGGTGTTAATTTCTTTATTTATAGGTACCTAATAATTGCACGAAAAGAATTTCTTCGATAATTCATACTTCTGCAGTCTAGCTTAAGAACCTTGCCGGTCATATCCGTATGGGTCGCATTTAAGGTTATGTAACGAATAATTCAGTTTAAAAAAGTACATGACACATACTACACACACGAAGATGTGATATTTTCATTATTCGTCTAAGGATATAATTAAAAAGTTAGATACTTGTTCAACCTCGATTCGATTATGGAGAAAAAAGCCACAAAAGCAAAAAATGACGAAAGCGGAGGTCCAATAGCAATCCCAACGGAAATACTCGAGTCTGATATTGAGAAATACAAACGGAAGAAGTACTTGGAAGGCTGCTCAGTTAAGAAAGTACCTCAGTTCAAGTTAACCAAATTCATAAAAGGGAGTGATGCGTTTCCAATCAGATTTCCAGTTGTTAAAGTGAAGTCGAAACATATTTTAGAATATTACTCGGATTTTCCAGGAAAGAAAGAAGAAGTAAATCTGTGTTATAATTCTTAATTTTTCTATATATAGTTTTGATTACTTTTGGAATACATTTACTCGATGACCATGCGATGGGGAATTATTATACTTGGTTAATTTTTAAATCGTAACATATATGAATGTTTGTGTCCATTCTAGGTCTTCAAAGAACTATTGCAAAATGCTCTCGGTGCCTACCCAATAATTCATGAAGACTTTCTTCAACTTGCCATTGATTTTTTAGAACACAAAAAGAAGTATGGAAATTCATTGGAAAAGCCTCTTTACAGTCATCTCACTATAACAGCTTTAATCACAAGGCTTTTGAAGGTGAGAAAGTATTTGTACTTAAAAAATAACCTTTTAAATCTAAAATTTTGTTTTAGAAACGAGCTGTCACGTTTTTTGGAACTTCAGACAGATATAGTCTACTCACTGGAAGAAAAGGAAGAGGAAACTGGACAGCAGGTAGTAATAACTTTGTTTATTTGTCTGCTTTTTAATCAATTTAATCCTAATAAAGAAATAGTGTAATAAAATTCTTGTTAGATTTTAATCTTTGTCATTTTAGTGGGAACTGATAACCAAATGCCTCCTTTGCTCCTTAAAAGCTGCATCAGCTACGACGAAATGAAACTTGCCTCACTCATTTGTGTTTCTTCGCCTAGTTATTTCATCAATAAGGGATCCCGATCTAACGGTGGTCAGCGGACGAAACTTGATGATCACGAAGAAAAGGGGATCGTAATTGGGGTTGTTGGTTGCCGGTTTAAAAAGGTGGGACTGATGGAATGGCAAGATATGATTATCGACCCTGCACAAAACACTAAAGAAAATGGTTATGGAGATATTAATATTGAAGAATACAAAGAAAAGGGATTGTTTTCAAATCGAGCTGACTTCATCAAAGTTTTCAGCAAATTTTATTCTAAAAAATTCTTGCCACTTTATACAGATGTCAATAAATTGATGTGTAGTGAAACCATATCGGAGGAATGCGAGTATCAAAGAATCTCAAATGGTTGTTATTTTGCCAAAGATATTTACAGATTGAGAGCGCGGTAAAAATACATAATATTAATTTATAATTTTACTATTTAGTGTAACTTACCAAGTAAATTATTAAAATTAGGATGTCAGCTGAAATAATCTTGCTGGAAGCCAACGAGCGAGGAATACAGAAAGAAAAACGCGCATTTGTGCATATTGTGGGATTTGGGTTTGGAGTGTGCAAAGAATGGGCAGGACAAGAAAAAGTTTTCTTGGATGGATTTGCAGAAGCTTTGAACAACTTAGAGATTCCACACGTATCTGATGTATATTTCAGCTGGTTCGGTGAAACTTCTTGTGGAGGGGTAGAAAATGGAGGTACCATAGGCAAGAATGCAGTGAAAGTGCATTTTGGCTACAGGAGTCCTCATGATAAGCTGGAACAACCAAAAGAAGAAGATGCAATTCGCAAAATAGCTGTTGTCACTTATGCCTGGGATGGAAACTCACTGCCGGGCAATGAATTTTGGGAAGGGATGATGTGTTCAGTCGAAATAAATTATTATTATCCACACAAAGTGTATAAGCGCTAAAATTCTCTAAAAATGATCATTTATGTATTTATGCAGGGATGCTGTGTGCCTCGGGGAATCCAGCCCAAGCTTCTTCAAGTCAAATTGGAGAACTGCATAATCCACACATCAACCCCAAGGTCTGTGGAAGTAATGTTCGCATTGGTATGTTTGTTTTTCATGAATTATATCATTGTAGTTATATAACATCTGCAATTGCAAGACTGATAGACAGCTGAACATTAATTGCTATTGTTATCCTGTTGTGCTGCAGTGAGATTTACATTGTAATTTTTTTCTAATAGCATGCCCTTCTTCAGGAAAAATTGTTTCGATCAAAGAATATTTGGACGATCAGTTTAAAGAAAAAGGAGCTGTTGAAATATTGTGCCTGGAAGGCCTTGGCGGACTCTAATTCAATACCCAAATTATTAATATTATATTAATTCATTACAACCGCATGTTGATGTCGACCTGCACGTATGCAATACTTTGTGGACTTGTGGGAAATTAATAATTTACATAAAAAATTGTTACATGTCCTTGTGTATGGTTGTCAATAATTATTTGGCCATTTCGTGGTAATTCAGCTATAATATCGTATCAAACCTCATCAACGTTGTTCTCGTGGTATGTTGCATTATGCTTAAAATGTAATATCTGGAAACTCGATTGTCGTATTAAATTAATTAAACTCATAAAAACGAACAACAGATCTAAATCATTTTACACCGTAAAAACAAGTTTATAAGAAATCGTATATATCAAGAAGAAAGCATAAATTGTATTGGTGTTCATGTCATGTAAAATCTTAAAATTCTTCCTCTTTCGGCCGTTTTGTCATATTTTTGACAACTAATTGGTGAGACTACGTTTCGATGAGCAGAATGGTAGCGCATAGCCTCGTGGGGGAATATGTAAACTTATTGGCTCATATTCTAAAACATCATGTCCAAATTCCTGATATCAGCCTTATTTTTCGACCCTTTCCCCATTTCCATATTCTTCAAAAGTAAATATTTTTTGAAAGTGGGGAATTACATGCTTGAAAATAGACAAACTATATAAACAAAGATGCGCTGCTGACTCTGTTGTATGAAGAAGTGAAATCACTAGGGCCCAGCCAGACGCCAGAGTAGTTCATGAAATCTGCAACTCCAAAGAATCTGAATAGTATCGGCCGCTCACCACAATGCAAAGATAATGTTTGGCTTGTTTGGAGACAAAAATTTTCTTATTTTTATTTTTCTTGATTTCGGGGATGGGGGAGCCCACAACCCGGTACACCCTCTCTAGTTGCGGCCCTGCATAGCTGGTCTAAAATTTACAACCATGAGATTTACGATTACAAAATCGGAGTCCATTTTATTAACTTACTCCCTGTAGTAAATACATCTTTAACGCAGGTTTGCTGGCTGTCGTTGCTGTATCTTCGTCCGGGAATTTTGGACAGCCTCAACCTTTGCTCATGTCCACTCTGTATCTGCATTTTGTATGTGTGGTGTTTGAGTGTTTGTGTTGTGTTGTGTGATTGTGTGTGTCGCTAGCAATCACAATACAAATCAAATCACAAATCGCAGCAGTCGCCTTCGAAGAAGAGTAGAGCATCTTTTGCATTGATGCCATTGCATTAGAAGATTACAATTAAATAGACAATAGAGAAGAAGAGTCAAGTTTCGATTTCGATTCAAGATACCGTTGGAATACTGAGTGAGGTTGAACGAAAATTGAAATTCGGTAAGTTATTATTTTCTTTTAGTTAATTGAAAGCAGAAATGCTCTGAGAAAGTAGATTTTTTAAAGATAATAGACGTTGCAACTCCATCCGGATAACACAGGCAGGTATTAGAGACGTATTAGAGACATTTCAATACCTATTCATGTTAATAATTGTTATTTAATTTTTAATAAACTTTTTATTTTAAGGATATCAAGTGAAAGATTGAAATGGCTACTGCTGCTGTTCCTGGTCATGTTATTACAAATATTTACCGCAGGACAACAATGGGCATCGCTTTGGAAGCTAGCCTGGAGGAATTGCTAAATGAAGGGAAACTTCCAGGCACATTGGCAAACAAAATATTGTTGCAGTTTGATCGGCACATGCATTTTGCATTGGCTCATCGGGCGAAACCGAAGTTTCTTTTCAAGGCTGGAAAACTGCACACGTATAGGTACATCGACGATGTTTGGACTTTCGTCCTGGATAATGTGGAATTCCGGGAAACGCATTGCCTTCAACGAGTTGACCGTCTCAAAGTTGTAGCCAGCATTGGAAAAAACAATACAGGAGGACCAGCTGGAATGTCCGTCGTGGATTGAGTTCAATCAAATGCAATGTATTCAATTTATAATAATTTTTGATACTTCAGCATAAGTGTGCCAAATACCAATTCTAACTCTAGTAAGTTAAGTACCATGTTTTGATTAGTTAATAATTAATTATGTAATTAATTTAATATACTGTCTCTTCGTAGCAATCATACTATAGGGTAGCTGTAGATTATAGCTAATTTAATTATTGGTCTTCTTCATTCTTCTTCTTATATAAATATTTGGTTTGTAATTTTATTAATGATTAATATTATTATGATTATGATTTCTTATTAATTACTTAATGAATTTTTTTGTTTCCAGTTAGCCTGTTTATTCCTTTAATGAGCTTTAATTGCATTTCTTAATGTACCTATTTATTTGTTGTACTGAGTTTAACCAGCCAGAATCCATAATCACGTTAATAATGTTTCAACCTTTCAACTTTTTGACCTATATAAGAATTATAGTTTATTCATCATTCCAGTCTTGGTGACGTATGGTTTAAATTTTACCTGTAACTTTACGTTTTAACTTGGAACTTGATTGATCATGGTTCATTTACTTCATTCATTAAATAAAGATTGATGAATTAATTTTGTACATACGAATTTTTGCTAACAATTTTTATTGTTTAATATATTTTTTGCACCACATATATTTTGATACTGACACCTTAACAGTAATTAAGTGTACATTGGTATATAATAACTATTAATATTTATTTTTATTGTTCATTTATCAGTGTAGTAATAAGTTACATGCATGCTTTTCCGGGACAATAGGTAAACACACTCTCGCTTAATTTTATATTTACATTGGTAGATATAGTTGATTTTCATAGGCACAATGTAATTTTTCTATGAATACCTGACGTCAATTTTCACACTATCGTAATCTGGTATCATATTCATATTCGAGGTTTTGCTAGGTATTTTGTTAAACGTTTTTGTTTCTGTACTGTTAATAATCTCTGGAGTTTTCTCTGTTGTACTTGTGCTATTGTTGTTAATGTCTTCGGGGATATGCCAGTCTTTCATTATGAAATCCGCACCTTTTTCAGCTACCATAATGGTTGGAGCGTTAGTATTTCCCACCTATAGGAATTATAGAACTTAATAATAATTCAGTCAGGAATGGTAAATGATATGAAATATAGAATAATTCACGAACCACTAATTGGGGCATAACTGATGCATCTATAACTCGCAATCGGGTTGTACCAATAACTCTTAATTGTGTGTCGACAACTGCATTAGGTGATCCTTCCTTCCCCATGGCACAACTACCAACGATATGGTGAAGCGACACAGTGTATTGACGGACGAAACATTCCCAGTAGCTAAATGTTCAAATTATAATAATTTAGTGTCTCACAATTAGTTATACAGGATGACGGCGAAACATTCTAAAATAATTCGGGTTTCTAAAATGACTAAAAATTTAACATGTTTCTCGGGCACACTGAATTATTTTATAGTTAATTATTTTAAGCACAGGCTATTTTTGTAATATTGTGACAAACAGATATTTATTTTTAATTAATGCAGAATGCAAGGTAGAAACCTAATTGACTTACTCATCACTTCGGAAGGTGACGTTTTCACAGCCTGGGAAAACAACATTTGTGAATTTGGCCCCTACTCTCCCGAATGCTGTTGTATTTTCAACTAGCTCAACTGCTTTTTTGACCCCTTCGACCATGACTCGGACATCATGGTCATTATCCAGGTACTTTGGATCGATCACCTGGATAAATTATTATACACCTACATTATTATTCATGATATCCGTCTGTAGTCTGTCTTTAGTGTGCATAATAACCAAAATAACCATCAGAGTATTATACAGTCGGCGTAAATTGTTTGGCACGACGTAAATGCCGCAAAGATTAACCAAACTAATTAAATTTAATGAAAATCGTAATTTCGTACGGGTGGTAAGTAAGGATTAGAGCTTCGAAGAGTGATTTCTCCCCTAGCGTGAGGTCTGCCGGTGGAGACAAGTTGTAGAAAAGAGTCTTTTCCTCTAGCATGAGCATAGTAAGATTCCATTACATCTCGCCGAAGATTGAAAGCATGAGAAATATGTTCAGCGAATTTGTGGTAGACACTGGCCCCCATGAAAACAAGTTGAAGGTCTGGCCAATCCGCCTCTCCCGCTGCTTTAGCCAGTGACGAAGACACAAATCCCATGGCATTTGTTCCAGAAGCTGTAAACACTCCAGTTCCGTCCCTAAAAAATTCAGTCATTTTCGCAGCTTGAAGATCTCTGTCTACTAATACTGAAATACTTTCATTGGTGAAAAATGGCCCCAAGTAAGTGCAAACGTGATCTTGAACATTCTGGCCTACAGCAGGCGAATCTTGTCTCACTGTAATCTGTCAAAGAAGCATGAAATGAATGTTAATAGGTCTTGGTGAAAAATAATGGGTAACTTACTCCTAGAGATTCCAAATGATCTTTAGGTCCAATTCCAGAAAGCATCAGAAGTTTAGGAGAATTAACGGCACCAGCTGAGATAATGATTTCCTTGTAGGCATATGCATGCTTCCTTATGCCATGTCTGTCATATTCCACACCGTAGGCTTCATTTTTATCTTCTCTGAAGAGAACCTATTCAGTAAACACTCTTCAGACACGATTCGATGTAACGGAGAAGATGGCCGAAAGGCATTGCAATTAGTTAATGTCATTGTCACACTAAAATGATTTACTTACTCTGTTGACATGCGAGAACTTCCTTATCACCAAATTGTTCCGCTTTCTCGCTGGCATTATAAAAGCTTTGTAAGTGCCATGTCGTCGTCCATTTTTGACGTTAGAGTAGACTATGTCAAATCCTAAATAAATAACCGCAATTGTGTTACGTGACCGTCATTTCGTGGTAATAAGTATCGTGTCAGTGAGATGTGCAATAGCAATTAGTCGTGTCCTCATAATGATAATACCTTCGGTATAATTTCCGTTGAGATCGGCCTGTTTGTAGCCCAGTTCCTCCCCAGCATTGACATAATACTGACCACTTCCAATGTATGGAGGATGCTGTATTCTGATTTCCCCTCCTCGACCATGAGTATCATCTGTTAGTGCCAAAACAAAAACATTACAAAGGAATAGCAGTAAGTGTGTCAACAAAGTCAACATTTACAAGTCAGTAAAACCGGTTTGATGCCTTCCATCATTCTACATATTAAAACTTAGGTATATATATCTAGAAGAAGAAAACCGCTTTGAATAATCTTTAATCTTCACACTGTCCATTTGAAAACACAAGTAAAAAATATCTACATTCCTGTAAGAGATGCGATTAGATAGCGAATGTGTATTACTGAGATTTTATACCACAGCCTCTAGAAAACATAATTCGTATAATGCACATTATGCAGTAGCAAAAGAGTTACAGGTACTTGCAACTTTACTTTGCTAGTTGTACAATATGTAAGAAGTCGTTAAATCTTAAGTATCACGATCACATTGCAGTAATATCATCATGATCATATGTACTACACATTTATGTACCTAATAAACCTCATCGTCAGCCAGGTACCAATTACCAAAGATAAAAAACTATTGCAGCAGACTTTTTTTTGTTTTCAGGCGAGTTCCTACTTTACTTTGTTTAGTAGACCTTGTTTTGGTTTACATAAATCTAGATTAAAGATTCTTCTTACCTGAACTATATTTTCCCATAAAATCTTCACTCTTCTTAAAAAATGGCAGAACATTTTCATAGTTCCATCCTGAATCCCCTGTTATTTTAGCCCAATTATCAAAATCTTTTGGATTTCCGCGGGAGTGCATCATAACTGGAAAAATAAACACATTATTTCTAGTTTACCATCTCATTAATTATAAATGGTTTTGAGGTTGTAAATGTTATATTTCAAAATGTAAGAGATTTTTATTACAATTCACATTGGACGTTCCACCTAAAGATTTTCCTTGACTCCACAATGATTCCTGGTCATAATAAAAAATCAGAATGCGTAAAATATAAATAATAATATATTGAAATAAATGCAATAAAATAATTTGCAATATTTTTTAAAAAAAATATAAATTACCCTGTGTTTCATAGCTAGAGACGAATGTTTTTGAGGAACCGTTTTGAACTGCCAGTCAATTTCTGGATAATTCAGCATGAAAAAGGAAAACACCGGAATAGATTGGAGCGGATGTGGCTTTACAGGGATAGAAAATGTTAAATTAATCGTATTGAATATTTAATGTCAATATTTTCTTGTAATTGTTTAAACTTACTTCACCGCCGTATTCTAGAAGGAGAACCCGATGTTTCTCAGCAAGTCTGCTGGCCACAATTCCTCCTGCAGAACCAGCCCCGACCACAATGAAATCGAAAAAGTCCCCGCTGCGTTCATTGAAATGCATATCCAGTTGATCTGTCAGTCTGTCCATGTTGACCCAGGCCAAGAGGTACACAGACATGGAAGCCATGATTCCGTACAATACATTTGGAAACCAATTGTTAATCACCATTGGATTACTTCCTGTACCAGCCCGCCCTAAGGCTTGTAAAAGTCTAAAGGTCATTGTCGTGGATCTGTCAATGCGGGTTTTAAAACTATAGTTTCACAGCCCTGGAGAAAACAAAAAATTATTGAGCGACGTTTTCACTAGAAATACTAAAGTCACTTGTTAAATAGTTAAACCAATAAATAGTTAATGAATGTTAGTCTCGTTCACGGTCGTTCATGTCAGATGGGTGTGGATGTAAAAGAGCAACTGACTCAGGGTTAGCTGAGGACAAGTCTTACAAACAAGTAATACCAAGATGAGATTTGAGCCGCAAGAAAACAATTGGTGGCATATACTTTACTTCTAGTTGGGTTGCATTTATACTAATAAGATAATAGAGAAGTACATCTTGGTAAGTCTGTTAAACCCGCAACACCATTCCGTGGTTTATCTACATACAATAGAGCACTTGAATACGTGCATTAATCGCCCCTACTTATCATTTGTACCCATTCAGTTCAAATGCTCATGAATCTCGCCAAATACACATTTGCGATCTACAGGTAAGCAGTTTTCGCTTTGGTGTGCAAATTCATAAGATTGAGTTCAATGTGATGATGAAATTGCTGCTAATTTCTACTAATTACTGCAAATGAATTCAATTTCTTTTTACACCTACAAATGCTATTAATGTCAACCTGTAAACATAAATCTTCATCAGTAATCTATACAATTTTGTACCTTATTGAATTGAAAGTGTCTGCTACGCAAGATTTTTATTTCCCAGTTAATTAATTATTCAAACAGCCAATTCGCCAATTGGTCATTTTTTAAAACCTGTCTTGTGCCATTGTTGACTATTCTGTTGTGTAACAGATGTACACCACAAAATAACATTTCTATACCACTGCATCATTCAAGATATTAATAGATCCCAAATTAAATCATAAATATCAACAGTTGTATAACAAATTTTTGTAAGTGTATCCCATGCCATGCCCAATTATGATTGGAGTTGTTAGCAGTAGATACCCATGATAATAATGATACTGTCTATAGATTAGGTACTTGGTGTTGGTATACCTAAATAAATAAATGAATGTTCGCCTTGCATATTAATGCAAATCTACCTTATCGCTTCTATTGGTACTAATATATATATAATTGTACTAAATGCGTAATAATATAAGACACCGATGACCCTACTTACCTTTCTTCTCATTTTCCAAATACATTCATTCTTACTTATATGCAGCCCATTTAAAATGCGAGTGTGTCGCGTCGAGAATACATTTACTGACCTGAGCTCTTACTATCACCACAAAATTCCATTTGTACTTCTTGTAATTGTAAGCAAAGTTCATGCACCTAGAGGGATATAATAAAAAATGTATGTACCTCAGCGTCTCTGCCTCCTAAACTCATAACCCTGGAAAAGACAGCAAGCAAAGTGCACTGGCATATTAATTGTATAGTAGTAAGGTATGCGTATCACCATAGGACAACAATAGCAAGGGCAAGGTTAACAAAGAATAAAAGTAGATAATGGTCATTAAAGAATTAATGAGATACTGCCGACAGCTCGTTTGCTTTTTCTGTGTGTCTATAAATGCGTTTCGGTCTTCTAAAGTTCCTGATTTGATTCTCCTTTCAATAAATCCCAATCAAAAAGGTTAAAGAAGAGCTTTGTGTATCTTTTGATTACAAGTACACAAGAAGGTAAGCTAGTGTTGCGGATTAAAGAGAGTCAAATAAGAAAGAGATGAGACAGCGCCTGGAGCACCGTTTGAGTCATATACACTCATCTATGGACATTGGAAAGGTTAAGGTTCATCCAACACAACACACCCTAAAAGTCTTTTGGTTAGAATATTGCATCATTACACGCAATGTTTACCTTTCCTTATCTCAACTTCCTCACTACTATCACCATGCAGCTGTAAAGTAACTGTAATGGCAAGCGTTATAAGAACACAGTTAAGAAGTATAAAAAATAATAATTTTATGGCGATGTAATTTTCCTGTTTTTCTCCAATTTTATAATGCTTTTTGTATCAATAAACAATCAAGAATTTGATACAGGTAATAACAAATCCGGGCATGGGTGACTTCAATTATCTGTCAAAGGCCTATTAATTCTATAGATGTAGACTGAATGACGTTTGGTAATTGGCAAACCAAGCACTCTTCTGTTCCGACTCAATACACCACACAATCATATCTTAATTTCAATTCAATTAATTTTAATTAAATAGACCATATTTCTATGGTTTGAGATAATAAAGCAATAAAACCAACCTAGCTATATTATTATACATCTATAGTATCTCTGGTAGGAAGGGAAAGCCTAAATGCGCAAGCGAGAGGCATATTGCATAAAATAACGATCTACACTATTCTGGGATAAGAATGTTTCGAAATGAAACCAAATATTGACGCACAAATCTTTTGAAATTCAATAGGATTACTAAGGGTCTAGTCACTATCACTACTATAGGATAATCGTCTTGTTCGAGTTGCGCAGTGAAAAATTCTGTAGGTATGTTTGTTTAAATCATCGTGTGTTAATTTGCCGCTCTGATAACGCAGCTAAGCAGAACCCAGTCTTAAACTTTAATGTGGCAAATATCAACAAGTCCGTATATTTTTTAACAAAGCAGTTCATGCATTCTGTATGCAATATTTCCCGCTTTCAGTGCGCTTGAGGTTCCTATTATTTCATGTGCGGGGAAATTTAAAATTTGGCCTTCTACATTGAAATTTTGAAATTATATTTTTCAATTCTTCCCATCGTACAATATTACCCCAGAATGCACACTAGCTTTATTACAACAGGACCTATAGGTCCTATTGACCGGCTAGTATTTTATAGGCATACAATATCCACCAAGTATCTGTTGTATACAATGAGAACAGTTGCAGGAGAAGGTAGGTTTCCATATGCCATGTGCCTGAGGTTGGCCTCTACAAATTAAACGTAATCTATCTGCGGTCTGTCAGAATTGAAAGAAAAAAAATTTAAAATATTAGCAAAAATCGAAGTTGTTCAATAATTATACCCTAAGATCAACTATGTACATATTATAAAGGCATATAAAAGTACTGTTTAAATAAAGATTGAAAAATCAGCTTGCTAGTTATTATTATTAGTTATTAATGTACATAGGTATAATACTGGGTAAATACTATGAATTAAGAAATTATATTTAGCATATTATGTTGGTCATGAAATGGATTCAAAATTCCTGCACATAGTTTTACGCTTGGAAATTGAAATCGCCAGACAATTACACACAAACAACAGCCACTAATTTTTGCGACTTACAGCTATCTTTATATTTTCCAAGAATGTCTAGTATGTTACTGTACAATATGTTGATGTCAGATTTATGGTGATTCCCTGAGTTATATTTGTTGATCCTCTCCAATACACAATTTTACTTCAACACATACTATACATAAGTAGTTGTAGTAGCTAGTATAGGCATTGCACAAAATGTGCACCTTGTGTATAGAACGTATGTGGAGATTGAAATGTCTATCCTCGGCATCTGCAAAGAAACATTTATAGTTCAGGTACAATTATAAACAAACATAGTAACATGAGGTCATGTACATTTGTTTTATGCAGATAGCGATGCTGATGCTACTATGTCAGTTCACTACTTGTTTTCCCAAGTTCGGTAGCTGCCAAGCCTAATCCTTTGCATATCAATTACAAATTACAGCCATGCTATAAATGATTACAAGGTGTATGTAATATCTATTCTCGTTTCTTAACTTCGCAGTTTCAGACTCTCTCGTTTAAAATGACTTCATCAATCCAGTTATTAAATCACACCCGAATGATAAATGATATCATAAAAAGCATAATACTTTACTTTAATCACATCTACAACTAAATACACTACGCAGAAAGAAATACATTCCCTACATTACAAGGTAGACCTAATCATAGAATTCTAAAGTGATAACGTATCTTTAAATTCGCTGGAAATCTTTTGTACCTTCATTGGATAGTCCCTAGTTTCAAGACTTGAATAAGTATAAATTTAAATAACTCAACATGAGATTATAATCATAGGTTTCCATTTCCTGTTTTGTAAATGAATTATTTTATTTTGTGAAAATATACTTTTGAGGTTATAAACATAAGCTTCGATTTCCTGTGTTCTGAAAATACATATTTTATTTTGTTTTGTGAAAATATTCTTTATAACAACTATGGACTATAACAATGCTTTGTTGATGGGTCTCCCCGTATGATAATAAAGAACCTGCAATAAGATAATATGTATATTATTATTGTGGGTGGAATTGGAACACAAAGGAATGCGTAGGAGTCATTTTCATAAATAAATATAATAATGATAATGTGAATGATGGACGTGTCTTTTGAAAAGTGGTTATCTAATCTGTAGAATTTGAATATGTAGTTGTATGCACAAAACAAAGTTAATGCCGTTATTACGATACGAGTTAAAGCTATTTACCTGCTCTAAAAATAGGGATTACCTCATGGGATGATGGAACATCAGTTGCCTTCATTGCATGATGGAAAGTTCTCTGAAGTGTGAACTGCATTGCAAAGGAAGGGGACGGACAATTTAGGCTGATGATCTCACTGCCAACAATAAGACTAGGACAACTTTCCTTATCTTATACTATGCTACCCTAACACATGCATCAACATACAAACAACGAAATAAAATAAATACACTCAATGCATGTTAGAACTGTTGAAGTTTAGATAAATGGGGCTAATACATTTTCATAACGTTTGCAATCTGTCTAGTGACTACAGTTTTAAACTCTTAAATAGTAAAAAATATTTTAGAAACGAGGAAACGTCTGCATTGTCCAGCTAGTCCAGCTTTTTTCCCTTCGCATAGATTATGTCCAATGCAATGCAAACTTATTTGCATTGTATTTATACACGTGTATTGTATTTGTAGGATGGCAAAATATAATAATAAACAGAGATTGGATAAACATTGTAAATAGCAGTCAAGGCAAAAGGAATATTGATCAAGTAGAACGTGATTTGAAAGTAGGAAAAAGAAATCTGTGTATAGAGATAATAAATAAGTATTGGTATAATATTATACGAGATAAAAGGACGAGGCCTGCTAATTCAATGCTATATACCACATTGAATGATTGTTACATACATGCTACAGTTAAATACGTTGTGGTTAAGACTTCTTCATGCGATTCCATCATTTGGATTACATCACCGTTTTTTATGTCGAGTGCTTTGCTCTGAAGAGTTGCCACTATCTTTCTGTACACCGGCGAGAAACAAGATAAACTTTTACTATTGATCCTCGTGAGTTCACTGTTTTAATTCCTCATAAATACAAAAAGAATACACAAAAGTCGCTCATTTCAACGTCGAGTCTTCATCTGTCAACATTCGTGTCATTTCCCAGTGCAGACAATAATAATTGGTGTACACAAATAAAGTTGCGTCTCTTATAAATTGTACATGAAGTTAATTTAAATATTTTGATGCATCTCTAAGTTTCAATAATACAACAAAATGAATGTAACTGTCGTACCCGTAATTGACTCTGGAAATTCAAATGGAAAACAAGTAAATAACATCATCATGGAACAAGTTAAATTGGCTTGCGAATCTTTGCAGGCCAAGATTAACTACATTCAGGTACAGTGTTATTATCTTATCTTGTAATAATAAATATTTATTCGTGAATTTGTAACTTTCAGCATTGATTTGTATTTTAATGCTGTTTTCAATATTTATATTCAGTATGAAGAACTAGATCTTAATGACAAGACGAGCGCAGACACATTTTATAATGCAGATGTAGCTGTAATTGATTTATCAATCGAAGAACACCGAAACAATCTCTTCTACCACTTGGGTGTTCGCGAAAGTTTCGGACAAAAACAAAATATATTATTGCTAAAAATTGGTTTGCAGGACACAATTGCAAAAATGTCTGTAAGCAACAAAATACAATTATAAATCATTTATCAATTCTATATTCAAATAACTAAATATACTTCTAGTTGTATGAATATTACTGTGAAAGTTAGTTAGGTGTTAATTTCGGTACACCTTGATGAAATTGGGTTTAAAAATTATGATATTTATAGAATATCTCAATTGAAGAGTCTTTCATGGGAAGAATAGTGAAGTTTTCGGGATTGGATTATCCAACTGTAATTTACACAGAAGAAGAAGCCAAAGAAGATGCATTTGTAGCAAAAATGAAGAATCTTTTGTTAAATGCTGAAATCCAGTGCAAGTAAGCAATCAATGTGGCAATTTTGCATGATATATTTTCGTGTATGTTCATTTGAAGAAATATTTCAACAAATATTTATTATTCCAGAGCCCATATCAAAGACAAAATCCTCGCTGATTTAATAAGAGCAAGAGAAGGTCTTTACGATGAAGATACCAGTAAAGTATTTTACTCCATTAAAGATCGTCTTAAAGATAGCACAATCATTTCTGAGGCTATCATTCTTAATTTACTTATTGGGTTCCGAGAAATTGAAGACTCTGAATCGATTGTTGAAATTGTAGAAAATTTCATTTCTATTGACTCTATTCCTAAGAGCTGCGTAGAACTACCCAAGATCATGTATATGTATGCTTTCGCACTTGTCAGGTAAACAACATTCCATTTTATCATGAAAATTATGGCTTGTAATTTTATTTCTAATTCGAATTTATTGTAAAATTGTATTTTAGGTGCAATAAAAAGGGACAGAGGGAAAGAGCAATTGAAACAATTTTGAAGGCTGTAGAATTATCTAAGAACAGCGAAACTTCGAATTTCTTTTGCCTTCTTGGACGTATTTATAAAGATAAATTCATTGAATCTGATTGTAATGATCGGGATAGTTTGCAGGAGGCAATTAAATGGTACGGAAAAGGATTTCAATCAGACCCTAATGAATACGCGGGGATTAATTTAGCTACCCTCCTCATAGTTAGCGGAGAAACATTTTCAAAGTCAGAACAATTAACTCATATTGGTACGTTCGTTTTCAGACAAAATTAATTATGAAATATTAAATTGTGTAAATAGTAAATTAAAAGAATTTTAAAAAAAGTATTAAATCTCAATTTTCAATGAACAGGCATGACTATTAATAACCTTCTGGGAAGAAAGGGGAATTTAACATCTCTTCGGGATTATTGGGCATTGGCAACATTTTTCGAAGTAAATATTTTGACTGAGAATTACGCAAAAGCAATTCAAACGGCTGAACTGATGTTTAGATTGAAACCCCGTCAGTGGCATTTGAGATCAACGATGCGAAATTTAAAACTTATCATGGAATTCAGAAGAAAGAACCAAAGTGAAGATTTGAAAGATAACGAATCCCTCTTCCAGTTTTGGATAGAATATTTCCTAGATGCATGCAAGAGTGATATTTCAGAAATACGAGACATTCGAATACCTGTAATGGAATAATTTTATTTCTTGGCCTATTCCCTCACTGATTTAATTCTAAAATGAAATTCTAATGATTTTAATTAAAATATTAGGTTCTTTTGTCGGAATCAAGGAGAGAATATACTCCGTGTTACTTAATATTGAGTTCTCAAAGGAAGACTGTTCAAATTTCTAATAACTCTCTTCATAATCGTAATGACCCAAGGAAGCAACTCACACAACAAAATTGGATCTTTTCAAAAGATCGAATAAAATCTCTTAAGTAAATATTTTTATAATTTTGTGTTCAATTGTAGCTTAAATCCTAACTTGAATTCTGGTAAATAATATCGCCATGAATTTTTAGTTTGTTACAGAGAGACAACCGTGGAGTATTTCTGAGACTTCGCAAGAATTCTGATGATTTCCACATGTTCTTTCCAAATAATGAGTACAGAGAACGTTTTTACAATACAATTCTTGGCAACAATTTTTAAATCAGATGGAGAAAGTGAATAAAACGAGTCAATGAAAATTGAATGCTGCAAAATAACAAATTCGTTATTTAAGTGCAATTGATGACAAGTGTGTAATTTATTATAGAGTTTAGAATCAAATAGACTAATCCACTGTCCATTTTATAGGACGCAACGCAAAATTCGATTTTCTTTTATAAACACCAATATACGTTGTCGAATATTTTTCAGTGATTTGTTCGTAAGGCAATATTTTTCAGCATTCATTTCAGTAGTCATATTTTTGTGAAAATTAAATTTCGAATTTCTGTTCTATGATTTTTTAAAGGCAGTTAAACTTATTTCTCAACAAACTTCTTGATGAATGCCTAGTTTATAGTTCAGGCTTCACGAAGTTATCCTGAAGTTACACCGAATATGGTTAAGTACCTAATTAGGGTTTTACGAAGTTATTTTGACGTTAAAATTAAGTTCTTCACTTTCCAAGTTATTGGAATAATATTTCAATGATCCGAGAGTGACGATTTTCACCTTCATATTTATGCTTTGTTTTTAACTATAAACATCTCGGCATTATCCTCCCATGATGACGTCGTGGAACCTGGATTATAAACTAGTCGGAATAGTCTATAATATTGTTTTAGATATTTTTGTTAACAATTACTTGGATATTTTATGTATTTGCCAAAAATTATATTGTTTTATTGGAGATAGTTGTTGTTTCCAATATTGAACGTCAGTGGGCCAGGAACAAGTTTGTAGCTGTAGATTTTGATTGTTGTGTACTAAAGCCCAATAAAGCGATTAATGTCATTGTTGTAGTAAAAAATATAAATCTGTTTTAAAAATTGATACTTACACTTTAAAACCCAAAATGCCCAGAACAGCAAATCAGGTTTATAAACATTAAAAAATTATGATGCCTTTTTTGTACTAATTTGCATTTGCCTTACGAACTGATACGTATAATATACCTACACATATTTTAATAATTTCAGATTCTGTAAGTAATGTCCATATTTATTGCTTTATAATAGGTGAAAGCCTGTTAGGAACAACTAGATATCTCGTAACTAAGTTTTGTAACTATGAAAACAAATTTGAAAATTATGAAAAATACATACGGGGGGAGAAAATAATGTGCACCACTCCCCTATTAACACCCGAATTTTACACTTATTTATTTTTATTGGAATATGTCAATCCGTAGTTTACCACCACAAGCCATATCAGAAAGCTCGCCCAAATTAGAGTGACGGAGAACTAATATTATTTCTTTTTTGACTGCCCTAATGAAGCAAATTTACCTTAGGACATAGATGTATTGAGGGATGGGCTTTACGGGCTCGCGCCGCCCCGCCCCCGAAATCCAAGATAAAAGGTTTTTCTTCTCAAAATAGCAATTTCTCGCTCCGCGCGATTTTTTGCAATTTTTACCCCATTTTGGCGTTACGGGCGAATATATATTTATGATATATATATATCACGGAAAACAGAGGGTGAAAGGTCTTTTTTTCTAGACCCGAAAGTCAAAGTAATATGTAGCCGAAGGTTGGGGGACATGACGTACAGTTATCAACGAGTATATCTCCGGTAGTAATTTTACAATTTTTTAATTCGGTTTTTCATGTCTATTGCCCGTTATGTATTAAACAGGTGACGTATATGTGTTCAGAATTTAGTCGCCCTAGCCATGCATGAGTACAGCGACTAAATTCTGAAAGCTTAGTTGAAAATTGGACCATATATAAATGGTTTTACACATATGGTTACCCGCATGTTACCGGAGTCCTACTCCTTAATAACTGTTAACTGTATATTATGTCTTCCAACCTTCGGCTACATTTTACTTTGACTTTCGGTTCTAGAAGAAAGGCCCTTTCATCCTCCGTTTTTCCGTGATTTATATGAAATGTTAGCCCCCCGAAACCAGTTCTGCATAGGTGTTTGCCTTAGGACTTGTTAGTTTTCAGTATTTCAATGGGATTTTTCGATGTAGACAGAGGTGAAATACGAATGCAGTCTGAGAAAATGATTTTTGAAGGCTATTAATTCAAAATTGTCATTATTTTCTAAAGACGTTTGGCTGCGTTTATTTCAAAATTATTTGACCTTAGGGCGATTTTTATTTATTTGCACTATTAGGTCAACACAAAGTACTAATATTGTATCATTGCATTTATATCTTTCCGGGATCGAAAAACAGAGGGGGTAGGTTATTTTTTCTGGCGTTCCGACAGCCAAACTAAAATCCGATTAGAGTTTTTGGTTTTTCTCTTACCCGCTAAATTTTCAATGGAACTCAGTTGGCATCCGGGCAACCAAGTATGTCACCTGTAAGACCCGTATAATATTTATCGGGTAAGACAAATACGTAAAAACCGAAAATTCTAATCATCGGCTTCATTTTAGTTTGGCTGTCGGGACGCCTGAAGAAATAACCTACTCACTTTGTTTTTCGACGGATCGAATTGCTTATATTAGCCCTTCAGTGAGGTATTGTCGGAAGTCTGAATTGTATCCAGCCAATCAGTAAAATGAAAAGCCAATCGATATGAACAAATTTTTATGTAAATTTTTTTGGATATACATCAAGTTTTGTCTGTATTAAAGGCTTTGGCATATGAGTTTCTGAGCCTGAACGTATACAAAACTGGGTTTCGGGGGGACCAACATTTCATATAGATATCTTAAATATATGCGAAAATCTTAGCATTTTTGACGAAAATGAGTCAAAAACGGTTTAAAAATTGCGAAGAATCGCAAAATTTTTATTAGGCATACTGCCATTAGTATTTCTCAGTTCATTCAAATTCAATGCGTTTAAAGCGAAAGGATTGACAGACTGCGATTCTATTAGCTCGTCCCGTCGGGTGGCTTGAACTTGAATATGGTTGACTGAACGAAGCAATGGAAAAGGCAATGGGTATAATGTTTTTTAATATTTCTCCAAGGGAATGGCAAAACAATTCAAATATAAATGTGGGCAAAATATTTTTTCCTACCCTGTACTTAAATTATGCAATTTTTTTGCAAATTTTATTGTTTACGAAAAACTGCTCCGAGATATCTCGTTACTCGTAAAAGGCTTTCAGGTATCCGTTAATGTGGCCCAAATACAAATTAATAGTTTCGAAGTTACAAATTAACCAATCGACGAAGCCCATGCTTAAGCACTTAACTCCGAAATTGCAATTTTCAATGCTATTTTATGCTTCTCATCATCTTAAGGTTGGGATAAGTTGGAGGGTAATACATTGAAATGTCTGTACAAAAATCTCAAAGTATACTACAGAATGAAAATGCTTGTCATCTTATAAATTATGCATTCCTATTTATACCATCGTATTTAGTAAACATATGCAATCGTAACAGCTATATAGTCACAAAAGGTACGGGACAACTACAAACAAAAATGTTTGTTAGGTATAAGGCCTATGTAATTTTTTTAATGCTTTAGGGCATAGTGATAGAAAATTCAGTGTGCCTGGAAGTTATGAGATTTATAACATTATAACAGAAGAATCAAAATATTAGTTGTAATAACTGTGTACGCGACGATAAATGGATAAAAAATGATTGGGATACCGTGTTCATTTGAAGAAATATTTCCACAAATATTTATTATTTCGCTGATTTGATAAGAGCAAAAGAAGGTCTTTATAATGAAGATACCAGTAAAGTAAACCGTCTTAAAAATAGCACAATCATTTCTGAGGCTATCATTCTCAATTTACTTATTGGGTTCCGAGAAATTGAAGACTCTGAGTCGATTGTTGAAATTGTAGAAAATTTCATTTCTATTGACTCTATTCCTAAGAGCTTAGCTGCAGAGAACTACAACACAGATCATGTAAATGTATGCTTTCACACTTGTCAGGTACATAACATTCCCTTTTATTATGAAAATTATGGCTTCTAATTATTTCTAATTCCAATTTATTGAACAATTCTATATTTTAGGTGCAATAAAAAGGGACAGAGAGAAAGAGCAATCGAAACAATTTTGAAGGATGTAGAATTATTTAAGAACACCGAAACTTCGAATTTATTTAAATTGCCTTCGATTTAGGGGGAAGGCCCCCCTGGTTGTGGCCCTGAGTGTACCTACTTAGATTTTAATAAATTCAGATTCCGTAAGTAATGTCCATATTTATTGCTTTAATAGGTACCCGTTATGTGGCCCAAAAACAAATAATAGTATGTAGTTTTGAAAATTGTAATGTAGTTTTCAAACTTGACTATCATTGCTGTTATTTTTGTTATTTAGCAATCAGCCACTCGCAGTTGTCACTGATGCGATCATTTGAAGACAAATATACCTATTTTCATTTACATTGCTAGTTGCATTAGTCAATAATTTAATGCATGTCTATTCCTAACAAGTGTTCAATAGACGTTTCCCACAATTCCAGGATAACACAGGCAGGTACTGTAGTCATTTCAATACCTATTCATGTTAATTTAGTGACCGGTCACCAATTGTGGGAAACCTCTATTGCTTTATAAATGAGAATATGTGTGTGAGTCCATCGAAAAGTCTATTTACCTTTGAGAACTGAGAATTTCCTTTATTTAGGGCAAAACAAATCATTGTCTATGTAAAAGTCTATATATTTTCATCTGCATGCATAATCTTTAAATTGTGATGTAATACCGCCAATATATGGTAAATAGAACACAACCAGATACGTTGACGCTGTGTTTATATTATGTTTATATCCTAACATCAGCGACCATAACAGCAAAATTAATTATTTGCACAGGTCATAATATTAGAGTGCATGCAGTCAGATGCATGTGCAATGGTGCAATGCATCTAACTGTATATGCACACTGCACAGAGTTAAATTATAAATATAGGTGCATTACAAGGTGCATTATTACATTAACACTAATTGCACATGTACCAACATTAACCAAAGGCAGGATGTCTTTTGAGTTTACCCGTGACTTACAATAGAATGGGTAATGTAATGAATAATGAACCATACGCATACATGTAGGTAAACAATAGTATTGTAAAAGTTCTATATATGCTATTAAGGGACATTACGTGGTATTTGGTGGTCATTAATAATAGTCTAATAATAAAATTAGTGTGTGTGTGCTAGATATGCAATAAGACTTTACATGAAATGACCAATGTGTAGGAATATCTTCAATTGCAGTAAACTATTGGCAAAGAGATGATATGAAATTCTCTTTTTCATTATATATTCTACACCCACTATAAATTATAACCAGCAACTGCAAGACTTTGACAACCCTATTAGTGATTTTGGTCAGAATACCTTTTGTCAGATTGTAGATACAAACAAACTATACAACGTAATAATATTAAAATAGGCTCGTTACCTTGATCAAGGTACTAGGTACAAACTACAATTTATCTATGTTCATCTAATAACTAAAGCTGAACCGACCTAATTATTGTATTATTTTATGTACAGAGTATCTTAACAGGTGTATTTTTGTCAGTAACATATCTTTAATACATGCTAGAAAGGATAAGTTGTTTGCAAGTATTAGTTGTATAAATTGGTCACTCTAGTATTGTTTATCAGCAGAAGACTGTCATACTATTCATTTCCATATAAGCCGTCTATAAATATTTTGCACTGACCTACCAATTCTGATTTCCATTGTTGGGGAACCTAAAAAGCTGTCTGTCAACCAAAGGTCTTCCATTTTTTCCAAAATATTGCGCTGAGGTTGGGCGTTTTGTGTTCTCTCACTTTTCTCTCCTCTGCAATGTTGCAAATGGCAGTATTTGATCATGTAGATACAATTAAAATGTGTATATTATATAGGTTGTGATAAAATTAAATTACTATAATAATATTATGTCTGTGAAGTGAGAGTTAGTATGAGTATGAGTAGTAGTAATTTGAAATGGAAAAAAATGAGTACCTGGAGTAATTCAGAGGAAACTATAGTTTATTAATAGAATTGTCAACTTTTTACCTGGTAGACTATGGCTAGTAACAATAATCCGTTTTGGAAGTTTCGGTTGCAAATTGTTATAATTATTCTACTACAGAATATTTGGAAAATAGAATCAATTTTAGTAAAAGGTAAGTAACTCACGAATCCATTTGCAGATTTTAAACCTAATAAATGGAGATAATTTTAAACAGATTGAATTGATTATTGACTAGCTCCTTGTTCATCCGTCCCCCCAAACTTTCCTCGTGGAATAAATGTACGAAAAACGACTTTTAAAAACTGGAATGAAGAGATCGTGTCTAAAGGATTGTGGGAGGTAATACCATTTAGTGTTTCTGATGTGATCGCTGTGACTAATTGGGCTTATGTGAACAACTACAAAATTCGTGTCAAAGGATCAGGATTTTCATGGTCACCTTTAACAGTGTTGCCGAATAGTGACTGCACAAAAGTGATTTTAGTGAATTTATCAAAACATTTTAGATCTATGAATGTCGTCCAATCAAATTTAAATAATTCCGCCGTGCGAGTGCAAACTGGTGCATCGATGATTTCTTTGTTGGAATTCCTGGAAGATATCGGCAGGGGTTTTGTGCATGCTCCTGTTGTTGGTGATATAACAGTTGGTGGTGCATTTGCAGTGGCTTCTCATGGATTCGGAGCTCGGGCTTTTGGGGAAGATTTATCTCCGGGACTTACCTACGGATCTTTGAGCAATACAATAATCTCCCTTACAGCAGTAGTTTGGGATGACTCAGTGAAAGAGTATGGCATCAAAGAATTTTTTCGTGAAGACAAAGAAACAAAAGCTTTTTTAACTCACTTGGGCCGAACTCTGGTCATTGATTATGTTATCCGAGTCGGTGCTAATTACAATTTGAGATGTGTTAGTCGTACTAACGAACTAGATTCAGATCTTTTCAGTTTGTCCAGAAATACTTTGAGTAACAACTACGTTCACTATTTAAATTCTGTTGGACGACTTCAAACATTGAGTTTTCCATTATCTACAACCAGAAAAAACACATTCTTACGATTTTGTGCAGTAGAGAATGTGAAACCTGAAGAATCTTTAGGAGTGATTCGTCCATTCAACTATCCTTATTTAGACAGCATCCCTCCTTCAGTTTCTAATCTTATCAACTCATTCTCAATTGTTACCCAACAAAAATTTACTCCTGTTGTTCACACTGTGGGAATATTAGCAATTTCCTCCGCAATTCAATTGACAAAAACAGGAGATCTTTGGGGCTTGTCTAAAAATCATATTCTTTTGATACAGCCTATTACACTCAGGATTACTACCTCTGGATATACAATAATAACCAGCAGAAATAATGTGCAAAATGTAATACACGATTTCGTCTCATTTTATTTAACATTGCTTAGAAGTTATGCTGAATCTAACAAATACCCGATAAGTGGCCCTTACGAAATAAGAGTCACAGGTCTAGACGGACCAGAGGATGTTCTGGTTCATGGCGCTGAGTCTCCGACACTCTCTCCTTCAACACCTTGTCTACTAAAACCAGAATTTGACACTGCTGTTGCCATTGACCTTACTACAACACCTGGCGCTCCAAACTTTTTCGAATTCATGGAAAACCTTGAATCATTCCTATTCACAAGATTTAATGGGGCTGATTCTTTAGTCAGACCTGAATGGTCCAAACTTTTCGCTTTTACGAAAGAAGGACCATTTACTAACCAAACTGTATTGAAAACAATTATACCAAAATCATATGAAAATGATAATCAAGGATTGCACTGGGCAAATTGGATTTTTAATCGTTACGATCCACATTCAGTTTTTACTAACAAATTTTTGGAACAATTGTTTAATTAATTTCTTTATTTTGATGATTTTAATAAATATAATGAAAGATCGTACATTGTTTATATTGCTCCCGATATTGCTCCCGGTTATTTTATTCCACTGATACGTAAACGTAGTTTTATTTTCCTACAATCCACAATAATGAGGTAAACACAACGTGAAAACTTACTGCAGTAATAATTATTTCAGACTTGTATTAATGAAATGTCTTTTTTACTTTGCATTTCTCGTTTTACACCAGAAATAATGCAAATGCCAAGTGAAATCAGATGTCAAAGACATTTCAGAGAGAAAGACGACGGAAAGCCGTAAAGAATAAAAGCTACAATGATCAAGTCATCAAAGTATTCCTTAAAAGTGCATTTTTATTTTAAATTTTTTGTTTATGCTGATCATGTAGCAATAATAATTGTTCACATTAATGAATCGTTGGTCTGACATTCCGTGAAGATTCCGTCAGCATTTTATTTGCAGGTTCTTTAGGCGGTTCAAAGTGTGGATACCTATAATTTTATAGCGATTGTAAGTAAACATTATGCCGACTGAATGCATGTTCATGTAAACATTAATCAACCTATCAACAACCGAACAGACTAATAACGATAAGATAAACTTGATATTTTGCTTTGATTCGTGATTTGCAGATTTGCACTTTGCCTTTTTCCAGGGTGGCCAATTAATTCAGACAGTTCTAACAAAGGAGAATTTATTTATCCTTCAGCCCATTCATTAGATAAATTAGATAGAGAGAACTGTTATACAAACAGTTGAATTTATTATTGCAATATTAATTTGATTACATAAACACATCATCAGTAAAATATGATCAATATACTTCCTAGTAAATAAATAAAAAGTAAATAAAAATGACCAGCAAAAAGTTTTGATACGAATCAGTTTGTACTACCTGTAACTGTAAAAACCGATTGTACAATGTACGCATTCTTCTGTAGTATTATATTTAGAAGCAGACAACTCGTTTGTTTTGCAAATTAGTTTAAATGCGTAAAATGATTAAAATGAAGTTCTTGATTCTTATATGGTTCGTATTAAGTCAAATGTATGAAAAAGACAAGAAAAATGTTAATAATTAACAAGGAGATCTTGTCAGAAATGTCAAAAATGAGTGACAACAAGAAGGTGAGACAATCTCAGTATGGCTTCTTAATTATAAATTCCTGAACCCACATCCGTATTCTTTTTCTTGAGGATTTTCTCGTGTCATACTTGTCACGCGTGTTTCATCTTATAAAAAATAATAAGGATCTCTAGGTATACATGTTATTACACTAATTTAAGATTAACGTTCATTCTACGTGCTTCTCGTACAATTTAGTCACCTGAAGTTCAACACAAAGGAAGACAATTATTTTATCGTCTGTTGAACTTGACTTCATTGAGGTAGGCATTTATAATTGGTCTCCACCAATTTAGCTGTATCTACTCCTTAATAGTGCATCCCAAGTTATTAGTAAAATCAAGTAAAATGTAAAAAGCATAAAATAAGGTTCCTAAATACATTTCTTTGTTGATGTACCTGAATATTTGGTAAAATTTTCCATAAGAATTCATTCCGTGAGTACTAAAGAAAAGTATGACTGGAAGAGTTATTCTTTAACGTTGATTCTTCGATTTTGAAACAAGTTTCTTGTGTTTAGGATTTGTCACGTATGACAATAAAGAATATGAATGTGGAGAGATGGTGTTTTGGGGTTGTTTAGGTAGCAACTTTGTAGAGAGATGAGGCGACGAGACGAAGATGACGAGAGTAATGTTCTTTGGGAGTATACACCCTTCTGATTACAATAAATGATGGTACAGGAGGTGAACTGGAGGTACACTGTACTGTATATTGCAAAAACATGCTCTCTATATAATACATAAGGGGAAAACACGTTTTCTGACTCCAACCGTATAATTCGAAGCATTACATTCAAAACAATAGGAATTAGCAAAGGCAGTTTATCTCATTGTCGTAAGCAATACGTAAGTCTTAATGGTCATTGGATTTACCACGGAAGAATCACCGATTCATCTTTTATGTTGAGAGTTGATTCCTCTGTACTGTTACTACACCGTCTGTAAGAAATAAAAGAGCTCTGTCTTTCCCGACCCTACCTCACAATTATTTTCTTTGCCGCCACAAACACAAGTCAATTCTTTCCACGAAGAAAATGTCGAAAATTTTACTTTGTTTCTTCTGCATTGCCATAACAGGATCTTTGGCATTTTCCAATATCATTGATATTTACCGAAAAGAAGTTTTCAACATTGCTGTCCTCAAAAATCAAAAACCTGTCATTGTCTACTTCACGTCCCAGTAAATCACGATTTAAATCTCTTATGACAAGATTTCGATTTCAATTATTTACTATTTATTTTCTATTTCAGAGCATGCACCATCTGCGAAAAACTCTACACTAAACTGGAAGCCATGTCCCGAGAACAAAGTGACAAAATGTATTTGGCCAAAGCAGATTTCGACAAACTACCCGCAGAAACTAAAGAAGCCTTTGGGATTCAAACGATTCCTACTACAAGACTTTACTACAGAGGAAGAATGCTCGATGAGGTCAAGGGACCCAAGTGGCTTGACATGCGAGTTTTGTTCGCAGATGCTTTAGTCTAATGATTCACCGATATTCAAATTGTTTCTGTTATTTATTGTTAAAAGGTTGTTTTTTGTTAAAACATTTTTGTACTGATGAGAATTTGTGAATTAGATAATGTAATTCTTGTAATTGAAAAAAATGTATTGAAGATTTGGTCATTAATAAAGATTGGTCGATTATAAACATTGGATATACTATACACTTAATTGGTTTATAGGGCTTTGAACCCTACTTGGTTTTCACTCTGTATACTTATCACTAATTTGGCAATTTTTCGGAATTTAGTAAGTGTTTCTAGGAATTGGGATTTGCTACCGGTTAGTTGTTGTTTAGTTAGGTACTTAATGATGGCACTAATAGTATTGAACACCTACTTATTCTGAGAAATAATTAATCTACATAGATATTGCATATAAAGCTTATAAGAAAAGTAGTGCGATTGTGGATTTGCATAATGCACCTGTCTGTGAATTGCATGCATGCTGAATAGAACTGATTCATGAAATTATTGGGATGGAGTAAGTGGGAGGCTAAAATAATGCCCATGTGTCTCGTTAATTGAAGAGTAAAGTAATTTATTAGCATAATTATCAACATGCAAAAAATTGAAGAACAGAAAAAATGATCAAGGAACACAAATCCTCGTTTTACTTCTGATTGATGGGTTCAAGACTTGGATGAGACAGAAGACAAGCTCTGCCTATTGAGTATACACTTAATCCTACCCTACATACGGGTCTGTTTACTATTATTACTGGCCTAACCCATACTTCTCTATTTACATGACGTACGTACGTACACCTGCTATCTGTATCTCTTTTTACCAGTTTCCTCAAACTTGCAATTTTTCTAGAGCTCTAAGAAGAGGTCAACATTCAGCACTGCAAATCTGCGATCGACTTATAAATTGCAATGTAATAAGTTTAAATTGCACATTAGAACAGTATCATCTCAGCCAAATGGATTTACCTTTACTACGTGCGTCTACCTCAATTATTATGCACAAGGGTCTATTCATAAATTGGCATGTTCTCAACTGTATTCATATTCCACAATATTTTTAACCACCAAAAATTAAAAAAAAAATTAAATTGCAATAACAATGTCACGATTTAACATTACTTTTAATTTTTTTACTTTAAAAATGTTTTTCATTGCCTTTTCTCCGTTTGTACCTTGTGGTAGACATAATAAATGGAGAATCCCCAAGTTTGGATTATATTTTGCTATGGTTTAACAATTCGAACAAAGGAAAGGATGGCAAGAGCTGCTAAATGGTTAAGTGACGTATGCATAAGTAATTTAATTCAGATTCAAGTCAAGATTCAACTCTCAAGCCTTAATCTGTTGTCTTGTCTCGTTTTGCCGAGTTCCTTTTGCGTGACAAGTTTCTCATAAAAAACTGTTTTATAGTAAATCTCTGCCATTTGTTGTAGACGGTGATGGGGATTCGGTATAAAGATGAGTACAGTAATGTAAGTGCATACACACGATGTAAATAATAAAGGTCTATGTCATGTCACTACTTATGTACGGAATGTAAATGTAATCGACCGAAACGAAAACAATACACATGTAGGAAGTGTATATACATGTGTATGCACATAATAACACGTATACACTGTACATTAAGTATAGGAGTAAAGCAAGTACATGGACAAGTATAAGGAAGACAATCAGTAATTAGCAATTTTGCAAATAAAATATAAAGGTAGGTGAATTCGCGATTTAAAGTTAATTCTTCTTTAACCGCCACGCAGAGCAAAACTAAAACGAAATCCAAAATGGTTCGAGTAGGTCTCTCTGTAGTGCTGGGCATTGTGCTAGTCTCCACTCTGTCTACTTGGTACGTTCAAGGAGTAACTCTCAACATCATTGACATTTACAGAAAACAAGTGTTCGACATCGCAGTCTTGGGCAACAGAAAACCTGTTGTCGTTTTCTACTACTCATCCAGGTAAACATTGCTAATTAACATAATTATATGTAATCCTATCATAAATTATATTTATATTTTGTTTGCTTTCAGTTCGTGTGGAGCTTGCAAATGGTCTCTTTTGCCCATGCTGGAGAAAATGGTGAAACGAAAGAGCGAGGAGATTTATTTCGCTAAGGTGGACATTGACAAGCTACCAGAACTGATGACCGAGCATGGAATATCCACAATTCCTACTACAATGACCTATTACGAAGGATTGCCAATGGATTACGTTGAGGGCACCTTCTGGAATCCGATTGTTGCTCTTGTGAACAAAGCGGCCAAAATGAAAGCTTGATTTACCATCCAAGACCAATTACCATTTAGTTTAATCCACACTGTTATGCAATGCATCTCGTAGTTATTTGGAGTTTTTTCCCAGTCTGACTGACCTGACCAATTATTGTTGTTGTTAATTTAATAGAATAATAAAGCCAATTCGACATTTGTAAAACTAAGCCAATTTTCACACTTCACTGATGACGATTTCATTTTCCTGCACAATTTATGCCCAAAAATGAAACTGCAGCACAACACAGAATTTATTGGCATGATAAAAAATGTGCAGGATATGAGATAGGGAACTATAAGCAGCATTTAAACAATAATATATACAGTGTTATTAAATTCCGCGGGATTTTAATGGGGTTGACATACAAAAGGCAATTTTACACATCCGTGTTAGAACAATGTAATTATTTCGCAGACTTATTGCCTATGAATCCTTGAACCATTTTCATCACATTTGGATCCTGAAGTAATTTCATGCCTTGTTCCATTAGTTTTCGTCCGCCATCTCCTTGCATCATCTTCATTCCTGCATATGCAAATAGTGTCTTGGAGTGAATAACCGAAAAATCGTATTGTGGATTCAATAATGTCAGTTACATACCCATATCCATCATTTTCTTTCCTTCATCTCCTTGGAACATCTTCATAATCCCTCCAAGTCCACCACCCTCTTTTCCCCCGCCCCCACCCCCCATAAATGATTTCATTAGCGTTTCTATAAGACCTCCACCACCGCCACTCTTTCCATCACCTGATGCTCCTTTCAGTAGCATTTTTATCATGTCACCGCCCTCCTTCCCGCCCATCAGCTTCATTACGTCTCCCAGCATACCTTAATTACAGTAATATGCAAAACAATTAATTGAATCTCATAAAGAATGAATTATTTCTTTTACCTCCTGCACCTCCACCACCTCCTCCTCCGCCTCCAGTCCCTGAATCTTTTCCTTTCATTTTATTCGCCCATCCCATCATTTGCTTCATACTGTCATCCGCCGCCACTCTCGGGACCTTTCAATTGAAAAAATACAGGTAATACCTTTTTATCGCTAAGAAAAATATTTTTTGATAGAACTAGCTAGGCTAATTATAGGTACTAAATAATAATAAACAGAATTGAAGGAATTTGAATAAGTCACGTACCTACCTCGTGTGCAATAATAGCGAGTAATGCCCCAAGGGCAAAAATTGATAAAAATTTTGACCTAACCATCTTTATTTAAAACCCACTTCTGGGAACACCAAGTTATACTTTTTGCTCTCGAAGAAGGAGTCCAAAAATTACAACCTTTATATACTGCATCAATTTTTTGGTGGCAGAGAGGCTGACTTGATCAGAAATGATACAATAATATAAATGTCACGTTACTAGAGCTTCTTGTCCAATGCTTCCATTGTTAAGGTAAATAATTTGTCAACTAAGCCTATAGAAATATTTTTTGTCATTTGCGTAAGTACTATAGAATTAGATAGTGCATGTACATTCTCAACCAAAAATTAAACACGCAATTTATTGAAAATTTTTTTTATTCCATGCAATTTGTAATCAGGCTATAAATTATTGCTACTAGAGTAGAGCGTAAATGGTGTACAATGTACAATGTGAGACAATATAAGAAATTGTAATTGACCAATTTACTTGGTAGCGTAGTACAGTACAAATAGTTTATTACTTATCTCATGTTAAGTTTAGGTTATTTAGAACGTATAAAAATTATTTTCAGTTTAGTTATCCCTCAATGTTTCACAATACTATATAACAACGCTAATAGTGAATATAATTATTACCATTTTTGTGTCATTATCAATTACAAAGGTATTATTTGTGTCAACATGGGTTTGTCCATTGGCAGTGACACAGAGATCATATCTTATGTGTAAAGAACTAAAGATTCTCAACAAAGTAGGCACTGACATTTATTAGTTGCACTATATACTGATTATATGCAATAGGTACATCATGTAATTTGATGGTCTTTTCCATTCCAAACTATTTAATTAGTAATGTAAATTCTAAGGTCACAGAATAATATCCATATAATATATGCAATGGACATATCCGAGTACACAGATTACCTAATTAAAATTATTGGACCAATTCCCACCTAATCTGTGTTTTAGCTTCTTTATAATGTTGGTTACAGTGTACAAAAATTATCACTTTTTAGCCTTTTATACCATCACAGCGCATTTAATGGTAAAAATGGTAAAATTATAGTGAATAATTAAATCATAATTAAATATTTCAAATTAAGATTTATAATTGAATGTTCACGGAAAATAGTGAAAAAATGTCATTTAGTCAGCTGCAAAGGTATTTTATGTATTGGCTAATTTTATTCAAAATTCTGTACGAAAATAAAACTATTTTTACCTTTTCTTACCAATTACACCTTTTACCACCAATTTTTAGGTGGTGGTAAATAACATTAAATACCATTAAAAACCACTTACTTACCAATGATAAGTGGTAAATGGTATTTTGTACACTGGTTGTTTACTGTTTAGTTGGTTAAATTTAGTATTCGGTTTGATTAATGGAAAAAGCTTTTGCTGCGTAATATCTGCAAAATACGCAAAAAAGTACAAAACTCATGATGCCAGTCTATTTCTGGTACAGCGTTATTGAAGGTTGCTTGCATGATTGGATTAACCTATCTAATTATTTCTTTTTCAATATTATAATATATTTTAGGTATTCTATAGTATAACAATAATATTGTAATAGTCTCATTTTGGCAACTAAGTGCTGTGGCAAAATGAGTATACTGTGAACTATGAATGGTGACGTCTATCATTGTAGTTGTAGTCATTTAACCAATAAGTTGCATTGGACAACAAAAATGAACGATACACTAACACGTTCCACCAAGTCGAAGGATTGTATTTCAGTTACGATTCTTGTAATAAACGATTCATGCCATGTCACTTTCCATTATCAAGCGTTAAGAAATTGTCAGCAATGAAGTCCTTCTCACTTTTTAAGAATATAGGATAAGACATGGAATTACTTGAACTGTGGACTAAAGCAACCACCGATGACAATGATAATGATATATTACTTTAGGGGAAACCACCTACAGAATAAACAGTCTATATCATCAAGTAATATATTCTCTTTACATAATAGATATCTATTCCACACCTTTATTGTCAAATCGGGTAAAATGAAACTTAGGGCTAATAAATTCACCATTATGCATTACAGTTGTCGAGTTGTCATATTACATTATAATAAGCAAGTGAAAGAAGCCGCAACTGTTGGCAATTTTCAATAGCCACTGAAAAACATCCTCCTGAACTCTTTCACTATTCATTTTGATAAGCAACTGGAAGTTTCTTACTAAAAACTTTCTTTTAAGTATCTTTAATCACATTGCGATTTACTGAGTTTAGCTACTAAAATGAACAAAAGCAATAATTGGAGAAATGTTTCTCTGCTCTTCCTTCTTCAGTTTTCTGCAACTTCCAATACAACTCTTACTATGGGTACAATAATATACAAGGAGTACTGACTTAATTTTTCTGGCATAGATTGAGTAGGTTAAGGAGGGCTATAATTGATTCTTTAAGTAGGTATATAGAGCAGGCTGTATATTATGTTTTGTCATATTTGCCCGACCTTGCCATCTCAATTATTATTGTTTCTAGGAATTTAGTGATTTCAAAACTATTAACAGAAAATAAATTTTGAAATAGGAATGGAGACAAACAGCTTATTTTTGGATACTCCTTGTCATCCAGACGGATCAATTTTAGCGAAACAAATTTGTGTGCAATGTATCGAATCGTCATCAAAGGTTCTCAAACCTTCCATCACAAAGGTAAGTATGTGTTAATACAGCAGGATACAAAGCACAAGAAATAACTTATAACCTAGTACACGTCTCTGAATTATTATTTGACTTTAATTTCCCTTCCAGTCTTCGAAATCTTCTACTAAGTCTTCCAAAGGGCGTAATGCAAACGGAATTGTGCAGTCGTTTGTAAGGAACTGGGAAAACGACGAGCTATTAAGGTTAAGTAAAATTATTACTATTAATAATTATTCTACTGGTAGAAATTACGTATTTCATGCATATAATTTTATAATTTCATGGTTATATGAAATCATGAAGATATTTTGGGATCTGTACATTCACATAATCACAAGAAACTCCTGAAATGCGAATAACTGAAAAATTGCAGTAAAATAGAAAAGAGATAAATTCACAGTTAAAAAATAAAAAGACATTTAGTTGCAACATTAAAATTGCCTATATCTGTCCATTTGCAAAGAATGACATAAATTGGGGATCGATGAAAATTTATAGTTAGTATTCATAGCATTATTCCATAATTTTTCTATTGATAGTTTGCTACTTTTGTGAGGTGGATACGTGATACTTATACCTTCATCATTTCATCAACTAACCAAATGAAAGGTTTGCATGTCTCCAGTTCCTGTCACGAGACTGAATAAGACCACAATGGTGTAGGCAGAACTGAAATTGTGGCATTGATCTAGGATCTATTAATTTTTAACACATCGATAACAAATACTATAACAGCCACAATCTCTCATTCTGATTCTGACGTATATCAGTCTGTAAAAGCTTTTTCGACAATATTTCTTGCCTCGGAATTTACGATTTATTACAAAATGCTGACAATGGTATATAAATTATGATTTATGGCTACTATCTATATTTTATGCACATACATTACTTGGATAAAATATTAATATTGACTAGCGTTTGACTCATTACCGGGTAGTAGCCAAAATAATTTTTAACCTGCTTAAATTAAGAGCAGGCTAAAGATAATCTTTTTAACCATATGACATTTTACCCGGCTAAAATGACATACTTGCTGGTTAAAATGTAAAAACAGCCGACTAAAATAAAACCTGTTCCCACAGTATGGTAAATTCAGTTTATAAAATGTTTAACTTTGTAAATCAATAGGGAAAAGGAACACCCTGAAGTTAAAGTTTCATCGTCATCTTTTTCTTGCTTACGGAATTCTGTCGAGTTGGAAAAATATCGCATACAAAAAGGAGCAATGTTCCTTGCTGGGAAATCCATTTCTATTGTCACTATTGAGGTTATTCGTAGAACTTGTAAAAGATGTTTACTAAATCTGACATTCAAGATAGTTAAAATTATCAAATATTTTTGTACATTTTTAGAGATTACCGTTTACAAAAATATCATATGGAAACTTTTCGGGTGTTCTTTTTGAATTACTGTCAGCTCTCCAAATGAAATACAATTTCACGTAATGGCTTTTAAGGAGTTCAATAATAAATTATTAAGAATTAATAACAAGTATGTTGTATAGCAGTTAAACACAATTTTAAATTACAGAATTCGGATTTTACTTCCCTACGACGGAAACTGGGGTTTACAACTTGAAAATGGAACTTGGAATGGAATGATTGGAATGGTCGTAAGAAATGTGAGCTCAAAGAAGGAAAATATAGATTATTGTACATCTCATAAGGAATATAATCAGTTAACTTGTGCCGAATGTTTTGCAAAATTAACTAGATAGATTATTTATTATTTTACAGGAAGTTGCATTGGGGGTGGCCACGTTTTCTGTAACACTCGAAAGGCAATCTGCAGTGGACTTTACAGTGGCATATCACCAAGAGCCTTCAGGAATATTAATCCCAGCTCCAAGTGAAGGAGAAAAGCTGACTGTTTTAATTAGACCTTTAAGTAGTCTGGTATTAATTCATAATTTTCCCGAGTTTTTTCCCAACAAAATAAATATTGCATTTTTGATACAGGTTTGGCTGGCTGTTTTCGTTACAATATTTGTCCTTGTTCCATCACTTTATTTTCTGCACATTATCAGTTTGAGAATTCGTGGAGAGTCTGAAAAGAAGAAATGCTGGGTGATGATAGCAGAATTGTTCCATTTCATTGTGGGCTCTCTTGTGCAAGAAAGTAATATTCTATTCAATATTTTAGTTTTTATACTACTTTATAAGTATTGTCATAATGTATGATGTGTTTCGAAAATGTTTTTGAAAATATTTAATTGCCATTTTTTATTCAGGTGTTATTGCACCAGTTAATAAAACAGCTCGGACGCGTTTCCTCATTTCAATTTGGTGGTTAGTGAGTTTTACTTTGGCTAATATCTACGTAGCATTTCTCGTCTCTTACTTATCTGTTCCAAAACTTTACAATGCCATCAATAATCTCGAAGATTTGGCAAATCAAAACCAAATTAAGTGGACATTCCGACAAAATACTGCCCACCAGGGTCTTTTTAAGGTAAATTGTAAAATATTTTGTATTTGTGTTTTATTTGTATGAGATTTTTACATGCACTTTAACTTCATTACAAATGCTCAATGTAACTTTATGTGACATCCTCCTACTGCTCCGTTTGGTTTTTCCCAAGTCGAATGTAAAGAGCTGCATAGGGGTAAAATGCTTGCAACCTCGGCGACAATTCTGTCTTCCGTTCAGCAATGTTGAACTCCGGTTTCGTAAATATGTGACTTACTGGGAAAACTGATTTGGGCAGTAAGAGGAGGTCACATATAGAATAGAGCAATTGTAGAATTTCTAAAGTACATGTTCAAATCCCATACTGTGTTAAATGACTAACCCTTCTCTGCGTGTTTGTATAACAGTCCGCAACTAGTGCGGGCGTTTACAAGTCAGTAGGACAAGGTGTTTCCGACCGCGATCTTGTAACAACGGACTCTGCAGGAGTTCAGAAAGTTCTTAGTGGAAAATACGGTTTCATCAAGGTATTTTATACTGATAGCATAGCAATTGAAATGATTTGAATTTAGTTTTCTGTAATATAATAGTTTGACTTTTTGAAAAATTTAGGAGAAATCATTCATTGATGTGGCATTAGGACAGGATTTTGATGAAACTCAAATTTGCCGTCTCACAATAGCAAAAGACACTTTTTTCACCGTCGGATTTGCAATTGCTGTGCAGAAAGAAAGCGTTTTAACCGACCTTTTAAATCACGAGTAAAGTTTTCATCTATTTATTTTGCAAGCTTTAAATGATAAAATTGTAAAATGTTACTTGTATGCATCATCGTTATTTTATATTGTAGAATTTTAAATAGTATCTCAACTGGTCTCATGGAAAAGTGGAAGACCATGCACTGGCCCAGAAATCTTTGGTGTGTGGATGCTGCATCTTATATAATAAAATCACAACCCTCCACGAGAAAAATGAATTTTAGTGATGTCCATGGAGCATATTTTCTTCTGGGATGCGGCATTTTTATCTCTTTAACAGCTTTCATTGTTGAGAGGATTATCCACTATTTCCAATTCAACGATGAAGATGAGCAGCGTTTATTTATAGTACAACCGATATACCTAGACAAGACTTTGAAGGACATAAAATTTAATTATTACGCACGATAAATACTAATTAATGGTTTCAGAGACGTAATATTTATGGCTCATAGGGACCATACACCTTTTCCTGAACACTTACTTTTATTTTAACCAAGTAATTTGTTGAAAAGTGTTTTTATACATAGGAAAATTATGGACAGATTTTCAAGTCCTCTCTCCCAAAATCAAGCTGTTGGTAACGGCTATTTATATGTATTTAGAAAATTGTTTCATATAAAAATGTGTATATTAAGCATGGGAAATCAGGTAACGTAAGTAATTTTATTGTGCATTTATAGGTCAAGTTTAGTGAATGTATGCACTTTGGACAAAAAATAAAATTCTTACTACAATTATTGAAATGAAAAAAAATTTATGGTCTGCTTGAATTTCCAGGAAATACCAAATAGTTATTTTCCTTGCCAAATAGCCTCGCCACAATGGGAGATGTAGTCCCTATACTATCCTTGGAATGATACTCTTTCAAAGAAGATACTCCAAAGCGTATCAGAGTCGGTACCCGACGGCAAAATATTCGGCAAAATCTCGTTGCTAAGTTAATTATATTGGCTTTTGTCAATTCAAATAACAAAAACAATAAAGGCCGGCAGACTTGATTCTTTTATTGAAATGTAACTTCATAAAGGTCAAAAATTCATAATCTTGATTAGAAATTAAGTGATTCATTGGTGCATAGTGCAGGCACAGTTTTCACACAGTGTTAATTTCCATTTGATTCTGGTGGAAACAAAATTTTACGTAATTGTACGTAAAATTGTACGAAGATGACGAAGGAGCAGATGAAGGTGAAACCACCAACCGAATTTTCAAGTTCTGAAAGCAGTAGTTCGTCGGATAGTGAGACTTCACTGGAAAGTGAGGGCAACAAAGAAATTCACTCCTTAAAACATTCCCAAAGCGAACGGTTCGATGAGTCGAGATATCTAACCGAGAGTACGTTCTTTATTTTATTATCAACCATTACTTTAATATAATTGTATTCTCCTAAGTCTTTACAGCAATGTTTTTGTTTGAATTGTGCAATATTCCAGCTAGTATAGAAATCGATTATGATAAATCCTTTGTCGAAGATCTGGAGTCGCTTTTTCCGTTGCGAACTGTCGAGATAAGAGAAAACCGAGACACAGCGAAAGAATTTTCTGATATGGATAAAAACTGTATGCAATGCAATTCTAATAAAATGAGTCTGTTTTTACTTGGTTGGAATATTCTTTTCCAGATCCTTTCGATCCAATTCCCAAACATGGGCTCAGATTTTTTGTCTATTCTCCGAGCGACCGTATACTTTTGAAAGGATCTCATCGGGTGCTTAAAAACAGGAACAAATATTGGACAAATTACTTATTTGACTCTCTATTTGTTCTTCCGGAGGGTCAATTTGTCTTTCAAGCCAAGCGTCGCATTACATTTGGCAGCCATCTATTCCGCTCTAGCTGCTTTGGAAATGTAAAAATTAAAGGTTATAATATTAAAGAATCCTTGACTAAGATTTATTTAAAATTCTTTTGTTTTAGTCAGCTATTGTGTCGACAGGAGATTTCGGAAGGAAATATCTGGGAAGAATCAATCAAGTTTTTTGTTTCGGTAACAAAAGGTGCTTCGTAGTTGAGGATAGCCACGCTCAGAAATGCTTAAAAGTGGAAGGTCGAAAAGATAATTGGGCTACCACAGGCCCTTCTGATAAAATGATTGCGAATTTGGAATTTAAGTTCCCTAATGGAAAGCTCTTTGCCACATTGGTAGACCATTCATTTTCAGTTTTGCCATTTGAATATCCCTGCTGATTATAATTAGTATGGAACTGTTTTATTTAGAATTTTAAAGGAAACTATACACATCCAAGAATCTCTCGGAAATGTGCACTTAGATGGCCTAGTATCATTTGCATTGATTCTGTTACAACAATAGCATTTGAAGACTCCGATGTTCGGGAGCCTGTTGAATTACGTGCCTTTGTCTTTGCTGCTTACATCCTTTTCGTAAGTAAACTATGTGTATACACACATCAATAACAAAAACGAATGTTGGAAAATTTCCCAAGAATTAAACAAAAATAATTGAATTTTCAGTACCATCAATACTGGGAATACAGAAGAGTTGGAAGCTGGCCTTTGATCATTGTTTACATGTTTTTAGCCTTTTTGATTGGTGTATGTCATCATTTTCTAGGTCGAGAAAAGTATTGGGTTTCAGGATGATACAATACTATATAAAAATTGTTCTACATCACAGTCCCCACTCCAACCCCCAATAATGGCTAATTATGATGTGATTTTTATTATGAGTTGATTAAAATATAACACCATTTTAGTTTTTAATATTTCTACCATTGCATTTATCATTTCAATGGATGAACTTATCGTATACAGTGTGACATTATATACTACTTGCTTTTCCCGTCACCCGTGCGTGCACAATTAATGCACAATTACAAAATATCATTTACCAGTGTTCTACATAAGTGGTTTTAATGGTTTTTATGTGTGTGATCAAAGATTTAGGCAACAATCGCCCGGTTATTTTCCGAATGAAAAAAGGATAATTTTATTACAATATGCCACACGCCATTTAGATCTATGGTTCTTGTCTGGTTTTCTTTTGCAATAAGCCCATTTTAAATTTTTGATAGGTACAAGGGGTCAAATTGGCCATTTCCTAAATGAACATTTCAACTTGTGTCATCGCACACACACTTATCTGGAGTTTATCAACTTTTTGCTGGTTGCTTTACCAACATATCTAACAAACAACAAACGATGTTTCATAAAGATTCGATTATTCGAATTTTGATTCTAAATACTCGAATTCGAAACTTCAAGTTATAATAGTAGTAATCAAAAGTAGAATCGAATCCGATTTGATTTACTTTTTTGCATCAAAACTGCGTCTGCTCATGCGCGAACAAGAAAATCGTATCGTTCTCATCAGAATTTTTTGAATCGTCTCCTGGGACGATTTAGATTCGGATTAGAAAGATTTTGGTTGGAAAATCGCAGGTTGTTATGGGGACAACCACACTTTTTTAGCTAAACTCAAGGTGAGTGAAATTGTTATGGGGACAATTACCATGACAATTTTACTCACCTTGGCTAAGCTTTAAAATATCATTACTTTTGTTATTGAATCGTCATAGTTGTCAAATTATTTTAATCAGAGCACTCAAAAGCTATGTTGGATTTGATCCATTTTCTTCAATCTGAATCTAAATCAAATCCGATTCGATTTTACTTTTGATTACTACTAATATCATAACTTGTATTCTATGTTTTATCTTTCAATTTTTGAAATAACGGTTTGGTCTGAAAATAAACGTTGAACGGACAAAATGACAAGACAACATTATTAGATCAATTTAGACCATTCCATGAAACTAGCCGGGGTAGTGTGCTAAAAATATTTTAGTCAAAGTCAGTAGTTTAGAGTTCAGACTAGTTCTTTAGTGCGTTTGGCTGGGACTTTGGGAATTTTTTGGGAATCTAACTTGGTTGTTGGTCTGAGTGGTCACAGTCCACCCACAGTCACAGTTTGTCTTGCGTGGGTTACATCAACTAGTACGACAGTCAGAGTGCGTATTGTTCTGGAGCTGCATACTGCACTGTGCAATTGTGCATACTCTGTATACTACAATGTTCATTTCCATGATTTACTTTTCTGTTTGATTTAAACGGCCGTTTAAACTTTACTTTGAACTTGGTAATGGGATTATGGAATCTTCACACTCGAAACTTATGACACCAGACAATAACGCTTTCAAAATGAAGGAAAAAAACCAGCACATACAAGTTTTTGCCCGGGTTCGGTAAGTTTAATGTTTAAATAATAAATTATGTTATTGGTAATAATTAAATGATTTGTTTATATTTTGTTGGTAGTCATATTCTCTGTCTGTCATATTATATTATTACATATATTTTTATTTTAGACCTATGAACTCACAAGAGAAATCAAAACACTCCATTACCGTTTTAGACTGTCCGGGTAATAAAGAGGTCGTGGTCAAAGAGAGGACGATGAACAATCTTACTAAAACCTTTACCTTTGACAAAGTGTTTGGGCCTAACTCGAAGCAGGTATCGTATAAGTTCAAAGTCAAAAGTAGATACTGCAAATGCAGTCTGATTATGTAAGATGAATTTCGATAGTATATTGCGATATTGTCTTACAAAGTTACAAACACTGCTCTGAATTCTTTGTCGTAATTAGATCCACGTTTATAAAGCAGTCGTAGCACCGTTGCTGGAAGAAGTTCTTTTGGGCTACAACTGTACCGTTTTTGCGTATGGGCAAGTGACAAAATATTTCTTTAAAAAATCACCATAAAAGTAATTATGATTTTATATTTATAATTGATTTTTTGTTTTAAAAAAAGACAAACTGGAACTGGAAAGACGTTTACTATGGAAGGTGAACGAAGCCCAGACAGTGGCTTAAGTTGGGATAAAGTACGTACAATACAAATACATCATTTACAAACTATTTTATTTCTCTACATTTGACTATATTTTTGGCTTGTTTGTTTAGGATCCTCTTAGCGGAATTGTTCCCCGTGCGTTGAATCAACTTTTTGATGAATTAAGAGTTCAAGGTGTTGAATTTACTGTGAGAGTTTCGCTTCTGGAACTATATAACGAAGAGCTGTTTGACTTATTAGCCCCTTCTGAAGATATGAAATTAAAGTAAGTGAATAGTTTACAATTAAGCGTAGGTAAGAATTTATCCTTTTTATGAATTTGAAGATTTTTAAAAGGTCAAGTGGTAAACGAAGATTTGCTAAAATTTATATTATAATATATATATAGTTAATAATATTATACGTATATAAATCGAATGAACAAATACTTTCTGATTAGTTTCTAACATTTATTGTTAAACTTTTTAGGACGTTACGCCTATTTGAAGATACAACTAGGAAAGGATCTGTGATTATCCAGGGTTTAGAAGAAGTTACAGTACACAATAAACATGAAGTCTACGACATCATGGAAAAAGGATCTTTGAGGAGACAAACAGCATCCACTCTTATAAATGACAAGTCGAGGTATGGTTCTTCTTAGATTATATTTTATAGTATAAAATTATATTGTTGCATCATTAAATAATGATTATTTAACTAATTTATATATTTATTTATGAAATCTTTAAAACGCAGTCGATCTCACACCGTATTTACGGTAACTGTTCATATTAAAGAATGTAACTTGGATGGTGAAGAGCTTCTGAAAATTGGAAAACTGCATTTGGTCGATTTAGCTGGGTCAGAAAATATTGCAAGGAGTGGAGCTGTTGATAAAAGAGCTCGAGAAGCTGGATCCATTAATCAGTCATTGCTGACTTTGGGAAGAGTTATTACTTCTTTAGTAGAACGTGCCCCTCATGTCCCTTACAGGTGATGCCCTAATTATTAACTGTGTAAATATTTATCAGCAAAAGATTTAATATTTTTATTCTTTTATTAGGGAATCTAAACTGACTCGCTTGCTACAAGATTCTTTGGGTGGGAGAACAAAAACCTCTATAATAGCTACAGTGTCCCCTGCCTCAATTAATTTGGAAGAAACTCTAAGCACTTTGGACTATGCACATAGAGCTAAAAATATTACAAATAGGCCAGAAATCAATCAGAAGCTAACTAAGAAAGCAATGCTTAAAGCCTATACTGAAGAAATTGAACAGCTCAAGAAAGATCTTCTAGCGACTAGAGAGAAAAATGGAGTGTTTTTAGACAAGGTTAATTATGAACGGATGATGGCTCAGCTTGAATCCCAAGGGCAAGACATTGCTGAACGTATTACTGTTGTGAAGGGCTTGGAGGAAAGCTTGGAAAAGAAAGAAGTGAGTTTATAATAAAATGTCATCACAAGTTACCATCAGCTATCTACATTTAATGATTTTGTAGGAGGAATTGACAAATACTAAGGCAAGTCTGGAAGAAACTCAGGAAGATTTGAATGCGGCTAATGAAGTTATAAATAATTTGAAGGACAATTTGAAAAGCACTCAGTTGGAATTAAAGAAAGTTAAACTAGAACGGGACGAAAAGGGACACTTGGTATCTAAGCATGTTGAAACCGAAAACAAGCTTTCCAACGAAGCTAAAACTCTTCTCTCCACCGTGAATATAACAACAGTAAACTTGGAGAATTTGTATTCGAAATTAGAACGGAAAAAGTAAGGACAATTCAGTCGTTGTTTAATTAGTTGTATATATAAATGTAATAAACCATTTTGGGCAATTCCTTATTATTATTGTCTAGACGAGTCGAGGAGAGTAATCTGGAAACGGGAAGGCGATTCAGAAAGGATTTAGCTAAACTTTTACACTCAAACATTGAAAGTATAGGACATTTTCGTACAGAACATGCTAAACTGTCCGGCACTCAGCGTTTAGACTTGGGTAATTTTGTAAACGACAGCAGATAGATTAAAAAGAAGCTTGAGGGAGTGTAGAATTCTAATTATGTTTTATTTCAGAATCATTTATCCAGACAAAAAGTACTCAGTTGGAAAATGCTAAGGAGCAGTTGACTCGGTTTGCTGAAGATTTGGAAAATAAACTGAAAATACTTTCTCAAGTCTCTGACGATCAGGTACGCTATATTTTATTGTAGTACTATTTACATTTAGGTATTGGTAAATATTTAAAAAGTAAGGTTATGGACTTTATTTAACAGGGTAATCAAATTGAAAACTGGTCTGAAAGTTTAACTTTGTCCGTTGACAATTATTCAAAAATTCATTCCAAGCACGTTGAAAATCACCTCCGTGATTCGTCAATGGCTATTAAGACAACTAGCAGTCACATTGAGAATATGCATCAAAGTTTCGTCACTGCAATGGCTAAAGTCTTGAAACAGGTTTATGTTTAATTCCACAAGTATATATTTGTTTTATTTTCTTCTGTAATGTTTTTATTACTTTACATGCTTTTTTATAGTGTACTTACATGGACACTGAAGTAAAACATTTTACTAACAACCTTGTCGAAAGTATGAATAGTAGCTTAGAATGCATTACAGCCCATGTACTTGAACAAGATCGCCAAATTGGCACGATAAAGTCTGATGTTTGTGCCTCCAAGAAATCTGCAGATGCCTTTCACGAAAGTGTTAAGAACTCTATTATGGCATTCCAAGCAGAATTGGCGTCTATGCTGCAGAAAAGCGAGGAATTTAAAATTAAAACTGAAGATACGACCTGTAAACTACTAAAAGGAACGGAAGCCATTCAAGCTGAGATGCATAATTTTGCCGAAGGCATAGAAGACCAAATTCGTTATCGTCAAGATTTAACTACAGTGCACAAGAAACAAAATAATGAAGAGTGTAAAAAACTAAATGAAGACATGAGACAAGAGACTGAGGAATTTATACCAAAGTTTGACTCAGCAAAACAAAGCCTTTCTCATATCAATGAAACAATCTGCACCGCCATTAGTGCAGAAAATAAATTATCCCATGATATTTGCGAGAAAATAACGGAAGAGTGCAAGGAATTAATAGAAAAGACGTCAGTGTCCAAAGACATCATGGACAAAGGAATAGCTGACGTTGTTTGTACAATCCAGGCTAAAAATGTGGAGTTAGAGGTGGACTCTAAAGTCAGCTATGACACTGATTCCGAAATGGTCAAAACTCTGGCAGCCGATATAAAGGAAGAATGTGAGTTCGTGGCGACTTGGACCGAGAAGCAGGCTTTTGGCGTTTCAGAACAGTCAGGCATGCTGTCAGAATATTTTGATTCGACCTACTTGTTAGATCTCCCAACAGGAGCAACTCCCCAGCGGAAAGTTTACGATTATCCTATCACTCTAAGTGCAACATCCCCTCATGAAGCTATCATTAACCGTTTCCGAAAGACCAGACGGGCATCATTTTCTAGTATCTTGGAAAAAAGGGATTCTGACCAAGATGAGTGTAGCTCGGATATTGGACCAACAGATAATGCGCAAAATGATGGAGGCTCATCTAGTTCATCTGCAAGTCCCGAAGACATCGCAGAAAAGGTAACTCGTTCCACAAAAACTAGTACAATCAATTGAGGCTGATAGATATAAATCTGCCCTTAAAATATTATACATACTTTCATATGCTAATAAAAACGATTTGGTTTTAGATCATCAACAAGGAGAATACCATTGTCATCTCTACTCCTACGAAGTCCGGAAAAGTAAAAGTTCCAAAGTCTGCTCGAAAGGAGCGTCAGGGTGGGCCTGTTAAAGGAATCAAGAAAGGACCTTCAAAAAATATTCTTCAGAGTACTAATTAAGTTGCAAATTCAAGTCAACCTTCAATGTAGCTAATATAAATCAAGTTTTATGGATTTGAAGTTTTGTTTAATAATTTGAAGATTATGAATAATTATTAAATAAAAAATTTGTAAACTATTTTTAAGTATAGAGCTGTAAGGCAAACAAATTATTGACTCATAATAAGCTCCTAGTGAGTATATTATGTATAATATGGCAAATGGTAATGTCGGTAACGGTTTGTGGACCTTCAACTCTTCATAGCAAGCATAAAACATTTGCATTAGTATTTTGGTAGTTCATCAAATTAACAATGCTTTTAAAATTAGCGTAACGATTGTGATAGAGAAAATATTTTCTAAGTAAATGACATGGCCTTGATATTTCAGTTAGGTACCTAAAATGTAATTGTTATAGGTTCCTCTATGAATGACTTTCGTCATCAATTATTTTAAACTATGGTCATATCGTAGTTGATGGCAGTGGTGCCCGAAGAAATTAGACATTAGAAAACATAACAATGTAGGTCTTTTAAATGATAATATTTTTGGCTTTATTTATCAGGAATCAAAGTAACAGTAAGGAATACATATAAACCATTGAAGAAGATTATTGAATAATGGAGAAATTGAATTTTTGGTTTCGTAAAGGAGTTGTTCGAGCCCAGCTGCAATGATGGTGACTGCAGGAAGGCATAGTTTCTCAAGACGCTTAACAAGTCTATAATATAAAGGTTTTTTAAAAATTAAATACAAATTTTTTCAATAATAAGATCTAAATGTAATTTTGTATTTAAAATTTTACCAATTTTGGTTGAACGCTCCAGTTGCAAGTGTTGTAAGCACCGGCCATTTTGCAAGTACTGTCGTTCAAATCGATCTTGGATCCTGCATGTACAAATATAGTAATAATATTAGATTATCTCAATAAATGATATATTTTGCTAATCTTTTGCAACAAAATTATCATAATACAATTTTATGATTTAAATGAGTTGTGTTTTTTTACCGAATCTTTCGTAGCAATCTCTGAAATGTTTCTTGGCCAAGGACTTATGTTTAGCTGGGAATGTGGTATCGACCCAGGTATCGTACAATTGGACGGTTGGTAAGTTCCTTGTGTTCAACTATTTAACGTTAAAATAGTTTAAGTAATAATTTCATAAAAATTAGTACGCTATAACCCAATAATATTTTAAAAATGAACTTACGAGTCCGAAAGCTTTGTTAAGGCAAAACATGGCGCACTGAAATTTTATAAAGATATAAATTATTATAGATCAGTGCAATGATTCAGCAGAATAATCAATAAAGGTTAAAGTTTAAAATAATTATTACATTTGGGTTGATTTTTCCAGCTCCCTCTCCATAGACTTGTGGATCAGAGCATTTGGCCATAGATCTGCCAAGTCTTTCATCAGGGCCAAGGGTTCCCTTGCTGCATTTCAAGGTTGGTTGAGCTGCCTTTATAAAATAATGAAATTGTTAAAATGAAAGATTAAATTCAGATTTTGATATACAAATTCTTACAATTGGGCCATTTCCAGCAGCAATGAGAGCTGGGCTAAGAGCGGAGCAACCAGCAGCTACAGCCAAAAGGATTGCGACAACCTTCATGATTAAGGATGATTTGAAGACTATTTTTTAAAAAGAATCGAGTAGTGCTCTTGTTGGTCGTTGCAAGACGAAAGATGAGAGTGGGTGCTGGAACTGAATTTTATTACCGTATTTATACTTGTAAAAGTTATTGAAACAATGTCAAAGAGAAAAAAGAAATGGATTATGAGGTGGCAACCAAATAACCCATTAATGCAGCTGCTGCATGGATAACCCTGCTGGACAAGATTGACCGTTACGACATGTTATACATGCCGTACCTATACATTATTGTGGTATGTAATTTGCTTTTAAGTCTTAGACAAGTTTTTCTGATTTAAGTTGATATTGTCAGTCATATTATGGGAATACATGAAATAGTGTAATAAGCAGTCACAGGAAAGTATAAAAGAAATTCGTTAAAAAACCGATTACCTTGATGGTAAGTGGGCAGGTAAAGATAGGTATTACGAATTACGAATCATGTACTCACGTAGTAAGATTGTATACTTAGATTAGTGGACTTAAATGTTATGTGGGATTTTTTACTTCATACAATGTATTTCAAGAATGGCATACGTTATCCATTGTGCAGATACTTGATTTGATGTGCTTATTATTACTAGATAAAAATTAGCAATTAGCATATTAATATACCCACGTATAGTAAGTTTAACATTATAGACATTGTCTGCCACAGACACAACACAACATAGTAAATGTATGTTCATTTATATTCGTAGTTACAGGTCAGGTAAACTTACTTACCTTTACTATTTAAATATCTTGAGAGAATCTCCTTTTTTGTGCATAAAGTCAATGTAAAAAGACATATTTAGTAAGCAATTGCATATTTAACATCTTAGAATACCAAAATTGCGTAGTTGGCTTGAAGGAACGTACTTGGCCAATTTCTTTTAACTAAACGATTTTGAATATATGAGCTGTCCAGTGCATATTAATAAGGAGTAGACAGGTTTTTACTAGTTTTTATTTGACTCGTTCTCCAGGAGTGCTCACAATCTGATATTCATCTTCGTCTTAATTTTTAGACAGATTTGACAGGTTTACCTTTTCTTGCATAGGATTTAAAAAAATCAATTTATGGGTTAGGATGACGAATTTGAATGAAACATAAAAGGTTGTATGTCAACTTGGTAAAGTAGCCTTTTATCTGTAAGAATGCATTTTTAATTTTTGTTGGGATTTAGTTACATCACATACACCTTCCTGAAATGATAATGCGTCTGCCTGCGTTTGTACTACATTTTTGTACAATGAAAAAGCTAGGTTGGAATTTTTTCAGTCCAATATGATACCTGATTGATAAGTACGACTGGCAGTCGTGATGGTATAATTAAATGCATACAAAAATCCAAGTCTTACGTAATTACTAGTCGTAGTATCTAAACGATAAAGTAAATTCTGGTTTATACTCCCATAGAATTAATTTTGAAAAATTCTCGTTCACATGTTCATTATCTGTATAAAGAGACTTGCAGAAAGGGCAGGACAAGATCGTAGCAATTACGATGCTATAATAGTTTACCGTCATAGTCATGAGTGTAGGTGCGAGATATCTGCACAAAATGTTTGTATTTTGAGCCTAAGATTTGATTTTAGTTCAAAACAGTAAATGTTTATGTTATTTATAGCTATACGTATAGGTACAGATAAAATTACGTATCTAATTCTGTGCCTATAGGTATCTTTATAACGCAGCGACGGAATTACGTTTCTACCTGAACGTAAAGGTAATCCGATCTAACACGAAGACATAAAGGCGAACACCCACACTATAATTAGTTGTTTAAAACTTAGTAGTGTTTGTTTAGTTTAATTGTATTAAACGGGAGGTAGAAGATAAAGTTAAAGGAAATATACAAACAAATACAATACTTTGTTTCGGTAATTTCAATCATTTTTATAACAATGCTAAATGCATCAAATATAGTACTATATTTATTAATAGCTACCATGTCTTTATTATAGGTACTATTGGCATTAAATATAATGTGTAAATTAAGTATACAATTTTTGAAACATAATTGCATTATGTTAACCAGGATAAGCAATTACTGAAAACAGTACTTTATAGTGTTGATAGTGAATAATATAGTACACTGTTAATAGCGTGCTTTGTTATATAAGTCATTTTATTACAGATTATAAGGTAATGCGTGTAGTATTTGTATTAATACGTTCATTATTGTTAGTAATTTGTATTGTACTGGTTTTTATTAACCGCTGATCCATTACTAACATTTTAACGTATAGGAATGCAAAACCGCATTATTGTAACAAACTGAAGAAAACCATGGACATTAGAAGATGACAGTAAATTCCAAAGGAATTTATTGCTTTGAAATATATACAAGTAAATATTGTGAAAACTGTTACAAGAAACCGTTTGTTAAATGGGAAAACCAAGTATATTTTTTCGAATGGTGTAACGACTGTAGGATTTGATATTAATATTAGTATAGATGTATGATACGAAGTTATTATGGCATCTTGTTGAAAATTGTTTGTTTTAAATGTAAGAGATGCAGAAGTGTAGCAAGATGTTATAAAGGTGAATGAAATTAATACATATATAGAGCTTAACAATGGCCGTAGGCAGTACAAGAAAACAGATGAATTCGAGTTTTTTTTGCAGAGTGTCCAAGGTTATTCTCATTTGCCATTTTTGGTTTTCCAAACCATTCCACTTGAAGTCGTAGCAAAACTCGTCTCTCTTCTTCTGTGTTAATTCGACCCACTCGGCTAGGCTAACTCACATCATCACGAAGGATGATGATTTTACGTGCATCCACCTTTATACTCATGTACAAATAGCAGTTAGCACTTTAGCACTTGCATCCTGCATCTTGTACATACATCTAATCTCTATGCATATGTAGTTTAGTTGGTAAACTTTGTGCTCTATGTATGTAAATAAATAGATCTAAGGAACCAGAAACTCTTTACTGCTAGACAGGTCGTTAGTGCACATCTATATAATATTATTTTAAGGTATTACACATTTTCCAGTCCTCCGTCTCTCTCTCTCTCTCCAACATTTATTCTTTCTTATACCTAGACAAATCACTGTCTTATCCTATTATTATTCAGTTTCTCTTGTCCATCGCTTTTTGTGAATCTGTCTATAATTATAGGGAGTGTGAATAAGTGACGTATATATTAACTAGTATTTACTAGATATGAAAACAATATTATTTGCTTAAGTGTACAGACAATATCGATACTTGTACCTATACATGTAAATAATATTCACATAGGTACCTCTAAAAACTTTTATGCAAATGTTCGGTAACGTTTTGAAGTATAGGTTCAAGTAAACACTCACTATATACTACACAAGGTATGGATACTATTACTACTACTATAATTCCAAATAAGATATACACTCAGTGTTGACGTACCATATATTTATGTTGGAATTATTTTTTTAAGAATACCAACACGCACTTATGCAAATATTCATAATAGATACACAACTTAATTATGTAGAACAGGCAAAAACCGTTGCACAATGAATTATGAATATGTAATTATGTACAGCGTACAGACAGATAATTATTACATCTCTGTAGTACTCTGTATCAATATGTTGTATTTATCGGAATTTATATTTCTTTATAGTGTATTTTAAAACGTACTGGTGCATATTAAAATTCATGATTTTTAAATAATCGTCACTGACCACTGAGTAAGTAGTAAATATGGCCCAATGAAAATAAATTATTGCCAATATAATCTCAGAATTTTACAACAGGTTAGATAGAACATTTACCATTACCACCTTAAAATTGTCATATTTAAACCACGAAATCCATTAAATTATTATTCTTCCTATTTTGGTGGTTTAAAGATTTCTACAAACTGTAATTTCAATTCTATTGGAAACAGGTTTCATTGGATCATGAAATGTCAATGAAAATTATGATCTAAATGTAGTAATGTTTCAAAACATACAGAGCTCCAGTTTTAATACATACTGCAACATATACGCATTTAAAAAAGATTCATCAATTAGCATTTGTGCTTTTTGCCCTACTAATTTGATCCAAACAGCCATTTAAAAAAATAAAGATGACATCTACAATTCTCTAAAGTATTTTATGATCATATTCATATCTTTACCATTTCAAGTTTATTTATTCACTGACCCAGATATAAATCGAAGAATATTTTATATTTTTACTTATTATCAGAACCTTAAGAAGGCTCACAACGCCTGCATAGCAACCGCATGGGCCTATCTAAATGCGTGTTAAAAAATGCTTTACATCAACCTTTATTCCTCCCGAAGGATAAGCCCTATTTTTATGGGACTTACATTTTTGAAATCCTGGACTATCGAGGAACGCACGAGGGCGGTTGGATTTTTGATATCGTTGCTTTAAATGGTGGGAAAAAAATCAACATTGTATAAAAATTAAAACTGATTCACTTTTTTTTGGAATTTGATTTTTTAAAGCATTTAAAGCGACAATATCAAAAATCCATCCGCCCTCGTGTGTTCCTCGATAGTTCAGGATTCCAAATATGTAAGTCCCATAAAAATAGGGCATATCCTCCGGCAGGAATAAAGCCAGAAGTAAAGCATTTTTTAACATGCATTTAGATAGGCCCGGTTGCTATGCAGGCTTGCGTGGTGAGCCTCCTTAATAGTTAATTTAAAGAAATAATAATAATTTCATTTGCAATATTTAACTCTGTACTCTCTACAGATATAGCGTAGCCACTCGCACTCGTTCGTCAGTATGCATATAACTATAATATTATACTCAATTTTGATGTATAATATTCTGTATATTATCATAAAATACACATCCGAAATGATAAATTATTTATGCGTGATTTTTGTTTTTGTAGAAACAGTAAGATGATTTCTGAAGAATCGTAATTTGATTGATAACTGTTAAGAAGGATTTTAATACCAATTATTTGTGCCACTGTCGGATACCTTCGAAACTAGCAAATCACATCAAATCATTATATTCTTTCATGATGATGGAATTAATAATCGCCGGTATTATTTTTGTTGTAATTATTGTGGTAAGTTATTTCCCAAGGTTTTGTACGAATAAATTATTAATATAAATAGTAATTAGTATATTAACAATATTATTGAGTGATAGCTAATTCTGGGATTTACAAATTTCAGTTGGGGTCGATATTTTGTGGGATGTGTCGGAAGCAAGAGATGAACATGGGAGGTCGCCCAATGAAATCACCAAATGCAGCACCGAAATCCAGATATACGGGACATCATGGATTCGACACAGCAATAATTAGCAATGATACTAACAGCAATGTCCCGTCGACTGACGCAGAGTGGGGACGATGTTCGCACGGAGGCGGAGATTCCAGCTGTGGACGGGACAGTGGAAGTGGCAGCGCATCTACCACCGACTGATTTCAAAATGCAAATAAAATTATAATATATTTATCCACAAAATATTCCCTTTGTCTCAATTTGTCATTTATCTCGTGTGATTCATTGTCATATTAACTACAGTTCGTAGGGAAGGAGAGAATACGGGTAGAAGAAAAGGAATTAGGATGAACTCGGTCAATTTAAATAGAGTTGAGTATTCCCAAAACTTATTGTCTCATCGTTTCGTAGTTAGCTCAAAAACCGGTTGTCTGAAATTCATTTTTATCTGGTTTTTCATGTTCCTGGAGGGGTAAAAGGAAACCAGTGCCTTTGCTCAAAAGGAACCTTTATTAGTTACATTATACAACGCATCTCCTTCGCCCTGTTCTAAATATTCCCGTGATTCGGTGAGACGTGAGACTTTCTTCAAGCATACATGTAGCATATATACGTAACAACAGAACAGCTTTATAACAAGTTATTCGCAATCGCAATTACGTGATAGTGATAATTAAAAATCCATTACACCAATAATGACACTATCTTTCAAATCTATTATCAGGTAGGTCATTCTACCTGTTTTGATTTGCTGTCCGTATTGTAAAACTAAATCTGTTGGACGTGAACACGGAATGGAATACCTCACCTTTCAACTTTTAATCATGTAGGATGTGGAGGACATTAAATTATTGGTATCATTAGATTTCCTCCAGGGCTAGATCTCCTCCCCGTTAGACTACCTCCCATCAGATTTTCACCTGTTAGGCTTCTTCCCGGTTAGACTATCTCCCGATACGAAAAATATAAAGTTTTGGAGGTTTTTTGGATTCATGTCCAATAATTGATATCCAATAATCCTTAGCCATAAGACCAGCTTACTTTTTGGAAAGACCAAGTTTACTAATTTCTAGGGTTCCCAAAAATACCAGTTTACTAAGAACGTGACACAATTCAAAAGGAAATGTTGGTGTTTATCGTTGAATACAATTATTATTGTATTGTTGTTGACCTAATTATAAATGATATTATGGCTTTGAAAATAATATTAATTGACAGAGAATAAATAAATTAGACTAAACTTACAAACCACTTTGCATTGTATGGAGCCAAAATTTTGAAGGATTTGCATTTTCTATAAATATCCAAGCATGCCAAGCAAGGAAGTATTGATGCTTTACAGGCTGAAGCCCATCCTCCAGAAATCCAAGAAATTTTTTTTCTCAAAATAGCAAAAGATTTCGCGAGATTAGTTGCCACTTTTAACCCATTTTCGTCAAACAATGCCAAACGCCCGGGCCCTCCTCTGGATACGTGCTTGGTGCTAAATTATCCTTGAGAATTTGATCATGCTCCAGAAACCTTCATTTCCCCAATCGGTTTACCGCTTTTTTCGCCATTTAACTGTTTGCAATATATGGACAAATTGAGATAACGATGACAGAAGCGTACAAAAATCTTTCTCCTGGTCAATAGAAATTGAAGCTCCCATTTTCTGCCAATGTAATCAACTACTTAACAACATTCATAGCACTGATTGTTTTAACCACATCCATTGACGTCACAAAATGTTCGCGTTATTAAGAAAAAGTGCTAAAAATGAATTCCAAATAACAAAGAGCATAAATTTCTACCATCCTTCTAGTACTCAGTAGTTCTGCGTCAGAACTACAAGTAGTAGTAATAAGACGTCCTTACCCTAAGGCATAAAAGCAGTGTTCACACACAACAGCACCAAAGAGGTTCTAATAATATCATACGTACTACGTACTATATATATGTGGTAGTCTGGGAGAGCTATAATGTTTCTCTCAGATCAGACTATAGGAGGGATATCTACCTAACCGCTAGCGACTCCGAATCATGAGGTTTCAGTCTGGAAGGGATATGTCTCAATCACCGTCGTAAAGGATTGATGAACTATCCTATGATGACATAATGTATAAGTAACACAAATATCTAAAATCTTTTGTTACACTGCACCATATTTTTATTTTTTAAAATCATTAATTTCTATAATATTCTTAAATCTTAAATATATTGCAATGTTTGTATCATTCATTTATCATTAAGTCAATATGTGATATTGGCTGTCAAAATGTTAAGTTTGTTACAGTCTCAAAGTGTGTTTGAGTATTGAGTATCACTTTCGGCAGGGTTCATATTTATTATGAAATGCTCTACTTAATTAATTATATAGCGGTTGCTATTATGTGGGAAGTCAGGAAAGTGAATTCTATTTAATTTTTTAAAGACAATGGAATTCCCGTAATATTTTTTAAATTACTTGGGAAAAAGTAAACGAACTGACCAATTTCCAAGTGACACCAACTACTATATATTAGTGAATATTGTTAAGTTACAAAAAAGAGAGTCCATGCAAGGTATTTCCAGCTGTAAGAAATACAAAGTTCAGAAAACATACAAGATGAAGATTTTTTTGAAATCACAATTCATCATTATGAATTGATGATATTCAACATGAGGATGATGGGCGAAGAGCCCTATTAAGTAGATTACTGCATTGCGATTTGTAACATCGTACAGCCATCCATCCATTTGTAAGTGCAAGGGTAACTATCAAAGTAAAAAATGTCCTTTAACACCAAATGCCATAATGGCAGTAGCACTATTTGCAAAAATTTAGATAATTTAACTGAACTCCTGGCTTTAGAAAAAATGTCAATTGATTAATAATTATTACAGCAAAAAAGACGTAACATAATAATTAACCATCAATATTGACTTCATGAAAATGAAAATGACACAAACATTGCAATTTATTTAAGATTTACGAATATTATTGAAATTAATGATTGCAATAAACAAAAAATGTTGGAGTGTAATAAAAGATTTTAGATATTTCTGATATTTGTGTTACTTACACTTTATGTCATCATATGATCGATCATATCCATTCTTTACGACGGTGATTGAGACATATCCCTCCCAGACTGTTTGCAATATATGGACCTCATGATTCGGAGTCGCTAGCGGTTAGGTAGATATCCCTCCTATAGTCTGATCTGAGAGAGACATTGTAGCTCTCCCAGACTACCACATATATATAGTACGTAGTACGTATAATATTATTAGAACCTCTTTGGTGCTGTTGTGTGTGAACACTGCTTTTATGCCTTAGGGTAAGGACGTCTTATTACTACTACTTATAGTTCTGACACAGAACTACTGAGTACTAGAAGGATGGTAGAAATATGCACATTCATGTTTTTTTCAAATATGGTAAACAACTGGTTTTTATTATCAGTCAGCCAAAGCAACAGGCAGGTATTTGATCAGCGGATCATAGTGTACGGAAAAGGATCATAAGAGAATTCAATACAATAAAATTACTTCTCATTTATCATTTAGGACAATAATTTAAACGATTTTAAAATTAAATACAAGATGGAGTTTCTTGAAGTGGTTGGAATAGTATTTGTTGGGGTAAGACAATGCGTTACCTTTGTTCAAATTCATAACTAAATAAATAATTTCCCCCATTTCCCATTTATAATTAATATCCAGAAAGGTTAAGCCCCTCCTCCCACCTACGTGTTGTGGTGGTGGGGTGGCGCAACCAAAAATATTCCCAAAATTATTTGCGATTTTTTGACATTTTTGGATGTTTTTACTTTCTCAGTTTCAGGGGTTGCGCAGGCCTCAACACCCTAGCACCCCCCCCCCTAAATACTTCCTTGACTGGTCAACCCTTTTCTGTATATGTGTCTGAACTGACATAGTATAACTTAGCAAATAAAATAATAGTACAGACAAATTATTTTTTCACATTTAATTACTTACTTTAATTGATCCAAAAACGATTTTACCTTTGCACCAATCAAATATCAAATTCAAAATTGGCAGCAGATATTTCATAAAACTGCTTTAAACATCGAATTTTAATTTTGGTTATTGTAAACCATTTTAATTTTACTGCAGTAATTTTTGTTAGACAACAATAAATTTTTATGTGTGCAAAAATTTTGCTTTTCTGATTTTAAAACTTAAAATTATACATGTTCAGCTGTATAGGTATTGATTTTGATGTATATACTTTGAAGAAAATGATAGATCTGAAACGTTTATAATATAAAATGTAGTTAATTTACGCTTATTTATACAATACAGCTCTGTATTGGTGCAAATGGATGTTAAAGCTGTGTAATTTAGATCAATATTGATCATTATTATGTCAATAGAGTCAATACCAAAATAGATTAATGTTGACTGTGAAAATCGACAGAAAATCAAAAGCCAAAAAAGCGTTCCTTTTTATCAAAAAAAGTTATTTCCTTCCCTGCGTTATATAGTCACCGGCATAGCACTATATCAAAGCAAGAAAAAGCTAGGTTGTCTTTTTCCTATGACATTCGTTACCAAGGACGTATTTAGGGGGGGTGCTAGGGTGCTTAAGCACCCCCTAAATTTCCCAAAAACCTACTAGATAATTCTCAAAAATTGATAAAAAGTAGTTTTATACATAAGAAAAATGAGCTCGTATGTTTAAGCACCCCCTTAATTTGATTTCTGGATACGCCCTTGTTCGTTACATATGAAGCTGAATTATAACAACCTCGTTTTCACATGACACAATAATATTATCATTTATTTTCTATGACTCGTATACCGTATTTATTTCATTTAATTAAAAATAGCCAAAAAGGTTACCTTTTTGCTAATTTTGCTAAGCAAAAAGGCAACCAAAAAAGGCAAAGAGGTAACCTTTTTGCCTTTTTCATGCCCTGCACTAAATGCTATCCAAAAACTGTTAGGCCGCTGTTTTCTACACCTATAATCATGAAATATACCCATCTTGGCATTCATATTGCATCTAATAATTTATTATTAATATTATAGAGTGTTGTGGTTGGCGTGCTGATCTGTTGCTGTCGTATGTGTGGAAAAAACCAAACTGCTGGAAATAGAAAATCCCCCGAATCACATTCTTCTGCTGGAGTTTGGACGGGAATGGGAAGATATAGTGGTGACATTGGTAATGGTGGCGGCTTCAGTTCATGGAGCTGCGATTCAGGGGGAGGTGGAGGAGGTGGCTGTGATTCAGGGGGAGGTGGAGGAGGTGGCTGTGATTCAGGGGGAGGTGGAGGCGGTGACTGTGATTGAGGGGGAGGTTGCTCAGTGTCATTAGAATTGCAAACGAAAATAAAATTCCAGAGCGGGTTTTAAAGATTTTAAAATGAAGTAATTGAGGATTAAATTTAAAATATTCACACATTTGTGGTGCCCATGTATGGTTGATGGTATAATATTTTTCATTGTCCATTTGTGTACGATATCGAAATATATTTTGACGAAAATTGTTAATTGTGTAGGGTTCTCAATTTCAATTGTGGAAATGAAATGTTGCTTATGTACCTACTTATTAAATCTCTTTTATAAACACAGAAAAGAGATAAAGCAATAAAACCAATCTATCTATGTATGTATGTCTGGTAGGAGAGCTTAGGAAACTTGCATACATTACGTAATGCAAAACCCCCTCCCCAATTTGTAACGCAAGTGCTGACTGTAACACTTTTGGATTCCACCTCCTCCTCCCCCAACAACTACAAGTAATATATGCAGGTTCCTTATAAACCAAAATCGAAAATGGAAAGAGACTGTTTCGAAAATACAAAATCTGAACTCATTGTGCCAATTTCAGACGCCCAGTGTATATCCCAAAGCTATAAATACTTGTTGCAAATTTTTGCATTTTAAAATATTAAAATATTTATAATAAATATAGAATATTCTAATGAAATATTTAATTTATTTTACATACCAGCAGCAGTTCTAAATTTAACCTAATCTAACCTAATCTAATCTTTAATCTAACCTTTATTTCTAAATAAATAAAGGTTAGAATTTGAATCATGCTCCAGAAACTTTCTTTTCCCCAATCAGTTGACACTTATTCTCCTAATTTCCTATTAACTATATATTTGCAATAAGGACAAAAAGATGACAGAAACGTACTAAAACTTCCTCCTGTGTTCAATGGAAGCTTCCATTTCCCATGCCAATGTTAACAGCAGACAGAATTCATCTACATTCCATTGACGTCGCAAAATGTTCGCATTATTAAGAGTATAAGTGCTAAAAATGAATTCCAAAAAGCCAAAAATAACAACATAGCGTATTTTACCCAACCATCGTTGTATGTAGTACTCAGTAGTTCATCAGCGTCAGACCGAATTATAAGTAGTAATAGTATATACTATATAGTAGACGCCCATACCCAAATGCATAAAAGCAGTACACACATCATTTTCATGATTGCAACTGGTTTTATTATTATTATCAGTCAGCCAAAGCAACAGGCATATTCTTGATCAGTTGATCTTAGTGAACGGCAAAAGGATCATAAGGCATACGAAGTGACAACAATTTTAACAATTTTAAAATTAAATACAAGATGGTGTTTCTTAACGTGGTCGGAATAGTCTTTTTTGGGGTAAAACACTTCCCATTTATAGTATTAACATATATAAAGGCATCCAGAAAGCCCCTCCACCAACGTGTTGTACAGGTAGAGTGGCGCAATCGAAAATATTCCCAACATTATTTACGATTTTTTTTACTTTTTTTGGATTTTTTTTCTTTTCTCAGTTTCAGGGATAGCGCTGGCCAACCCTTACGTATTTATGGTTATTGTAAACCATTTTAATGTATTGTAGAAAGTTTTGGTAGACAATAAATTTTTATATTTGCAAAAATTTAAACTCAGTTCGTTTTGTTTTTCTGTTTTTAAAACTTGAAATTATACATGTTCAGGTGTATACTTTATTTTGATATGCAATTTAAAAACAATGATAGATTTGAAACGTTTATATAAAATGTAGTTTATTTACGCTTTATGCTTTATTGTGTAAAAAAAGCAATGCTTTTTATAAAAAATGTTATTTCCTTCACTGCGGTTTAGTCATCAGCATTGCACTATCGCTATTAAGGTTGTCAGCCAAAAACTTATAATTAGGCAGCTTTTTCACACACCTACTAAATGCAATCAATCAATAAATCTTTGCATTCATAATGTATAATGTATCCAATAATTTAATATTATAGTGTGTCATGTTTGCGGCGGTTTTATTGCTGATGTGTACCTGCCTGTGTCCAAAACAAATACCTGCTATCTGTATAAATGGAAAATCACATTCTTCTGCTGGAGGTTATGGAATGGGAGGATATAGTGGTGGCTTTGGTGGTGGTGGCTGCCATGGAGGGGGAGGTGGCTGCGATGCAGGGGGAGGTTGCTCATTTTAATTACAGTAATTAGAATTGCAAACGAAAGTAAAACTGCAGAGCGGGCTTTAAAGATTTTAAAATGAAATAATTGAGGACTAAATTAAAAGTATTGACACATGGCACATTTCTAGTCTTGTGTTCTATATGTCATAATGTTTTGACAACTATTGTTCATCGTGTACTCCCATGTATTGAGCAATGTTGCAGAGCCTGTTAGCTTTCGAATGAGCTACCGCAAGACTTTTTAAGATGAGCAGAAACAAAGCTTTTCTATAAATTTTTAATTTTTGAACCACTTTCTTTTGTAATAATGAAGAGGATGTCTCAATTTCAATTATTGTAGAAATATTGCTTAATATACATACTTATTATAAACATATCAAGAAAAGCCACAATAAAGCAATGAATTTGTATACTGTAGTCTGTACTGTATTTATCAAAACAAAGTGGTTTAAGATATATTATGATTTAAGATTTTTGGCAGATGATTTTATTTTTACCAATTATATGATTATGTTCTGAATTAAATACATCCAAAGAAATTGGTAGTTCATTTAACTGCAAATAAAATGGTTGACTTGACCTTTATTTACGGACGGCCACGGGCCATAAGATCTTTTTGAATTGTAGTCTCTAAAAAGAACAATGTTAAATAAATAAGGCATGATATCAGAATAAGATTACGTTGGATAACTAATCATTTTATTGTTTTGAACTCTTACTTTGATTGAGAAAAAGACACAAAACTGGTGATAAGTGCTTTTGAAAATACAAAATTTGTACTCATTGCGCCAATTTCAGACGCCCAGTGTATATATCTCAGAGCTATAAATAAATGTAGCAATACTTTTACATTTTAAAATATTAAAATATTTGTAATACAGAATATTTTATTGAAATATTGAATTTATTTTTCATACCAGCAGTAGTTCATCCCCGTTACAGGGCCTAAAATTGAAATATATCACAACAAATTGTAAAACTTTATTGAAACAATCATGAAAACTTAAAATTGTACACAGACGGGTTTTAAATTGCAAATATTTGTTGAATACAAAAATAAACCTAAAAGAGCAATGAACCCGAGAGTGAATTGTAACTACTTCCCATTAGTGTATGATTGATACACAATTTATCCTTTGTTGTTGAAAGACTTGTTGGAACTCGATCACTACGGCCCATGGAATTTTGTAATGCAAAGCTTACAAACCACTTTGCATTGCATGGAGTCAATGAAGGAAAACCATGGAAGTGTTAAGTGTACATGCAGACTTAGGTATACACAGAATTAATTAATTGTCATTGTCTGTAACTGTCCTATAGAGTCCTTTATTTATAAATAAATAAAGGGTAGAATTTGAATCATGCTCCAGAGACCTTCCTTTCCCCAATCAGTTTACACTTATTTTATTCTCCTAATTTATTTTTTAATTTTGCAACATGGGCAAATTGATAACGATGACAGAAACGTACAAAAACTTCCTCCTAGTCAATGAAAATTGAATCTCCCATTTCCCATACCAATGTAATCAGCAAATAACATTCATAGTATTTTAACCTCATTCCATTGACGTCGCAAAATGTTCGCATTAAAGTGCTAGAAATGGATTCCAAATAACAGAGCGTATTTATACCGTCATTCTAGTACTCAGAAGTTCTACGTCAGAACTGTAAGTAGTAGTAGTATAAGACGCCCATACCCAAAGCATGGTATACAACAGCACGTACTACGCACTATATACAATTTATGTACAATCATGTACAGTCATGCTTCTTGCGTCACTTTCATTTGCATTTAATTTACATCACAATTGTTAGGAATTTACTACTTGGTAGTATTAAAATACGATTTGTCATTACATGCTCTCCTAAACTTTTGTTCATTCAGGCCACAAGTATCAGCAATAGTAAACATTTGCATTGTCAACAACTGGTTTTTTATTTATCAGTCAGCCAAAGCAACAGGCAGGTAGTTGATCAGTTGATCATAGTGCACGGAGAAGGATCATAAGAGGATTCAATACAATTACTTCTCCTCATGTATCCTTTAGTGACAACAATTTAAACAATTTTAAAATTAAATACAAGATGGTGGTCGCAGTAATAATATTTATGGTAAGACAATCCGCTATCCTTTGTTCAAATTTATTTGCCACCATTTCCCATTTATAATTATTAAAATTAATATACAAAGGGATCCAGAAAGGTTAAGCCCCCCCTACGTGAGTTATGGTGGTGGGTGACCCAACCAAGAATATTTCCAAAATTTTTTCCACTTTTTGACATTTTGGGATTTTTTCCCTTTTCTCAGTTTCAGGGTGGCGGTTGCCAGAGCCTCTCTGCATACGTTGTATTTTAGCCATCTTTATAAGATTTAAGTCAGCCACCTGACAAAGTGACATATACTGATCTAAAATTAAATAGTCCCGAAGAGTTATTTTTTAATTTATATTATAGTGTGTCGTTTTTGCGGTGCTTTTACTGCTGACCTGTTGCGGTCTGCGTGGAAAAATACCTGCTGGAAATGGGAAATCTCACGGATCACATTCTTCTGCAGGAGTTTGGACGGTAATAGGAGGATATAGCGGTGACATTGGTGGTGGTGGCAGCAGTTCATGGAGTGGTGGCTGCGATTCAGGGGGAGGTGGAGGAGGTGGCTGCGATGCAGGGGGAGGTGGAGGAGGTGGCTGCGATGCAGGGGGAGGTTGCTCGGTGTAATTAGAATTGCAAACGAAAATAAAATTGCAGAGCGGGTTTTTAAGACTTTAAAATGAAATAATTGAGGATTAAATTAAAAGTATTGACATATTTGTAGTGTTTATGTTTAGTTGATGGTAGTATCTTTCAACGTCCATTTGTGTTCTATATATCATAATATATTTTGACAACTAACTATTGTTAATTGTGTACTCCCATGTATTGAGCAGTATTAGTGTTAGTTACAGAGCCTGTTACCGTGTTACCTTTCGAATGGACTACCTCAAGACTGAACTGATGAGCTAAAACAAAGCTTTTATATCAATTTTTAATAATTTTTGAACTATACTACCCTCTCAGTAATGAAGGGAATGTCTCAATTTCAATTGTGGAGATGTTGTTTAATAATCTACATACTTATAAACATATCTAGAAAAGCCACAATAAAGCAATATTGTATACTGACTGTACGTACTGTATTTAATAAAACGAAGTGTTTTGGGAAGGGAAATTAAAGTTATTACGATTTAGGATTTTTTGGCAGATGATGATTTTATTTACCAATTATGATTATCTTCTGAATTAAACACACCAAAAGGATTCCAAAAAGTCATCCAAGAGTTGAAGGGCTACATATTATATTATTTTTTATTTTTATATTATAAGAATAATTAATTATATTATTGGTAGTTCATTTAACTGCATTCTATAATATAATCGTACAAATACCTGACTATCTATGTCTTGGTAGGAGTGTAGGAGAGCCTAGGAAACATGCATATATTACGTTTAACATAAAACCCCTTCTCCAGTGTAGCGCAAGTGCTACCTGTAACTCTTTTGAAAATCGCCTCCTCCCATCAATCATAAACGCAATATATGCACGTTCCTTGAAAGGACAAAAACAAAAAGCGCATGCCCCCTCCCTCTAAACCAGCGAAATGAGTTGAATAATAAAGTATCACCAGAACAATAAAATTCACATAAGATGATTATTGGTGATTGAATGGAAGTAATTAGCTAACGAAAACAATTCGTTTTCCAAAATCCCGGGATCATATTTTTATGATTTTAAAGGGGAACATTCTGGAGTGTTTATTAAATTTAGAGTCTTTTATTATTCACTGTATTGGACACTACACACTACGATCTACAGTAATTATTTTGGTTTAGGAACGTTTCGATTTGAACCGGAATTGTTTTTATTACTGTGATGGGTGGCCTGCTTAATTTCTATTGAGTGCCAGGTTCGCCCCTTAGCTGGGTTAAAAAAATAACCAATCTATCTATATTTGTCTGGTAGGAGAGCTTGGGAAACCTGCATATATTACGTAAAGCAAAACCCACTCCCCCATGTGTAACGGAAGTGGCGACGGCAACATATTTGAGTACCTCCTCCTCCCATCAACTGCACACGTAATATATGCATGTTTCTTAAAAGCAAAAAAATGCGCAAGCACAATTCCTCCAAGCCAATGGAACGAGTCGTTTCATATTATTTTAACATCAAAGCAATGATAGAAAACGTAAGAAGGTTGAGGTTGAATGGTGAGTGGTGATTGAATGGAAAATGATTAGTGAAAAGTGATATGATTGTAATGTGCGAATTAAATAGCATTTCAAAATAACCATAATCAATCATTAATCCAAATTGAATCTACTATAATAATATATGGACAAGCTCATTTAACGTTTTTTAGTAGAGCTGGGTTTACTTTTTTACTACCCTCTTGATTCCTTTGTACCAGTTGGCACACATTTTTGTAAAATTAAATAACTGTGTACTGGGGGCCACTATTTATTCTTTAAAAATATTTATTCGTAAGCTGTAATACTGATGGGATTTGTACGCTTTTCCAAAAATCCAAGGGGGAATCATATTGTTCTGATTTTAAAAGGGAGCTTTTTGGTGACAGTGGGACTTTTTTCATAAATGGAATCTTTCGTGTCAATAATTCTCTGTATTCGATGCTATGATCTAAAGTTATTATTTTAGTTTAGGAAATTCCTTTTAACAGGAAGTTGGGGCTGCAGCTAATTTTTGCATTGCAACCACTGTAGAAAATAAAAGTATATTAATTTAAATATACTTTGTATTTACAAAGATTAACATAATAACCTAATGGGATCTTTTCGAAATTGTTTTTATTACTATGATTTGTGGCCTGCTGAATTTCTCTTGAGTGCTATACTGCTATATTTGCCCCTTAGCTTGGTTAACTAGTATTACATATATAATTGACTAGACATTTGATTTACGGACGGCTATTAGATCGTTTTGAATTGTAGAGTCTCTCTAAAAAGAAAAATGTTAATAAAATAAGGCATGTAAGTCAGAACAAGATTACTTTTTTGCATATATCTAAATACAATTGCTTTGAACTCTTACTTTGATTGGGCAAATCACACAAGACTGGCGATAAGTGCTTTTGAAAATACAAAATCTGTACTCATGGATGACACGCAAAATCGTGAAGCGTTCCACATTTTTGAATTACTTAGTTTTTGATGAATCCAATTCAATTTCTACGTGAAGTACCGTTTATGTTAAAAACACTAATTCAGAAAATACCTCTTGAGCATAGAAGTTTTACTGAACAATCCTTGTACTGGTTTAGATTACCTATTCTTCAACCCTAAATGTATTTGAGAGAAAACTGAAATTGTTCTTGCTTGAGCAACAGGAAAATGAATCAAAACCATTGTACAATTTTCAGATTCTGATTCGGAATAATTAGTAGTGAGGATTTAATAAGCATCATAAGAACATAATATTATTGATTTTGGTTCAATTTAACTTTGTTGATTTAGCTTTGAAATCTTTGTGAAATCTATACTTGTATCTATACGGATTATTACAATTGACTTGTAATCAAATCTGTATACCCTGATATTTTAACGACCTTTCGAGGAAGATATCTTGTAATAAATTAATAATAAAATTGTGCCAATCTCAGACGCCCAGTGTATATCCCAGAGCGATAAATAAATGTATTAATTTTTTGACATTATAAAATATTTGTATAGAATATTCTATTGAAATTTTAAATTTATTTTATATACCAGCAGCAGTTCATCTCCGTGACATGGCCTAAAGTCAGAATATGTCACAACAAATATAGTATTTTATTTAAACAATGAAACATTTTGGATATCATCTCTAGTATTCTCAAAGCTGTTTCCACATGGGTGTGAAAAACAGATCAAATTGGTCAATCTCCCTTTAAGTCTATTACCAATTTAATCTGTTTTTTACACCCCAATGGAAACGGCCTAGATGATATCCAAAATGACTTTCTCAAACGGTAGGACGTTGTGATCACACATGCAACTTCATGATCGGCGATCCGGAAATGTTCGATGCTTTAGCCGCTCGAATTTTTCTGGAGGACTGGTTCGGTTCGGATCGCTTAAATTTTAGAATGACAGCAGCTCGAATCGGATCGGTAAAAAATTTTTTGTTGGGCCGGATCGGATCGGTTCGGATCGATAAAATTATTTTGGAGGATCGGTTCGGATCGATTACATTTTGTATTTGCTCTGGTTCGGATCGGATCGGTTCGCTGAAATTTTTGAATGCCAGCGACTCGGATCGGATCGGATCGCTGAACAATTTTTTAGAAGATCGGATACACTCGATAATCTTTTGTATAAACTAAGATAGGCAGATACCCTCTACCAACCTGTATTCGTAACAGACTGCACCCCCTTAGTCCCCAATTTGTCCAGTATTATAAGAGTATCAAAATATAATAGCAAATGGCAAAATAAAATACATCGATGTAAATAATTGTAATAGAAAAATTTAGTTGGATTAAAAATTAAAAGTAGCGCAGCGTTAATGTTAAATACGTCATTATGGCAAAATGACATTTAAGCAGCTGTAGTCGTTCGCAGTTCACAGTTCTATGCTGTAAATCATGTATTGATTAAAAAGCTTTTTGGAGGTTCGGCATTGCAAATCGATGCTCGATGTTTTGGACGATTTGTCATTTGTCGTGAACGCAACAGTAGTACTAGGTTTTAACTTATACTTGCTTGACATATCCCCCAAAACCACTTATGGGGATCAAAAGAGGGGTAACCATAGATTTTAACTCTATGCTATGGCATGGAGATTCCTGTTCGTTTCCCCCATAAGTGGTTTTGAGTGATATTTCAAAAAAGTATAAGATAACCTAGTGTGTCTAATGTACCCAATCAATTGAATTCGTTGCCCGTTGCCCCAAGCAGTACATGTGCGCTATATTAGGGCAACGAATGCAATATATTGGGGCGCAACGAATGCAATATATTGGGGCAACGAATTCATTAGATTAGTCACAATAGGCACATTAGAAGCACTTGTGGCAAGGTAATAGGTAAGTGGCAATAACTTGGGAGTAATTTTTGTTAGAACAACAAATTTTTATACTTGCAAAAATTTTACATCAGTCCGTTTTGTTTTTCTGTTATAATAATTATACAATATTCGGCTGTGTAGAGGTATTGATTTTGATATGTAATTTTTTTTAAATGATAGATTTGAAACGTTTATATAAAATGTTGTTGATTTACGCTTTTATAAATATTGCAGCTCTGTATTGGGGCAAATGGATCCTAGCTGTATAAAAATTCGTTCTCTGTTATCAAAAAAGTTATTTCCTTCCTTGTGTTTTAGTTACCACCAAGACTACCATCGCACTTATATTAAGGTTGTCATCAGCCAAAAACTGATAAATAGGCAACTTTTTTTTCACGCCTATATATGCATGATAAACCCATCTTGGCATTCATAATGTATAATAGCCAATAATAATATTATAGTGTCTCTTTTTTGAGGTGACGGTGCTTTTACTGCTGACCTGTTGCGCTGTGTGAAAACAAAATAACTGCCGAAAATAGAAAACCTTCCGTATCACACTCTATGGGGGGGATTTATTGGTGACATTGGTGGTGATGGCAGCAGTTCATAGAGTGGTGCATGGGGAGGTGGAGGAGGTGGCTGCGATTCAGGAGGAGATTGCTGTGATTCAGGGGGAGGTGGAGGCGGTGACTGTGATTGAAGGGGAGATTGCTCTGTGTAATTAGAATTGCAAACGAAAATAAAATTCCAGAGCGGGTTTTAGAGATTTTAAAATGAAGTAATTGAGGATTAAATTTAAACTATTCACACATTTGTGGTGCTCATGTATGGTTGATGGTATAATATTTTTCATTGTCCATTTGTGTACGATATCGAAATATATTTTGACGAAAATTGTTAATTGTGTAGGGTTCTCAATTTCAATTGTGGAAATGGAATGTTGCTTATGTACTTACTTATTAAATATGCCTAGAAAAGCCACGCAATAAAGCAGTAAAATACTGTACTGTATTTATTAAAACAAAGTGTTTTGGAAAAGACCAATTTATCTTTTAGAAAGACCAGTTTACGTTCCAGAGAAACCAGCTTACTTTTCAGAAAATTCAGTTTACTAAATTCTAGGGTTGCCCTAAAGGCCAGTTTACTAACAACGTTTCAAAAGGAAATAGTAATATCACCTATCTATTGTATATTTTAACCACAGACGTGGAATAAATTTTAATCTATGTATGTTTCTACTTTCTACCTATATGTGCTAGATAAAGCCATAATGCAAAATGTGCTAACGCTTATGCAAATTTAAATATTGCATAAAACAAAGAACTACATACATTACTAGAAAAAGCCCAACACTACCCACTTCGAAATATTGTAATTATTTTTGCACCTGCGTACTTACACGAAGTTCATCTTTTACATTCAAACATTATCACGGAAATTTTTCATTGCGCAACTCCACTTTAAGATTATCTTATGGGTATGGGATATTAGAATGTTTCAAAATTAAACCAAAATGAGGCACAAATCTTTTGAAAATCAATAGGAATGTTGGTGGCCTATATCCAATACGCATGATTATGCTGGATGCCTACCTTTCAAAATTTAGTCACATGGACTGGGGGGTTCAAAATAATTTAAATTGAGATGCATTTAAACTAAGCTTATAAACCACTTTGCATTGCTTGAAGTCAAAATTTTGAAGGAAAAGCATCTAAGTGTGAATATTGTACATGCAGACTTAGGTATAAGCATCAGGCACGTATCTAGAAACTTGTTCTAGGGTAGCGTAACCAGCGCGTAAAAATTTTTGGTCCTTTTTGAGAAAAAACTTCTTTTTTTTCTTAGATTTAAGGGGGCTCCCCCCGCCCCCTAATGGATACGTGCTTGGATACTGTATTAATTTATTGTCATATTTTTTGTAACTGTCCTACGCAGAGTCCTTTATTTATAAATAAATAAAGGATAGAATTTGAATCATGCTCCAGAATCCTTTACCCCCATCAGTTTACACTTATTCGCCTAATTTACTTTTAACTATTTGCAATATGAATTAAATGATAACGATTAACAGAACAGAAACGTACAAAAACTTCCTCCTAGTCAATGGAAATTGAAGCTTTCAGCATTTCCCATACCAAATGTAATCGCAATCAGCAAACAAAACTCATAATATTTTAACCCCATTCCATTGACCTCGCAAAATATTTGCATTATTAAAAGTAAGTGCTAGAAATGGATTCCAAATAACATCGTTCCTATTTACTCGTACTCAGATGACAATAAATGATGATGAGATGAACGAGTATTTTTAATAGTACTCAGAAGTTCTACGTCAGAACTATTATTATGAAGTAGTATAGATAGTAGTATAAGACACCCATATGGCCATACCCAAAGCATAAAAGCAGTATACAGCAATATAGCATGCAGCACGTACTACGTACTATAATATTATAATATTACACTGTGCAGTCATGTTTTTTGCGTCACTTCCATTTGCATTTATTAATTTACATCAATGTTAGGCATTTACCATTGGGCATTTACTACTTGGTCTTGGTAGTATTATAGTAATAATGCGACTTGTCATTACATGCTCTGCTCTCCTAAACTTTTGTTCCTTCGCAGGCAAAAATCATTTACATGGACAACAGCTGGTTTCCAACAGGCAGACTTGGTCAGTTAATCATAGTGCACGGAGAAGGATCATATCATAAGATATACGAAGATCTCCCGTATCATTAGTGACAACAATTTAAATAATTAATTTTAAAATTAAATACAAGATGGAGATGGAGTTTCTTATCGTCGTTATCATGGTCGGAATAGTAGTATTTTTTGGGGTAAGACAATGCGTTAGCCTTTGTTCGAATCTATAAATAAATAAATAATGGCCCCCATTTCCCATTTATAATTTATACATAAAGGCATCCAGAAAGATTTGCCCCCCACCCACGTGAGTTCCCAAAATGTGTTGCCATTTTTTGACATTTTGGGACTTTTTTTTCAATTTTTTCCTTTCTGTATGTATTAATACGCGTCATAGCGAGATAATAGCTACAAAAATGTTTTATTTTATCCGGCTTTATAAGATTTAAGTCAGCCACCTGAAAAAGTGACAAATACTATGGTCTATAGATTGATAATTAATAGTCGTTAATTAAGGGTGGGTTTATTGTTCGCAAATTCCAGATTCAGAGAGAACGGCAAAGAGTATAGTAATAAAATTGACACTTTTGAAATCTACGCATATTTCTCTATCGAACCTGAAGGCCAAAATTTCAAAAACATTTTTCGAAAGCTGAAAATTTGAATTTAATTTGAGTAGGAGAAATGCATTGCAGAAATGTATTTACATTTTTATTTACTGTTTAAATGATGAAAACTGAAAAAAGCGGCTTCAGGTTCGATAGATATTTTGATCGTCTTTTTTTTTGAAATTTATTTCACCTCTGCACAATGTCCTAAAGTTTCGCAATTTGGAAAATGCGATTTTCCATGCAAAATTTTTGATAATTACTGCGATAAATTTTGTGGGAAGAACAAGGAGACGTCCACAAACAATTTCTTTACAAACAAAAGCTCCGCAACCATCAAAACAACTCAACAACTCGCAGCAATTCCTTCTCATCCACAATTTGCGCGCACACCCTATTTTTTTAAGTTTTGTCGCAGACTATAGATTCCGCTATGAAACAATGAACCCCACCTTAAAGTTATTTCCTTCCCTGTCCAAAAACTAATTTAGGCAACGTTTTTACACGCCTTAGCATCTTAGCATTAATAATGCATCCAATAATCATATATAGTATCCAATAATTTAATATTATAGTGTGTCATTTTTGCGGTGTCTTTACTGCTGTTCTGTTACGGTCTGCGTGGAAACAAAATAACTACTGGAAATGGAAAACCTTCCTCATCACACTCTTCTGCAGGAGTTTGGACGGTAATAGGAGGATATAATAGTGACATCGGGGGTGGCAGCAGTTCATGGAGTGGTGGCTGCGATTCATGGGGAGGTGGAGGAGGTGGCTGCGATTCAGGGGGAGGTGGAGGAGGTGGCTGCAATTCAGGGGGTGGTGGAGGAGGTGGCTGCGATTCAGGGGGTGGTTGCTCTGTGTAATTAGAATTGCAAACGAAAATAAAACTGCAGAACGGGTTTTAAACATTTAAAAATGAAATAATTGAAGATTAAATTAAAAATGTTGACACATTGTAGTGTTCGTGTATTGTTGATGGTACGCACAGTGTACACTTCCTTTGTTCAATTTGTGACAAAAGTCCCATAAATGTTTCTGTGATTAGATGAGTTGTTTTCTTTTTAAAAGACAAAGAAATGTCTAAAACCCCGGGTTTTGAAATGGTATGCGATTTCAGATACCCCAAGTTGCATAAAACTACCAGTGAATGTAGCCTAAAAAACGGTTTATATGGGATTTTCCATAAGGAATTAAAAAGAGCTTTTTATCTTTGTTCTCCAACGTTCGGGAGACTGATTTTTATTTCGCAAGTACATGTGGACCTTAAGATTCTTTCGCTGAAAACAGTTTTGACCGAAATTTATCGGTGGCTGAGATTCGTGACCTTAAAAGTGGTTTTCTCCGAATTTTGACCTCGTCCAACTCAGCGGAGGGAGACTTTAATCAACATTTTATTTTTTGAAAAAATTTTTAAGGCTAAATGCCGTAAGTCATTGGAACGTTGTATTTGTCGGCATTAGGGAACCATGTTTAAAAACTAGATGAATTTTTTTAGCGGTAAACTTCGTTCAGTCTCACATTACCCTTTTGTCACAAACTGATTATGAAAGTGGACACTGTGGTACGATGGTAGTGTCTTTCATTGTCCGTTTGTGTTCTATGATTATATTTTGACGACTATTGTTAATTGTGTACTGAATTGTATTTAGCAGTGTTACAGAACCTGTTAACTTTCGAATGAGCTACCACAAGACGTTCTAAGACGGACAGAATCAAAGCTTTTATATCAATTTTTGAACCACTTCCCTAAGTGATGAAGGGAATGTCTCAATCTCAATTGTGGAAATGTTATTTATACTTAATACTTATACACAAACCTAGAAAAGCCACAATAAAAGGAATATTTTATATACTGTTGTACGGTACACTGTATTTAGTATTTATTTATTAAAACCTACAGCCATCCGTAACAGACGCTCACCTGAGTAAAGGGGAACGTGTGTACATTTTGGTTGTACTCTGCCTCCCAACAAACTTTGGTATTCCCCAATGGGCAATACCAAAGTTTGTTGGGAGGCAGAGTAATAATAATAGAAATAAAATTTTGATTATTAAAGTAAGCACTAAATTCAAACTAGATTAAAACCAACAGTAAATCAAAATAAACAAATAAATATTAACTACTAGTGAACCCACCTAAGGGGCAAATCTAGCACTAAAGATAAATTCAGCAGGCCACGCTTCACAGTAATAAAAAACAATTTCGAAACATCCCATTAGGTTATATGTTAACTTTGTAAACCAAAGTATATTTAAATTAAAATACTTTAATGTATATATAGTATAGTGATGGATAAATTAGCTACAGCCCCAACTTCATGGTAAAAAGGAATTTCTTAAACCAAAATAATAACAACTGTAGATCGTAGATTCAAATGGAAGGAAAAATGAAAGACTCCATTTTTGAAAAAAAATCCCACAAAACGTACAAATTCTATGAGTACAACTTACGAATAAATATTTTTACAGAAAATTAAGTTAACCAGTACTGTTATTTAATTCTACAAACAGGTGTGCCAACTCCCAAAAGAATCAAGAGGGTTGTAAAAACGTAAACCCAGCTCTACTAAAAAATATTATGTTTGTCGATATAGCATAACCAATTTGTATTAAAAGTTTTCAAATGCTATGTAATAAGCCACATTTCGATCATTACGAAATACCTAGCACACAGATTAAATTGAAAATGCCCCGTATAACTTTAATTACTAATTATGTGTGTAATATAATAAGCAGTCAAAAACGAAACTTTAAATCCAACCACACCGCACCAACCATGCCCAAGACAGTAGCAAAACACTTTTCATTTTCACGCAGTCGAGAGTCGAGGTGCTGATTATGAAGCATTCCATTTGCTTTTTGGTATTATCATGGTATTATCCTAGTTCGTTCCAGTCCTTTATTTAAATAAATGAAGGTTAAAATTTAAATCATGCTCCAGAAACTTTCTTTTCCCCAATCAGTTTACATTTATTCGCCTAATTTCCTATTAACTATTTGCAATATGGACAAAAACGATGACAGAAACGTACTTAAACTTCCTCCTATGGTCAATGGAAATTGAAGCTTCCATTTCCCATGCCAATGTAAACAGCAGACAGAATTCATAGTATTTCAACTACATTCCATTGACGTCGCAAAATGTTCGCATTATTAAGACTGTGCTAAAAATGAATTCCAAAAAATAACAACATAGCGTATTTTACCCTAACATCGTTATCGTTGTAGTACTCAGTAGTTTATCTGCGTCAGACAGAACTATAATAAGTATTATAGTATTAGTGTATAAGACGCCCATACCCAAATGCATAAAAGCAGTACACCCATCATTTTCATCATTGCAACTGGTTTTATTATTATTATCAGTCAGCCAAAGCTACAGGCATGTTCTTGATCAGTTGATCATAGTGAACGGCAAAAGGATCATAAAGACATACGAAGTGACAACAATTTAAACAATTTTAAAATTAAATACAAGATGGTGTTTCTTAACGTGGTCGGAATAGTCTTTTTTGGGGTAAAACATTTCCCATTTATAAATTAATTATAAATAGAGATTAACATATATAAAGCTATCCAGAAAGGTTAAGCCCCCCCTACCTACGTGTTGTAGTGGTAGAGTGGCGCAACCAAAAATATTCCCAACATTATTTACGATTTTTTTTACTTTTTTGGATTTTTTTCTTTTCTCAGTTTCAGGGATAGCGCTGGCCAACCCTTCTCTGTATACGTATTTATGGTTATTGTAAACCATTTTAATGTACTGCAGAAAGTTTTGGTAGACAACAAATTTTTATGTTTGCAAAAATTTAAACTCAGTCCGTTTTGTTTTTCTGTTTTTAAAGCTTGAAATTATACATGTTCGGCTGTATACGTATTGATTTTGATATATAATTTAAAAACAATGATAGATTTGAAACGTTTATATAAAATGTAGTTGATTTACGCTTTATGCATTACAACTCTGTATTGGTGCAAATGGATCTTAAATCTTAGCTGTGTAAAAAAAGCAATGCTTTTTATAAAAAAAATGTTATTTCCTTCCCTGCGGTTTAGTCACCAGCATTGCACTATTACTATTATCGGGAAGTACTTACGAATCCGCTTTGATTGTGGGAGTAAGGTGACGATACTGGCTTGCCTTCAGTGCTGACTGTTGTTAAAACATTTCTTCTTGTAAGATTTGAACTTTCTGGCACTCAAATAAATACGAATATGAATGAATGAATGAATGAATGAATGAATGAATTAAGGTTGTCAGCCAAAAACTTATAATTAGGCAGCTTTTTTACACACCTACTATATGCATGAAAAACCCATCTTTGTTTTCATAATGTTTAATGTATCCAATAATTTAATATTATTGTGTGTCATGTTTGTGGGGATTTTACTGCTGATGTGTACCTGTCTGTGTCCAAAACAAATACCTGCTATCTGTAGAAATGGAAAATCACATTCTTCTTCTGGAGGTTATGGAATGGGAGGATATAGTGGTGGCTTTGGTGGTGGTGGCTGCCATGGAGGGGGAGGTGGCTGCAATTCAGGGGGAGGTTGCTCAGTGTAATTTGAATTACAAACGAAAATAAAACTGCAGAATAAAGATTTTAAAATGAAGTTCTTGAGGATTAAATTAAAAGTATTGACACATAATTTGTGGTGCTCATGTATGGTTGATGGTAGTACCTTTCATCGTCCATTTGTTGTATATCATAATATATTTTGACGAATATTGTTAATCGTGTACTGAGTACTGACCTGTATTTAGCATTGTTACAGAACATGTTACCTTTCGAATGAGCTACCTCAAGACTTTTTAAGATTTAAGTAGCGGAGCTGCTTTATAGGAATGCCTGATCTGTCTGTCTGTCTGTCTGTCTGTCTGTCTGTCTGTCTGTCCGTCTGTCTGTTAGCACGATAACTCAAGAACGGTTTGAGATAACCAGTTCAAACTTTCTGAACATAATCTAGGGATAAAAACTGAGGTCGAGTTTGAATATGGTTAGCATCGGACACACCCCCTGCCTGTGGGCGTGGTTCAAAACTAAAAATTGGCGTCCCCTTTGCTGTCGACATTGTAAAACGTCATGAAATAACTCGTTCGATAGGTTATTCGTTAAGTTTGAACATAGCTAACATCGGACACACCCCCTGCCTGTGGGCGTGGTTCAAAAACTAAAAATTGGTGTAACTTTTGCTGTCGACAGTGTAAAACGTCATGAAATAACTCGTTCGATAGGTTATTCGTTAAGTTTGAACATAGCTAACATCGGACATACCCCCTGCCTGTGGGCGTGGTTCAAAACTAAAAATTGGCGTCCCCTTTGCTGTCGACATTGTAAAACGTCATGAAATAACTCGTTCGATAGGTTATTCGTTAAGTTTGAACATAGCTAACATCGGACACACCCCCTGCCTGTGGGCGTGGTTCAAAAACTAAAAATTGGTGCAACTTTTGCTGTCGACATTGTAAAACGTCATGAAATAGCTCGTTCGAAAGGTCATTCGTTAGGTCAGATCAATGTCAAGTCATCTGGGTCAAAAGGTCAAAGGTCATTGGAAAAATGTCAATTAACGTGGCAAACCCTCTCCGCTACTTTTTTACATCCATTGTACATGGTTTATTAATTTTTGAACCACTTCCCTCTCAGTAATAGGGGAATGTCTCAATTTCAATTATGGAAATGTTGTTAAATATACATACATACTTATAAACATACCTAGAAAAGCCACTATAAATAATATTGTATAATACTGTACTCTATTTATTAAAACAAAGTGTATTGGGACATTAAAATTATTACGATTTAGGATTTTTTGGCAGCAGATTATTATTACCAATTATGATTATCGTCTGAATTAAATACATCCAAAGAATTCCAAAAAATCATCGAAGAGTTGAAAGGCTCTGCAATAACAATTGGTAGTTCATTTAACTGCATATAAAATAATTGACTCGACGTTTGATTTACGGACGGCCATAAGATCGTTTTGAATTGTAGAGTCTCTCTAAAAATAACCATGTCAAACAAGGCATGTAAATCAGAACAAGATTACTTTTTTGCATATTAATATTGTATCTAAATATTTTATTGGTTTGAACTCTTACTTTGATTGAGCAAATGACACAAGACTGTCAATGAGTGCTTTTGAAAATACAAAATCTGTACTCATTGTGCCAATTTCAGACGCCCAGTGTATATCCCAAAGCTATAAATAAATGTAGCAATATTTTACATTTTAAAATATTAAAATATTTGCATAAAATATTCTATTGAAATGTTTAATTTATTTTACATACCAGCAGCAGCTCATCTCCGTGACAGGGCCTAAAGTCAGAATATAATATCACAACAAATTGTCAAATTTTATTTAAAAAATTATGCAAAGTGAAAAGTGTACACACAAGCGGGTTTTAAATTCCAAATATTTGTTGAATATAAATATAACCCAAGAAGAACCCCAGCATAATTTACTAAAAGGTCAAAGGGGCCCTTTTTCACATTTTAGAATTTGTTTTAGAAAGAAAAAGTTTTATTATTACCCTAATCTTTTGGGATCCTTTGACTGTTGGAAATACTGCCGTAAGTAATCTCGGAAAATAGCAGTGAACAATTTAAAATCTACAAAAGGTGAATCGTTTGGAGTTTTAACCGCTCCTAGTGCACTGTAAACACTGGGAAGACTAGATCGGTAAGTGTAGTAGTACAGATGAACAGGGACCCATTTTGAAAGGAATTTGGCAGTCCAATGTGCGGGATAAAAAAATACTCTATCGGATATCATTCTCGTCAACGTCGGCACATCTTGAGAAATATTGGTCGAATTTCCAAAGTAATATTCTTTGATTTTATGGCTAATATCCTTCCTCGTTGGATCATAATGTAGAAGAATGGGTGCATAATCATCCCATTTTTCATCCATTCTACTCAGAACTTCAGGAAATGCTTCAAGCCCTTAAATTAAGATATTTAGAAATTTGTTTTTTATTACAAATTAATTTTTAGAAATGATAAACTCACTTGAAGTTTTAAGACCTCCTTCGCCAGAATTTATTCCGATCATTATTGGCACTTTATTGAAATTTCCAGTCGATAAAAGATCGAAAGGGTTTTCAGATAAAAAAGTATCATCTGTTTTTGTTGCTTCCACAGAACCGACAAAGAGATCATCTTGTAAATGGATTGGCGACTAAAAATAATGAAATATTATTATAATATTTGAAAATTCTTATTAAATTTATAGTTAGCAGAAAAATAGATTTACCATTATGGCACTGTGTGGTTGCACAAGTTTAACTGGATCCATATTTTTCAAACAAGCAATCATCATCGAAGAATTATGGGTAGGACAATTCAGATTTTTAGCAAATCGTTTTGCTTGGTGGCCAGGGTTTCGTGTAAAAGCCCACGGGCATAATAAACTCCCGGACTGCAAAATTCCTGGTTAAATTATGATAAATTACTCCTCGCCCAAAAATTTCAGAGTAACAATAAAAAATGGTTTGTTATCGTTATTTAGATGAAAATTATAGCAAAGTATATCTTAGGTACGTACCTCGATGGAATAATCCTTCAATTAAAAAAATTGACAAATATTATTAACCATGAATAGAATTTAGCAACACGATATATTTATTTCGATATTATTTTATTTTCTTGCCTGCTGATAGGGGTGAAAGGATGTGGTAAGAAACACTCGCTGCCTTATTTAAACAGAATCGACATTACTTGTTAGCATATCTATTATGAGCAGAATTTAATAGACGACTCAAAATTATTACCTACCCCTGCACTCTCGCCAAAAATGGTAACCTACATATTTAAAAATTTTAATTATGCTTCAATTAATTTTTAGCTAATATTATTACTATTAAAATTTTAATAAATTAATTTTCTTTTTTTACCTGCTCTGGGTCTCCATTAAAACTTTTGATATTATCCCGGACCCACCTTAAGGCTAAATTTTGGTCTTTAAGACCCATATTTCCTCTAATAAAATCACCGGTGTTTAGAAATCCTAAAAAATTAGGAGTTAGCTTTAGCTTTCTAGCAAATATTCAAATATTTATATAAGATACGTTTTGAATCTTTATATTCTTAATTCCATGAAAAAATATATTAGCACAAGAAATTAGATTTACTATAAACTTAATTAATAAATTTAAAACAAGAATTGCATTTACCTAAAGCTCCTAATCGGTAGTTAATTGTCACGATAATGACGTCTCCGTCCATGAAATACTTTGGGCCGTACTGCATTACAGAGCCAGCTGTAAACGCTGGAATAAAATCCGTACGTTATAAAATAATTGCAAAAATGATAAATGTAGATGCTGCTGTCTGTGAGTATTAAGAGTTGGAGTATATTATGCGGTCTTACCTCCTCCGTGAATGTAAACCTAAAAAATGTATGTAAACAAGGTTTATGCATTAAAAAGCTTTAACATTAGTTTTACAATAAGTTTTAATTATTAAAAATATTATAAAATTCAATCGTAATATCATACCATGACAGGCAAAGACTTTTCTCTACTTCCAACAACCTGAATAATATAAAATGACAATAAGATAATGTGACATTGACATGCAATTATGTATTTTGATATCTAAAACTTAAATATAATTCGTAAAGCTTATAAAAATCTACCACAGGTTGAAAGACATTGAGATACAGGCAGTTTTCATCTCCTAAGTGTGTCACCCTCGTAAATGCATCAAATTGCATACAGAGAGGACCGTATTTGTTTGCTTTTAGAACTCCATTCCATTTGTCCGGAGGTTGGGGAGGCTAGAAGCGACAATAAAATAGTTTAATTAGAAATTATTAAAATTAAACAGCCTAAAGTATGGATTTTGGCGATTTTTAGCAATCAAATTAATTGTACCTCAAATCTATTAAGTCCTATTGGCGGTTTTGCGTAGGGAATGCCAAGAAACTTGTAGAACTGACGGCCTTCTCTCGAAAAGCCGATGATTCCTTCAACAACTCCATTTTGAATTTGTACCACTGGGTTATTTATATTTGAATTGAATAATCCGAGACTAGTGAGGATATGGTACGCTAATGTCACTAGGGTTGCCATTGCCCCTGACACGGATCGCTGATTGTGTCGAAAGATAAACTGCGTGCTCTATATTGCTTAGCTCGATCTTTTCCATATGAATAAATACCATAGACTAACTTCATCTCGTCACGTAACATTCATGCATTGCTTACGGCTCTGAACGTTATCGTTGCATTGCTGTACTTTGTTAATTAGGAAATACAGTCAAAGCTATCTGAAGGGAAACTGGTTCAAAAAGTAAAGTAAATAATATTTCGCACAAACAATTTTATTTTTAAACCCATATAGTGGCAAATATCAAAAACGTTGCATTAATACAAAACTAGCATCTCGAAGCTTTTGTCTAAAATGGAATATTACTAAAGTTAGAAATGTGATGTGGCAGAAAGGATAAAACATATCCAAATAAATTCAGAAATGTGGTAGTTTCTCCCATTTCTCCCATGTGGGTGGAAGAAAATCACAAAAAAGGTAGAAAAGACGTAAACTAATTTTATTGTCCGCTACCAAGCTTTGACTGTATATATTCAGTCATCATCATTAGTGCGTATTATTATAAGGAATAGCTAACTAATAAATTATAATATTAATACTCCTATCTCTGTAGTGTAAGTGTATAGTCTATACACGCAATGCATAGAAATAAAAACTGTTATGTATAAACAATACAGATATTTAAGAATAAAATTGTGTATAGATGTAGCTTGTCCTTGTATGTAACGTTCTAAGCAATAATCCGGAGAGCTAATATTTACTGAAAAAAGGAAATTATGATAGTACAAGGAAAGGTTCCGGTGAGATTCTAGGTTCAAGTGTTTATGAGAAATTTATTAGCAATCTTTCATGCGATCTTTTTATGGGATAGTTCCTGGACGTAATTAATCAGCACAACGTAAACATTATTCCCTCAGACTAGAGCTGAATAAGAAAAGAGCTAAAAATTACCGGTTTTCCAGGTCTTAGTAAATACCGTGGGTAAGATTTAGCATTACTAGTAATTTTCGGTATATCCACAATCCAGTTGTGCTATATTGCTATGCATGGCATATCCAAACAGCACGTTTTATTGTTATTAGCTGTTTAATTAACTTCCTTATGCCTTATGCAAATAAAAATCCCATAATAGATTTACGAATAAACGACAGTCTTATGAATTGTGTATAGTGGTACAGGCCGAAAAAAAATTTCCTTAATTTTCCCTCATCTTTTGAATTTACGGCTTGGGAAGCAACAAGATAATGGAGAGTATATATGAGAGTGATACTACAATAAATAAATACTAGGCACTCGTATTACAATACAGATGTACTTACTACTGCATTTTATCCTACATTTCTGAATAAACAGTTCGTATGCGTATATTAGAAATTATAATAGTGAGATCTGAAATTAACGATGCAATAGCAGCAGTAGGAGAACTAGATAGATCGCATGAGTAGACATTAACATAATATTATATCAATAATCTAACCTAATGTATACGTGTATAATTAATACAGTAGCAGTGTCTTGTTTGATATAATAACATTCAATATTTACGTAATAATGAACCACATATTAGTAAACCATAACACTACTACTAACTAAACTACTCTGCACATTGTAGAAGAACGCGGCACTGTTACACATTGCTACAAACACCACAATACTAAAAGTTGAACCTTACATAACTCCTAGTACGCCAATCGGTAAGGGGATCAAGGGTAAAAACTAATTAAAGCTATATAGGTTACCTCTACTGCCACACGGGGATCCACTTTCACGAATATGTATAGTCATTTAGTTTTCAACGATTTTGCAGAATATGATAAGCATTTAGCCTTGTAGCCAATCTCTATATATATAATAAAATTATTTATTCCTATGTCGCAGGTATCTATGTATCTATCTATGCCATGGACAATGCGGCATTTTGTTGCAATGCACATGCGCGTATACAATGCATGTTTCATAAAACAAGGAAGTCCAATATGGGTTAAAATTAGCTTATTTCGAAATTAGACAATGATAATATGCATAATCATTTTGAAATTCAGCAATGGTACTGGGTGGGTATATTATTATTAAAACGTCAAAACAAAAATAGAAATTTACATAAGAGGATTATTTTGTGATGGAAATGATTGGCGAAAGGGAACATTTCGTAATGATCGTAATGTGCGTATTAATTAGCATTTCAAATCTCCTAATCCAAATTGGTTCTGTTACATCCATAAACTTATTTAGCATTTTTTAGTAGAGTTGGTTTTACTTTTTATTACCCCATGGACCCCCTTGATTCCTTTGTGCCAGCTTGCACACCTTTTTGTGGAATTAAATAACAATACTGGGGGCCACTATTTATCCTTATATTAATTCGTAAGTTGAACTCATGAGTTTTGTACGTTTTTCCAAAATCCCCGGGGGAATCTTATTTTTCTGATTTTAAATGGGAGCTTTTTGGTAACTTATTGAGCTGTTTATTAAAAATGGAGTCTTTCATTGTCCCCTGTATTTGATGCTACGATCTACAGTAGTTATTGTTGTAGTTTAGTAAAATCCTTTTTATCAGGAAGTTCGAACTGCAGTTAATTTTTCCAACCACTGCACTGTAGAAACTAAAACTATATTTAAATTATTTTATTTACAAAAATATAATAACCTAAGGGAAATACCGATGATTTTTTCGGAATTATTTTTATTACCGTGATTGCGCCCCTTAGCTGGGTTCACTATTAATTCATAATGGGGTTCAATTCAATGGACAATAAATACGTTTCTTCAGATAATAATAAAATTTATATTATATTTTATAATTTTTAATAACAATAATTTACATAATATTCTTTAAAAACTAATAAGAAAGATTATTTTAAAAATTTGGAACATTGAGTGTCTTCATCTGAGACAGATGATGTAGATTTATTTAGAAGAAAAAACTATCTGATACTTTGAAGGTCGGGAACTTCCATTAAAAGGGATACCACTTGGGGAGCTAAAGATAATTGCATTTTTCAGAATAATACTTTTTAGTATAATACCTATAATAAAATACAAAAGAACAATACAATACTTTCTTCAGGAGATATGGCGTTTTTTAATTTTATAATTTTGAAGAGCAAAACAGTCTACATAAGAACTTTCAGCCCCTTCCCTTCCCCCAAGTGGAACTCCTAAATATGAAAATTGTTTCCCGGCCTTCAAAGAATCACCGCTCTTAATAATTAGGTTTACAGTACCTGTGGTCATGGTTGATGATGTCAATTTTAATGTCCTTGTCATCTAATAAATTTTCTTTCTTTATGTTAATCTTTGGATCTACGGAAGATTTGAATAATTTAACATCTGTTTTAAAATAACTTTGTTTCACATCTAAATCAACTTTTATATTCTTAGTTTCAACAGAACTTTCTTCGTTTGCAGCTGTCCCATTAAAAGAGCTTGAACTTTGTTTTACATCTAAATCAACTTTTATATTCTTCGTTTCAAAACTTTCAACTGAACTTTGTTCTTCAGCATTAGCTCTTTTATGTTTAGCCCACCTAGCTTTTGCAGCTTCTTTCCGCAAGTTACTAATACGTTTTGATTTCGGACCCCTCTTTGGCTTCTCTACTTGCAATGCGTCATTGTTTTGTTGGTTACAGTCATTTGTGCTTTGTAGATTGTATTCTTCTAAGCTTTGCACATTTTCTAAACCTTCGGATTTTAGTTGTTCTTCGGTGAATATACATTCAGAGTGATGTTCGTAGTCTATGCAACCGAAGGAGTCATTGCAACAAAATTCTTCTTCCTCTTCATCACGCTCGAATTTCGGAACTCTAAATATAATAATCGACATTTATTTTACGTTTCGGAGCTTTTGAAAATGGCTACCTACTACCTACATTTCTACACAGAGGATATTACCCTATTCGGATAACTTTTCCAGCACATTTTTAATCCCATTAATATATGTTTTGTTCTTGGCTGGTGAAGCAGTGAGCTGCGAAGGAATCGTGACTGGAGAAGAATAGGCCACCCAATTAGCTTGGTAGGTGGTCTATTGATTCTCAATCACGATTTCTTCGCAGCTCATTGCTTCGCCATATCAAAGAACAAACGACCAATTAGTAGGATTAAAAATGAACTGGAAAAGTTAGCTGAATATGATAGTACACCTCAGTTCAAAGGTTCACTAAAAACCATAATAATATTATAAAAAACAATAAATATTGCACTTACTTTTCCAGTTTAACATTTACAGGACTAGATGGAGTTGACTCAGGGTTAAGGCTTGGTTGAATCTGGTCATTAACAACTATTCTAGAAATTTCTGGATATTCGACAAGCTGTTCAGCAGATGGAACTCCATACCGAATAATACTGGTTTTCGGTTTCATCCCAAGTCCATATTTGTTATAATGAGCATAAATAGACAATTCAAAATCTGTAGGATTTTCAACACATTCTATAGGCTTCAGAGCGATTTGTCGCAAATGCAAAGCAGAAGCCCAGCTTACAGGCAGCACTCTGTTGAATTTTCCTAAAAAAGGAAAATAAAAAGTTAGCTTTGTTCTAAATAATAATGAATACTCTTTCCCGACAAATTAACATAGTATCATTGTTCACAGAAATTTTTAAAATTGAAAAAACTTACTACGGTCGAAATTCAATCGACTTGGAGGAGGCGGTCGATATTCCAAATTGTGATGACAGTGATCAATAAGTTTGTCAAATGTTTTCTGTACAACTGAACGAGGAAATGATCTGATGTATAAGTGTAATTCCCTTTCTGTAGGTGGTTCAAGCCGTGGTAATTGAGATGAGGAAATTTTATCACGTCTTTCCCATTCCAATAAAAGTTGACTAATTTTGTACAGAGCTTGCATCAAAGGGCTGGTTAAAGTCAATTTGTATGGTTTAGAATCAAACAGGTGATACTAAAATATTAAAATAAACGGCGTCATTCTAAACAAAGGCTACAAAGACTAAAGCGTACTTTTACTATTATTATTAATATTATTATAGACATGGAGTAAAAGAAAGGCAGAAAAGATTTAGGAAACAAAAATATATTTACATGCTCCAACTGCGCTTCAGACCAATTTGTAATGAGATTGTAACGGGATGCACATTGCCTCCTTGTTTTATTTGAAGTGAAGAGTTCAGAAATTTTTCCCCACTCTCGGCCCAAGAGATTTACAGCAGCTATCAAAAGTCGGTCTTCTTCACTAAAAAACACAGTTGAAACACAAAATGATAACTAAATTAATTAGTTTACGGAAATTTCAAAACATGCTACTTCCATTACATCGCATACTTACATTGTAAAAGGATAGAATGTTGACTGGAATAAACTTTCAAATCGTTCACGCAAAAGATCCGTAAAACGCCATGGCATATATTCCGAAATACAATGATAAAAATTGTCGTAAGCTTTATTAACGAGTATTTCTTCTTTTTTCAGTTCCATAACCACCAATAAAATAGCATCTTCAATAGCTGTAAAATTGTTTTTTCTCAGCATCGGATTTAACGTTCTGGAATAGAGTACTCGAGCTATGTCTGAATTCATTTGTGGAAAAGCCACATTTAGTTTTGCGGCTATGATGTTAAAATCCTGGTAAGACAAAAACGAATTTGCTAACTGCTTCGCGAGTCCCTTTGGTATTTTGTACTCCATTTCATACTTAGGTAATGAAGAATACATCATGTAGTAATCGAAATCTGTTCTTCCTTTTTTCATCAATTCTGGTAATTCATGCCACATATTCTGCGTCCCAATTTGATCTAACACATTCTAAAGCCATTTAAAAAATTCACGTAAGAGTAAAACCAGAAGAACGAAATAATATCTTGCATATTTTGGACAATAAAACTAAATATTATAGAAATACATACAAAATTAAAATCTGAATAAGAAATAACTGATAAACAGGCAGTTTGAATATGTAATTAATATAGACCTGGGGACTTGACTTACCACAACTTCTTCTATTTCTTTGAAATCAAAAGGACCTCGGTAAATACCAGGGCTATGGTTCCATTTCCACATGAGTTCGCATTCTTCAGGAGTTTTTAAGCGATTATGAAGATTAAGCTACAAAATAATCATAAAATCAGACACTTGACACCACGAATACAATGAATATAAAATCTTAAATTTAACAGTAAATACAATATCGATAACACATCGAATGGAATGGACAAATGGATAGATTTCGCTTATGAAGTAAAAAATTATAAAAATAATTTAATTTACTTTTAAGCAATTCAATTAAGATAATTGGATAGGGCACATTGATTGATTGATAAGATTTTTATTGAATGCACTTGACGAGCAATGGCCCATAGCACATGACATTTAGAACATTACATATATTTACATCATAGATATTAATAGGTGACAAACATCTATAAGTCGAACAACTGACAACTTCAGAAGAAATATTATATGCCTACCCATGATAAACACAAATATCACTTTTTACTTCACGCGTGGACAGAGACTATTGTCCCCTCCCTATGCCACACGACTCGTCAGGACATTACCAACACGATGGAAATGAAATTACATTCCGCCCCCACAGATTGTACCAAGTTACCCATAAACCATTGATGTACACAGCATATATGTAAATTATCCAGAGTAATTTTGACAAAATTAGACAAACATTTCGATTTACAATTTCATGTTATAATATAGTTAACAGCACGCTTAATATGGTTTACATTTGTATCATCTCATAAATAAGCATACATTTCTATACGGTAAAACAGATTCCTTGGTACAGTTACTACTTTATACTTGCCAAGCTTTCAGATGAATTTCGTAAAGTAAAGTATTGTTTCTCCTACTCATTCTGCCTATTACAGTTTACTATCACAATTTTTGGGGTTGCAGAGTTTTCGATTTACACATCACTGTTACTCCAGTCTAGAAATTCTGCCTGATACTATTTACTATTACATTTGGGAGTTTGCAGAATTTTTGACCGACACTTTTATATAAAAATTGTTACTACTAACCATACACGACTAAACTCGCATAAAAATAGCTAGTGTTTACAACAGTTACTTATTTAACAACATAGAAATGCCCATAATAATTCAAATTGTGGCTAATTTGTTATATTTTTACTTACACAGCTAATTGACTACTTATCAGGATGTAAAGTATTGCTTAACCTACTAATTCTGCCTGTTACAGTTTGCAATTACAATTTTATTTTGCAGAAATTTCGATTCTCGCATTACTGTTAATCCAGATAACTCGTATTATAGCTATAGTATAGTTACTTACTTTACTCACAGTAGACATAGTTATACAGTCTTTAGAGAGATAACAAAATTTTCTTAACATGAATACCTTTCGTGCTATTTCCTACCCAATCCAAGTACAATTGGATGGGGAGCCTGGTTGTGCTTACACTTCTCTGCTATTTTATGGCGTTAAGTTAGAAGGTACGTGTGCTGGAGTTCATGCAGTGCTAGATCGAGGGAACGCATCTGAATATCTTAATTTGGTTATCTTGACTTCCAACGCAAGGCCGTACTATCTCTATCGCACTGAACTAAGAAAAATTCCAAACCGACGGCATGGCAATTTCAAAAAACCCGAATTTTCACAAAAACAGCTTCCTCCCGTTAATAGCTGATGATTTATTCGGGCCCAGCTCCACAAACTGCCCAAATTGATACTAATTTTACAATCCTAGAATCACTTTGCACACCAGAAATTCAGTTTCTTGACTGAACACAACAGCACACATACCTCTCTCTCACAAAGCTACAACCAGACTCGGATAGGGCACATGATTAAGACTAAATCAAAAATGTACTTAAAATCTGGAACTATTAAATAATTCTCAAAAAACTTACCATTTTAACGGAAGCAGCGAGCCAATCAATTGGATAGCTTTTACTGAATTCCACGAGATCTAATTGAGCAATATCTCTTGAACATTTAAGTTTAAACTGCAGTAAGTCATAAAGATTTTTAGTTTCGGACAAAACTGTAAATCTCTTTTCAGGACATGTAACGTAGCACATCACGGGCGCATAGTTAGGTTCCGATATTCCACTTATTTCTCGATCGACACATACTCGGACAACAGCGTCTACCAATTGATTATCCGTCTCGCATATTGTGATACTTTGAATTTCATTTACTGTTAAATCCATTTTTGACAAACAGCTTTCAAAATGATCTTTTAATTTTCTTTCAAGCTCTTCGCGCAAAGTATTTACGACACAACCTTTTATAGCCTTGATTTCCTTCCTTGAGGCTAAAAATTTATATAATTATTTACTTTATACATTACCATTGCAATGAAGATTAAAATTATTATTTTAAAGTTCAACGGGGGCTAGAGGTTGTTTTGACAGTATGTCTAAGCAAAAAATACAGAAGTTACATTCTTGTCGCTGTAGAAGATAAGTCAATCGAAATGGCAGTTTAGTTTTTCTTGAAGGATCTTCCAGCACTGGAGCAACCATAAAATTCCCATCATCCACGGTAGATTTGAAATAAGGTTCTGACATAAATTGTATCAAACCAACGGTGGTATTCAGATCGAAAGGATTGTCATTTTTCTTCCTTCCTCTTCCTTCAGAGACTTCAGACTCCATTTCGTCTCCTTTCCAATCAAACTTTTGGGAAACTATTACTACAATGGTTGAGTTTCTTATTATAAGTCTCTGGTGGATGGGCGACCTTACTAAGGAATAATTCATCGTTATTGTGCTCGATAGATGTCCCACCACTGCATTTGACTGTACATGCACGTTACTTTCAGTGCAGTGGTGGGGCATCTATCGAGCGCAATAACGATGATTATTCCTTAGTGAGGTCGCCCATCCACCAGAGACTTATAATAAGAAACTCAACCATTTGACAATTTTTATTTAATAATTTTGTCTTTTCTTCTAGTATCAAGTATAAAATAACTAGAGCCCGTGTATTCGTTATCACCGAAAGTGTCACCGACCCCCTCCGATTACGACCAAAATCGCTGAGCATATGTCTAAAATAGAGTAATTAACGAAATGGAACTTCAAAATTTTTTAAAAAATAAGAGGGGGCGTGGGGGGTAAGGGGAAGCTTTTCCATTGGGAAGAAAGATTGTGACCAAACGGTAAGTCATAAAATTCTCTAGTTTTTTTCTAAAATAGCATAGATAGGTGCTTCATCCTGGCAAGGTATAAATTTTATTCAATTCGAATATTTTGGCGCGAAAAAAAATCGGTGAACCTGAAATTAGCAATAATTCAAACATTGTGGGTTGAAAATGGCACATATCGACTAAATATTGAATATACAAGATGCTAGATCATCTAAAATCTCTTTTCTAAGCAAGAACAAGGTTGCATATCCAAAATTTATTTACCCCTGTACGGGGAAGCGGGGGCGATATAAGTTTGGATATTTAATTTCTCAAAACCTATTACGCCTAGAACCTTTAAACCACCGCCAAACAACTCAGCATCATGTAATGCATCATGGCATGGTGGTATATTGTGTGTCGCCCCACCCCCTGAGGGGGTGTAGAGGAGGCTTAAGTTTGGAAACCCAATATCTCCAAAACTACTCAACGTACGGACTTGAAACTACCGCCAATCAACTCAGCACCATGTAATACATCATGGCATGGTAGTATATTGTGTGTCGCCCCACCCCCTGAGGGGGGTGCCGGGGAGGCTTAAGTTTGGAAACCCAATATCTCCAAAACTACTCAACGTACGGACTTGAAACTACCGCCAATCAACTCAGCATCATGTAATACATCATGGCATGGTAGTATATTGTGTGTCGCCCCACCCCCTGAGGGGAGTGTCAGGGATGCTTAAGTTTGGAAACCCAATATCTCCAAAACTACTCAACGTAGGGACTTGAAACTACCGCCAATCAACTCAACATTATGTGATGCATCGTGGCATGGTAGTAGATTGTGTGCTCCCTCACCCCCTTGTGGGGGTGTAGGGGAGGCTTAAGTTTGGAAAACTTATATCTCCAAAACTACTCAACGTAGGGACTTGAAACTACCGCCAATCAACTCAACATCATGTGATGCATCGTGGCATTGTAGCATACTGTGTGTCACCACACCCCTTGAGGGCTACCCTGCAACCATGTCATGATGCATTACATGATGCCGAGTTGATTGGCGGTAGTTTCAAGTCCGTACGTTGAGTAGTTTTGGAGATATTGGGTTCCCCTACACCCCCCTCAGAGGGTGTGGTGACACACAATATGCTACCATGCCATGATGCATTACATGAGGCCGAGTTGATTGGCGGTAGTTTCAAGTCCCTACGTTGAGTAGTTTTGGAGATATTGGGTTCCCCTACACCCCCCTCAGGGGGTGTGGTGACACACAATATGCTACCATGCCATGATGCATTACATGATGCCGAGTTGATTGGCGGTAGTTTCAAGTCCGTACGTTGAGTAGTTTTGGAGATATTGGGTTCCCCTACACCCCCCTCAGGGGGTGTGGTGACACACAATATGCTACCATGCCATGATGCATTACACGATGCCGAGTTGATTGGCGGTAGTTTCAAGTCCGTACGTTGAGTAGTTTTGGAGATATTGGGTTTCCAAACTTAAGCCTCCTCTACACCCCCCTCAGGGGGTAGGGTGACACACAATATACCACCATGCCATGATGCATTACATGATACTGAGTTGTTTGGCGGTAGTTTAAAGTCTCTAGGCTTAATAGGTTTTGAGAAATTAAATATCCAAACTTATATCACCCCCGCTTCCCCGGACAAGGGTAAATAAATTTTGAATATGCAACCTTTTTCTTGCTTAGAAAAGAGATTTTAGATGATCTAGCATCTTGTATATTCAATATTTAGTCGATATGTGCCATTTTCAACCCACAATGTTTGAATTATTGCTAATATTTGGTTCACCGATTTTTTTTCGCGCCAAAATATTCGAATTGAATAAAATTTATACCTTGCCAGGATGAAGCACCTATCTATGCTATTTTAGAAAAAAACTAGAGAATTTTATGACTTACCGTTTGGTCACAATCTTTCTTCCCAATGGAAAAGCTTCCCCTTACCCCCCACGCCCCCTCTTATTTTTTAAAAAATTTTGAAGTTCCATTTCGTTAATTACTCTATTTTAGACATATGCTCAGCGATTTTGGTCGTAATCGGAGGGGGTCGGTGACACTTTCGGTGAAAATGGAAGTAGGAGCCCACTAATTATTACCTGTATTACATATGTTTTTCAGTTCTTTCAGTATTTTATTTATTCAGTATTCAAATGAACAGCTGACGACAGCCTAAAATCCATCACAAAATATTGTTCACCGGCTCACCAATATCAAGAATCACGTAACAATGAAAGCACATGTCAGGCCAAGACTACTTTGTGATTGTGAATGAAATCGTAATGTTTTTAAGGGATAGCGGCTAATTCTGACGAGGAAATTAGGACGAGACAGGATTCAGGAACACGGAACATACTCCTTCACCTTTGCGAGGGTCCGTTACCATTATTGTCTTTGCAAAAAATCTCATTTCGAAAAATCTTTTGTGCTTTTTATTTAATATTTTCGTTGGAAATCAAAACATCATTCAATTGATCTAAATTATTAGATTTGTTGATTTACATTATTATCAAGACATGAGACAATCAACGATAAGATATGGGTGCAGAATTATTGAAAGATGTTTAGTTTTGCATTTTTATAACCTATTTATTTGTTCGTAAGCCCAAATGGTGATAATATGAGTTTCTCTAATCCACTTTACGATTATCAACTTCTGGAAATATTTACCACGTACAGAAATTATAGATTGATATTTAAAATATCTTGCGTAAAGTTTTAATATTGTATAGGTGTTTACAAATTGTTACAAATACTATATTTATACACATAGGTTGAGGTCTTAGGTTATTGGCTATTGGCCAGGAAGCTTGATATTTTGACAGAATAGCGAGGCAATGGAGGCTTTTTCATGAAGTCATTTGGGTAAATCTCCAATTGGCAGCAACGATGTTGACCTAGCCAACCAACCTAAAAAAGCACAAAAAACACATTATAGTGGAAATTTGGTTTACAGTGGGTTTGCATAAAAAAATCTTTTTAAAATTCTTTTTACCTCTCCCGCAGTTGTAATAGGCCAACGACAAGGACGGCAACATTGGCATTTTTTGGGTTCCATTAGAACTTCCTTCCGTGTATTGCACTCTCCCTCCTGGGGATATCACACTGTAAATATTAAATGTAAGTTATATTTAACATTTGACGGTTTTATAATAAGACTCAAAGAGTATAACTAATTTCTGTTTTACATTATCAAACATTTATCATTTTTAATCAAAAATAGTTAAGTAATAGCCTCAGTATGGGCAGTTATCGTTTGAATTTTTACCATTCTTTGCCAAGCGATCCATTCCACGGAACGATAACTGGGCTTTCGCATTGCCCGATTGATTCCACTGCAAACCCATTTCCTACAGTAACAAAAACAAAAATACTTTTAGGATTTATTCCTTTTTTCAGTTTACAACATGCAGCTGACACAGCCACTTGGCCAAGTTTATTGTGGTTAGGTTATTTTAATTATTTAAAGTGGACAAACTGATGTTCTTTCATCCATGGACCATTTCCCCAACGGTTCATCCAGTTTGTATAAAATATTCTATTGAAATGTTTAATTTATTTTACATACCAGCAGCAGCTCATCTCCGTGACAGGGCCTAAAGTCAGAATATAATATCACAACAAATTGTAAAATTTTATTTAAAAAATTATGCAAAGTGAAAAGTGTGCACACAAGCGGGTTTTAAATTCCAAATATTTGTTGAATATAAATATAACCCAAGAAGAACCCCAGCATAATTTACTAAAAGGTCAAAGGGGCCCTTTTTCACATTGTAGAATTTGTTTTAGAAAGAAAAAGTTTTATTATTACCCTAATCTTTTGGGATCCTTTGACTGCTGGAAATACTGCCGTAAGTAATCTCGGAAAATAGCAGTGAACAATTTAAAATCTACAAAAGGTGAATCGGCCAAGTTTATTATGGTTAGGTTATTTTAATTATTTAAAGTGGACAAACTGATGTTCTTTCATCCATGGACCATTTCCCCAACGGTTCATCCAGTTTTTTCGCCCCTCATATTCTTTCTGCACTTTCCATTCAATGATATTGGCATCCAACCATCCTTCAAACAAATTATTATTTTATGATACTGTTTTGATATTTTCTCATTCATCTCTTAAATAATTTGAGTATTTTACTTACCAAGGTATTTTCTGTCTTCTGTTTTTCCACTAGTCATGATCAATAATGGATTACTTACTAATGTCCTTGAATCAGTTGAATCTACAAAATCATCCAGATGTCAATTTTGCGAAATGTTTCATGCACCTGACTGTATTGATCAGCAGGAGTACTAATAGTACTCACTAACACTAACACTAAATAGTACAACTAAATAGAAAATCTATATTTCAATTATTTTCTACGGACTGTTTTTAGATTAATAAAATTGTATTTTCTGGGATTATATCCCCGTTTTATCTCAATAAGCTAAGATTTCTATCATAGAAGACAGTTACAACTTTTCTGATTTTAATTTCCAACAGATACTCATGCAGATGTACCAAATAAATTCCTCAAGTACTTACAAGTATCATAATCACGATTACGATTAATCATATTTATTCCTACGGATAATACTTCATCACACCATTGTTTACACAACGATATTATACATAAACCTTTTGTATTCAAAATAATTTCACTTTTGTTCAATAGATCATTACTTTTCACTTTTTAAACGCACACTTTTGGATTGATAATTATAATCATAATTTAAGTAAATAAGTATATCAAATTAGTTGCATGAGATTTCACTGTTTGTATCTTCACTTGGATTCGGAGTTCTCATCAGGTGATGCGCCACTTTTCGCCCTGCGTCGACTAGCAGCGGAACTTGCTTTTCCTCGTCGTCTTTTCTCCGAAGAAGCTGATGCACCCGCCTTCTTGCCCCTCCGTTTTCGACTAGCAGCGGAACTCGCCTTTCCTCGTCGTCTTTTCTCCGAAGAAGCTGATGAACCCGCCTTCTTGCCCCTCCGTTTTCGGCTGGCAGCGGAGCTGTATTTTGAACGACGTCTTTTGGAGGCAGCACCTGAGTACTTGCTTCTCCGTTTTCGGCTGGCAGCGGAGCTGTATTTTGAACGACGTCTTTTGGAGGCAGCACCTGAGTACTTGCTTCTCCGTTTTCGGCTGGCAGCGGAGCTTGATTTCGAACGACGTCTTTTGTGGGCAGCACCAGAGTACTTGCTTCTCCGTTTTCGGCTGGCAGCGGAGCTGTATTTTGAACGACGTCTTTTGGAGGCAGCACCTGAGTACTTGCTTCTCCGTTTTCGGCTGGCAGCGGAACTGTATTTTGAACGACGTCTTTTGGAGGCAGCACCTGAGTACTTGCTTCTCCGTTTTCGGCTGGCAGCGGAACTGTATTTTGAACGACGTCTTTTGGAGGCAGCACCTGAGTACTTGCTTCTCCGTTTTCGGCTGGCAGCGGAGCTGTATTTTGAACGACGTCTTTTGTTGGCAGCACCAGAGTACTTGCTTCTCCGTTTTCGGCTGGCAGCGGAGCTTGACTTCGATCTCCGTCGTTTCGATGAAGGTTGCGTCTTCTTACTTTTTGATGCATTGTTGGACTTCCGACCAGGTTTTACTTTGCCAGTTGACGCAGAATCAGCTGAAAATATAATATAACAAAGGTGTAAGTAAATTGTTGAATATTACTAAGGGTAACCATCAAACAAAGGAACTTAGGGTAGAGAAAAGAGAAAATTGGATTGCTGGAGCATGAGACAGGGGCGCCCCTTTGTGTCATTTTGCTATGTAGGTACTCTATATTCATTGAAATTGAATATCAGTTATCGTGTATTTTCTTACCTTCTGCAACTGCTGCTGCATCCCCATTATTTTCCGGGGCTCCGGCTGAATTGGCCGCATTTGCATTATCCAATGCAAGTTCTTCCTTTTTCGTTTGCTTCAAGAAAAAATTCAAAAATATCAGAATTTGCACAAAAACTTGATTTTTATAAATAGAAATACACAGAAAACGGAAATAACACAGTAAAATTAAACTTACACTGCGAGTTTTCACCATTTTATGAGAAAATATCCAGGAAAATATAGAAATCTCAGAGAGCAAAATGTCGTCCGTACTCGAGAGACGAAAAGAGAGAATGAAGTAGATTATTAGAAAATCCCAAGGATAATAGAAGTATATAGGGATAAAGGTTCGGACAAAAGAGTATACTTTTACATGTATTTCAAAAATGACGGCAGCTGACGTCACTGTCAACATGTATCTAGTGGGACGGTGGGACGGAAATCACGGTCCATTGTCATGGATATTTTGACTTTGTTTTGAGGACACTGAAAATGCCTATCAAAATACATGGTCAACCCCCCGACCCCCTAAGTGTGACGGCAGCTTACGTCATCAAAATTGACCCAAAATCCCACTTTTCATTTTAGTTGACATTGTCCACAGGTTGGAAAATCCTTCGTCTTGAAACATTGTTTGAAATACTACAGTATGTATTGAAAATGGGTATACATAGGAGTTTATGGGTATACATAGAATTTTAGTATCCATAGCACTTTCATTGTTAGTATACAGTACACAAGTTCAATTTGCAATTTTTACCAGCCAATTATTATTAATTCATTGTTCGTCTCTCTTTCCTTCTTTTCGCAATAAACAATGCGTTGTTTCAATCTGAAGAACTCAATATGGATAAACTGTCAATAAGTGAGCGAAATGAAATTGTAAAGATGCGGACAACAATGTCGTTACGAAAGGTGGCTGAGGAATTCACTATCCTGGAAAGACAGCATCAGAACAGTAGCGGTTACCACAGATCATAATGATCATGATCACTTGATCATGATCATCATGGTCACTTGATCATGATCATCATGGTCACTGGATCATGATCATCATGGTCCCTTGATCATGATCATCATGGTCCCTTGATCATGATCATCATGGTCTCTTGATCATGATCATCATGGTCCCTTGATCATGATCATTATGATCAAGTTTCATCTACCCAATTCCTAAATTGTATGGCATAATGTGGGGGACCTGAAATGAAATTAGAATGAAGGCAATTAAGATTTACTTTAAAGTTTCAATCCACAAGATTACTTCCAACAATTCAACTATGTTCATGCGAATGAGATTGCAATGAGATTCGGATTTGGAATTCAACTCATTATTCATTTCTTTGTCATCATGAGTGCATAGTATTTGCTATTCACGGTATTTGCTTCATTAAATTCTACCCCTTAAAATGCATTTTGGAAATCATATAGATTTATGAAAATGAAATCTGCAATTTCATTGGCTAGTGACAAAAAATTTGGACCAATCAGAGAGAGGCAAAAATGTAGTCAAAAGTCAAATCACTATCACAACTCATGATTTGAACAGTACTGTCGGCATTCATGAGTTCTGACAGGTGATTCAAAATTTGACCTCGGTCAAGCCCCTCTCTGATTGGTCCAAATTTTTTGTCATTAGCGTGAAATTGCAGATTTCCATGACATAAATTTATACGTTATAAAATACATTTTAAGGGTTAAATTAAATCTAATGAAGCAAATACCGTGAATATCGAATGTTATGCACTCATGATAAAGAAATGGATATTAGAATGAATACTAAATCCGAATCTCATTACAACCTCATTCACATGAACATAGTTGAGTTGTTGGAAGTGTTTGTGAATTAAAACATTGCGGAATAAATCTTATTTGTTATACATTATCAGAAATTATTTGGAAGGTATAATCTTTGTAAACAGAAAACAGAGATACGAAAGAGTACGTTTTAAGACATAAAATGTTTTATTTTATTGAATATTCCAAATAATTTCTGATAATGCATATCACATATTCATAAGACTTATTCCAAAATTTTAATCCACAGGTACTGTTAGAATCAGCCAACATCAGACCTATGGTTGCCCTGGGGTACGGCGATAAGCCTTCTGATTGGCTGAAATTTTTTGAAATCCAGCCTTCTGATTGGCTATTTCTATGACGAAAATTCTATAGATTACCCAAATGGGGACATTTTAGCAAATTTTGAATTGTTGCAAGCTACAATGCAGTCATATCATGAATCATCTATTTTATTGCCTAATAGTTTTCATTTCAAGTAGACCTTCATTCTGGAATATGATATTGAGCAATGAGAATGAGAAATGTATATATTGAGCTATTTACATGCACGTCTTATGCAGTTATTACACTATAAATATTATGCCATGAACTATGAATCATCTATTTTTATTACCTACCAGCAGTACCAGCATAGAGATAGTATAGGTAGGTAAATCTAGAGAGAGCCTATCGTATTCCATCAATGTTATAAATTGAATAATAGTGACGTGTAATAATTAATTTTGATTGGCTATGAGGGATGAAGTCGGAGGCAATTCAAATTCATTTTGTACGAAAACACATGAGAATAGCTTTCGCGCAGACCCCCTCATCATGTCATGTGCTTTTCCGCATCCTTTCCAAATGCTCTCTCTAGATTTGTACAATACCTAAATACCTACCTATGTTATATCTCTATGCCTACCAGTTTCCCTTTCAATGTAGACTTTTATTCTGTAATACGATATTGAGCATGAGCAATGAGAAACAAGTATAAACCGGAAGAACACACATTGTGGATATATAAATATAGTGCATAATCCTCATAATCGAACAAGGAATGATGTGATTAATATTAAATTAGTATCGTACAAACAAACTCTTCCTACAATGACCTTTAAAATGATAACTCAGCAAGCAAATTACTGATAACTGAAAAATGTGTGAATACTAAATATATCTAAACATTAGACCGTTTCTGGTGATTCCTGACCACCCGATCCTTGTTCCTCAGTAGTATCCAGGCGTCGATAGCCTTTCTTAGACAAGTTTTCCTTCTTAGCTTTGGTGAACTTCTTAATAGCATTTAAACGCTGATGGTAATAAAAATAGATGATTCATAGTTCATGGCATAAAATTTATAGTGTAATAACTGCATAAGACGTGCATGTAATAGCTCAATATCAGGGTTGCGTTTTGTCCGGACAAAACTGTTCCTATCCAGGATGAAATTAGTTTTGTCCACTTTCTATCCAGGACAAAAGTGGACAAAACTAATTTCTTCCAGGACAAAACTAGTTTTGCCCTGGATAAAACCACTTTTATCCACTTTTGTCCACACCTTCCTATCCGGACACCGCAACCCTGCTCAATATATACATTTCTCATTCTCATTGCTCAATATCATATTCCAGAATGAAGGTCTACTTGAAATGAAAACTATTAGGCAATAAAATAGATGATTCATGAAATGACTGCATTGTAGCTTGCAACAATTCAAAATTTGCTAAAATGTCCCCATTTGGGTAATCTATAGAATTTTCGTCATAGAAATAGCCAATCAGAAGGCTGGATTTCAAAAAATTTCAGCCAATCAGAAGGCTTATCGCCGTACCACAGGGCAACCATAGGTCTGATGTTGGCTGATTCTAACAACTTCCAACAACTCGACTATGCTCATGCAAATGAGGTTGCAATGAGATTCGGATTTAGTATTCATCCTAATATCCATTTCTTTATCATGAGTGCATAACATTCGATATTCACGGTATTTGCTTCATTAAATTCTACACCTTAAAATGCATTTTGGAAATCATATAGATTATGTAAATGAAATCTGCAATTTCATTGGCTAATTTCAAAAAATTTGGACCAATCAGAGAGGGGCAAAAATGTAGTCAGAATTTGAATCACTGTCAGAACTAATGGTTACGACGGGTTACGACAATAAGTGCCTCGAAGATCAAGTGGATTCGGATTGACAATAAACAACCCGCGGCACATCCCTATGGGGAAATTAAAAAATGAAAAGTGGGTCGAGTGAGTGGTAAAATGACGTCATTGGCGAGTGACATTGGGGGTTTCCGGGGGATTCCCATTTTCCATGTTAAATTAGTAGGGCTAACTACAAGAGAGATCAAGCTTGTATCCTCTTTCATTGAAAATGGAGAGATGTTTAATCTCTGAAATATCAGTTTTTACCGCATGTTGAAGCCAAAATAAGAGAAATCATATAAAAAAACCTACAGTAAGCCGTAACAGAAGCTCGCCTGAGTAAAGGTTACCGTGTACACATTTTGGTAGACGAAAAGTCGCACGTAACACAAAACCGAACGTACGGATTTTGATCAAGCTTTCAGAATTGAGTCTTTATATATGTAGCTACGACGTATTAAAAATTCAGACATTGATATTATAAGGAAACGAAACTATATCATTTGAAAAATCAACAGAAAATCAAAATAGATAATTGTTGACTATGAAAATCAACAGAAAATCAAAATTGATTAATGTTGAATATCAAAATCAACAGAATATCAAATTTGATTAATCTTTACTATCAAAATCGATGAATCATAAATTCAAAATAAATTTGGTAGAAGCGGAGTGAAATATTTTATACCATCATTCTAACAATTTATAGGAAACGCAATTTAACTTTTTAATGCCCATTTTTCACTTTGACTATCAAAATGAAGACAAAGTGAGCGCACGGCATCTCAGTAACCAATGGACCGATTTGCCCGAAAATCAATAGAGGTATAGGTATGGTCCATAGGTATGGTTTTTGCCAAGTTTAATTAATATCCGTCATTGCATTTGAAAGTTATCGTGAGTACGGACGGACGGACGGACAGACTGTGCGATTCTATAAGCTGCATTATTCAGGCGAGCTAAAATTGATTAATGTTGACTATGAAAATAAACACAAATTCAAAATTGATAGTTGTTGACTATAAAAATCAACATAAATTCAAAATTGAATAATTTTGACTATCAAAATCAACATTAAATTTAAATTGAATAATGTTGACTATGAAAATCTAAAGAGAATCAAAATCGGTCAATATTATTAATAAACCTAAGGCAAGCCGTAACAGAAGCTCGCCTGATCAAAGGGGACCGTGTACACATTTTTTGTTAGAACAATAATAGAAATACATTTATTTTGATTAGTATTGATTAATAGATTAAAATTGACTATCAAAATCAACATAAAATCAAAATAGATTAATTTTGACTATTAAAATCAACATAAAATCAAAATAGATTAATATTGACTATTAAAATCAACAGAAAATCAAAATAGATTAATATTGACTATTAAAATCATCAGAAAATCAAAATAGATTAATGTTGACCATAAAAATCAACAGAAAATCAAATTAGATTAATATTGACTATTAAAATCAACAGAAAATCAAAATAGATTATTATTGACTATTAAAATCAACAGATAATCAAAATAGATTAATATTGACTATTAAAATCAACAGATAATCAAAATAGATTAATATTGACTATTAAAATCAACAGATAATCAAAATAGATTAATATTGACTATTAAAATCAACAGAAAATCAAAATAGATTAATATTGACTATTAAAATCAACAGATAATCAAAATAGATTAATATTGACTATTAAAATCAACAGATAATCAAAATAGATTAATATTGACTATTAAAATCAACAGAAAATCAAAATAGATTAATATTGACTATTAAAATCAACATAAAATCAAAATAGATTAATATTGACTATTAAAATCAACATAAAATTTGACTATCAATTTGCATATAAATGCGAAATAGATTTATTTCCGTCCTATAATAGGTACTTTCCGGTTTTATTTACTTTATTATTAAGTCTTAAATTTGGTCGAAGCGGCATTTAATATTTTGTACTATCCCGCTAACAATCCGTTGGAAGCACAATTGAACTTCTAATGTCCCTTTAATGCCATATTTTCATTTTGACTATCAAAATGAAGACAAAGTGAGCGCGCGGCATCTCAACAACCTATGGACCAATGTGGTTCATTTTCAATAGGCTTTGTCACAGGTCCGTAGGCAATGTTTTTGCCAAGTTTAGTTGAAATCCATCAATGTCTTCAAAAGTTATCGTGTAAACGGACGCACGGACACACGGACGGACGGACTGTGCGATTCTATAAGCTGCCTTATCAGGCGAGCTAAAAATTGGAATAATGCAAGTTTGACTATAAAATTGAATATAAATGCGAAATAGATTTATTTCCGTCCTCTTATAGTTACTTCTGGTTTTATTTGCTTTTACTATAAAATCTTAAATTCGGTAGAAGCGGAGTGAAATATTTTATACTATCCCGCTAACAATTAATAGGAAACACAATTGAAATTTATATGGCCCATTTTCTGCTTTGACTATCAAATAAAGACAAAGTGAGCGCGCGGTATCTCAGCAACTTATGGACCGATTTGAACCAAAATCAATAGGGTTCGTCACTAGTACATAGGCATTGTTTATGCGTAATTTGGTCAACTTCGGTCAATGCGTTCGAAAGTTATCGTGGGTCCGGACGGACGGACGGACGGACAGACAGTACGGTTCTATAAGCTGCCTTATTCAGGCGAGCTAACAAGTCATTCGGACAATAATCTGTGGAATTTGCAGTAAAAATAAGCGTTTAAATATCGCAAACGCTGTGTACAATGCCGTCATTCTGTGTAGCCGTAGACTGTACAAACAACAGTAACAACAACAAAGAAGTGGCTTATCACAGATTTCCCACTAACAATACTCGAATGAAAAATATATGGATTGCAAAATGTAGACTTTCAAAAGAATCTGTGAACGTTTGTACCGACAGGATATGTTCAGCACATTTTAAGTCAGATGACTTTAAGAGAGACATGAGAAACTAGTTATTGGGTCTGCCGTTACGAAAAACACTACTAAAAGATGCAGTTCCTTCTATATTTGGAAAAAATAAAACGCAAGGAGAGAAATCACAAAATGAGGCTCGCCAGAAACGACACGCAGTCAGAGCCCGAAAATCTATGGTTAACGAGTTACTATTAGAGAGTGAAAATAAAGGTTCACTTATCATTACATTACTTATTACATTATTCTACATTACAAAAAATCTGCTGAGCAAAAAATGTGGCAATGGCGTTGGAGGAAATTCTTTTACTTTAAAGTAAACATACCTACCAAACAAATAATTCTCCAGCGCCACCACTACAATTATCTCTAAAGGATTTTTAACGCACAAAATATTTAATGTACTAAACTAATCAAAGTTTTCTGCTGATAGAAAATGAAAGTTTTACACTGCCTGAGCAAATGCTTATAATGAAACACGCGAAAATGAAAATAATGCAATTGCAGTAATTGGTTAGTTTCGAATATTCCAAAACTGTGAAGTTATGTATGCAATGCATTATATTAATTAACTTTTCGTACGTTTTTACTCTAAAAGAGAAAGAAAAATACTTCGGAGAAATACGAAAGCTAGAAAATGTTATCCAGAGTCAAAGAAACATAATTGTCAATCAGAAGAAGAAAATCTTAAAGCTCAAAAAGCGAATTGCAAATCTGAAATCGAAAAAATTCCTAACCAGGGACGAGGAAATATCAATTTTCAGTAAGAATCAATCGAAAAAGTTGAATGGACAAAAAAAAGTCAACTGGACCGGGGAAGACATAGTTAAGGCCCTATCAGTTAGAAGTATAAGCTTAAAAGCTTATGAAACTGCACGCACGAAGTGGCATATACCCCTTCCTTGTCCACGGACATTACGTTTATGGATGCATCGTATTACATGTGCTCCAGGAATTCAGTTAGATATACTAGATGTACTGAAAGAACATGGAAAAGATCTACAATTAGCAGATAAACTCGTCGTTCTCATTTTTGACAAAATGAGTGTCAACTCAAATTTCGTTCAAGACAAGACATTTGACTGTGTTGTGTCGCACTCAAGGGCCCAAGTAGTAATGCTACGTGGATTGATGCCAAAGTGGAAGCAGCCTATCTACTTCAATTTTGACACAGCAATGACGAAAGTACTGTTATTTGAAATTAGTAAGCATGTCTACGATGCTAATTTTCATGTGGCGGTAGTTGTCAGTGATCTGGGAGGAGAGAATCGGGCTTTGCGAAAAGAATTAAATATAAATGCTGATAATTGCTTGTTCAAACACCCTTGTGATGAAAATGAAGATATTGTGATGATGGCTTGTGTTCCTCATTTGATAAAACTGTTAAGAAACCATCTGATTGATGATGGGGTTGACCTTGAAGACGGGACAGTTATAAACAAATCAACCCTGGAGGCCTTATTAGAAAGCGATTCAAATGAGATTAAATTATGTCCTAATTTCTCTAGACATCATATAGAAGTGACAGGTGCAGAAAGAATGCGAGTTATATTTGCTGTGCAACTACTTTCAAGTCACGTAGCAGCTTTAGCAAAGCGACGATTTCCAGACAAGCCTTCAATAGCTTCATTTTTCAAAATCATTAATGATGGATTTGATGTTTTGAATTCTCGAATACCTTTAGATGAAAAGAATAAATTAAAATCTGGGTTTGGAGTGCATGAGAAAATACAGTACGCTGCTCTAGATAAATTGGAACATCTCAACTATGCGGTTTTATGAAATACCTAAACTGAAAACACCCACTGGACCTACTCCTGAATATGTGATAGGATACAAACCATGGAACATTCCTATTATACCGACGCTCAACGGAGTAGACCGATATATAGCTCATTCGAAAGATCTCGTCGAGTACATCACGAATATGGTATTGGTTTTTGGGGGAACCCCCCAAATAAGATAGTTATGGTCGGTTAAAGTTGAAAATATGGCTATTTCGATGCCTATATTTTTAGAAAACGAAGAGTTACAAGTTCTTTAGGACATCGTTGTTTTGCTCTTCATGGTGAATTTACTTGTAACTATGGCAACGTAGCTAATAAGACTGTGTAGTTTTGGTTTTTTAAAATTCTAAATTACACTTTAACTTCTATTTTGGGTTTTTTCATTGTTCTAACTTCAATTTCAATCAATTTTGATTTAGTTAGGGCCACGCGGTCACAATTTGCATTTTTTAAACCTAACCTAATTAATATTAATGGAAATTGAACATGGCTTGTGGTCACAGTTAGCATTTTCTTAAAACCTAACCTAATTAAAATTGATGAAAGTTAAACATGGCACGTGGTCACAATTAGCATTTTTTTAAAACCTAACCTAATTAAAATTGATAGAAATTAAACATGGCACGTGGTCAAAATTAACATTTTTTTAAAACCTAACCTAATTAAAATTGATGAAAGTTAAACATGGCACGTGGTCACAATTAGCATTTTTTTAAAACCTAACCTAATTAAAATTGATGGAAATTAAACATGGCACGTGGTCACAATTAGCATTTTTTTAAAACCTAACCTAATTAAAATTGATGGAAATTAAACATGACACGTGGTCACAATTAGCATTTTTTTAAAACCTAACCTAATTAAAATTGATGAAAGTTAAACATGGCACGTGGTCACAATTAGCATTTTTTTAAAACCTAACCTAATTAAAATTGATGGAAATTAAACATGGCACGTGGTCACAATTAGCATTTTTTTAAAACCTAACCTAATTAAAATTGATGAAAGTTAAACATGGCACGTGGTCACAATTAGCATTTTTTTAAAACCTAACCTAATTAAAATTGATGGAAATTAAACATGGCACGTGGTCACAATTAGCATTTTTTTAAAACCTAACCTAATTAAAATTGATGAAAGTTAAACATGGCACGTGGTCACAATTAGCATTTTTTTAAAACCTAACCTAATTAAAATTAATGGAAATTGAACATGGCTTGTGGTCACAGTTAGCATTTTCTTAAAACCTAACCTAATTAAAATTGATGAAAGTTAAACATGGCACGTGGTCACAATTAGCATTTTTTAAACCTAACCTAATTAATATTAATGGAAATTGAACATGGCTTGTGGTCACAGTTAGCATTTTCTTAAAACCTAACCTAATTAAAATTGATGAAAGTTAAACATGGCACGTGGTCACAATTAGCATTTTTTTAAAACCTAACCTAATTAAAATTGATGGAAATTAAACATGGCACGTGGTCACAATTAGCATTTTTTTAAAACCTAACCTAATTAAAATTGATGAAAGTTAAACATGGCACGTGGTCACAATTAGCATTTTTTTAAAACCTAACCTAATTAAAATTGATGGAAATTAAACATGGCACGTGGTCACAATTAGCATTTTTTTAAAACCTAACCTAATTAAAATTGATGAAAGTTAAACATGGCACGTGGTCACAATTAGCATTTTTTAAACCTAACCTAATTAATATTAATGGAAATTGAACATGGCTTGTGGTCACAGTTAGCATTTTCTTAAAACCTAACCTAATTAAAATTGATGAAAGTTAAACATGGCACGTGGTCACAATTAGCATTTTTTTAAAACCTAACCTAATTAAAATTGATGGAAATTAAACATGGCACGTGGTCACAATTAGCATTTTTTTAAAACCTAACCTAATTAAAATTGATGGAAATTAAACATGGCACGTGGTCACAATTTGCATTTTTTAAACCTAACCTAATTAAAATTGATAGAAATCGAACATGGAACGTGGTCACAATTAGCATTTTTTTTAAAACTAACTAATTAAAAATGATGAAAATCGAAGGTAGCATGGTGATAAAGCCTAACATAGAAGTTGGTGCAATTTAGAATTTTAGAAAAAACCAAGGTGAGTGAAATTGTTATGGTAATAGGCTTCTGAATAAAGGTGTTGAAAATTTGAAATCCTGTGAAATAGGCCACGGGAACAGGTCTTATGGGGTACGGGAACAGGAGATGAATGATGGGATGAGTGCTAGAGATATAGGCAAAATAAATGTGAGTTTTGCACTGACAAGGTGTAACTGATTAAACTGATCTCTGTGATACAATTGTTCGACTATTTCTAACTAATAGTTAGAAATCTCATGTTTGATTTTGTAATGAACTGAACTTAAAACGAGTTTCAACGAAAATGGGAAGGAGGTGTGCAGTGCAGGGTTGTAGTAATTCCGGAGCTCATCCTCAAGATACTATCCACCTGTTTCCGAAAGAGGACAAAGAGTTGGAAACACGGAAATCATGGATTAAGTTCATTTCAGTTGACGATCAACCTAGCAGAAATTTAAATAATTATGGCATATGTAGTTTGCATTTCACGGAAATGGATTACAAGCAGACAGGGAATAAAAGGAAGCTACACCAGTTTGCAATTCCAACAATCCAGAGATATTGCGTAAAAAACAACCGAGGTAGAATAACGTGTAAAAATATAACACATAGCTTGATTTTAATAAATGTCTTTTATTTCCTGATTCTCTGATTTAATAAATAATTGCAGAATCAGAGGCTTGTCAACGGGGAAAAAAGAGAAAGTTGTCTGATTTTGCGGTTCCGACAGTTAAAAGGTCGTGCGAAATAAGTATTGAAGGTAGCAAAATAATTGAAAAAAGTAATTTTTTAGCCTATTTTATGGAATATATGGCTGTTCCATTACATGGTTATTATAAATGAATCACAGAGTCTGGTGCTTTTAACGGTGTGACAGTGATGAACTCAACAAAATATGTCAGTCAATTGGAGAAAGAGCTTACTGCAGCAAGGAAGTTGTTATCAGACCGAAACTATAAGATAGTGAATCTTAAATTAAAAGTAGTCGAGCTAGAGAAGAAATTGAAATCAGTGAAAACTAACAATAAGTTTGTAAGCAAAACTTTGGTGACTCGATTATCCAATATATTCAGTTCAGGGCAGATAAGATTACTCTTGTCAAACAAAAAACATATTTGGTGGAAGGAGGAAGATATGGCTCGTTTAATTTCTCTACATTCTATTTCATCAAAGGCTTATAGATACCTAAAAGAGGTACTTATACACAATATGTATGAATAGCCGAGTCGTCTTTATTTCCCCGTATTTATTTTAATCAATTATTGTCATTTAGGTTTGCGACTTTCCTATGCCTACTGAACGAACAATATTATCATGGCTTTCAAAAGTAGTTTTACGTGAGGGGTTGATTCATCCTGTTCTGGAATTGATGAAATCAAAATTTATCAATGCTACTCCTCAAGACAGAAAATGTGTACTGGGCTTTGATGAGATGTCTGTCGACAACAAATATTGCTATGATTCGGTAGAAGACAAAATATTAGGAGGAAAGAAAAATGTAATGGTATTTTCAGTCAGAGGATTATTTCCCAGCTGGAAGCAAATTGTCTATTTTTCCTTCGATGGTGAGATTAGTAAGGACAAGTTAATGCAAATAATTTGTAAAATACATGGTGCTGGACTTGACGTAGTTGCAATCGTGCATGATATGAGCACGAAAAATGTAGGTCTGTGGAAACAGTTGAATTGTTGCCAGTTTGAAGATTTGAAACTAATTAGCAGTAGCTTCACTAACCCAATTACCGGAAACAATGTCTACGTGTTCCCGGATGGACCACACTTGATAAAACTTGTGAGAAACAATTTTTTAGATAATGGGTTTACACTGAAGGATGGCACTAAGTTAGACAAAAAACTAATTCAAGATCTTTTATCGATTCAAAAAGATGAGTTGAAGCTGACTTTTAAAGTCAATCTGAAACATATCAACGTAAAGAAGAAGGAGAGAATGAATGTCCGATATGCATGCGAGCTGTTTTCAAAAACCTCTTCCAATGCTATAGGGTTTTGTTTTCCTTCAAAGAAATCAGAAGCAGAATTCTTTAGTCTAATAAATGACTTCTTTGATATCATGAACGTAAGAGTCAAGGAAAGAAAAATAATCCATGCAAAAGTCCTTACGGAATGACCAATTGCAAAGCTAAGCAAGATGAAATACTACATAAAATGTACAGCGAAATTTCTGGAATGCGTGTCGGAACTCGAAAGAAATCATATTCACCTTTTCAAAAAGGGCTACTGATTGCTGTTAATTCGTTGAAGAATCTGTATAATGAGATGAGAAGTGAATTGAATATTGAATTCATTATCACCAGTCACTTGAATCAGGACTACATTGAAAGCTTGTTTTCTCATGCTCGTGGAATTGGTGGATTCAATATGAACCCCACTGCTGTTGAAGTGAAGTCTAGGCTGAAAAGAATAATATTCTCATGGAACTTTATAAGTTCTAAAAATACTAATGTCGAAGATGTGGATTCTACACTACTCAGCTCTCGGTTGCTAAAAACATTGATAAGCTCCACAACTGAAACACCTCGAGTTCCGTTAATTAATGATTACATCTTAGATCGCATCTTAGATATTGTTCCCGAAGTAGAAGTTCAGCCAATTAACACCAGTATGTTAACCCTCCCAGAAAAAACAAAGTTGGGAGCTCAAGAGTATGTAGCTGGTTACATTTCAAGGAAATTGATTGAGACTCATCCAGAATTAGCCGCCTTGCCATTTGAAAGAAGAGACCCATTTTGGGTCAAATATTCCTCCAACAACTTGACTGAACCAACATCTGCATGGTTAGCAGTTTTCATAAAGTTTGACGAGTGGTTTGCAGCGTATCATTCAGAGGGGAGCTTCAATCAGGCTGCAAATGTTATATCAAATTTTGCCAAATTGTTAGAAATAAATTACCCCACCGTTCCGAAAAAAGCCATCGACTTGTTTGCAATGACACGAACTATGATTAAAATAAAAGAGTTGAACAAAGGTTTGGCATCGGAAAAGTACAGGTATTCGTGGACACCTAATCAGCCTTTAGAAGATAACGAACTTTGACTGAAATCTACATGAATTCGCCGGCTATTAAAGCATTAGACAAATAGTTCCATTATACTTAAGTGTTTGTCGTTTGTTATATTAGTTACATAAGATGTATCAATTATCATGTCATTTGTCCATGCTTTCTACACCGTAATATGGTGTAGTAAAGTGTAGAATGTGAAATTGTTGTTCATTAAACATTTCGTTCTTATTTATTTATATCTCCGTTTCTGCAAAAAAACTAAATCTAAATTGAGAATTAGATGCACCACACTTAGTAGAACTGGATAAGCCTTCGTTCCCGTAGCCTATTTTAAGCTTATACTAGGGAGTATTCAAAATTAACATCACCTTTATAGAAGCCAGTCCCCATAACAATTTCACTCACCTTGGAAAAAACCAAATCTGCATGTTGTTATTAGCTACGTTTCCATAGTTATAAGTAAATTTACCATGAAGAGCAAAACAACGATGTCCTAAAGAACTTGTAACTCTTCGTTTTCTAAAAATATAGTCATCAAAATAGTCATATTTTCAACTTTAACCGACCATAACTTTCTTATTTGGGGGGTTCCCCCAAAAACTAATACCATATTCGTAATGTACTCGACGAGATCTTTCGAATGAGCTATATATCGGTCTATTCCGTTGAGCGTCGGTATACTAGGATTTAGCCCAAACCATTACTGCCCTTCCAAATAGGATTTCTCGCAAATATAAAGGCTGTAAAAGTTCTTTACCAGAAATTGGTAATAAAGTATAATCAAACGTATGTTCTAACAAGTAGGCTCAATCAAGATTTGCTAGAAAGTTTCTTTTCGCGATTACGAGCTACAGGACCAAATAACAATCCTTCCCCACCTGAATTTCGGTATCGGTTCAGACTCATAATTTTAGGCTCGCAAATTAGAGGACCACAAGGCACAAACTGTAAATCTGAAGACCAAGATTTCAGTTTTGTTTGTTTTGTTGTTACAACTTATATCAATTCTACGGTAGTTATTCAGTAAGCAAATAAAAGATTGTCGTATAATTTTCAATGAAACTTGAACTTTAAACACTCTTCGGTCAAGCGTTAACTCTGACTTTGTGCATGTCTGTAAAGCTACTGCTACCTAAAAGTTGTTGAATGATATAGTCATAACATTAAATAGAGACCAAATTATAACGATTTTAGTTAGTATAGATCTCTATGATTTAATTTTTTGACAAACTGAACATTTTTATTTATCACTGGCAGCAGCGTCGCAGATTGAAGGCAAAAATCTAGTTATAAGCGCGTAGAATGCATTGACAGTCATATACCCCTTTAGCTTGAGTCCTTTAACGTTACTCGCCAATGACGTCATATTCGCTAATAGCAACAAATTTTGCTCTATGTAAAAACCAAATAACTTCTTCTGTACAGATAGGTATGTTATCCCTTATGTATCCCTTATGTACTAACCAAGTTTCCATAGAGTTAGATTTGTCGCCCGTCCGGTGTGTGTTAAAATTGGTTTTAAGGTGGGGGTATTCCTAGTTACAGCTAGTTACACTGACTATCAAATTGGCCCTTAACTTTTTTTTATCAAAGTCCCTAAGGATCTGAGACGACTGGTCCTAGACACATATAGTAAATTTGAAAAAGATGCATCGATACTTTCTTCATCGTTTCCTTATTGAAAATTTGACATTTTCGACTTCTTTTTCTAAGATACTGCAGTTTGAAAATTGAAACTTGGTTTTTTGGTCAAAATGTAAAGGTAAAAACTACGATATCTTAGACAACAAAGTTGAAAGTGTGAAATTTTCAATAAGGAAACGATGAAGAAAGTATCGATGCATCTTTTTCAAATTTACTATATGTGTCTAGGACCAGTCGTCTCAGATCCTTAGGGACTTTGCGAAAAAAAGTCGAAATTTTTGTATTGCCCATGACCAACTTGGTAGTCAGGTAGCTTAGTAAATTGTCTGATCTGTCAACTAATTATATATCCTTGGCTGGATAGGCGCTAAAATATAAATCTTTCGAAACATTTTTGTGTGTTTGTGTTTTGGTATATCATTGAATAAAATTGTATCACATAACGTAATAGGACAACTATTTTCACTATTTTAAGGAAAATTCATTCAAAACTAGAAACAAATAGATAAATTACCTAAATTGGCTGTACAACTTCTCCAGCCGTTACTCACAGGCAATTTAATTTACTTATTTAAGGAAATCAGAACTATCAACAATCTCTTCCATAGAAGTCATATCATTGACCATCTATATTATTCTAATTACATTTATTTTGTACCTTTTTAGGTGACAAAGAGTGTGATGAATTTAATTTCATAGTATTTGTGATTTGGTGACTAATGTGATATTGAGTTTGAGTTTATTGACAATTGAACTAACAGTTTTAGAACTTTGTTCTCTCCCATCACAGTCATTCTAACATTCTAATATTAATAAAAAGTTTATATTATGATATGACTATGACTATGACTATATGACTGAATGCTAACAAGCAATAATTGAAAATAGTCAATCAAATCGGAAGACGGAACAGAACGGTGGTCTATATAGCCGAAGATGTTACGAATAGTCATAGTGTCACAGTCAAAATCGCAATTCTTATATTCCCAGGGAAAAGTTCAATATATTATGCATAGGACGGGCTTTGGATTCTGGTTTTTTGAATAGTATTCATAATTTTAAATAATATCCATAGAGATTTTATTATTTACTAAAACATGAAATTTGACACTATTTTCCCTGACCCCCCCCCCCCCCGTTAACCTGTGAAGGCTATGTCACGCCTTACTGCCCTGTACGTAAGTCATTTTGGATATGATCGCTAGGCTGTTTCCAGTTTCGGGGCAGGAATGTGAAAAACATATATAATTGGGTAATGGTTGTTTTCAGTTTCATGTTCAAAAAAATTGCCTTTTTAATCTTAATTGTAATTATCAATTATCGAAACGTAACTCCTTACAAATTAATGATAAAAACATGAAGCTATGGATGATGGATAATTTACATTTTACGTATTTAAGTGTGAATACAGAATATAGCACTGCACTTTGAAATAGTTGTGGAGGTCATTGTTGCGTCTCATTGGATGTTGTAGCCAGTAAGTAAGTACAGGAAATAAATAGTAAAGACAGGGAACGAAAGCGGTGAGAAGGCCGAGTTAAATCGCAATAAGATACCACATAATTTAGGGTTGATCCACATATTACGTAATCAAAAAATTTAGCGGTTTTTACAGCCACCTTTTTCCTCTGTCATCAACTGTCAACATTTGCCGGACTCCCCTATGATATGTCATCATAATAAGTTCGAATCAAAAATTCAATTCGAATGCCTAAAATTTAATTTATTAAGGAGGCTCACCACGGAAGCCTTCATAGCAACCGTGCCTATCTAAATGCATGTTAAAAAATGTTTTACTTCTGGCTTAATTACTCCCGAAGGATAAGACCGATTTTTTTGGGACTTATATTTTTGGAATCCTGGACTATCGAGGAATGGATCAGGGCGGATGGATTTTTGATAACGTTGCTTTAAATGCTTTTAAAAAATTTAAATGCTTTAAAACCTTTACCCTAATTACAATTATTATCCTATTTTACATTATCATTCATCTGATATGCGATTGTGGCACAGTAACTTTCACTTAGCTTATTACACATTATGTACATAGTAAATACTATTCGTATATAGTATGTCCACAATTGCCACAATGTGTGTAGGGGCAGATATTAGATATTGCATAGAAGAATGGGTAGGTTGAAGTGACAATATTATCATTATATATTCCGTCCAATATATTATCGTTCCGCTGCCACAGTTCTCTCTTTGTATTCGAAAGACAATGGGTCATATGTTGCAATACAAAGGCTTAACTTCAGCGCAAACTTCGAGTCGAGCAAATCAACGTGGGAGGTCCATTGTAATGCAACATATGATCCATTGTCTTTCGAATACAAAGAGAGAACTGTGGCAGCGGAACCATAATACCGAAACGGTACTGTACTATATCTTATTAGGATCGAAGCTTTGCTTAGTATCCTTATGAATTTGTCGCTGTCACTCTGGCGATCGTCTGGTCGTCTGGTCGTCTGGTCGTCCACTAATTTTATTGGTACTTTATTAGCACGTATATCTTTGCAACGACATAACTTATTCCAAATCTGTTTTTTGCATATGGTAGCATATATATTCAGGATCAACCAGTTATCATTAAAATTCAAATTCGACGCATCCCCTGCTTTGTGGAAATTATAAAAGTGCAGCAGGTGAGGCAGACAGTAATAGTACGGCAGGTGAGACAGACAGCGTATAACATAGAGGACTGTGAATGAGCTGAGCTATCTAAGAGACTACACACCGCGCTGGTATTAACATGCTCTGAAACTGCGGGAGACAAATGCAATATAAAATAGCTTCTCTAGAGCAACGATTAGTTGAATACAATTTTCGTTTCATTGCAACAATATTGTCACTGCATTGTAACCCAAAAAGTGAAAATTGGCTAAAGAAGAGGATTTTTGTCCATTGTGATTAGTTAAATACAGTTTGAAACATTTTATCGTAAAAATTGTCAAAATATAAGAGTTTGAAAGATTTTAACGTGAAAATTGTCAAAATATAATGGAAATGGTTGTCCATCTTCACTTCATTATGAATACATGTGTGGGATTCATCAGTGGTGAGTGCAGTTAACTACAATTATCTCAAATCACTATTTAGGTATTGTTTAAATCACAATACTACATTCTATTTGTATTTCAATCCAAAAAATTATTAATCGGGTATAATCCTAATCGTGACACTCGATTCTTTCCAGCTTTACAGTCACCTGGTGCGGAATTGATTGGGTTGGGATTAGTTTGAAACATTTTATCGTAAAAATTGTCAAAATATAATGGAAATGGTCGTCCATCGTCACTTCATTATAAATACACGTGTGGGATTCATCAGTGCTGAGTGCAGTTAACTACAGTTGTCACAAATCATTATTTAGGTATTGTTTAAATCACAATACTATATTCAATTTGTATTGAAATCCAAAAAATTATTAATCGGGTATAATCCTAATCGTGACACTCGATTCTTTCCAGCTTTACAGTCACCTGGTGCGGAATTGATTGGGTTGTGATTAGTTTGAAACATTTTATCGTAAAAATTGTCAAAATATAATGGAAATGGTCGTCCATCGTCACTTCATTATAAATACACGTGTGGGATTCATCAGTGCTGAGTGCAGTTAACTAGAGTTGTCACAAATCATTATTTAGGTATTGTTTAAATCACAATACGATATTCAATTTGTATTGAAATCCAAAAAATTATTAATCGGGTATAATCCTAATCGTGATACTCGATTCTTTCCAGCTTTACAGTCACCTGGTGCGGAATTGATTGAGTTCTGCATGTTGACTCCAAACTTATATGAATACTCTAATACCAATACCATCAACTCCTGCCCAGACTGTTGGACCAAAGACTCCAACTATAACCCTGGATTTTAGATGGCGTACTGAGTGGAATCTACAAAATCGACAAGATATTACTATTTAGGTATTGTTTAAGTCGCGTTACTATATTGAATTTGTATTTCCAGCTGACTTGCCGAATGCATCCCTACTCAATATTAAATGACATATTCCATTCTTTCCAGCTTTACAGTCTACTAGGAATTGATTTAGTTCTGCATGTTGACACATGGTGAAGAATTGAAGTTAACTATTTGGAATAAACATTTTATCGTGGAATCTACAAAATCGACAAGATATCACTATTTAGCTTGGTGTTAATTGACTCCTGAAGGGTGGATATTCATGACTACCTGCAGTTTGATCTGGGACAGGAATGGGATTCCGGAATGGGACTAATTCAAAAGAAAGTCCCATATAAAATTTCAAACTATTTTATAGGACTTTCTCTACAGAACCCACCTGATACGGGCAGGGGATGGGGGGAGGAAGAGACAGGAATCTGTCTATTTGCCTTGATTCTAATGATAACTGATTGTGGCTGAATACATGTGCTACCATATGCAAAAAGCAGATTTGAAACAAGTTATGTCGTTCCAAAATATGCGTGCATTTTATTATCGAAGGACAACCAGACCATCAGAATTTTTTTTTAAATCTCCCGCTTCGATCCTGCGTATACGCCTGTTGCCAACAGTTTATTATATTACATATAGTGCAGTGCCATATTATTATTTCAATCAGTACTAAACATAAACAGACTTGATAAATTTACCTGTCTATATATATATGTATGTACGTGTGGTAGGGAGAGTCTATATAGGGAACCTGCATATTAGGTAACGCAAAAACCCACTCCCACATATGTAACTCAAGTGCTGACTGCAACACTTTTGAGTACCTCCTCCTCCCATCAACTGCAAACGTATGCAGGCTCCTTAAAAGCAAAAAAGCAAAATGCGCAAGCCCAATTCCTCTAAACCACCGAAATGAGTTGTTTCATATTATTGTTATAACATCAAAATAATAATAGAAAACATATATAGGTTAAATGTGAGGGGTGATCTAATGGAAATGATTAGCGAAGGGGAACATTTTGTAATGATAGTAATGTGCGTATTAAATAGCATTTCAAACCTTCTAATCCAAATTGGTTCTGCTACATCAACAAACTTATTCAACATTATTTAGTAGAGCTGGGTTTACTTTTTACTACCGTCTTGATTCCTTCGTGCCAGTTGTGACATCTTTTTGTAAAATTAAAATAAATAACAGTACTGGGTACCACTATTTATTCTTTAAAAATATTTTATTCGTAAGTTGTACTCATGGATTTTGTATGTTTTTCCAAAATCCCACGGGGAATCGAATTTTTTTGATTTTCAAAGGAAGCTTTTTGGTAACTTTGTGGGATCTTTTTCGAAAATAGAGTCTTTCATTGTTCTCTGTTTGATGCTACAATCTACAGTTTTGGTGTAGGAAATTCCTTTTTAACAGGAATTTGGGGCTGCAGCTAATTTTGCCAACCACTTTAGAAAATAAAAGTATATTAATTAAAATATACTTTGTAGTTATAAAGTTAACACAATAACCTAATGGGATGTTTTCGAATTTCGAAATTGTTTTTATTACTGTGATGTGTGGCCTGCTGAATTTCTCTTGAGTGCTAGATTTGCCCCATTAGCTGGGTTCACTAGTAATTGATAATTACAATTAAGGCTAATAAAAAAGAAATTAACCATTACCCAATTTTATATGTTTTTCACATTCCTGCCCCGAAACTGGAAACAGCCTAGCGATCAAAATGACTTTCGTACAGGGCAGTAAGGCGTGACATAGCTTTCACAGCATAGAATACCGATGGTGGCTGTGAAGCTGGCGCTTCACTATAGAAGACCAGCTTCCATAAGAGAAATGGTCCACACTTGGAATACACGTAGGTACATACGAGAGCCAATGAGAGAGCGGCTGCGTCCGACCAATAGCAAAACGGCTGCGTACCTTGTAGCAACAGCAAGGAACTCTTGATGAGAGATATACTTGGGAGACGTATAGAAGCCTAAGCTGGTCTTCCTCTTGTTCCTTGTTTCACAGGTTAAAACCAATTTTAACACACACCGGACGGGCGACAAATCTAATCCTATGGAAACTTGGTTAGTATATAAAGGATAGCATCCAAACCTGATCCATACCAAGGAGTGTCAACAGTTTCAACAGGAGGGTTCAGCTAGGCACTTTGCGTGAATATCTATAAGGGACAAATCCTACCAGTTGTCATTGGCAACAATCGGATAAGGGACGAAAAACGTCCCTTATAGATATTCACGCAAAGTGCCTAACTGAACCCTCCTTATGAAAAAACAGCCAAAGAGAAACCAAGGGATACCCCAACCAGTTAAAGCTCCTTGATCCATACCTATCTGTACAAAAGAAGTTGTGTGGTTTTTACAATACCTATAGTGTACATTTTTATGCTAAGGGGAAGGATTTTAAATTAAAATTAGCTAGTAGCTAAGGTGATTTTCAAAAATTTGACTCCGACTCTTGATTCTCTTATCATTATAATAATAGCTACACAAATGTCCTTTAGCATCAACTTACGACTATCAAATTATTACTGGAAGGGCACATCATAGTCAGAACCCCAAACTTCGAGTTTCAAAACGATATCTTTCATAGAAATCATTTTACGATTTTTTGAATTTCGAATTTTAACATTGAAGGAGTGGGAGAAAACGCTCCGATCTGTCACGCTTTGTTCAAAAACTTCTCCTACAGTTTTCATCCGAGAAAACATGAAAAATTTGAAAGTCACAGGGTTATTGAAAATGATGGCGTAATTTAAAATGACAGGGTTATTTAAATTAAAATGATGGCGTAATTTAAAATGACAGGGTTATTTAAATTAAAATGATGGCGTAATTTAAAATGACAGGGTTATTTAAATTAAAATGATGGCGTAATTTAAAATGACGGGGTTATTGAAAATGACGGAGTTATTGAAAATCACTGGGTTATTAAAAATGACGGTGGGATTTACAACGATGGGATTGTTTAAAATGACGTCTATTTACAAAGATGGGGTAATTAAAAGGACTTCAAACATTTACTACAATTTCGCTGTTTAGTTAAATGATGTTGAATTTAGTTCACTATTATTATGTTGATTCGATAAGTATTGTATTTGGTTCCCCGTTCGTAAGATGTTGTAGCAATACAGCAAGCATTGTTTTACACATTTTAATCTGTTAATTTTCATACTTTTTTAAATGCATAATGCATACTCATGATCTACCGTCCCCATTAAGGGGTTACCCATTTCCCGTTCGGAGAACGGGCCTATTACTAGTTATGAAATAATAAGAATAGAATACAGTTGATTATATCATGTAGACGTTTCCCACAATTCCACAGAATAACACAGACAGGTATACACAAAATACGGTGGAATTCCAAGGAAAATAGAATATAATATACTGAGAAGGAATGGTGTATTATTCGATTTATTGGGGGTTCGGAACAATTGAAAATGTGTGGAAAATTTACATGACTACAGCCGATCCCTAATTCCCCCCACTTGGGGATCTCTATGTAAATAAGCCTTCGCCAATGACGTCATTGGCGAGCTTTTCCCACCCACTTTTCATTTTTTAATTTCCCCATAGGGATGTGCCGCGGGTTGGTGGAATTCAATAAATAAAGGTCAAATAAATTTGATGGGGAAGTATCTATGACTACGATTTAAAATCGCATAGAGGCATAGAAATTTACTCTATGACAAGGTTAAAAAAAACTTTTTTGGCAAACTGGAAACTCCTCCGAGAATACTGGTCGTAGAAAGACAAGATTGGTCTCTAAATTCACAGAAAAACCTGGTTGAGGTCTGGTATATAAATCTAATTCATATTCATCTCCAATTTCGAGATATTGCGAATCTAAAATTAAAACCTTAAACCTTAATCCTAAAACCTAAAACCTTAATCTTGTCTTTCTACGACCAGTATTCTCGGAGGAGTTTCCAATTTGCCAAAAAAAGTTTAGGGCTAATTTGATAGTCGAGGTCAGGTCATTAATGTAGCTCCTACCACTTTTGGTGAAAAGTCAATAAGAGGATGTGTTTTGTTTTGCTCTCCTTCTGCCACCAGTTTGAATAAGATTGGAATAAGATAAAACCGAGGGGATCAGTGGCTGTATCCATGACCACGGGCTTCTCCCAGCCCGTGGACTGAATGCACCCAGCTAGACTTCAATCAAACAGGCTGCAGAAAAAGGGTGACTTGGCCATTGACAACACCTTGGTGCAAATTTGCATTAGCATGTAGTGTTATTTCGAGTATTGTCGTATGTCGTATTGCACTGCTAGATCTCTTGGGACAGTAATCCGTAACCATGGGATCGAATTACTGTAGTGTGATATAAGTAATTTTATTACATAATGGAAATTCGCAGGGCAAATTGACTACACCAGCGTTGACATAGAGAAAAGTTCAATGCTCTGTCTCATGTTAGTCCATCGCTTCAATCTGTCGGATATTCATGACCTGCAAATCCGGTCAAGTATGAAGCAGTTTACATTTCAACCTTTTTCATGAAACTCTCTTTGCTATTTTAGCTCGCCTGAATAAGGCAGCTTATAGAACCGCACAGTCTGTCCGTCCGTAGGTTGCTGAGATACCGCGCGCTCACTTTGTCTTCATTTTGATAGTTAAAGTGAAAAATAATCATTGAAAATTGTAATACCGTTTCCTATAGATTGTTAGCGTGATAGTATAAACTATATCATGCCGCTTCTACTAAAACTGAAATTATATAGTAAAATACCAAAAGCGGAAAATTACCTTTAAAAGTAAAATAACGAATCTGTTTCAAGTTTGTCTTGATTTTAACAGTCAATATTAATATATTTTCATTATTGACTTTGATAGTCAATATTAATATATTTTCATTATTGACTTTGATAGTCAATATTAATATATTTTCATTATGTATTGACTTTGATAGTCAATATTAATATATTTTCTTATGCATTGATCTTGATAGTCGATATTAATATATTTTGATTTTGTGTTGATTTTGATAGTCAATATTAATCAATTTTGATTTTCTGTTGATTTTCATAGTCAACATCAATTTTGATTTTCTGTTGATTTTCATATTCAAAAGTAATCAATTTTGATTTTCTGTTAATTTTCATATTCAAAATTAATCAATTTTGATTTTCTGTTGATTTTCATAGTCACCATTAATCAATTTTGATTTTCTGTTAATTTTCATAGTCAACATTAATCAATTTTGATTTTCTGTTGATATTCATAGTCAGCATTAATCAACTTTAATTATCTGTTGATTTTCATAGTCAACTTTAATCAATTTTGTTTTTCTGTTGATTTTCATAGTCAACATTAATCAATTTAGATTTTTTGTTGATTTTTTTCAAATAATATAGCTTCGTTTCCTTATAATATCAATGTCTGAAATTTTAATATGTCTCAGCTACATATATAAAGACCCAATTCTGAAAGTTTGATCAAAATCCGTACGCTCGGTTTTGTGCTACGTGCGAGTACTTTTCGTCTACCAAAATGTGTACACGTTAACCTTTAATCAGGAGAGCTTCTGTTACGGCTTGCTGTAGGTTTTAATATGTCATAGCTACATATATAAAGACCCAATTCTGAAAGTTTGATCAAAATCCGTACGCTCGGTTTTGAGCTACGTGCGAGTACTTTTTGTCTACCAAAATGTGTACACGTTAACCTTTAATCAGGCGAGCTTCTGTTACGGCTTGCTGTAGGTTTTGATATAACTTCCAGTTTTACTCCGATTTTCTAATGAAGTACATTTTCGGAAAGGTAAAAACATTGGCTAGGATTTAATTAGAGAAAATTTTCGATTATTGCCTCAGTTTTTATACATGTCACACTTTAATGATGACATCTGGATAGAAATTCGCATAAAATTTTGAACCATTGCTACTGCTAACTAATCAAAAAAATCGAAAATTTTCTCTAATTAAATCCTAGCCAATGTTTTTACATTTCCGAAAATGTACTTCATTAGAAAATCGGAGTAAAACTCTGGAAGTTATATCAAAAATAGCAAAAAATTTTAACATGTATTTTGATAGTCACCAGGGGTGGCATTACGTATCTTTTCAAATAAGCCGCTTAGATATAATCCAAAGTTAACCCGAGTTTAACCGTAAATATAACCTCATTCTGTAGCAAAAAGTAATATGGCTCAACTTTGGTTCAAACTAAACCATGGTTTAACTTTTTTAACCGCAATAGTTTGATCCCCATGGCTACTCCTACATGTGGATGGGTCAAATTACTAATGTGGTTTGCAGATTTAAAAATATAGTTTATATGAGTCTTCAAGTTTACTTCCAAAATAAAAGTGTCCATGACTACCTACGCTGAGATTTGGACTTGGACTATAAAGTATGAGAAATACAATGCAAAATAACATTATTATCAGACTTAATCCACCTATGAGGCTGGATTAACTTTTTTGGCTCAATTCGTGGTTTGAACTTGACGTTTAAAGTTACAGAATATGCGTATTCGCTAATTTAGGTCAAAGTGACGATGACTTAACTTTTTCTCATCTTTTGTTGTCTCAGCCATTTTATTTCATGGTTATAGAATAGGTTTAAGTCTGGATTAGAAGATAACCCGATTATTTCTGGCTTAACGAACTTACGTAATGCCACCCCAGAGTTTCCCAAATCGTATACACAATTACCTTAAGGGAAGCGTATGAATCTGAAAGTGGGAAAACTAGATAATTTTGTATATAGTAAAATAACCATGGATATAATTTTCAATGAAGCAGAATAGTCAATTTATTGCACAAAAGTAGTTTGCAAAGCTCTTTCTTGTTCTATCTCTTCTTGCTACTCATCACTTATCACCTTTGAATCTAAATATCTCCTAACCGAATATTACTTATTGGGACTGTGCACATTGGTATGACAAGCATTAAAAAAGTCCATGGCTTTATTTTGTTCAATTTGATTGGAAAACGGCTTGTTGAAGTCTAAAAGGACATTATAAAACGTTTTTATTTATTGGTTATTCCTTAAAACCCGAATTCGGGTATTAAAATTGAAAGGTGAATAACTCGGTCAAAGGTCAACGTAGGGCGCTGAAATTTGCCCAGCTGATAGACATTGTTAAGACCTTTTGAATGATATATATATTGCCTGGGTTTATTGCAGATTGCTCTAAGAGATAATTAAAAATTGAAAAATATTTTCAAAATTTGACCTTCAATATCTCCGAAGGTCGCAAAAAGTCGCAAGAGTTATTTGGCCCAAAATTACTCCAAATGTATGCCTACACGTCCCCACTAACAGCTAAGCTCAGCACTGAACAGCACGAGAGAAATCAATGTTTAAAAACTTGTAGAAAAACGAACATTTCCTTGCCAGTAGTAAGCAGAGACGTAACTCAAGCCCATCACTTCCACTTTAACTGTACCACTACCAATGCAATACTTAAATTGTTATTGTAGGTAACTGTTTTACTGGTAAAAAGCTCTAGAAAAACATATATTTTAGAAAAGCCCTAATGGTATTTTAGTTTCCCGGAGCTGTAAATGAATCTACGAGGCATTAGGGCTTTTCTAAAATATATGTTTTTCTAGAGCTTTTTACCAGTAAAACAGTTACCTACAATAACAATTTAAGTATTGCATTGGTAGTGGTACAGTTAAAGTGGAAGTGATGGGCTTGAGTTACGTCTCTGCTTACTACTGGCAAGGAAATGTTCGTTTTTCAACAAGTTTTTAAACATTGATTTCTCTCGTGCTGTTCAGTGCTGAGCTTAGCTGTTAGTGGGGACGTGTAGGCATACATTTGGAGTAATTTTGGGCCAAATAACTCTTGCGACTTTTTGCGACCTTCGGAGATATTGAAGGTCAAATTTTGAAAATATTTTTCAATTTTTAATTATCTCTTAGAGCAATCTGCAATAAACCCAGGCAATATATATATCATTCAAAAGGTCTTAACAATGTCTATCAGCTGGGCAAATTTCAGCGCCCTACGTTGACCTTTGACCGAGTTATTCACCTTTCAATTTTAATACCCGAATTCGGGTTTTAAGGAATAACCAATAAATAAAAACGTTTTATAATGTCCTTTTAGACTTCAACAAGCCGTTTTCCAATCAAATTGAACAAAATAAAGCCATGGACTTTTTTAATGCTTGTCATACCAATGTGCTGTGTAGACCAATGTGTTATAGAAATTTTTTACTTTTCTTCTCTCGACTGGGTTGAATTTAGGCAACGGTACCTCATTGCCGTTGTTGACGATAAACATTGTTGCCAATTCATCTTTTACCAAGGGCAACAAAGGCAACACTCATTTGGTTATGTAAAACTTATCATATATAACAAACCTAACCTAAATGAAATAAACAAATTCGACATTTATCTATAAAAATTATTAGGTTAGGTTCGTTACATTCAAAACTGGTGGAATTTCATTTTTCCCCAGATCCCCCCTTATAACTTGTTTATTTCATTTAGGCTAGGTTTGTTATATCCGTAAAATATGGACCGGTAGGACTATATCAATTTATTATACGATAAGTGGTAAAGTCATTGATGAGGGTGTTGCCGGTGGTAAGTGGTAAAGATGAATTGGCACCAATGTTTACCGTCAACAACGCCCTACCGGCAACGAGGTACCACTGTCTATATAATAAGTCCTCGACTGTGAACAAACTAATATTATTTGATGCTGTTTTCCACTCCGACACTTTGGAAACCCATTCCAGCACATTGGAAACTCAATCCGACACAACTGTCATGTTTTCAAGATGTTTTTTGCATATTCAAACTAGTTTGTGTACGATTGAACGGTTTTTGAAAAATCAGTTTTACATAAATAATGTAGGGAAGAGAGAAAAGTCATGCTTCATTCGCGGCCCCACTTTGACTGAGAGTTTGGCCCTACCTAAAGGATTTTGGCTTAATCTATCGGGTCATCTAGACCTGTAGACACGGTCAAAACAAATACCAGGAGAATATCATAAAAAATTTGATTATATAATTATATTCTAGCGCTTCAGCATTTTTGACTGACTTACAAGGTGACAAGTACAGGCTGTTTATTCACTGAGCCCCAGTTACAGTTTTTTAGATCATGAAGAACATATAATACAGATTACATCCGACTTCCTTTACAGCAATCGAATCAACTCAAAAACCAATAGACCTATAAAAAAGTTTAAATAGGCAAACAGATAGTCCACAATCCCCTGCATTCGGCTCCGAAAGAATATTTCAAACATATTGGTCCAATCTGGAGATATAAACGTTTTCGTGCGGAATTTGCAATTAATCGCAACTACAGAAAAAAGTTTAAAATATTCTTTCGGAGCCGAATGCTGTGGGTTATGGAGTATCTTTTTCCCTATTTAAACTTTGTTGTAGCTCTTTTGGTTTTTGAGTTGATTCTTTTGGCGCAAAAAAAGTTAAGAGGCAATATGATAGTCAGATTAATTTGCCGGTTGCCATCGGACGCGTACCTTAAGGACGCAGTTTACCGCTGGTTGCTAACGAAATAAATATGATTTCCCCCCGACAATTGCGTCAATTGTCACAGCCGAAACCCCATAGTTAACCTGCCCGGCTATTCCATTACCTCAAGGGCAGTGCAATTTTGATAAACAGTGCAGTGCAGTGCTATCAAGGTTAAATGCGACATAAACAGCCGTCTTACGGTTAGTATTATTATCACTATGACTACGGCGTCAATGCTTGTATTTGACGGCCGTTTATGTCACAGGGACAATAGACATCCTTGATAGTAGTTATAACAACCATGGTTAAACTTAACCTTGTACAAGTATGAATGCACTGGAGAAAGATACAAACAAAAAAGATTGTATTCTGAAGTAATAACATTGCCAATGACGACAGGTGGAAATGCTATTACAAGTCATAGTATAGAAATATATAACATAATACACTTCCCCATTTCCTAGAAACTAATTTTTTGAAATTGCGTTGACTTATGCCCTCGGATATTCCATCAACAGCAATTCGGGTCAACCTCTATTGCATTTAAAATCCATCATAGCATCTTCATATCGGCTTTTATTTCTCCCAGAGGATCAGTCCGATTTTTATGGGACCTACATTTTTGGAACCGTGAACTATCCAGGAACAAAAGTTGCCATTCGGAATTTTGATATAGTTGTTTTAAATGCATTTAAAAAAATCAAATTCCCAAAAAAATGAGTCATTTTTAGTTTTTTATAAAACGTTGATGTTTTTGGTCCATTCAAAGCAACTATATCAAAATTCCGAATGGTAACTTTTGCTCCTGGATAGTTCACGGTTCCAAAAATGTAGGTCCCATAAAAATCGGACTGATCCTCCGGGAGAAATAGAAGCCGATGTAAAACATTTTTTAACATGCATTTTCATAGTCCCTTGTGGTTGCTATGCGGGTATGAAGTAAAACCTTAATTTGGTGTCCGGCCACCAATTGTGGGAAACCCAAGATGGGCTAAATTTCTATAGTATTTACGATAAATGTATTGCTATAGAAATTTAGCTCACCTTGGGGAAACCTCTATTTGGTGAAAGCAACTAACACACTAACAGAAATACAGTTAGTTGTCATAGAAGGCAGTTAAAAAAGGCCGTGGAATTTCCTTTTTATTATCAATCCGAATCCACTTGATCTTCGAGGCACTTATACAAAATTATATTGAGTGAAAAGCATTCCGTAGTCATTAGAAACTTGGCTTCATACTGTACTGAAAGAAAGTTGTGCCATAACTTTGTTGTCATGATCCTTCGAATATGGACGAAGTCAGTGTGCATCGAACGTTATAGGGTGACGATAATAGAATGTTTTGCTCTTTTTCTGCAGCCAGTTTAGATAGGAAAACTGGGTGCAGGCCCCGGGGGAATCAGTGGCTGTATCCATGACCACGGGATTTTTCACAGCTAAAAGTCAACTGAATGCACCCAAACCTTATGCACTGGACGAAGTAGTATTTCAAACAATGTTTCAAGACGAAGGATTTTCTAATAATCTACTTCATTCTCTCTTTTCGTCTCTCGAGTACGGACGACATTTTGCTCTCTGAGATTTCTATATTTTCCTGGATATTTTCTCATAAAATGGTGAAAACTCGCAGTGTAAGTTTAATTTTACTGTGTTATTTCCGTTTTCTGTGTATTTCTATTTATAAAAATCAAGTTTTTGTGCAAATTCTGATATTTTTGAATTTTTTCTTGAAGCAAACGAAAAAGGAAGAACTTGCATTGGATAATGCAAATGCGGCCAATTCAGCCGGAGCCCCGGAAAATAATGGGGATGCAGCAGCAGTTGCAGAAGGTAAGAAAATACACGATAACTGATATTCAATTTCAATGAATATAGAGTACCTACATAGCAAAATGACACAAAGGGGCGCCCCTGTCTCATGCTCCAGCAATCCAATTTTCTCTTTTCTCTACCCTAAGTTCCTTTGTTTGATGGTTACCCTTAGTAATATTCAACAATTTACTTACACCTTTGTTATATTATATTTTCAGCTGATTCTGCGTCAACTGGCAAAGTAAAACCTGGTCGGAAGTCCAACAATGCATCAAAAAGTAAGAAGACGCAACCTTCATCGAAACGACGGAGATCGAAGTCAAGCTCCGCTGCCAGCCGAAAACGGAGAAGCAAGTACTCTGGTGCTGCCAACAAAAGACGTCGTTCAAAATACAGCTCCGCTGCCAGCCGAAAACGGAGAAGCAAGTACTCAGGTGCTGCCTCCAAAAGACGTCGTTCAAAATACAGTTCCGCTGCCAGCCGAAAACGGAGAAGCAAGTACTCAGGTGCTGCCTCCAAAAGACGTCGTTCAAAATACAGTTCCGCTGCCAGCCGAAAACGGAGAAGCAAGTACTCTGGTGCTGCCCACAAAAGACGTCGTTCGAAATCAAGCTCCGCTGCCAGCCGAAAACGGAGAAGCAAGTACTCAGGTGCTGCCTCCAAAAGACGTCGTTCAAAATACAGCTCCGCTGCCAGCCGAAAACGGAGAAGCAAGTACTCAGGTGCTGCCTCCAAAAGACGTCGTTCAAAATACAGTTCCGCTGCCAGCCGAAAACGGAGGGGCAAGAAGGCGGGTGCATCAGCTTCTTCGGAGAAAAGACGACGAGGAAAGGCGAGTTCCGCTGCTAGTCGAAAACGGAGGGGCAAGAAGGCGGGTGCATCAGCTTCTTCGGAGAAAAGACGACGAGGAAAAGCAAGTTCCGCTGCTAGTCGACGCAGGGCGAAAAGTGGCGCATCACCTGATGAGAACTCCGAATCCAAGTGAAGATACAAACAGTGAAATCTCATGCAACTAATTTGATGTACTTATTTACTTAAATTATGATTATAATTATCAATCCAAAAGTGTGCGTTTAAAAAGTGAAAAGTAATGATCTATTGAACAAAAGTGAAATTATTTTGAATACAAAAGTTTTATGTATAATATCGTTGTGTAAACAATGGTGTGATGAAGTATTATCCGTAGGAATAAATATGATTAATCGTAATCGTGATTATGATACTTGTAAGTACTTGAGGATTTTATTTGGTACATCTGCAGGAGTATCTGTTGGAAATTAAAATCAGAAAAGTTGTAACTGTCTTCTATGATAGCATATCTTAGCTTATTGAGATAAAACGGGGATATATTCCCAGAAAATACAATTTCATTAATCTAAAAACAGTCCGTAGAAAATAATTGAAATATAGATTTTCTATTTAGTTTGAAAAATTTACAACTTTTAGAAAACCTACGTTCTTTTTCATAATCCTCCATAACAAGGGCGACCGCAGCACCCTATGTGTAATTCCAACTGTCTGCATCCTGCTGTAAGCTGCAAAAGGGTCCCAAAACTAAAGACATCAACATCCGGTTCAAATCTGAACTTTGGTATTAACCATCTTCTATATATTTATTTACTGAACGCGTCCAGTTCGTCGTAATTTACGAGATAGATTTTAGATTCTCCTTCCAATAACCGATGCATTTCATTTTATAATCAGGATCACCTATATGTACAGATTTCAACGCTTCATATGCAATCTTCTGTAACAATTTCCCACAAAAAGTCCCTCCAGATCCTCAATGAGGCTAAAAAATGTGTACAAAAGCCTGACTCAATTAAGTTACCCCAAAGTCTGGCTTTTCAAAGCCTTGAGACTTCATCCAGAATGTTTTTAGACTTCGACTTATCTCTGACTCACTTCTAACTCGATTTAAGATTTAAGTTAGTCCGGAACTTTAACTAGCCAGTTATTCCTTTCGTTTCTCTTGGGTATAGATTCTAGGCAAGACAAGGACTGGATAGCCAAATGGAAATGGACCTACAAGTACAATGCTACAATTACAACACAACGATATAATATGTATTTTATTTACGATTTTAGGCATAGGGTTTCAAAATTCATTCAAGTGATCGATATTTTAATGTGCAAATTGGATTTTTATTGGACAATATGATTTATTGAAGGAGGACTGCCAACTGTCGAATGATAGCAGATTATTTCAGCGGATTGCAACTTCTTCCCATGATGTAGAAAGCCTAGAGAGAACTGACTACGACCCGTGGAATTGTTATTGAATTTCAAACAAATGTTACACATTTTACAGATAAAAGAAAGATTTATTGCTTTCTTGTCCATAGCGGTCGATTGCAGAAATTGCATACGCCGCACCTTTTTCTAGTGAAATTTCGCCGGTATTGACACTGTAAAGGTTTAAAATATTCCAACCATCTGCAGACCTTTTATAAATGACGACCTTGTACAGCCTGTCATCATCAGAAAACCAACTGACTCCTGTTCCCTGTTTAGATTTGATAATAGTCAATTGCTTAGGAGGGGATTTAACATTTGCAGCATCAGCAAGCCAGTGAAAAGTGGGCTGTAGTGCCGGATAAAAATACACCCTGTCTCTGAAATGGTTGATAGAATCTGGGTTGTTGAAGATTTTAGCGCTAAATTGGACATTTCCCCATGACCCTCTTTCTCGGTTATCCTTGTCTCTTGATATGACGACTTGATTGGTAATTTCCGATATATCCCATCCCTCCAACACACGGCTCAGGAAATTTCCCGCGTAAACATGTCGATTCATTGTATTTTGTTCCACCCACCAATTCAAAAGGACTGGATAGCTCTGCTGAGGAGGATCAATTTTCCAGTATAATTGTGGCTGAAGAACATCAATCTACAAAGCCAAAATATAAAAGTTTGACCAAAATATTATTTTGACAGTAAAATTTTGTGCGATTAAATGCAATATAATAATTAATTAACAACCCATCCGCGATTAAGCCACAGTTTAGGATCAGAGTAGATAGCGCTGTATTGATCAAGTCCTTGAATACTGCAGGGCATTCCCTCTTCGTGGCACGGGCGATAAATTCCTAAAATCAAAGGAGGATTTTAATGTTTAATTAATTTGGGCTAGATTTAGCTCGCCTAAGGAAGCGAGGTTATAGAGCCGCACAGTCCGTCCGTCCGTTCGCCAACGCTGTAACTTTTGAACGTAACGACGGAAGTTAACCAAACTTAGCAAAAACAATGCCTACGGACCAGTGACGAACCCTATTCATTTTGGTTCAAATCGGTCTATAGGTTGCTGAGATGCCGCGCGCTCACTTTGTCTTCATTTTGATAGTCAAAATTAAAAATTGGCATTAAATGGACATTAAAAGTTTAATTGTGTTTCCTAAGAATTGTTAGGAATAGTATATAATATTTAACTCCGCTTCGACCAAATTTAATATTTTATAATAAAGTAAATATAACAGGAAAATAACTATTATATAGGACGGAAATCAATCTATTTCGCATTTATATGCAATTGATAGTCAACTTTATATTTTTCGAGTTACTTTTCATTGTGATAGTTAATATCAACCAATTTTGATTTTCTTTTGATTTTTATACTCAATATTAATTAATTTTTAATTTCTGTTGATTTTGATACTCATTGTTAATCACTTTTGATTTTCTGACATTACTGATGATTTTGATACTCAATATTAATCAGTTTGGTAATTATTTTGATACTTAATATTAATCAATTTGGGATTTCTGTTTATTTTGATACTCACTGTTAATCAATTTGGGATTTTTGTTAATTTATTTGGTACTCAATATTGATCTATTTTTGATTTTCTGCTGATTTTGGTATTCAATATTGATCTATTTTTGATTTTCTGTTGAATTTGATAGCCAATATTAATCAATTTTGATTTTCTGTTAATTGTAATGTTCAATAATTATTAATTTTGATTTTCTGTTGATTTTGATAATAAATATAAATCGATTTTGATTTTCTGTTGATTTTGATAATAAATATAAATCGATTTTGATTTTCTGTTGATTTTGATAATCAATATAAATCTAAATCGATTTTGATTTTCTGTTGATTTAATACTCAATATAAATCAATTATTTATTTTTATTGTGAATTATGAATAAATATTAATCTAATTTGGATTAGTGTTCACTTTAATAATCAAAATCAATTTATTTCCTCTATTTATATGTTTGAATTTTTACCATTCTTTGCCAAGCGATCCATTCCACGGAACGATAACTGGGCTTTCGCATTGCCCGATTGATTCCACTGCAAACCCATTTCCTACAGTAACAAAAACAAAAATACTTTTAGGATTTATTCCTTTTTTCAGTTTACAACATGCAGCTGACACAGCCACTTGGCCAAGTTTATTATGGTTAGGTTATTTTAATTATTTAAAGTGGACAAACTGATGTTCTTTCATCCATGGACCATTTCCCCAACGGTTCATCCAGTTTTTTCGCCCCTCATATTCTTTCTGCACTTTCCATTCAATGATATTGGCATCCAACCATCCTTCAAACAAATTATTATTTTATGATACTGTTTTGATATTTTCTCATTCATCTCTTAAATAATTTGAGTATTTTACTTACCAAGGTATTTTCTGTCTTCTGTTTTTCCACTAGTCATGATCAATAATGGATTACTTACTTAATGTCCTTGAATCAGTTGAATCTACAAAATCATCCAGATGTCAATTTTGCGAAATGTTTCATGCACCTGACTGTATTGATCAGCAGGAGTACTAGTCTGGGGTCGGAGTCGGAATTTAGCACCTCACTCCAGCACCTCACTCCATTTTCCCCGCAACAACCTCTACAACCGAATTGATACCTTTGTTACAATTATCGCTAAGAGATATTTTTCAAATAATAACCGCAGTGAAAATCGCTTCTGATTGGTCGATGCATTTTTGAAATTGACCAATCAGAGCACAGAATTCCATAGCAAAAGAACCCTATCGGATTTAAACACGTTTCTGGCCCCCGGGCAACCTGAGGTCATGGAAATTGACCCATCCTGGCCTGGCCCCATCTCTCAGTGTGGAAAATAAAAATGTGACACAGTTGTCACTTGACATTACATGCCATGGTTACTCATGGCAGTACCTCGGTTGTACTAAGGTCAACTTTTAGATTATTTTGAGACTCCGGGTTAGGAGTAACCCAAGATTGGCTGTAGTCATAGTCACTGTCTAACTAATACTGCATCAAGGTGAGGTAAATTTCTATAGTGACGCTTGTTTTGCTTATAGACAGGTGGTGAAAGGACCTTTATATCGGTGGACAAACTCTGGGACAAAAATTCACATTTTTGTCCCAGCAGTCCCGTCCCCATCTTAGATTCCTTGCATGCGTATTTCACATATTAACAGGCGTCTATTGCTCATTGCTGGAATTGGCGATGGTTAGGCGATGTGCTGTCAAGTGTTGCAAAAATTTAAAAGGTAGCCCTTCTGCTACAGTATTTTATTTTACAAGCGTACAGGAAGAATGCATGGTTGGATTTTGTGCTTTGTTGCGGATCGAGTTTTTAAAGCGAACATCGATCAAGCGTCAGCGATCAGTTAAAGCGTCTGTAAATTGCATTTTATCTTTACATGATTTTATTATTCCGAGTTTGCGGTGGCTCCCGGCTAAAAAACTTCCTCAGTCAAATATCTAGGCTTTTCAGTTAATGGATTTCAGATTGAACTTCCTCAAGAAGTTCGCTGCGCTTAATAGGTTTACATGCGGTCAGGTCAATGAGACTATGAGGATCATGAACATTAAGCAACTTCCCATTGCCCCGGAGCTGAGGCTGGAGTATGGACTCCGGAGATTTAGCACCTGCCCCGCTGCCCAGTGAGAATCGAGTTGGAGTGGAGTGGAGTATGGACGAGGACAAGTAGGGAACGAGAATTTCATTATTTATTTAATTATTTCTGAGACCCATTGCAGTTAAGCTCTCAGAATTTCCACCTCTAGGTATATTATTTAGAATCGTACTTTAGCATTAGGGACTTGAAATTGTCAAAAAACGAGGTTAAAGTCTCTTTTCATTGGTGGATGCATTTTGCCTTTAACCAATGGGATTGCAGATTTCCATGATTGCAATTGTAGCTTGGTCCATTGCATAGAATGCATCGGCTGTCAGGGACCGATTCCTACGAGAGAATTACTCCTAAAAGACTACTCCTATAAAGGATTCCTAAAAAGTACTTCCTCCAATGCAATAACTGATTGTTTTTAATTATTTTAGAGTTGCCCTTTATACTACATCTAATCGTGACTATTCGATTGGTTTACAAATCAGTTTAATTTTCAGTATCTTTAATGTTAGTTTAGTTAACTGTTAAGACAATCTTAAGCTGTTATTGCATGATGAAGCTGCACTGGACATAGTATTAGCTGGCTTTAGGAGTCCTTTAGGAGTAAAGTCTTTTATGAGTGATTCCCTCGTAGGAGTCGTTCCATGTAACCGATTGCATCGTGAGTTTAATTTGTTCAAAATTTTACGTTAATCTCGATACATAGGTATTAAGTACTTCAAATTAATTTGGAAACTAAATGACTATCAATTTGTATGGTATCGCTATGATCATTCGAATGAAAATGAGTTCCTAACTGAATTTGGATATTGGTACCATGAGCTGGGACGATCCGTCCCAGAGTTTGTCCGTATCATTTCAATGGTAATATAGAGTCCTTTCCACACCTGTGTATTTACGATAAATGTATTGCTATAGAAATTTACCTCACCTTGTACTGCATGAATTTTGGGAGTAACCAATATGCATACTATGCCCTCAGCATATCATCAAGGCATCGTATAATAGTAAAATGTACTAAAAGATAGTCTAACCCTGATAGAAGTGTGATTATGATTTATGAACTACTGCAGCGACTTGTGTATGGCGAGTTACGGAATGACTGATTGAAATCTGACTGAACTGAATACTCTGCATGGTTATTACAATTACTATCAGTTCAAAACTTCTTTGAGTCCATTCATTAGAAAGAGTGGATTATGTGACAAAATACAATACGCTTATCTCGGACGAAAAGTTGGAGCCGAGGCTTAACGTAGGAGGTCCAACTATACAATTGGACCTACCAAATTGATCCTCGACTCCAACTTTTCGTCGAGACAAGCATATTGCATTGTGCCACATGATCCATCATCAGTCCAAGAAGTTTTGGACTGAATAATAAAAGGACAAACAAACCTGTGGTTAATTGTGTTCTAACTTCATTTATTCCATAAATGTTAAAATATTGCATTTCGCATGAAAGTTGAGCTTAACTGAAATCTTTTCTCGATACAGTAGTATATAGTAATGCAGAAACTGAAACAATACAAAAATGGCTAGGGGGAATTCAAAAATTGTGATATTACAAAAAATAATAATTTAACACCTTAGTGTATAGTACATTACTGTATTGTGCCAAAGAGAAATGGGAAAAATTGAAAAATGACTAGGGAGCATTCATAAACTATGTAATTGGAAAAATATACTATCTTAGCACTCGCATGTATAGTATAATACATATCATTAAAAACAATTAAAAACGAATGAAAACTGGTTAGGGATCATTCATAAAATGTGTAATAGTACAAAATTATTATTTTAACACTTCCATAAACATTGCACTGCTGTAGTGTATCAAATCACTGATAACTATTAAAAACCTACAGCAAGCCGTAACAGAAGCTCGCCTGAGTAAAGGTGGCCGTTTGCACATTTTTGGCATATTATCAATTATGGAAATAAATATGATTTTGATTATTAAAGTGAACCTTAATTCAAATTAGGTTAGTATTATTAATAATCAAAAATAAAAACCAACAACAAATCAAAATAGATTGATGTTGATTTTAATACTCAGTGTGAATTAATTTTGAATTTATGTTTATTTTGATACTCACTGATTTTAAATTGATTCACACTGAGTATTAAAATCAACAGAAAATCAAAATTGATTGTTATTGATTATCAAAATCCACAGAAAATCAAAATTTATTAATATTGATTATCAAAATCCATAGAAAATCAAAATTAATTAATATTGATAATCAAAATCCACAGAAAATCAAAATTAATTAATATTTATTATCAAAATCTACAGGAAATTAAAATTAATTAATATTGATTATCAAAATCCACAGAAAACCAAAATTAGTTAATACTGAGTATTTAAATTAACAGAAAATCAAAGTTGATTAATACAAATTATGAAGTACATTAATAATAACTATGAAACACAAATACAATGAAAAAAGATTGATTTTTAACCCATAACCAGTTTTCACTGGTTTTATTGGCTTTACTATAAAATTTCAATGTCGATAGAAGCGGTATGATATATTTTATACCATCCCCTAACAATTTATAGGAAACGCAATTGAACTTTTAAGGCCCATTTTTCGCTTTGACTATGAAAATGAAGACAAAGTGAGCGCGCGGTAGCTCAGCAACCTATGGACCGATTTACCCCAAAATCAATAGGGATCGTCACCAGTCCATAGGCATTGTTTTTGCCAAGTTTGGTCAACTTCCGTCTTTGCGTTCCAAAGTTATCGTGGGTACGGACGTACGGACGGACTGTGCGATTCTATAAGCTGCCTTATTCAGGCGAGCTAAAACTGGTTAGGAAGCATTCATAAATTGTGTAATGGTACAAACTTACTATCTTTGAAAGCATTGAAAACAATCGAAAATAAAATGTACTAAACATGCAAGTGCTAAAATAGTGATTTTGTACTATTACCCAATTTATGAATGTCCAGTGGCCAGTTTTCAATAGTTTTCAGTGATTTGATACACTACAGTAATGTACTATACATTTATCTGCTAAAAAAGTAATTTTTTGTAGTTACACAATATATGAATGTCCCTTGACCAGTTTTCAATCGTTTTCAGTGATTTAATACACTACAGTAATGTACTATACATTTATCTGCTGATAAAGTAATTTTGTACTATTACACAATTTATAACTGTCCCTTGACCAGTCTTCAATTTTTTCAGTGATTTAATACACGGCAGTAATGTACTATACATTTATCTGCTAAAAAAGTAATTTTTTGTAGTTACACAATATATGAATGTCCCTTGACCAGTCTTCAATCGTTTTCAGTGATTTAATACACTACAGTAATGTACTATACATTTATCTGCTAAAAAAGTAATTTTTTGTAGTTACACAATATATGAATGTCCCTTGACCAGTTTTCAATCGTTTTCAGTGATTTAATACACTACAGTAATGTACTATACATTTATCTGCTGATAAAGTAATTTTGTACTATTACACAATTTATAACTGTCCCTTGACCAGTCTTCAATTTTTTCAGTGATTTAATACACGGCAGTAATGTACTATACATTTATCTGCTAAAAAAGTAATTTTTTGTAGTTACACAATATATGAATGTCCCTTGACCAGTCTTCAATCGTTTTCAGTGATTTAATACACTACAGTAATGTACTATACATTTATCTGCTAAAAAAGTAATTTTTTGTAGTTACACAATATATGAATGTCCCTTGACCAGTTTTCAATCGTTTTCAGTGATTTAATACACTACAGTAATGTACTATACATTTATCTGCTGATAAAGTAATTTTGTACTATTACACAATTTATAACTGTCCCTTGACCAGTCTTCAATTTTTTCAGTGATTTAATACACGGCAGTAATGTACTATACATTTATCTGCTAAAAAAGTAATTTTTTGTAGTTACACAATATATGAATGTCCCTTGACCAGTCTTCAATCGTTTTCAGTGATTTAATACACTACAGTAATGTACTATACATTTATCTGCTAAAAAAGTAATTTTTTGTAGTTACACAATATATGAATGTCCCTTGACCAGTTTTCAATCGTTTTCAGTGATTTAATACACTACAGTAATGTACTATACATTTATCTGCTGATAAAGTAATTTTGTACTATTACACAATTTATAACTGTCCCTTGACCAGTCTTCAATTTTTTCAGTGATTTAATACACTGCAGTAATGTACTATACATTTATCTGCTAAAAAAGTAATTTTTTGTAGTTATTCAATATATGAATGTCCCTTGACCAGTCTTCAATCGTTTTCAGTGATTTAATACACTACAGTAATGTACTATACATTTATCTACATTTACTACACTGCGTATCCAGACTGCTTAGTGAAGTAATAATAAATTGTAACACATGCAAGCAGTTGCTCTGTTCAGCAAGTAAGCATCATAGAGTTGAGTACTGTGTATTAGTTTGCGATTATGCTAAAAGTGTTAGTCCGTATTTTCTTATCCTATCACAAGTCTAGTTCAAAGTTCAGTGTTGAAATAAATATTTCCCTTGGGAATGATTTATGAAAATCATAAAATTTTGCTATGGAATTCTGTGCTCTGATGGTCAATTTCAAAAGTGCATCGACCAATCAGAAGCGATTTTCACTGAGGTTATTATTTGAAAAATATCTGCGATAATTTCAACAGTATATTGAGTAAAAAGCATTCCGTAGTCATTAGAAACTTGGCTTCATACTGTACTGAAAGAAAGTTGTGCCATAACTTTGTTGTCATGATCCTTCGAATATGGACGAAGTAGTATTTCAAACAATGTTTCAAGACGAAGGATTTTCTAATAATCTACTTCATTCTCTCTTTTCGTCTCTCGAGTACGGACGACATTTTGCTCTCTGAGATTTCTATATTTTCCTGGATATTTTCTCATAAAATGGTGAAAACTCGCAGTGTAAGTTTAATTTTACTGTGTTATTTCCGTTTTCTGTGTATTTCTATTTATAAAAATCAAGTTTTTGTGCAAATTCTGATATTTTTGAATTTTTTCTTGAAGCAAACGAAAAAGGAAGAACTTGCATTGGATAATGCAAATGCGGCCAATTCAGCCGGAGCCCCGGAAAATAATGGGGATGCAGCAGCAGTTGCAGAAGGTAAGAAAATACACGATAACTGATATTCAATTTCAATGAATATAGAGTACCTACATAGCAAAATGACACAAAGGGGCGCCCCTGTCTCATGCTCCAGCAATCCAATTTTCTCTTTTCTCTACCCTAAGTTCCTTTGTTTGATGGTTACCCTTAGTAATATTCAACAATTTACTTACACCTTTGTTATATTATATTTTCAGCTGATTCTGCGTCAACTGGCAAAGTAAAACCTGGTCGGAAGTCCAACAATGCATCAAAAAGTAAGAAGACGCAACCTTCATCGAAACGACGGAGATCGAAGTCAAGCTCCGCTGCCAGCCGAAAACGGAGAAGCAAGTACTCTGGTGCTGCCAACAAAAGACGTCGTTCAAAATACAGCTCCGCTGCCAGCCGAAAACGGAGAAGCAAGTACTCAGGTGCTGCCTCCAAAAGACGTCGTTCAAAATACAGTTCCGCTGCCAGCCGAAAACGGAGAAGCAAGTACTCAGGTGCTGCCTCCAAAAGACGTCGTTCAAAATACAGTTCCGCTGCCAGCCGAAAACGGAGAAGCAAGTACTCTGGTGCTGCCCACAAAAGACGTCGTTCGAAATCAAGCTCCGCTGCCAGCCGAAAACGGAGAAGCAAGTACTCAGGTGCTGCCTCCAAAAGACGTCGTTCAAAATACAGCTCCGCTGCCAGCCGAAAACGGAGAAGCAAGTACTCAGGTGCTGCCTCCAAAAGACGTCGTTCAAAATACAGTTCCGCTGCCAGCCGAAAACGGAGAAGCAAGTACTCTGGTGCTGCCCACAAAAGACGTCGTTCGAAATCAAGCTCCGCTGCCAGCCGAAAACGGAGAAGCAAGTACTCAGGTGCTGCCTCCAAAAGACGTCGTTCAAAATACAGCTCCGCTGCCAGCCGAAAACGGAGAAGCAAGTACTCAGGTGCTGCCTCCAAAAGACGTCGTTCAAAATACAGCTCCGCTGCCAGCCGAAAACGGAGGGGCAAGAAGGCGGGTTCATCAGCTTCTTCGGAGAAAAGACGACGAGGAAAAGCAAGTTCCGCTGCTAGTCGACGCAGGGCGAAAAGTGGCGCATCACCTGATGAGAACTCCGAATCCAAGTGAAGATACAAACAGTGAAATCTCATGCAACTAATTTGATATACTTATTTACTTAAATTATGATTATAATTATCAATCCAAAAGTGTGCGTTTAAAAAGTGAAAAGTAATGATCTATTGAACAAAAGTGAAATTATTTTGAATACAAAAGGTTTATGTATAATATCGTTGTGTAAACAATGGTGTGATGAAGTATTATCCGTAGGAATAAATATGATTAATCGTAATCGTGATTATGATACTTGTAAGTACTTGAGGAATTTATTTGGTACATCTGCATGAGTATCTGTTGGAAATTAAAATCAGAAAAGTTGTAACTGTCTTCTATGATAGAAATCTTAGCTTATTGAGATAAAACGGGGATATAATCCCAGAAAATACAATTTTATTAATCTAAAAACAGTCCGTAGAAAATAATTGAAATATAGATTTTCTATTTAGTTGTACTATTTAGTGTTAGTGTTAGTGAGTACTATTAGTACTCCTGCTGATCAATACAGTCAGGTGCATGAAACATTTCGCAAAATTGACATCTGGATGATTTTGTAGATTCAACTGATTCAAGGACATTAGTAAGTAATCCATTATTGATCATGACTAGTGGAAAAACAGAAGACAGAAAATACCTTGGTAAGTAAAATACTCAAATTATTTAAGAGATGAATGAGAAAATATCAAAACAGTATCATAAAATAATAATTTGTTTGAAGGATGGTTGGATGCCAATATCATTGAATGGAAAGTGCAGAAAGAATATGAGGGGCGAAAAAACTGGATGAACCGTTGGGGAAATGGTCCATGGATGAAAGAACATCAGTTTGTCCACTTTAAATAATTAAAATAACCTAACCACAATAAACTTGGCCAAGTGGCTGTGTCAGCTGCATGTTGTAAACTGAAAAAAGGAATAAATCCTAAAAGTATTTTTGTTTTTGTTACTGTAGGAAATGGGTTTGCAGTGGAATCAATCGGGCAATGCGAAAGCCCAGTTATCGTTCCGTGGAATGGATCGCTTGGCAAAGAATGGTAAAAATTCAAACGATAACTGCCCATACTGAGGCTATTACTTAACTATTTTTGATTAAAAATGATAAATGTTTGATAATGTAAAACAGAAATTAGTTATACTCTTTGAGTCTTATTATAAAACCGTCAAATGTTAAATATAACTTACATTTAATATTTACAGTGTGATATCCCCAGGAGGGAGAGTGCAATACACGGAAGGAAGTTCTAATGGAACCCAAAAAATGCCAATGTTGCCGTCCTTGTCGTTGGCCTATTACAACTGCGGGAGAGGTAAAAAGAATTTTAAAAGATTTTTTTATGCAAACCCACTGTAAACCAAATTTCCACTATAATGTGTTTTTTGTGCTTTTTTAGGTTGGTTGGCTAGGTCAACATCGTTGCTGCCAATTGGAGATTTACCCAAATGACTTCATGAAAAAGCCTCCATTGCCTCGCTATTCTGTCAAAATATCAAGCTTCCTGGCCAATAGCCAATAACCTAAGACCTCAACCTATGTGTATAAATATAGTATTTGTAACAATTTGTAAACACCTATACAATATTAAAACTTTACGCAAGATATTTTAAATATCAATCTATAATTTCTGTACGTGGTAAATATTTCCAGAAGTTGATAATCGTAAAGTGGATTAGAGAAACTCATATTATCACCATTTGGGCTTACGAACAAATAAATAGGTTATAAAAATGCAAAACTAAACATCTTTCAATAATTCTGCACCCATATCTTATCGTTGATTGTCTCATGTCTTGATAATAATGTAAATCAACAAATCTAATAATTTAGATCAATTGAATGATGTTTTGATTTCCAACGAAAATATTAAATAAAAAGCACAAAAGATTTTTCGAAATGAGATTTTTTGCAAAGACAATAATGGTAACGGACCCTCGCAAAGGTGAAGGAGTATGTTCCGTGTTCCTGAATCCTGTCTCGTCCTAATTTCCTCGTCAGAATTAGCCGCTATCCCTTAAAAACATTACGATTTCATTCACAATCACAAAGTAGTCTTGGCCTGACATGTGCTTTCATTGTTACGTGATTCTTGATATTGGTGAGCCGGTGAACAATATTTTGTGATGGATTTTAGGCTGTCGTCAGCTGTTCATTTGAATACTGAATAAATAAAATACTGAAAGAACTGAAAAACATATGTAATACAGGTAATAATTAGTTATTTTATACTTGATACTAGAAGAAAAGACAAAATTATTAAATAAAAATTGTCAAATGGTTGAGTTTCTTATTATAAGTCTCTGGTGGATGGGCGACCTCACTAAGGAATAATCATCGTTATTGCGCTCGATAGATGCCCCACCACTGCACTGAAAGTAACGTGCATGTACAGTCAAATGCAGTGGTGGGACATCTATCGAGCACAATAACGATGAATTATTCCTTAGTAAGGTCGCCCATCCACCAGAGACTTATAATAAGAAACTCAACCATTGTAGTAATAGTTTCCCAAAAGTTTGATTGGAAAGGAGACGAAATGGAGTCTGAAGTCTCTGAAGGAAGAGGAAGGAAGAAAAATGACAATCCTTTCGATCTGAATACCACCGTTGGTTTGATACAATTTATGTCAGAACCTTATTTCAAATCTACCGTGGATGATGGGAATTTTATGGTTGCTCCAGTGCTGGAAGATCCTTCAAGAAAAACTAAACTGCCATTTCGATTGACTTATCTTCTACAGCGACAAGAATGTAACTTCTGTATTTTTTGCTTAGACATACTGTCAAAACAACCTCTAGCCCCCGTTGAACTTTAAAATAATAATTTTAATCTTCATTGCAATGGTAATGTATAAAGTAAATAATTATATAAATTTTTAGCCTCAAGGAAGGAAATCAAGGCTATAAAAGGTTGTGTCGTAAATACTTTGCGCGAAGAGCTTGAAAGAAAATTAAAAGATCATTTTGAAAGCTGTTTGTCAAAAATGGATTTAACAGTAAATGAAATTCAAAGTATCACAATATGCGAGACGGATAATCAATTGGTAGACGCTGTTGTCCGAGTATGTGTCGATCGAGAAATAAGTGGAATATCGGAACCTAACTATGCGCCCGTGATGTGCTACGTTACATGTCCTGAAAAGAGATTTACAGTTTTGTCCGAAACTAAAAATCTTTATGACTTACTGCAGTTTAAACTTAAATGTTCAAGAGATATTGCTCAATTAGATCTCGTGGAATTCAGTAAAAGCTATCCAATTGATTGGCTCGCTGCTTCCGTTAAAATGGTAAGTTTTTTGAGAATTATTTAATAGTTCCAGATTTTAAGTACATTTTTGATTTAGTCTTAATCATGTGCCCTATCCGAGTCTGGTTGTAGCTTTGTGAGAGAGAGGTATGTGTGCTGTTGTGTTCAGTCAAGAAACTGAATTTCTGGTGTGCAAAGTGATTCTAGGATTGTAAAATTAGTATCAATTTGGGCAGTTTGTGGAGCTGGGCCCGAATAAATCATCAGCTATTAACGGGAGGAAGCTGTTTTTGTGAAAATTCGGGTTTTTTGAAATTGCCATGCCGTCGGTTTGGAATTTTTCTTAGTTCAGTGCGATAGAGATAGTACGGCCTTGCGTTGGAAGTCAAGATAACCAAATTAAGATATTCAGATGCGTTCCCTCGATCTAGCACTGCATGAACTCCAGCACACGTACCTTCTAACTTAACGCCATAAAATAGCAGAGAAGTGTAAGCACAACCAGGCTCCCCCATCCAATTGTACTTGGATTGGGTAGGAAATAGCACGAAAGGTATTCATGTTAAGAAAATTTTGTTATCTCTCTAAAGACTGTATAACTATGTCTACTGTGAGTAAAGTAAGTAACTATACTATAGCTATAATACGAGTTATCTGGATTAACAGTAATGCGAGAATCGAAATTTCTGCAAAATAAAATTGTAATTGCAAACTGTAACAGGCAGAATTAGTAGGTTAAGCAATACTTTACATCCTGATAAGTAGTCAATTAGCTGTGTAAGTAAAAATATAACAAATTAGCCACAATTTGAATTATTATGGGCATTTCTATGTTGTTAAATAAGTAACTGTTGTAAACACTAGCTATTTTTATGCGAGTTTAGTCGTGTATGGTTAGTAGTAACAATTTTTATATAAAAGTGTCGGTCAAAAATTCTGCAAACTCCCAAATGTAATAGTAAATAGTATCAGGCAGAATTTCTAGACTGGAGTAACAGTGATGTGTAAATCGAAAACTCTGCAACCCCAAAAATTGTGATAGTAAACTGTAATAGGCAGAATGAGTAGGAGAAACAATACTTTACTTTACGAAATTCATCTGAAAGCTTGGCAAGTATAAAGTAGTAACTGTACCAAGGAATCTGTTTTACCGTATAGAAATGTATGCTTATTTATGAGATGATACAAATGTAAACCATATTAAGCGTGCTGTTAACTATATTATAACATGAAATTGTAAATCGAAATGTTTGTCTAATTTTGTCAAAATTACTCTGGATAATTTACATATATGCTGTGTACATCAATGGTTTATGGGTAACTTGGTACAATCTGTGGGGGCGGAATGTAATTTCATTTCCATCGTGTTGGTAATGTCCTGACGAGTCGTGTGGCATAGGGAGGGGACAATAGTCTCTGTCCACGCGTGAAGTAAAAAGTGATATTTGTGTTTATCATGGGTAGGCATATAATATTTCTTCTGAAGTTGTCAGTTGTTCGACTTATAGATGTTTGTCACCTATTAATATCTATGATGTAAATATATGTAATGTTCTAAATGTCATGTGCTATGGGCCATTGCTCGTCAAGTGCATTCAATAAAAATCTTATCAATCAATCAATGTGCCCTATCCAATTATCTTAATTGAATTGCTTAAAAGTAAATTAAATTATTTTTATAATTTTTTACTTCATAAGCGAAATCTATCCATTTGTCCATTCCATTCGATGTGTTATCGATATTGTATTTACTGTTAAATTTAAGATTTTATATTCATTGTATTCGTGGTGTCAAGTGTCTGATTTTATGATTATTTTGTAGCTTAATCTTCATAATCGCTTAAAAACTCCTGAAGAATGCGAACTCATGTGGAAATGGAACCATAGCCCTGGTATTTACCGAGGTCCTTTTGATTTCAAAGAAATAGAAGAAGTTGTGGTAAGTCAAGTCCCCAGGTCTATATTAATTACATATTCAAACTGCCTGTTTATCAGTTATTTCTTATTCAGATTTTAATTTTGTATGTATTTCTATAATATTTAGTTTTATTGTCCAAAATATGCAAGATATTATTTCGTTCTTCTGGTTTTACTCTTACGTGAATTTTTTAAATGGCTTTAGAATGTGTTAGATCAAATTGGGACGCAGAATATGTGGCATGAATTACCAGAATTGATGAAAAAAGGAAGAACAGATTTCGATTACTACATGATGTATTCTTCATTACCTAAGTATGAAATGGAGTACAAAATACCAAAGGGACTCGCGAAGCAGTTAGCAAATTCGTTTTTGTCTTACCAGGATTTTAACATCATAGCCGCAAAACTAAATGTGGCTTTTCCACAAATGAATTCAGACATAGCTCGAGTACTCTATTCCAGAACGTTAAATCCGATGCTGAGAAAAAACAATTTTACAGCTATTGAAGATGCTATTTTATTGGTGGTTATGGAACTGAAAAAAGAAGAAATACTCGTTAATAAAGCTTACGACAATTTTTATCATTGTATTTCGGAATACATGCCATGGCGTTTTACGGATCTTTTGCGTGAACGATTTGAAAGTTTATTCCAGTCAACATTCTATCCTTTTACAATGTAAGTATGCGATGTAATGGAAGTAGCATGTTTTGAGATTTCCGTAAACTAATTAATTTAGTTATCATTTTGTGTTTCAACTGTGTTTTTTAGTGAAGAAGACCGACTTTTGATAGCTGCTGTAAATCTCTTGGGCCGAGAGTGGGGAAAAATTTCTGAACTCTTCACTTCAAATAAAACAAGGAGGCAATGTGCATCCCGTTACAATCTCATTACAAATTGGTCTGAAGCGCAGTTGGAGCATGTAAATATATTTTTGTTTCCTAAATCTTTTCTGCCTTTCTTTTACTCCATGTCTATAATAATATTAATAATAATAGTAAAAGTACGCTTTAGTCTTTGTAGTCTATGTTTAGAATGACGCCGTTTATTTTAATATTTTAGTATCACCTGTTTGATTCTAAACCATACAAATTGACTTTAACCAGCCCTTTGATGCAAGCTCTGTACAAAATTAGTCAACTTTTATTGGAATGGGAAAGACGTGATAAAATTTCCTCATCTCAATTACCACGGCTTGAACCACCTACAGAAAGGGAATTACACTTGTACATCAGATCATTTCCTCGTTCAGTTGTACAGAAAACATTTGACAAACTTATTGATCACTGTCATCACAATTTGGAATATCGACCGCCTCCTCCAAGTCGATTGAATTTCGACCGTAGTAAGTTTTTTCAATTTTAAAAATTTCTATGAACAATGATGCTATGTTTATTTGTCGGGAAAGAGTATTCATTATTATTTAGGACAAAGCTAACTTTTTATTTTCCTTTTTTAGGAAAATTCAACAGAGTGCTGCCTGTCAGCTGGGCTTCTGCTTTGCATTTGCGACAAATCGCTCTGAAGCCTATAGAATGTGTTGAAAATCCTACAGATTTTGAATTGTCTATTTATGCTCATTATAACAAATATGGACTTGGGATGAAACCGAAAACCAGTATTATTCGGTATGGAGTTCCATCTGCTGAACAGCTTGTCGAATATCCAGAAATTTCTAGAATAGTTGTTAATGACCAGATTCAACCAAGCCTTAACCCTGAGTCAACTCCATCTAGTCCTGTAAATGTTAAACTGGAAAAGTAAGTGCAATATTTATTGTTTTTTATAATATTATTATGGTTTTTAGTGAACCGTTGAACTGAGGTGTACTATCATATTCAGCTAACTTTTCCAGTTCATTTTTAATCCTACTAATTGGTCTTTTGTTCTTTGATATGGCGAAGCAATGAGCTGCGAAGAAATCGTGATTGAGAATCAATAGACCACCTACCAAGCTAGTCACGATTCCTTCGCAGCTAACTGCTTCACCAGCCAAGAACAAAACATATATTAATGGGATTAAAAATGTGCTGGAAAAGTTAGCCGAATAGGGTAATATCCTCAGTGTAGAAATGTAGGTAGTAGGTAGCCATTTTTAAAAGGGTGCTATTTAATGTGTCCCTGAAAAAATTTAAAAGTCCCTGAAAAATAATTGAAACGGTCAATTGCTGACTATGTCCCTTTGTTTTATTAACGGGTCCCTATGGAAATATTTAAAAAGTCCCTACAAATGCTTAAATGGTACATGGACCAATTAGTGTGGTGTTGTCAACGTCATTTTTAGTATAAGACTACAAGGAAATGAATATTATGTTAAGATTGAGAACTTGGAGGTACAACATAGATTGTATTAATTTCTAATTACCCTTGCCTTAGACTGTCAGACGATTAGAGGTGCACAATCAGATAAGCTGAAATAAACGACCTAGTTCACTATGTCTAGAATCTCACAGTTGTCTCCAACTCACTGCACAATTAAGATATTGACGCGTCTTCTGTTCTATTACTTCCCTACTAACATCATATAGCTAGGAAACATAACCATGAGCGGTTCTATAAGCTTGTCAGGCGAGTTAAAAGATTAGATTGGACTTTTTTGAAAAAATACGAGACCTAAGAAGAATCTAATAGAGACCTTTTTACTTTATGGACTCAAAGATCTGTGAATTTAAGCAGCAGTGTGGAAGTGTGCTACTGTTAGTCCAAACAGAGTAAAATGTCCGTGTAAGCCAAATTTGGTATCCAATTAAAGCAGAAGTTGTATATTTTAAAAACGCGCCTTTAAATACACAGGGCATACCGGACCCAGATTTTGAGGGACGTAACCTAATTAAAACAATAACATTAAGAGGTATTTGCGTAACCTCTGCCTTACTTCAACCCAAAATTTGATTTTCGATGAAGGGAATGTGTTTTTATTTTTTTCCAACAAGTGTTCACTTCCACCTTTAAAAAAATTATTTTAAGCGAAAGAAGGAATTACAAAACTTCTTAAAAACATTTCTAGTAATGACATTTCAGAGTTAACGACTTTCATTATTTTAAGTAAGTAAGATAACTATTTGTCCATGTACCATTTCAACATTTGCAGGGACTTTTTAAATAATTCCATAGGGACCCATTAATAAAACGATAGGACCAAATCAGCAATTGACGTTTCAATTATTTTCAGGGACTTTTAAATTTTTTCAGGGACCCATTAAATATACCCCTTTTCAAAAGCTCCGAAACGTAAAATAAATGTCGATTATTATATTTAGAGTTCCGAAATTCGAGCGTGATGAAGAGGAAGAAGAATTTTGTTGCAATGACTCCTTCGGTTGCATAGACTACGACCATCACTCTGAATGTATATTCACCGAAGAACAACTAAAATCCGAAGGTTTAGAAAATGTGCAAAGCTTAGAAGAATACAATCTACAAAGCACAAATGACTGTAACCAACAAAACAATGACGCATTGCAAGTAGAGAAGCCAAAGAGGGGTCCGAAATCAAAACGTATTAGTAACTTGCGGAAAGAAGCTGCAAAAGCTAGGTGGGCTAAACATAAAAGAGCTAATGCTGAAGAACAAAGTTCAGTTGAAAGTTTTGAAACGAAGAATATAAAAGTTGATTTAGATGTAAAACAAAGTTCAAGCTCTTTTGATGGGACAGCTGCAAACGAAGAAAGTTCTGTTGAAACTAAGAATATAAAAGTTGATTTAGATGTGAAACAAAGTTATTTTAAAACAGATGTTAAATTATTCAAATCTTCCGTAGATCCAAAGATTAACATAAAGAAAGAAAATTTATTAGATGACAAGGACATTAAAATTGACATAATCAACCATGACCACAGGTACTGTAAACCTAATTATTAAGAGCGGTGATTCTTTGAAGGCCGGGAAACAATTTTCATATTTAGGAGTTCCACTTGGGGGAAGGGAAGGGGCTGAAAGTTCTTATGTAGACTGTTTTGCTCTTCAAAATTATAAAACTAAAAAACGCCATATCTTCTGAAGAAAGTATTGTATTGTATAGTATAATAAAATACAAAAGAACAATACATTGTATTGTATTTTATTATACTATACTAAAAAGTATTATTCTGAAAAATGCAATTATCTTTCGCTCCCCAAGTGGTATCCCTTAAAATGGAAGTTCCCGACCTTCAAAGTATCAGATAGTTTTTTCTTCTAAATAAATCTACATCATCTGTCTCAGATGAAGACACTCAATGTTCCAAATGTTTAAAATAATCTTTCTTAGTAGTTGTTAAAGAATATTATGTAAATTATTGCTATTATAAAGTTATAAAATATAATATAAATTTTATTATTATCTGAAGAAACGTATGTCCATTGAATTATGAATTAATTTTGGTAACAAGGCTAAATACTTGTCATATTCTGCAAAATCGTTGAAAACTAAATGACTATACATATTCGTGAAAGTGGATCCCCGTGTGGCTGTAGAGGTAACCTAGCTTTAATTAGCTTTTGCCCTTGATCCCCTTACCGATTGGCGTACTAGGAGTTATGTAAGGTTCAACTATTAGTATTGTAGTGTTTGTAGCAATGTGTAACAGTGCCACGTTCTTCTACAATGTGAAGAGTAGTGTAGTTAGTATTATGGTCCCAAGCAAACTATTTTTCCTTTCAATTGGAAGAACAATGAATCATATGGTACTACACAAAAGGCTTGCTTCGACCAGAACTCGAAGCCGATAAAAACAACGTGTGAGGTCCAACTACACTACAACTCTGCGGGTACGATTTCATATCCGAAGCACGTTACGATTTGCCGACCGATGAATGCTACTTACTTGATTACAGATTGAGCTCAATGACCATATGTTTCGCGATCTGACGTAAAACTCGTAAAATTCGATAATTTACTTGTAATTTCGATAATTTACTTGTAAATTCGATAATTTACTTGTAAATTCGATAATTTACTTGTAAATTCGATAATTTACTTGTAATTTCGATAATTTACTTGTAAATTCGATAATTTACTTGTAAATTCGATAATTTACTTGTAAATTCGATAATTTACTTGTAAATTCGATAATTTACTTGTAAATTCGATAATTTACTTGTAAATTCGATAATTTACTTGTAAATTCGATAATTTACTTGTAAATTCGATAATTTACTTGTAAATTCGATAATTTACTTGTAAATTCGATAATTTACTTGTAAATTCGATAATTTACTTGTAAATTCGATAATTTACTTGTAAATTCGATAATTTACTTGTAAATTCGATAATGGTAAATTTGATAATTACGAGTAAATTCAAAAATTTACGAGTAAATTCAAAAATTTACGAGTAAATTCAAAAATTTACGAGTAAATTCAAAAATTTACGACTAAATTCAAAAATTTACGACTAAATTCAAAAATTTACGACTAAATTCAAAAATTTACGACTAAATTCAAAAATTTACGACTAAATTCAAAAATTTACGACTAAATTCAAAAATTTACGACTAAATTCAAAAATTTACGAGTAAATTCAAAAATTTACGAGTAAATTCAAAAATTTACGAGTAAATTCAAAAATTTACGAGTACAGTATACAGTCATCACATTCGGCTATTCAGTCATTACATCATTTACATTCAGCTCAATATTTTAAGTACATACTATTTATCAGTCGGCAAATAGTAGTGGGCTTGGGGTATGAAATCGTACCCGCAGTGTGGTAGTCTCATAGTACAGTTCTCGGCTTCGAGTTCTGGTCGAAGCAAGCCTTTTGTGTAGTACCATATGATTCATTGTTCTTCCAATTGAAAGGAAAAATAGTTAGTTTGGGACAATAATACTGCTATTATTGATATAATATGTTAATGTTTACTCATGCGATCTATCTAGTTCTCCTACTGCTGCTATTGCATCGTTAATTTCAGATCTCACTATTATAATTTCTAATATACGCATACGAATTATTTATTCAGAAATGTAGGATAAAATGCAGTAGTAAGTACATCTGTATTGTAATACGAGTGCCTAGTATTTATTTATTTTAGTATCACTCTCATATATACTCTCCATTATCTTGTTGCTTCCCAAGCCATAAATTCAAAAGATGAGGGAAAATTAAGGAAATTTTTTTCCGGCCTGTACGACCACTATACACACACATTCATAAGACTCGTTTATTCGTAAATCTATTATGGGATTTTTATTTGCATAAGGCATAAGGAAAATTAATTAAACAGCTAATAACAATAAAACGTGCTGTTTGGATATGCCATGCATAGCAATATAGCACAACTGGATTGTGGATATACCGAAAATTACTAGTAATGCTAAATCTTACCCACGGTATTTACTAAGACCTGGAAAACCGGTAATTTTTAGCTCTTTTCTTATTCAGCTCTAGTCTGAGGGAATAATGTTTACGTTGTGCTGATTAATTACGTCCAGGAACTATCCCATAAAAAGATCGCATGAAAGATTGCTAATAAATTTCTCATAAACACTTGAACCTAGAATCTCACCGGAACCTTTCCTTGTATTATCGTTCCGCTGCCACAGTTCTCTCTTTGTATTCGAAAGACAATGGATCATATGTTGCAATACAAAGGCTTAACGTCAGCTCAAACTTCGAGTCGAGCAAATCAACGTGGGAGGTCCATTGTAATGCAACATATGATCCATTGTCTTTCGAATACAAAGAGAGAACTGTGGCAGCGGAACCATAATACTATCATAATTTCCTTTTTTCAGTAAATATTAGCTCTCCGGATTATTGCTTAGAACGTTACATACAAGGACAAGCTACACCTATACACAATTCTTAAATATCTGTATTGTTTATACATAACAGTTTTTATTTCTATGCATTGCGTGTATAGACTATACACTTACACTACAGAGATAGGAGTATTAATATTATAATTTATTAGTTAGCTATTCCTTATAATAATACGCACTAATGATGATGACTGAATATATACAGTCAAAGCTTGGTAGCGGACAATAAAATTAGTTTACGTCTTTTCTACCTTTTTTTGTGGTTTTCTTCATTTCTTCCACCCACATGGGAGAAATGGGAGAAACTACCACATTTCTGAATTTATTTGGATATATTTTATCCTTTCTGCCACATCACATTTCTAACTTTAGTAATATTCCATTTTAGACAAAAGCTTCGAGATGCTAGTTTTGTATTAATGCAACGTTTTTGATATTTGCCACTATATGGGTTTAAAAATAAAATTCTTTGTGCGAAATATTATTTACTTTACTTTTAGAACCAGTTTCCCTTCAGATAGCTTTGACTGTATTTCCTAATTAACAAAGTACAGCAATGCAACGATAACGTTCAGAGCCGTAAGCAATGCATGAATGTTACGTGACGAGATGAAGTTAGTCTATGGTATTTATTCATATGGAAAAGATCGAGCTAAGCAATATAGAGCACGCAGTTTATCTTTCGACACAATCAGCGATCCGTGTCAGGGGCAATGGCAACCCTAGTGACATTAGCGTACCATATCCTCACTAGTCTCGGATTATTCAATTCAAATATAAATAACCCAGTGGTACAAATTCAAAATGGAGTTGTTGAAGGAATCATCGGCTTTTCGAGAGAAGGCCGTCAGTTCTACAAGTTTCTTGGCATTCCCTACGCAAAACCGCCAATAGGACTTAATAGATTTGAGGTACAATTAATTTTATTGCTAAAAATCGCCAAAATCCATACTTTAGGCTGTTTAATTTTAATAATTTCTAATTAAACTATTTTATTGTCGCTTCTAGCCTCCCCAACCTCCGGACAAATGGAATGGAGTTCTAAAAGCAAACAAATACGGTCCTCTCTGTATGCAATTTGATGCATTTACGAGGGTGACACACTTAGGAGATGAAAACTGCCTGTATCTCAATGTCTTTCAACCTGTGGTAGATTTTTATAAGCTTTACGAATTATATTTAAGTTTTAGATATCAAAATACATAATTGTATGTCAATGTCACATTATCTTATTGTCATTTTATATTATTCAGGTTGTTGGAAGTAGAGAAAAGTCTTTGCCTGTCATGGTATGATATTACGATTGAATTTTATAATATTTTTAATAATTTAAACTTATTGTAAAACTAATGTTAAAGCTTTTTAATGCATAAACCTTGTTTACATACATTTTTTAGGTTTACATTCACGGAGGAGGTATGACCGCATAATAAATATACTCCAACTCTTAATACTCACAGACAGCAGCATCTACATTTATCATTTTTGCAATTATTTTAAAACGTACGGATTTTATTCCAGCGTTTACAGCTGGCTCTGTAATGCAGTACGGCCCAAAGTATTTCATGGACGGAGACGTCATTATCGTGACAATTAACTACCGATTAGGAGCTTTAGGTAAATGCAATTCTTGTTTTAAATTTATTAATTAAGTTTATAGTAAATATAATTTCTTGTGCTAATATATTTTTTCATGGAATTAAGGATAAGATTCTCAAACGGTATCTTTTATAAATATTTGAATATTTGCTCGAAAGCTAAAGCTAACTCCTAATTTTTTAGGATTTCTAAACACCGGTGATTTTATTAGAGGAAATATGGGTCTTAAAGACCAAAATTTAGCCTTAAGGTGGGTCCGGGATAATATCAAAAGTTTTAATGGGGACCCAGAGCAGGTAAAAAAAGAAAACTAATTTATTAAAATTTTAATAGTAATAATATTAGCTAAAAATTAATTGAAGCATAATTAAAATTTTTAAATATGTAGGTTACCATTTTTGGCGAGAGTGCAGGGGTAGGTAATAATTTTGAGTCGTCTATTAAATTCTGCACATAATAGATATGCTAGCTAACAAGTAATGTCTATTCTGTTTAAATAAGGCAGCGAGTGTTTCTTACCACATCCTTTCACCCCTATCAGCAGGCAAGAAAAAAAAATAATATCGAAATAAATATATCGTGTTGGTAAATTCTATTCATGGTTAATAATATTTGTCAATTTTTTTAATTGAAGGATTATTCCATCGAGGTACGTACCTAAGATATACTTTGCTATACTTTTCATCTAAATAACGATAACAAACCTGTTTTTATTGTTACTCTGAAATTTTTGGGCGAGGAGTAATTTCACATAATTTAACCAGGAATTTTGCAGTCCGGGAGTTTATTATGCCCTTGGGCTTTTACAAGAAACCCTGGCCACCAAGCAAAACGATTTGCTAAAAATCTGAATTGTCCTACCTATAATTCTTCAGTGATGATTGCTTGTTTGAAAAATATGGACCCGGTTAAACTTGTGCAACCGCACAGTGCCATAATGGTAAATCTATTTTTCTGCTAACTATAAATATAAATCTAATAAGAATTTTCAAATATTATAATAATATTTCATTATTTTTAGTCGCCAATCCATTTACAAGATGATCTCTTTGTCGGTTCTGTGGAAGCAACAAAAACAAATGATACTTTTTTATCTGAAAACCCTTTCGATCTTTTATCGACTGGAAATTTCAATAAAGTGCCAATAATAATCGGAATAAATTCTGGCGAAGGAGGTCTTAAAACTTCGAGTGAGTTTATCATTTCTAAAAATTAATTTGTAATAATACCAAAATTTCTAAATATCTTAATTTAAGGGCTTGAAGCATTTCCTGAAGTTCTGAGTAGAATGGATGAAAAATGGGATGATTATGCACCCATTCTTCTACATTATGATCCAACGAGGAAGGATATTAGCCATAAAATCAAAGAATATTACTTTGGAAATTCGACCAATATTTCTCAAGATGTGCCGACGTTGACGAGAATGATATCCGATAGAGTATTTTTTTATCCCGCACACTGGACTGCCAAATTCCTCTCAAAATGGGTGTTCATCTGTATTACTACACTTACCGATCTAGTCTTCCCAGTGTTTACAGTGCACTAGGAGCGGTTAAAACTCCAAACGATTCACCTTTTGTAGATTTTAAATTGTTCACTGCTATTTTCCGAGATTACTTACGGCAGTATTTCCAGCAGTCAAAGGATCCCAAAAGATTAGGGTAATAATAAAACTTTTTCTTTCTAAAACAAATTCTACAATGTGAAAAAGGGCCCCTTTGACCTTTTAGTAAATTATGCTGGGGTTCTTCTTGGGTTATATTTATATTCAACAAATATTTGGAATTTAAAACCCGCTTGTGTGCACACTTTTCACTTTGCATAATTTTTTAAATAAAATTTTACAATTTGTTGTGATATTATATTCTGACTTTAGGCCCTGTCACGGAGATGAGCTGCTGCTGGTATGTAAAATAAATTAAACATTTCAATAGAATATTTTATACAAACTGGATGAACCGTTGGGGAAATGGTCCATGGATGAAAGAACATCAGTTTGTCCACTTTAAATAATTAAAATAACCTAACCACAATAAACTTGGCCAAGTGGCTGTGTCAGCTGTATGTTGTAAACTGAAAAAAGGAATAAATCCTAAAAGTATTTTTGTTTTTGTTACTGTAGGAAATGGGTTTGCAGTGGAATCAATCGGGCAATGCGAAAGCCCAGTTACCGTTCCGTGGAATGGATCGCTTGGCAAAGAATGGTAAAAATTCAAACGATAACTGCCCATACTGATGCTATTACTTAACTATTTTTGATTAAAAATGATAAATGTTTGATAATGTAAAACAGAAATTAGTTATACTCTTTGAGTCTTATTATAAAACCGTCAAATGGTAAATATAACTTACATTTAATAGTTACAGTGTGAATTACCCCAGGAGGGAGAGTGCAATACACGGACCGATACGATCAGTGCGGTATATGGAGGCATTTGACGGCATACCGTGACATGATTTCTGGTGACGTAATGGTGACGTCAATAATACTTTCCAATGCTTTTACAGTCTAGAAATAGGCATTGCTGAAAATTGATATAAACAAGTACGTAGCGTCATACTGCAATGTAGCGAAGTGCAAGTACTGAAAAGCAGTACTTATTTATCGGTACAAATAAGCACATTTCGACATACTACAGTGTAACGCAGTTCAAGCATTGGTAGGTACTCTAGGTAGGACTTAAAAATTGCGGTACATTTAAGCATATAGTGGTATACCTCAATGTAACACAATGCAAGTATTACTTCGTAATCGGTACATGTAAGTATATGACGGTATGCCCCAATGTAACCCAATGCCAGCATTTAAAAGTACATATCACCATCGGCTGTAAAATTATGCGCAACTAGTCAAATGTTATTCCATTCAGTCCAGTGAACTATTATCGTTCCGCTGCCACAGTTCTCTCTTTGTATTCGAAAGACAATGGGTCATATGTTGCAATACAAAGGCTTAACTTCAGCGCAAACTTCGAGTCGAGCAAATCAACGTGGGAGGTCAATTGTAATGCAACATATGATCCATTGTCTTTCGAATACAAAGAGAGAACTGTGGCAGCGGAACCATAATACTTACTCCTGGCCGCACAAAATCTTCTATAACCATTTTCATTTAGAGCACAAATGGAACCGATCAAAGTGACAGAATCTAAACATTTCATATCTATTTATAATGGTAAGTACATTTAAAACAAAAATAATCATCATAATAATACGTCCAAATTATCATTTATGTGCATTAAAGATACTTGTTTTATATTGATTTTTTCTAAATTTTGTTATTGTATAGAATGTCGTTTACCAATATTTAAGTCATTATTCTGTTTTAAGACTGCCTTCAAAGATTAAGGATTATTCAAACAAGACACCGAGTTTGTTATACGGCGGAGGTTCACGGACACACGACAAGCATGCTTGTCGTGTGTCCGTGAACTTTGAAATGTTCTTTTGTCTTCTGGTATGTAATCGCTAAAGATTTTAAAAATTATCAATTTTCTAGATTTACTGGTTTGTTACTCTGTTAGTATTATCTTTAATGTTATACACTTTCTATTATTCTAGTGACATTTAACGCAAAAGTTTGGAAGCTACGGATACATTTCTTCATGATTGGAGACTAGATAGATGACAAGCATGGATTCCGTAAATGTAGTAAAATATTATCGTAAATGATGTTTTTAATAAAATCATTTTTGTATTGTAGTAATAGTATCATTAATCATTTTCTTACTATACATTTTGATTCGATCATTTGGGAATTCAGAATGTAATGTGTTTGTTATTTAATGGTAAAATAAATATAAAATCTATAAATTATCATTTAAAAGAGCATTTTGGTGTCATCCGTCTAAGGCATGAAAAGAAGCATTTAACGGTATACGTCAATGGCATTAGAGAAAGCATTTAACGGTATACGTCGATGGCATTAGAGAAAGCATTTAACGGTATACGTCGATGGCATTAGAGAAAGCATTTAACGGTATACGTCGATGGCATTAAAGAAAGTATTTAGCGGCATATGCCCAAATACTCCACTTTGGGCATACGCACGCATACGTTCACCAGGTCATCCTGGCATGCCGCCACATGCCGAACAGTCCCATTTCCGGTATTTGCACGTATGCCGCTGCCAATAAGCACTTGAAAGTATTCGGTAGTACCGCAATATACTTCTCTGATCATATGGGGAAGGAAGTTCTAATGGAACCCAAAAAATGCCAATGTTTCAGATTCAGATTAGTTTTATTTAAGTGCCAATTATTTTCAGTACAAGCATATATGAGCGTTTCGAACGAAAAAGGAGGAATATAAAATCAATTTACTATTTAGTTTAACCCATAGTTACTAATGTGTCAATTTTTTGATAATAATGAAAAGTCAGGGGTAGGATTTACCGATGATAAGTTAGCAATTGCAATGAAAGTAAACCGTCTTTCCTGCAATGCAATTAAAGGGAACGTGTGTAAAAACAAGCAAAGAAACTTATATGGTGTCAGATCGGTTTAAGTATTGTGCACTTTTGTCCTTCATCAGTTCAATTCAGAGTCGCTTGAAATTAACTTAAACATTGGGAACTAAATTTTCTAAATAAAAAAGTAGTATTACAAATACTAGTGTAATGATTTTGTCTATTTTTCAAAAATCGCGAATTTCGGTTGACCTGCTTTGTAGTGTGTAGCACAGGTTACTGTTGTTTCAATGACATCCTTTCAATAATGACAATACTTTGCATTATTGAAAGAAACGATGTCAATTTTAAATTTTGGTAATATTTAAGCACACCATTGAATTGGCGGTAGATAATCATATAATATAATACTTTATAACTAACTAAGCCCCCAGTATTAATGCTGAATTTCAAAATGATTAGGCATATTAACAATGTTCAATTTTCGAAATAAGCTAACCATTCATATTGGACTTCCTTGTTTTATGAAATATGCATAGTGTACAGTTTTATTATACAGCGATGGAGTTAAAGATTTTCACGCTAAAAGAGCGGTTCAGCTTGTTGGTAATAAATAATGAAAGCATAATATTCCCACAATAAAATTGATGTCAATTTTAGCCTAAAATGCAGGCAAAGCACGTTCAAAAGAGGGAATATAAACTTTTCACTATGTTTATTTGCTTTGAAGTAATTGGTATTTGTGTTAACTACGATATAATTTTGTCCGTATTACATCAATAACTTGAAAACTAAATACCTAAGCCAAGATAATTTCTTACATGTTATTGGGACTGGGATCAGGTAAGCTGATAGTCCGAGTAAACAAATTAAAATTTCAATTTCTTTCTTATTTTATTTTCATATGCAGCAGTAGGACTACTCTCCCTATCTCACCCTGCCCTTTGCTTACTACCATTCATTTTGGCACAAAATTGTCGAATTTAAAAAAATGAAAAAAAATCGATTTTAATTTTTTGCATTTGACTACCAACCTACCTGATCACAGTTCCAATAATAGTCACTTAGGTAATTATTACGACTTCGTCCTTGAGTAAAACCAATCTTGTATTAATTTTTAAAAAACCCATTATATTAAGTGTTGTATTATGAACTGGAACCTCGTCTTAAGTGCTGAGGGCATAGTTTCGGATTTTCCCATTTCCCACCTCATTTTGATAGCCAGTTGGGAAAAGTGGGAAAAGTGGGAAATACGGGAAAAGTGGGAAATTTCTGGGAAATGAAAAAAAGTCACGTGAAATGATACGATTCGCTGCGGTAACCTACGGCGGCTGTTCTTTTATGCTACAAATTACCAACCAAAAATAAAAGTAAATAATTTTGTAATTCCTCAATCCAGATGACAAGGACTGCCAATTCCATACTCTAAATTTTACTTTGGTTTATTTTCTGCTTATTAAGATCACGAAATTTATGATAAAGTGAATAATAATTTGGAATACTCGGCAGTTGCATTAGTGTTGACATGTGAAGTGAGTAATACAAGTAATTTGATTTAATAATCACATTTTGTAATTTGGGCTATGAATTTATACAGCTGAATAACGTGACTGCATCTGAAGCACAGTGCGCAGTGTTTTTATTTTAATGTACATTAATCTGTTGCATTCATTGCATAAGGCAACACAGGTAACGATATCCCGCTGACTAAAAGCCCTAAATTATTGTAATTATTATTACGTTTACATACGTTAAAGAAAAAAACTTCAATGCAAAATTTTTACTACGTCTACAAACAACTTTCAGTAACTTACGAAATGTAAACGAGCAAGGATGACTTGAGAGCACTAAAGAAGTCTCGTCTCATAGGAGACTGCTAGGGAGCAGTATTTATACCTACTGTGTACTAATGTTTCATTTCCCAGTCATTTTTTTCATTTCCCATTTTCCCACCCACTAAGCCATTTTGATTCCCACTTTTCCCACTGGGAAAATGGGAAGATCCCACTTTTTGATTTCCCACCCGAAACCTTGGCTGAGGGCTTCTCAAGACGTCCAATCGTCGAACCGATACGTAGAAATCGGCGTCTTGACGACTGTAAAAAAATTCATACCCCTAGTGCCCGTCCATCATTTGTCGCAATTCCATAGTTGAAAAATTTTACCCCTGATATTTCATTTTTATCTTAATTGTAACTATGGATTAAATAATCATAAAATAAAACTTTATATTCCTCCTTTTTCGTCCGAAACGCTCATATTATTATACATGAAGTCTGTTTCTCAAATAAAAGCACCGAAGGCAAGCTAGTTACCTTTAATTAACGTAACATTATCTGATTAATATACACTTATACATTTCCTCGAATTCTGACCTGATGATTAATGTACGAATTCATCTTCCCTAATGTGTAACAGGTGATAGTTAAGAAGTTTACTGAAATTTAGAACACTCTCTTTCTTATCCTTAAGCAGCGGACTAAGGGAGTTCCATCCAGGTGACGTTTGAAAAGTAAATTGGACTTTTCGCAAAAAGTGCAGTACGATGCTCCATTACTGGCACTGGCAAGTTGTTCGCTTGCCTGGTACTTCTATTTGTTACATTTAATATTTCTTTACTGTAATACTTATTTAGCGATTTAATCTTTGTGCCAAAAGTAACAATCTTATACAGACTAGACTAGTCATAGTGAGAAAGATCAACCTTTCATATACTGTAAGCAAATTACCTTGTTGCCGTCCTTGTCGTTGGCCTATTACAACTGCGGGAGAGGTAAAAAGAATTTTAAAAAGATTTTTTTATGCAAACCCACTGTAAACCAAATTTCCACTATAATGTGTTTTTTGTGCTTTTTTAGGTTGGTTGGCTAGGTCAACATCGTTGCTGCCAATTGGAGATTTACCAAAATGACTTCATGAAAAAGCCTCCATTGCCTCGCTATTCTGTCAAAATATCAAGCTTCCTGGCCAATAGCCAATAACCTAAGACCTCAACCTATGTGTAAAAATATATAGTATTTGTAACAATTTGTAAACACCTACACAATATTAAAACTTTACGCAAGATATTTTAAATACCAATCTATAATTTCTGTACGTGGTAAATATTTCCAGAAGTTGATAATCGTAAAGTGCATTAGAGAAACTCATATTATCACCATTTGGGCTTACGAACAAATAAATAGGTTAAAAATGCAAAACTAAACATCTTTCAATAATTCTGCACCCATATCTTATCGTTGATTGTCTCATGTCTTGATAATTATGTAAATCAACAAATCTAATAATTTAGATCAATTGAATGATATTTTGATTTCCAACGAAAATATTAAATAAAAAGCAAAAAAGATTTTTCGAAATGAGATTTAAATTAAAACTAGCCTAAATTAATTAAACATTAAAATCCTCTTTTGATTTTAGGAATTTATCGCCCGTGCCACGAAGAGGGAATGCCCTGCAGTATTCAAGGACTTGATCAATACAGCGCTATCTACTCTGATCCTAAACTGTGGCTTAATCGCGGATGGGTTGTTAATTAATTATTATATTGCATTTAATCGCACAAAATTTTACTGTCAAAATAATATTTTGGTCAAACTTTTACATTTTGGCTTTGTAGATTGATGTTCTTCAGCCACAATATACTGGAAAATTGATTGTTGCCGATTCCGTTAGGTTGAGTTAGAATAGGTTAACCTTATTTTTGGAAATTTATTTGTCTGCTATACGCAGCATTATTTATTGTGTAATAGTACGTATTTATATGATCAAGATATGTTAATATAGTACAGGGGTTAGATTAACAAAGTGTAACATAATGTAACTTTACTTAGGTTGGGTAACAATTTCTGAGGAGCCCTTGGTACTTTTATTTAGCAGTTCCCTAAGACTAGCAAATAGCAGTTTGCGGATCCGGCTAAATGTAATATAACCTCAAAGTTAGGTTAGGTTAGGTTGGGTAACAATTTCTGAGGAGCCCTTGGTACTTTTATTTAGCAGTTCCCTAAGACTAGCAAATAGCAGTTTGCGGATCCGGCTAAATGTAATATAACCTCAATTTAACCTAACCTCATTTTACTTTGGTTAGTGGACATAAATTCTGAGGAGGGTTGGGTACATTTATTTAGTCATTAAAAACGGCTGGCTAAAAGCTAGCTAAAGATTGGGCTAAAAATATGTGCCAAGGCGACCTCCAAACATGTAACAAGATGAGGTTAGGTTGGACTGAATTGTGGGTTTAATTAGGTTATACTGTAATGGTAGGTTTAATTAGGTTAAACTAAATTGTGAATGTTCTATGATTAAATTTAGTTTAAATTGAATTGTAAAATGTCATGTGAGTGAGTTTAGGTTAAAATGTCATGTGATTGAGTTTAGTTTAGAATGTCATGTGATTGAGTTTATGTTGTAAATGTCATTTGATGAAGTGTAAATGTAATACTTATATTATTGATATTATTGAATGTGTATGTCATTGTGAAACATTGTAAAAGTGGGGTAGTAGGGCGGTTGCTAGTACGTCGGCACCGACCCCTTATGTATACATGAATATATTGAGTGTGTGTAACTAGAGTAGTTGGTCCCGGTGCTTGAACGTCCGCACTCGGGGGTATAAGTATGAGCTCAAGTGAGAAGGAGCTCAGTCTTGTTCCAGAATTTGCTCGCAGAAGTTCCTCTCTGAAATCTCTCTTGGAAGTTCCGTGTTGTAGTGCCTCAGTGAATATTTTGGTTTTGAAGAGCACTAGGGACATTTCTGAGATAGAGAAAAAGTAGCCGGCTGAATATTTATTTGGCTGAATATTTTTTGGAAGTTCCGTGTTGTAGTGCCTTTGTGAATATTTTGATTCTGAAGAGGACTAGGGACATTTCTGAGATAAAGAAAAAATAGCCGGCTGAATATTTATTTGGCTGAATATTTTTGGGTTTCTGAAGAGCACTTGGGACATTTCTGAGATTCAGGAAAAATAGCCGGCTAGCTATTTTTTTGGCTGAAGATTTTTTTTGTTGAGTTCGTGGTGACCATTTGATTAAAAGGGATTGTATTTTGTGTTGGTGAATTAATTAATGTCTTTTGATGAAATAAAGTGTATCTGAGTTTGTGTGAATGAAGATAACGCGACTAGTGCATTTTTGATCATTGAGTAGAAAAGCATTATTTAAGAAAGAAAAATCCTTAAGTAGTAGTTGTATCTATTTAAGGTTGGTCCTTCGAGTATTTTTGAAACGATTCTCTAACTTAGCAATACTAAGCTTGTGTTGCAAGTTAGCGTTAGTTACAGTCAAGAAGTGTAGGAACTGGCTGTAATATTGATCCTCCTCAGCAGAGCTATCCAGTCCTTTTGAATTGGTGGGTGGAACAAAATACAATGAATCGACATGTTTACGCGGGAAATTTCCTGAGCCGTGTGTTGGAGGGATGGGATATATCGGAAATTACCAATCAAGTCGTCATATCAAGAGACAAGGATAACCGAGAAAGAGGGTCATGGGGAAATGTCCAATTTAGCGCTAAAATCTTCAACAACCCAGATTCTATCAACCATTTCAGAGACAGGGTGTATTTTTATCCGGCACTACAGCCCACTTTTCACTGGCTTGCTGATGCTGCAAATGTTAAATCCCCTCCTAAGCAATTGACTATTATCAAATCTAAACAGGGAACAGGAGTCAGTTGGTTTTCTGATGATGACAGGCTGTACAAGGTCGTCATTTATAAAAGGTCTGCAGATGGTTGGAATATTTTAAACCTTTACAGTGTCAATACCGGCGAAATTTCACTAGAAAAAGGTGCGGCGTATGCAATTTCTGCAATTGACCGCTATGGACAAGAAAGCAATAAATCTTTCATCTGTAAAATGTGTAACATTTGTTTGAAATTCAATAACAATTCCACGGGTCGTAGTCAGTTCTCTCTAGGCTTTCTACATCATGGGAAGAAGTTGCAATTCGCTGAAAGAATCTGCTATCATTCGACAGTTGGCAGTCCTCCTTCAATAAATCATATTGTCCAATAAAAATCCAATTTGCACATTAAAATATCGATCACTTGAATGAATTTTAAAACACTATGCCTAAAATCGTAAACAAAATACATATTATCGTTGTGTTGTAATTGTAGCATTGTACTTGTAGGTCCATTTCCATTTGGCTATCCAGTCCTTGTCTTGTCTAGAATCTATACCCAAGAGAAACGAAAGGAATAACTGGCTAGTTAAAGTTCCGGACTAACTTAAATCTTAAATCGAGTTAGAAGTGAGTCAGAGATAAGTCGAAGTCTAAAAACATTCTGGATGAAGTCTCAAGGCTTTGAAAAGCCAGACTTTGGGGTAACTTAATTGAGTCAGGCTTTTGTACACATTTTTTAGCCTCATTGAGGATCTGGAGGGACTTTTTGTGGGAAATTGCTATAGAAGATTGCATATGAAGCGTTGAAATCTGTACATATAGGTGATCCTGATTATAAAATGAAATGCATCGGTTATTGGAAGGAGAATCTAAAATCTATCTCATAAATTACGACGAACTGGACGCGTTCAGTAAATAAATATATAGAAGATGGTTAATACCAAAGTTCAGATTTGAACCGGATGTTGATGTCTTTAGTTTTGGGACCCTTTTGCAGCTTACAGCAGGATGCAGACAGTTGGAATTACACATAGAGTGCTGCGGTCGCCCTTGCTATGGAGGATTATGAAAAATAACGTAGGTTTTCTAAAAGTTGTAAATTTTTCAAACTAAATAGAAAATCTATACTTCAATTATTTTCTACGGACTGTTTTTAGATTAACAAAATTGTATTTTCTGGGATTATATCCCCGTTTTATCTCAATAAGCGAAGATATGCTATCATTAGAAGACAGTTACAACTTTTCTGATTTTAATTTCCAACAGATACTCATGCAGATGTACCAAATAAATTCCTCAAGTACTTACAAGTATCATAATCACGATTACGATTAATCATATTTATTCCTACGGATAATACTTCATCACACCATTGTTTACACAACGATATTATACATAAACCTTTTGTATTCAAAATAATTTCACTTTTGTTCAACAGATCATTACTTTTCACTTTTTAAACGCACACTTTTGAATTGATAATTATAATCATAATTTAAGTAAATAAGTACATCAAATTAGTTGCATGAGATTTCACTGTTTGTATCTTCACTTGGATTCGGAGTTCTCATCAGCAGGGTTGCGGTGGATGAAATATGATGGATAGTGGAAACTGGACAAAATCAATTTCTTCCTGGATAAATTGATTTCGTCCAGGACAAAAGTGGACAAAATTAATTTTGTCCATGGACAAAACTGGTTTCATCCAGGGCAATTTTCATTTCGTCCGAACAATATACAACCCTGCTCATCAGGTGATGCGCCACTTTTCGCCCTGCGTCGACTAGCAGCGGAACTTGTTTTTCCTCGTCGTCTTTTCTCCGAAGAAGCTGATGCACCCGCCTTCTTGCCCCTCCGTTTTCGACTAGCAGCGGAACTCGCCTTTCCTCGTCGTCTTTTCTCCGAAGAAGCTGATGCACCCGCCTTCTTGCCCCTCCGTTTTCGGCTGGCGGCCGCGCTGTACTTAGATCGGCGTCTTTTCTCCGAAGAAGCTGATGCACCCCCCTTCTTGCCCCTCCGTTTTCGACTAGCAGCGGAACTCGCCTTTCCTCGTCGTCTTTTCTCCGAAGAAGCTGATGCACCCGCCTTCTTGCCCCTCCGTTTTCGGCTGGCGGCCGCGCTGTACTTAGATCGGCGTCTTTTCTCCGAAGAAGCTGATGCACCCGCCTTCTTGCCCCTCCGTTTTCGGCTGGCAGCGGAACTGTATTTTGAACGACGTCTTTTGGAGGCAGCACCAGAGTACTTGCTTCTCCGTTTTCGGCTGGCAGCGGAGCTTGACTTCGATCTCCGTCGTTTCGATGAAGGTTGCGTCTTCTTACTTTTTGTTGCATTGTTGGACTTCCGACCAGGTTTTACTTTGCCAGTTGATGCAGAATCAGCTGAAAATATAATATAACAAAGGTGTAAGTAAATTGTTGAATATTACTAAGGGTAACCATCAAACAAAGGAACTTAGGGTAGAGAAAAGAGAAAATTGGATTGCTGCAGCATGAGACAGGGGCGCCCCTTTGTGTCATTTTGCTATGTAGGTACTCTATATTCATTGAAATTGAATATCAGTTATCGTGTATTTTCTTACCTTCTGCAACTGCTGCTGCATCCCCATTATTTTCCGGGGCTCCGGCTGAATTGGCCGCATTTGCATTATCCAATGCAAGTTCTTCCTTTTTCGTTTGCTTCAAGAAAAAATTCAAAAATATCAGAATTTGCACAAAAACTTGATTTTTATAAATAGAAATACACAGAAAACGGAAATAACACAGTAAAATTAAACTTACACTGCGAGTTTTCACCATTTTATGTGAAAATATCCAGGAAAATATAGAAATCTCAGAGAGCAAAATGTCGTCCGTACTCGAGAGACGAAAAGAGAGAATGAAGTGGATTATTAGAAAATCCTTCGTCTTGAAACATTGTTTGAAATACTACTTCGTCCATATTCGAAGGGTCATGACAACAAAGTTATGGCACAACTTTCTTTCAGTACAGTATGAAGCCAAGTTTATAATGACTACGAAATGCTTACATTTTACAGTTCCTGTCACCCTATGGTGACTATTTTCAAATCGAGGGGGACATGAAAATAGCTTCTCATTGGTGGATGAAATTTTTTATTGACCAATCAGAACGCAGCATTTCATTTCAAAATTTTATATGATTTTCATAAAGCATTCCCAAGGGAGATATTTATTGCAACATTTGACTTCTGGGATATTGTACACTTTATAGCATGTAATGTTATTATCACCATCCTAAGCTATATTTAATACATTGCGTATTTACACACAGATAGATAACTGTAACAAGACATTAGACTAAGCTAGTAGACATACCAGAGAGTATTTTAGCATACATTATCGTTACTTACTACTACTATTAAAAATTCCTGCGATGGAAGAAACTTTGGAATGAATGGAGTGAATGGATGAAATATAAATACATTTATTTTTATTTTTTTTTCATTTTTAACTTTTGCATTGAAAATTAAATAAAAATTGACTGTATGAAAAATAATTCCGCGTATCGAAATAATTCCGCAGCTGCGGAATAATTTCGACTATTCATCCTTTTTTTGTGCCTTTGAAACAATAATTCCGCACGGAATTATATCGATATTTACGGTATCTACGAAATACTATATTATGCTAGAGTGTTTTATAGACAAGTTTTTAACATAATATACATTATCGCCAAGCATTATGGGTAATTAAAGTACTAAACTAGATTAATTTTAATTTCTGTAAGAAGCAACTATAGATACTGATGATATATAGCAACAAAATCTACACTAAACCGTAGTATGTCCACTGTCTATTTTGCGTAATAATAACATAATCAAGGTAGGTAAAATTTTAGATTGTCAGGGTGATACGGCATAAGGTAATTTCATGCTCGAAAAACTTGATTTTTTTTGCAACCACATAAGAGGCAACATTGCCCTTTTTGACCCCTGCAGTTACCTGGTTTCCGTTGCCATTGGCAACGAGGAGCATGAAATTACCTTATGTCGCGTCCCCTTCAATCTAAAATTTTACTTACCTTGAACATAATAATACTTGAGTCAACAGTTACTCCTTACAGCAAATAATTAAGATAATCTAGTCTATTATGATGTTTTCATATTTCAAAAGTTAATTCAATAACATATAGCTTGTACTTGTATTATTCATGAATTAAGTACGCAATGTAGTAAGTATATATAGCTTATGGATGGTGATAATAACATTACATGCTATAAAGTGTACAATATCCCAGAAGTCAAATGTTGCAATAAATATTACCCTTGGGAATGCTTTATGAAAATCATATAAAATTTTGAAATGAAATGCTGCGTTCTGATTGGTCAATAAAAAATTTCATCCACCAATGAGAAGCGATTTTCATGTCCCCCTCGATTTGAAAATAGTCACCATGGGGTGACAGTATCGTACGTATTTAAATGAGAATACAGATATAGCACTGCACTTTGAAATAGTTGTGGAGGTCATTGTTGCGTCTCATTGGATGTTGTAGCCAGTAAGTCCAGGAAATAAATAGCAAAGACAGGGGACGAAAGCGGTGAGAAGGCCGATAAATTGCAATGCCCACATATTTAGAGTTGATCCACATAATATGTGTGCCAACGGGAATAAACCAACACTCGTGTAGTAAGAGTTCTGAAAAGTAGTAAGCCTCCTCGTAGTAACCATACCCGAAGTCCACTACGACAAGCACCCAACACCAACAACTGTGTCACATTGCAGCAATGTAAATTTCAGAATAAATCCGAGCAGCTTCTAATAAATTGGAGCAGTTTAAAATAAATTCGAACATTTTTAAATAAAATCGAACATTTTCAAATAAATTTGAGCAGTTTCGAGTATTTTCGAACTGTTTCGAGTATTTTCGAACTGTTTCGAATATTTTCGAACTGTTTCGAATATTTATATATATTTATATATATAATATGACTCGGTAGGTACTCCGTTGTAGCTCGCAAAGTAAAAGAATACCGAATGTGCACTCATTGTTTAAAGTCGTATTGCAAAACGAATGTTTATTTACTAGTGTGAGCAAATGATTCATAAATAATGATTCCGTTGTACTTTCCACCTGGAAAAGCCTTTGGGTGCATTCTGTGTAGGATATGTTATGAGTTGTATCGTATTTTGTAATATTTGCAAAATATTACTAAGATATCCCCATTTGGGGAATCTATAAAATATTCGTTATAGCAATATCAGAAGGCTGGATTTCAAAAAATTTCAGCCAATCAGAGAGCGTATCGAGGTGCAACTCCGGCATGCTGGTACTAAGGCAATTAGTTATCAACAGTAGGTGAAATTATGTTTTAGCTATGATGTCACTTAACATTTCCATGGGCCGGAGTCCGATAATGCATTTTTAATATAAACAATAGTCTCTCGGGCCCATCTCTAGATAGAATCCAGAAAGTGTGCCAGTATCTCAGGAGACAATTTAAGATGGGAAATAAGCAACCCTCAAGCGTACATATAATTAAAAGTTAGCTTAACTTTTGGGTGAACTTTGTGCAATGGTCTTTCAGCTGTTAACTGCAGTCCGAGGGTTGAAATTCCAAGAAAAATTGTGTATAGTTAGTCACTTTAGTTAAATTTTCGATGAAATTCTAATACTGTAGATTACTAACAATAAGTGGAATGTTATTGTTTGCGGAATTTATTTGCTTTATACAACTAACTTTAATTTTTAAAAGGGAAGGAAAAAATTGGATGTATTTACTTTTACAATTCCCGCCAAGTCCTCCACAAGTCACAATGCTGTAATGCTAAGTTCAGTATTTCTATAAATATTTCCCCTGGGAATGCATTATGAAAATCATATGAAATTTGAAATGAAATGCTGTGCTCTGATTGGTCAATTTCAAAAATGCATCGACCAATCAGAAGCCAGAGATATTTCCGTTTCGATTTGAAAACTATCGCCATGGGATGATTTGGACATTATGGTTGCCAATGGATGCCAAAAGGTATAATTACTGCCTCAGCCATACTCTACCATACGGTCATTTAAAATTGGTCCGCTAATTGAATTTCAAAGCTATTCTTTAAAGGAAATTAACATTTCAACTAAGTTGCTGTACGGACGTACATGGATCTGCGTCTGTAGTCAAGCAAATGATTTAAAGGTTGTACTAGTAAATATCCCCCGGTCCCACTTCGTCTCAAACAGAGAATAAGACATTTATGACGAAAATTGAAAGAGGAATGCTAAATGTTTCATATTTAAAGGCGCATTGATTTGCAATATTATTGAGTTTCAGTGCACAAAAAGCAGTCTGTAAATTCAAATTTCGAGTTTCAATGCTTATTGCATTCTAAAAAATAAGATTCCAAAACAAAAATTTCGAGTTTCTGTGGACAAACGAACGAAAACTATAAAATCGAGTTTCTTTGCATTTTGCGGTATGAAAATTAAATTGCATTTGTGGTCATTTCTTCGGTATGAAAACTAAAATTTTGAATTTCTGTGCAAATTTACCTAAAAATTATAATTTCGATTGTGAACTTGATTACTCAAAAAGCAAAAGTTTTATTTTTAGACTACTTTATGTATAGAAACTCGAAATTTTAATTTTCTCACCGCAGTGTCTACAAAAACTCAAAAATTTAGTTTTTAGACTGCTTTGTACACTGAGACTAATTTTAAATGTTTAAATCACTACATGCACATAAACTTGAAATTTAAATTTTTATACCCCTATATACGCACTACGTGTTAGTGTTATAGTGGGCAGTGATTTATTTGGTAAGTTCAGTGGGCTGGAGGGGTAAATCTTTGAGCGTTGGAAAATTTGGAGGCTAAATTTAGGCAGGGGGATATCGTTTCCTCCAATCCCGTTTCCTCCAAAGTGCCACATAAGCAATTATCCGTTTCCTCCAAACTTAATAAAATACCCTAACATCCATTGCGTCCCGTCACTATATTATATATATAAATATATAAATATATATAAATATTCGAAACAGTTCGAAAATATTCGAAACAGTTCGAAAATATTCGCAACAGTTCGAAAATATTCGCAACAGTTCGAAAATATTCGAAACAGTTCGAAAATATTCGCAACAGTTCGAAAATATTCGCAACAGTTCGAAAATATTCGCAACAGTTCGAAAATATTCGCAACAGTTCGAAAATATTCGCAACAGTTCGAAAATATTCGCAACAGTTCGAAAATATTCGCAACAGTTCGAAAATATTCGCAACAGTTCGAAAATATTCGAAACAGTTCGAAAATATTCGAAACAGTTCGTAAATATTCGAAACAGTTCGAAAATTTTCGAAACAGTTCGAAAATATTCGCAACAGTTCGAAAATATTTGAAACAGTTCGAAAATATTCGAAACAGTTCGAAAATATTCGCAACAGTTCGAAAATATTTGAAACAGTTCGAAAATATTCGAAACAGTTCGAAAATATTTGAAACAGTTCGAAAATATTCGAAACAGTTCGAAAATATTCGAAACAGTTCGAAAATATTCGAAACAGTTCGAAAATATTCGAAACAGTTCGAAAATATTCGAAACAGTTCGAAAATATTCGAAACAGTTCGAAAATATTCGAAACAGTTCGAAAATATTCGAAACAGTTCGAAAATATTCGAAACAGTTCGAAAATATTCGAAACAGTTCGAAAATATTCGAAACAGTTCGAAAATATTCGAAACAGGTCGAAAATATTCGAAATTGTTCGAATTTATTTGAAAATGTTCGATTTTATTTAACAATGTTCGAATTTATTCTAAACTACTCCAATTTATTCGAAGCTGCTCGGATTTATTCTGAACATTGCTGCAGTGTGACACAGTTGTTGGTGTTGGGTGCTTGTCGTAGTGGACTTCGGGTATGGTTACTACGAGGAGGCTTACTACTTTTCAGAACTCTTACTACACGAGTGTTGGTTTATTCCCGTTGGCACACATATTATGTGGATCAACTCTAGTTAGGAGACTGACCAAGCGATATTAAAACCAACCGCAAAAACAAGGATAAAGATGAGTCTTTATCGAAAATGAGACCGTACGAACAGTCCGCCGAATGTTCGTATGTTCGTTAGCCGCCTCAAGTGGTTCAACTCAAGTGGTTTTGCTAGAGGCGGCTGTCCTTTATTGTTTGCGATTATCAACGCATAACGCCACATAACGTGAAAGTCGAGAAAGAGTTGGAGGCAGATTTTGTCTCCCGGAGCCAAAGTTTTGGGCCACACAGTCCTTTAACTCTTATCAACAGCAAACAACGTGAAGCGAAAAGTTGATAAGAGTATAAAAACTTTAACTAGATCAACTCTAAATATGTGGGTACCTTATTGCAATTTATCGGCCTTCTCACCGCTTTCGTCCCCTGTCTTTGCTATTTATTTCCTGGACTTACTGGCTACAACCTAGGCCCACATCTACAACATCCAATGAGACGCAACAATGACCTCCACAACTATTTAAAAGTGCAGTGCTATATCTGTATTCTCATTTAAGAGGTACTGTCCAAATAATCTTTTCAGACGCATAAAACAGACTTCTTTTGTTCTCATCCGGCCACGGGATTGGTTAGTATTTTTCAAAATTCGACATTTTATTGGTTATTTCCATGGCGAAAATTCTATAGGTGACAACTATTTTTTTGGAAAGGGATGCATTTCACAATTTATTGTTGCATTGAGCAAACAATGAATATTTTTTAAACTTTGCTTTTTATTATATTGTAATCACAGTTCATTTAACAACTGAGTTATTTCTATGATTCTGTATCTTATTTGCTACTAATTATTGACTATCTATCTAAGTGTCTTTTTCACTAGTTGCTGATGCTGATATAGGATCGACTTGTATCCCTTTCGACTTTCAGGGCTAAGAAGGATCTTAAGTATTTCTGTAAATTTTTGAGACCTTTTCAATTTACCCTTTCATTTTTGGCGAATCCAGTGAATTAATACCCCACACATGAACAAGACCACTGTAATTACCAAACAAATGGAAATTAGATTTACTGCCATTACAAAATATTTAAAATAGCTTTACCTATCTAATACTAGTCTAATGTCTAATACTAATAATCTAAAACTAACATCTAATAAATCATCCCAATTATGAGGAGGGGGTAACCTACCTGGAAATACATAGTGCTCAACATATTGAGAAGACACGAACTTGAGAAATTGAAAGGGTCTCAAAAATTTACAGAAATACATAAGATTCTTAGACCTGAAAGTCGCTTAATTGAAGATCCTACATAGCAGCATCAGCAACAGCAACTAGTGAAAAAGACACTTCTAATCAGTGGCGGCTCTAGGATTTGCGAGGCCCTGGGCAAAATGTTCGCGCGAGGCCCCATAATAATAATTCACAAATATGCAAAATTTTTTATTAATTCAAATCTACGAATTTTTTCCGTTTTTAAATGAATTTGGCATATGAATGATTAGCGTGAAAATTTTTTATGGTTTTTTGAATGTTATTGAAAAAAAACAAGTACGTGTACTACAGAAGTAAGTTTCGGGAGGGACTATATTATGTGATACTTATATCTCAATTACATATATTCGCGCGCAGCGCGAAAAACTTTGTCACTTTTTGACAAAAATTAGTCAACACTGGCCTAAAAATGGCAAATAATCAATGTTTTTGCTATTTTGAGAAAAAATATCTTTTTTCTTGGATTTTGGGGCGGAGCTTCAGCCTATAAGGTTTTCCACCTCAATACGTCCTTTATTAAGTAACGGAGTTGCTTTATAGACGTGTCGAATCTGTCTGTCTGTCTGTCTGTCTGTCTGTCTGTCTGTGTGTCTGTCTGTTAGTGCGAACGGAATTCTCAGGAGCAATGCAATGCACACAAACTACAAGCACTGCACTACGGAGCGAGGGTAATGCATTAGTGAATGGAGTCAAGATAATGCACACAAGCACAGCAGAGCTAGGTGGGGAGTGAGGGATATAAACAAACAAGCACAGCACTGTGGATTTCTAGAGAGGGGTCAATTACACAGACAAGTCACAAGTCGGCACTTTGCATTGAAGTGCGGGAGATTTCCTCAGGAGAGACGTTGGTTCTTGAGTAGCATCAACTTTTTGGCAATTTGAGTGAGTGTTGAAGAATTGGGTCAAAGGACAATTGGTATTTTGGTTTTTGAATTATTTTTAAATCACCCTGAGGAGTTGGTTAATCAGTAGTACCAACTTTTTGGAAATTTGAGTGAATGTTGAAGAATCGGGTCAAAGGAAAAAGGTTCGTTTGACTTTTTGTTTTTTAAATTACTTTTACACCGCCTGCAACAATGTACAGATAACCGAAAAGAGACAGGGTTGAGGATTCTACACGGTGAGTGAATATTGAAGGAATTGTACATAATGTTTGAATACACGTGGACAGTAAATACTGAATGCATTATCACATTGATATTTTGACGACTATTATAAATACTTTCATTCTAAATATTGCAGATGGATCTGCTATTATCAATAAGCATTACTTCCGCGTTGCCAACAGCAATATACAGATAATTGATAAGGAATTCTGTCAACGTTCATATACAGCGGGCGAATTTTGAAGGAATTGTATTACGGTCAATGAATTGGAGTTTTGATTTCCACGGGGCATTCAATAGTACACAGAAAACCGACAATGGATTGATTAGAAGATATTAAAGGAATTGTACATAATTTTTGAGTACACATGGACAGTAAACACCGAATGCACTATTACAATTGATATTTTGATGACTATTATAAATACTAATCAGTATAATTCCTGTCCTTGCTCCGTTACTTTTTTACACCAGTTACTATGGTTTATTCAAAATAAGACCCTAAAACTCTGTTAAAGACATTATAGGCTCTATGCGGCATTTTAGAATTTGAATATTTTATTCATTTTCATGTAACTATTAGTGGAAACATAATTATTGTCTACATCTACTGCAATTACACAGTTTTGGTATCGCAAAATGCTACTTTGTGGATTGAAATGCATATTATAGTAATTCTATAATAATTCTGAGAGATGCTGCTTTCGTATCACCATTATGTTTTTACTAGATTGCGCGATGTCTGCTTTCGGTATACTTTTCTTCCTTGAATTCTAAAAATGGTTCTGTAATAAAGCGGTAACAAAACCTATAACTTAACCCAAAATGCAAAACCAGTATTTCTGAAGTGAAATCAACATAGACAAGTTGATATTCTTTCTTTGTCAAAGCTCTGCGCGAGGGCCCAAAAGCGCGAGGCCCTGGGCAACTGCCCAGTCTGCCCATTGGGAAAGCCGCCTCTGCTTCTAATCTAAAGTAAACATGCAATGTTTCTAATCAATAATTAGGAGCAAATAAGACACAGAATCATGGAAATAACTCATATAGGATACTCAGATGTAAATTTTTGTGTTAAATGAACTGTGATTACAATAATATAATAAAAAGCAAAGTGTGATTTAGTTTACAAAATACTTCATTGTCTGCTCAATGCAACAATAAATTGTGAAATGCATCCCTTTCCAAAAAATAGTTGTCACCTATAGAATTTTCGCCATGGAAATAACCAATAAAATGTCTAATTTTGAAAAATGTTAACCAATCCCGTGGCCGGATGAGAACAAAAGAAGTCTGTTTTATGCGTCTGAAAAGATTATTTGGACAGTAGGTATGGTTTCTAATGACGATTGGGCTTGACTATCATATTCGCTCTTAACTTTTTTTGGGAAACTTGGATCTAGTCCGAGAATATTGGTCGTAGAAAGACGAAGTTGGTCTCTAAAAACGCAGAAAATGTCAATTTATAGCAGCTTGCACTTAGATTTCTACCTTTTGCCTTCGTTTGCGAGTTATTGCAATTTTAATTAATATCTCGTAACCAGAGGTCAAAATTAGGAATCTAAGTGCAAGCTGCTATAAATTGACATTTTCTGCGTTTTTAGAGACCAACATCGTCTTTCTACGACCAATATTCTCGGACTAGATCCAAGTTTCCCAAAAAAAATCGTCACTTTTATGCCCTATTCATTTTGCTGTATTGTCATAGAGTAAATTTCTATGGCTCTGTGTATTTTAAATCGTAGCCATAGATACTTCCCCATTACCTGCCCCTCATTGAATTTCCCCGTATTTTGAACCACCCCTGAACCTTAAATACGTAAAATGTAAGCATTTCGTAGTCATTAGAAACTTGGCTTCATACTGTACTGAAAGAAAATTGTGCCATAACTTTGTTGTCATGACCCTTCGAATATGGACGAAGTAGTATTTCAAACAATGTTTCAAGACGAAGGATTTTCTAATAATCCACTTCATTCTCTCTTTTCGTCTCTCGAGTACGGACGACATTTTGCTCTCTGAGATTTCTATATTTTCCTGGATATTTTCACATAAAATGGTGAAAACTCGCAGTGTAAGTTTAATTTTACTGTGTTATTTCCGTTTTCTGTGTATTTCTATTTATAAAAATCAAGTTTTTGTGCAAATTCTGATATTTTTGAATTTTTTCTTGAAGCAAACGAAAAAGGAAGAACTTGCATTGGATAATGCAAATGCGGCCAATTCAGCCGGAGCCCCGGAAAATAATGGGGATGCAGCAGCAGTTGCAGAAGGTAAGAAAATACACGATAACTGATATTCAATTTCAATGAATATAGAGTACCTACATAGCAAAATGACACAAAGGGGCGCCCCTGTCTCATGCTGCAGCAATCCAATTTTCTCTTTTCTCTACCCTAAGTTCCTTTGTTTGATGGTTACCCTTAGTAATATTCAACAATTTACTTACACCTTTGTTATATTATATTTTCAGCTGATTCTGCATCAACTGGCAAAGTAAAACCTGGTCGGAAGTCCAACAATGCAACAAAAAGTAAGAAGACGCAACCTTCATCGAAACGACGGAGATCGAAGTCAAGCTCCGCTGCCAGCCGAAAACGGAGAAGCAAGTACTCTGGTGCTGCCTCCAAAAGACGTCGTTCAAAATACAGTTCTGCTGCCAGCCGAAAACGGAGAAGCAAGTACTCTGGTGCTGCCTCCAAAAGACGTCGTTCAAAATACAGCTCCGCTGCCAGCCGAAAACGGAGAAGCAAGTACTCAGGTGCTGCCTCCAAAAGACGTCGTTCAAAATACAGCTCCGCTGCCAGCCGAAAACGGAGAAGCAAGTACTCATCTGCTGCCTCCAAAAGACGTCGTTCAAAATACAGCTCCGCTGCCAGCCGAAAACGGAGAAGCAAGTACTCAGGTGCTGCCTCCAAAAGACGTCGTTCAAAATACAGCTCCGCTGCCAGCCGAAAACGGAGGGGCAAGAAGGCGGGTGCATCAGCTTCTTCGGAGAAAAGACGCCGATCTAAGTACAGCGCAGCAGCCAGCCGAAAACGGAGGGGCAAGAAGGCGGGTGCATCAGCTTCTTCGGAGAAAAGACGACGAGGAAAGGCGAGTTCCGCTGCTAGTCGAAAACGGAGGGGCAAGAAGGCGGGTGCATCAGCTTCTTCGGAGAAAAGACGACGAGGAAAAGCAAGTTCCGCTGCTAGTCGACGCAGGGCGAAAAGTGGCGCATCACCTGATGAGAACTCCGAATCCAAGTGAAGATACAAACAGTGAAATCTCATGCAACTAATTTGATGTACTTATTTACTTAAATTATGATTATAATTATCAATCCAAAAGTGTGCGTTTAAAAAGTGAAAAGTAATGATCTATTGAACAAAAGTGAAATTATTTTGAATACAAAAGTTTTATGTATAATATCGTTGTGTAAACAATGGTGTGATGAAGTATTATCCGTAGGAATAAATATGATTAATCGTAATCGTGATTATGATACTTGTAAGTACTTGAGGATTTTATTTGGTACATCTGCAGGAGTATCTGTTGGAAATTAAAATCAGAAAAGTTGTAACTGTCTTCTATGATAGCATATCTTAGCTTATTGAGATAAAACGGGGATATATTCCCAGAAAATACAATTTCATTAATCTAAAAACAGTCCGTAGAAAATAATTGAAATATAGATTTTCTATTTAGTTTGAAAAATTTACAACTTTTAGAAAACCTACGTTCTTTTTCATAATCCTCCATAACAAGGGCGACCGCAGCACCCTATGTGTAATTCCAACTGTCTGCATCCTGCTGTAAGCTGCAAAAGGGTCCCAAAACTAAAGACATCAACATCCGGTTCAAATCTGAACTTTGGTATTAACCATCTTCTATATATATTTACTGAACGCGTCCAGTTCGTCGTAATTTACGAGATAGATTTTAGATTCTCCTTCCAATAACCGATGCATTTCATTTTATAATCAGGATCACCTATATGTACAGATTTCAACGCTTCATATGCAATCTTCTGTAACAATTTCCCACAAAAAGTCCCTCCAGATCCTCAATGAGGCTAAAAAATGTGTACAAAAGCCTGACTCAATTAAGTTACCACAAAGTCTGGCTTTTCAAAGCCTTGAGACTTCATCTAGAATCCGGAACTTTAACTAGCCAGTTATTCCTTTCGTTTCTCTTTCGGGTATAGATTCTAGACAAGACAAGGACTGGATAGCCAAATGGAAATGGACCTACAAGTACAATGCTACAATTACAACACAACGATATAATATGTATTTTATTTACGATTTTAGGCATAGGGTTTTAAAATTCATTCAGGTGATCGATATTTTAATGTTCAAATTGGATTTTTTTTGGACAATATGATTTATTGAAGGAGGACTGCCAACTGTCGAATGATAGCAGATTATTTCAGCGGATTGCAACTTCTTCCTATGATGTAGAAAGCCTAGAGAGGACTGACTACGACCCATGGAATTGTTATTGAATTTCAAACAAATGTTACACATTTTACAGATGAAAGATTTATTGCTTTCTTGTCCATAGCGGTCGATTGCAGAAATTGCATACGCCGCACCTTTTTCTAGTGAAATTTCGCCGGTATTGACACTGTAAAGGTTTAAAATATTCCAACCATCTGCAGACCTTTTATAAATGACGACCTTGTACAGCCTGTCATCATCAGAAAACCAACTGACTCCTGTTCCCTGTTTAGATTTGATAATAGTCAATTGCTTAGGAGGGGATTTAACATTTGCAGCATCAGCAAGCCAGTGAAAAGTGGGCTGTAGTGCCGGATAAAAATACACCCTGTCTCTGAAATGGTTGATAGAATCTGGGTTGTTGAAGATTTTAGCGCTAAATTGGACATTTCCCCATGACCCTCTTTCTCGGTTATCCTTGTCTCTTGATATGACGACTTGATTGGTAATTTCCGATATATCCCATCCCTCCAACACACGGCTCAGGAAATTTCCCGCGTAAACATGTCGATTCATTGTATTTTGTTCCACCCACCAATTCAAAAGGACTGGATAGCTCTGCTGAGGAGGATCAATTTTCCAGTATAATTGTGGCTGAAGAACATCAATCTACAAAGCCAAAATATAAAAGTTTGACCAAAATATTATTTTGACAGTAAAATTTTGTGCGATTAAATGCAATATAATAATTAATTAACAACCCATCCGCGATTAAGCCACAGTTTAGGATCAGAGTAGATAGCGCTGTATTGATCAAGTCCTTGAATACTGCAGGGCATTCCCTCTTCATGGCACGGGCGATAAATTCCTAAAATCAAAGGAGGATTTTAATGTTTAATTAATTTAGGCTAGTTTTAATTTAAATCTCATTTCGAAAAATCTTTTTTGCTTTTTATTTAATATTTTCGTTGGAAATCAAAATATCATTCAATTGATCTAAATTATTAGATTTGTTGATTTACATTATTATCAAGACATGAGACAATCAACGATAAGATATGGGTGCAGAATTATTGAAAGATGTTTAGTTTTGCATTTTTAATTAACCTATTTATTTGTTCGTAAGCCCAAATGGTGATAATATGAGTTTCTCTAATCCACTTTACGATTATCAACTTCTGGAAATATTTACCACGTACAGAAAGTATAGATTAGATTGGTATTTAAAATATCTTGCGTAAAGTTTTAATATTGTATAGGTGTTTACAAATTGTTATAAATACTATATTTATACACATAGGTTGAGGTCTTAGGTTATTGGCTATTGGCCAGGAAGCTTGATATTTTGACAGAATAGCGAGGCAATGGAGGCTTTTTCATGAAGTCATTTGGGTAAATCTCCAATTGGCAGCAACGATGTTGACCTAGCCAACCAACCTAAAAAAGCACAAAAAACACATTATAGTGGAAATTTGGTTTACAGTGGGTTTGCATAAAAAAATCGTTTTAAAATTCTTTTTACCTCTCCCGCAGTTGTAATAGGCCAACGACAAGGACGGCAACATTGGCATTTTTTGGGTTCCATTAGAACTTCCTTCCGTGTATTGCACTCTCCCTCCTGGGGTAATTCACACTGTAAATATTAAATGTAAGTTATAATTAACATTTGACGGTTTTATAATAAGACTCAAAGAGTATAACTAATTTCTGTTTTACATTATCAAACATTTATCATTTTTAATCAAAAATAGTTAAGTAAAAGCCTCAGTATGGGCAGTTATCGTTTGAATTTTTACCATTCTTTGCCAAGCGATCCATTCCACGGAACGATAACTGGGCTTTCGCATTGCCCGATTGATTCCACTGCAAACCCATTTCCTACAGTAACAAAAACAAAAATACTTTTAGGATTTATTCCTTTTTTCAGTTTACAACATGCAGCTGACACAGCCACTTGGCCAAGTTTATTGTGGTTAGGTTATTTTAATTATTTAAAGTGGACAAACTGATGTTCTTTCATCCATGGACCATTTCCCCAACGGTTCATCCAGTTTTTTCGCCCCTCATATTCTTTCTGCACTTTCCATTCAATGATATTGGCATCCAACCATCCTTCAAACAAATTATTATTATTTTATGATACTGTATTGATATTTTCTCATTCATCTCTTAAATCATTTGAGTATTTTACTTACCAAGGTATTTTCTGTCCTCTGTTTTTCCACTAGTCATGATCAATAATGGATTACTTACTAATGTCCTTGAATCAGTTGAATCTACAAAATCATCCAGATGTCAATTTTGCGAAATGTTTCATGCACCTGACTGTATTGATCAGCAGGAGTACTAGTCTGGGGTCGGAGTCGGAATTTAGCACCTCACTCCATTTTCCCCTCAACAACCTCTTAGCATAAATTAGCACACCAAAGTATGATAATACACCGAATTGATACCTTTGGTACCTATAGTGTACATTTTTATGCTAAGGGGAAGGGGAGGGATTTTAAATTAAAATTAGCTAGTAGCTAAGGTATTTTCAAAAATTTGACTCCGACTCTTGATTCTCTTATTATGAAATAATAAGAATAGAATATAGGAAAGCTAGGTTTTGAGTTTCACTTCCTTTTCACTTTAAGCCTAGTACACAGATCGAAATTTCGCTACCATCAATTCCGAGTCGAAATTTTAACTGCGTCATGGTGACAAAAAATTTTCGCCGACTCGAAATATCAAACCGGATATCAGTTTTCCATCACCTAGTACACAGATCATGACAGCTAATTAGAATATTAGAACCAACAGATTTTGGGTTTAGAAATTCAGCTTTCAAGTCACATTATTAGTACCCAAAGAACCTAGAATACAGAAGGAAAGGCAAATAATCATATTTTGTTGCTATTGGAAAGTGACGTCATCTGCAGTACTTTTTAAATGGGATTTGTTGGAAATCAATTTTTCGAAATGAAAATTTTCCATTTAAAATGTACTGCAGATGACGTCACAAAAATATTTTTTCATTTTTGAGATTTTCTATGGGGATTTGCCGCGGGTTGATTAGTACCACAATGCTTTTCTAGAGCCTAGCACGACTAGCGACCGTAGTGCGGCTCTCAGCCAGGCCAAGGGATATAGGTTCTAGACAACCAAAATGCCGGAGTAAACACGTGTAAAAGTACCTGAACTATGACGTCATAATCTGGGAACTTTTACATGTGTCAACTCCGATAATCATTTACCAAAATGAAGTGCATTTTTATCACACTTCTTGGGATAGATTATCATACTTCGTAATCGATGTACAGGGATAGTACTAAGTTCCAATACACGTTTGTCGGCTAATAACTCAAAAACTAGATCAGGTAGAGAAATAGGAGTACTACCATTGGAAAGAGGCTGAACTAACTTAAAGATTGGTATATGACAAGTAATTATTTAAAAGTAATTAATAGTCAAAAAATAATGATGAACTAAAATTTAATTTATACATGGGAAACTATATAGGGAACAAATACTCGACATTAATTAACTTTTGTAAGTTGTAAAGAATGTTTCGTGTGTAAAAACTACTCGGAAGTGATTTGTCGTGTCAAGAATCAATTTTTGACCATAATATTATCCCCACATCACGCTATTATTAAAAGTGTAGTTAAAAAGTTTATGCCCTAACTCTTGAGACATTTCTCCACTGTAAAATGGTGGTTTCGATTGGTCCAGTACACTTGATTCCTTCGATTAAAAATTTCATTGAGATTATAAAATTGCACTCATCACTCCACACTTTTCAGCAAGAAGTGATAAGAAATCGTTACAGAATTCACTCGGTTGACTCGGTTGATTTGATGAAGTCTCATTCAGTGTTCCATTTTAGCCGGCTTAAAAGCTTTATGACCAGTCGGCTAGTCATATTAGCCAGCCAGCCGGCCGGCTAAAATGGCCGGTCTCCGAACCCTATAGTTTGATTTTAGCTGGCTAACAAGCTTTTTGGCCAGCCGGCTACCCATTTTAGCCGGCCTGCTGGCTGGTTAAAATGGCCGGTCACTGAATACTGGTCTCATTTGTCTGGGATTACTTCCTGGACATTGGTAGGCCAGTAACAATGATACAGACTTTTCTTTAATGCTTTTTGGACATTAAGCCCACGTATTCCTAAATTTTTAGAAATGGCTCGACTGGACTGACTTGGCTTAGAGTACCGACTTTTCAATTCTTACTTTATTTTATTCTGTGAGGACGACAATTGGGGGGGGGGCCAGCTCGCGTTCGGTCATCTACTGCATTTGGAGTTTCTTCAAACTTTTTAATTACACTTTTAATAATAGCGTGATGTGGGGATAATATTATGGTCAAAAATTGATTCTTGACACGACAAATCACTTCCGAGTAGTTTTTACACACGAAACATTCTTTACAACTTAAAAAAGTTAATTAATGTCGAGTATTTGTTCCCTATAGTTTCCCATGTATAAATTAAATTTTATACCAATCTTTAAGTTAGTTCAGCCTCTTTCCAATGGTAGTACTCCCATTTCTCTATCTGCTCTAGTTTTTGAGTTATTAGCCGACAAACGTGTATTGGAACTTAGTACTATCCCTGTATGTAATACAATAAAATTGAAAAGTTTGAACTTGAAAACAATGAACCACCCACCCATCAAGTATTTGGTTACCGTAACCATGTAACAATAGAGTTCCTATCAATGTAACCTTTGAGGTTGGGAAATTGGTTTTGGGATTAAGGTTTCAACATAAGGGGGCGAAAGTACATCCTAATATAAGGCTTTTAAGAAATATAGTTTTCTTGAAAATGAGTCGTTTGGGAGAAATTCCAATTTTTCATATTTTTCTTGGACCCGTTGTATCTCGAAAACGAGTGGATGGATTTTGATGGGATTGGTCTTAAAATGACCACAAGAGCATAAGCTTTGGTGTCGGTGTTCTCAGATTTTGTCTACGAGGTCAACTTTTCGAGATATAAAAATATTTAGTTCAAGCCTAGGTTATAACGTTGTTAAGGGTGCCTTGTTTCCATTGGGTCTCAAACATGATTTGATGCCAAACATGAAATTGAAAATGATTTTCCTTTCGAATGGTAATTATTGCAGTTAATGTTGTGTCACTGGTTTAAGACTTTTGAAAAGGTTGTTAGAAAAATGTTCAATTTTATTTGGTCAAAATAGAACAACAATGTTACAAATATTTAAACAAACTACTCTAGCAAAACCAGAGTAGTTACAGTGCGCCACGGTTCCAACAGCGAATGTGACATTAAAGGTAAAGGCATGTGTCTAATAAGTCCACAGACTAGGGATTCTGTTAGCTCCGAGCAGTGCACTTTAGCGCTACTTAAAAGTGTACCACTAATTGATTTGACAAAATCTTGCAAGTTTGAATGCGAAAAGAACGGAGACCTGCCATTTAGAAAAATTAATCAAAACAGAATCATTTTTACTAATGTGAAAAGTTTAGAAATTATATGCCCCAATGAAAGACAGCATTTCAATTACTCAGATATAAATCTTGGAGCGGTTGATGTATATACAAAGTGTAATTGCTATATCATTGCTGATGGTACATTTATCCCGCCAATTTTTCCGTGTATTGAACAAGACACTGATAAATTTGATATTTATTATATATATTTATTTATATCTGAGTAATTGAAATGCTGTCTTTCATTGGGGCATATAATTTCTAAACTTTTCACATTAGTAAAAATGATTCTGTTTTGATTAATTTTTCTAAATGACAGGTCTCCGTTCTTTTCGCATTCAAACTTGCAAGATTTTGTCAAATCAATTAGTGGTACACTTTTAAGTAGCGCTAAAGTGCACTGCTCGGAGCTAACAGAATCCCTAGTCTGTGGACTTATTAGACACATGCCTTTACCTTTAATGTCACATTCGCTGTTGGAACCGTGGCGCACTGTAACTACTCTGGTTTTGCTAGAGTAGTTTGTTTAAATATTTGTAACATTGTTGTTCTATTTTGACCAAATAAAATTGAACATTTTTCTAACAACCTTTTCAAAAGTCTTAAACCAGTGACACAACATTAACTGCAATAATTACCATTCGAAAGGAAAATCATTTTCAATTTCATGTTTGGCATCAAATCATGTTTGAGACCCAATGGAAACAAGGCACCCTTAACAACGTTATAACCTAGGCTTGAACTAAATATTTTTATATCTCGAAAAGTTGACCTCGTAGACAAAATCTGAGAACACCGACACCAAAGCTTATGCTCTTGTGGTCATTTTAAGACCAATCCCATCAAAATCCATCCACTCGTTTTCGAGATACAACGGGTCCAAGAAAAATATGAAAAATTGGAATTTCTCCCAAACGACTCATTTTCAAGAAAACTATATTTCTTAAAAGCCTTATATTAGGATGTACTTTCGCCCCCTTATGTTGAAACCTTAATCCCAAAACCAATTTCCCAACCTCAAAGGTTACATTGATAGGAACTCAATACTATTCTATAATATTTCACGGCGAAAATATGGATCTCTTTTCACGCTACCGAGCTGGCGAAATTCATGATTTTCACTTTGGCGAAATGAATATTTTGATTTCGCAGGCGAAAATTAATGAAGTGTGTACCGACAAAATGAAATGACGGCGAAATTTTAATTTTTCCCCCCTCTGAGAAAATTTGCCTTAGAAACTGCATTTCGCTCACTATCTGTGTACCACGCTTTACGCGCAAAAGAACATTCACAAATACAACATTGCCGTTGCCCCAGGTGAGGGGATTTGGAATTTTAGGCAGAATCAGTACTGTCGAGTTTTTTTTAAATGATAATAATGACCTCTAATAACCTTTTTGCCACGGTAATAATAACCTAGCTAGTCTTGATTATATCGTAGACGTTTCCCACAAGAATGCAACCTAGATTCATGTTAATTTGGTGACCGGCCACCAATTGTGGGAACTTGATCTTCGAGGCACTTATACAAAACTATATTGAGTGAAAAGCATTCCGTAGTCATCATAAACTTGGCTTCATACTGTACTGAAAGAAAGTTGTGCCATAACTTTGTTGTCATGACCCTTCGAATATGGACGAAGTAGTATTTCAAACAATGTTTCAAGACGAAGGATTTTCTAATAATCCACTTCATTCTCTCTTTTCGTCTCTCGAGTACGGACGACATTTTGCTCTCTGAGATTTCTATATTTTCCTGGATATTTTCACATAAAATGGTGAAAACTCGCAGTGTAAGTTTAATTTTACTGTGTTATTTCCGTTTTCTGTGTATTTCTATTTATAAAAATCAAGTTTTTGTGCAAATTCTGATGTTTTTGAATTTTTTCTTGAAGCAAACGAAAAAGGAAGAACTTGCATTGGATAATGCAAATGCGGCCAATTCAGCCGGAGCCCCGGAAAATAATGGGGATGCAGCAGCAGTTGCAGAAGGTAAGAAAATACACGATAACTGATATTCAATTTCAATGAATATAGAGTACCTACATAGCAAAATGACACAAAGGGGCGCCCCTGTCTCATGCTGCAGCAATCCAATTTTCTCTTTTCTCTACCCTAAGTTCCTTTGTTTGATGGTTACCCTTAGTAATATTCAACAATTTACTTACACCTTTGTTATATTATATTTTCAGCTGATTCTGCATCAACTGGCAAAGTAAAACCTGGTCGGAAGTCCAACAATGCAACAAAAAGTAAGAAGACGCAACCTTCATCGAAACGACGGAGATCGAAGTCAAGCTCCGCTGCCAGCCGAAAACGGAGAAGCAAGTACTCTGGTGCTGCCTCCAAAAGACGTCGTTCAAAATACAGTTCTGCTGCCAGCCGAAAACGGAGAAGCAAGTACTCTGGTGCTGCCTCCAAAAGACGTCGTTCAAAATACAGCTCCGCTGCCAGCCGAAAACGGAGAAGCAAGTACTCAGGTGCTGCCTCCAAAAGACGTCGTTCAAAATACAGCTCCGCTGCCAGCCGAAAACGGAGAAGCAAGTACTCAGGTGCTGCCTCCAAAAGACGTCGTTCAAAATACAGCTCCGCTGCCAGCCGAAAACGGAGAAGCAAGTACTCAGGTGCTGCCTCCAAAAGACGTCGTTCAAAATACAGCTCCGCTGCCAGCCGAAAACGGAGAAGCAAGTACTCAGGTGCTGCCTCCAAAAGACGTCGTTCAAAATACAGCTCCGCTGCCAGCCGAAAACGGAGGGGCAAGAAGGCGGGTGCATCAGCTTCTTCGGAGAAAAGACGCCGATCTAAGTACAGCGCAGCCGCCAGCCGAAAACGGAGGGGCAAGAAGGCGGGTGCATCAGCTTCTTCGGAGAAAAGACGACGAGGAAAGGCGAGTTCCGCTGCTAGTCGAAAACGGAGGGGCAAGAAGGCGGGTGCATCAGCTTCTTCGGAGAAAAGACGACGAGGAAAAGCAAGTTCCGCTGCTAGTCGACGCAGGGCGAAAAGTGGCGCATCACCTGATGAGAACTCCGAATCCAAGTGAAGATACAAACAGTGAAATCTCATGCAACTAATTTGATGTACTTATTTACTTAAATTATGATTATAATTATCAATCCAAAAGTGTGCGTTTAAAAAGTGAAAAGTAATGATCTATTGAACAAAAGTGAAATTATTTTGAATACAAAAGTTTTATGTATAATATCGTTGTGTAAACAATGGTGTGATGAAGTATTATCCGTAGGAATAAATATGATTAATCGTAATCGTGATTATGATACTTGTAAGTACTTGAGGATTTTATTTGGTACATCTGCAGGAGTATCTGTTGGAAATTAAAATCAGAAAAGTTGTAACTGTCTTCTATGATAGCATATCTTAGCTTATTGAGATAAAACGGGGATATATTCCCAGAAAATACAATTTCATTAATCTAAAAACAGTCCGTAGAAAATAATTGAAATATAGATTTTCTATTTAGTTTGAAAAATTTACAACTTTTAGAAAACCTACGTTCTTTTTCATAATCCTCCATAACAAGGGCGACCGCAGCACCCTATGTGTAATTCCAACTGTCTGCATCCTGCTGTAAGCTGCAAAAGGGTCCCAAAACTAAAGACATCAACATCCGGTTCAAATCTGAACTTTGGTATTAACCATCTTCTATATATTTATTTACTGAACGCGTCCAGTTCGTCGTAATTTACGAGATAGATTTTAGATTCTCCTTCCAATAACCGATGCATTTCATTTTATAATCAGGATCACCTATATGTACAGATTTCAACGCTTCATATGCAATCTTCTGTAACAATTTCCCACAAAAAGTCCCTCCAGATCCTCAATGAGGCTAAAAAATGTGTACAAAAGCCTGACTCAATTAAGTTACCCCAAAGTCTGGCTTTTCAAAGCCTTGAGACTTCATCCAGAATGTTTTTAGACTTCGACTTATCTCTGACTCACTTCTAACTCGATTTAAGATTTAAGTTAGTCCGGAACTTTAACTAGCCAGTTATTCCTTTCGTTTCTCTTGGGTATAGATTCTAGGCAAGACAAGGACTGGATAGCCAAATGGAAATGGACCTACAAGTACAATGCTACAATTACAACACAACGATATAATATGTATTTTATTTACGATTTTAGGCATAGGGTTTCAAAATTCATTCAAGTGATCGATATTTTAATGTGCAAATTGGAAGATCCCTCCAACTTAAATTAAACTTCCTGAAACGCTATTGTGACAAAAAACAGCTCACGGTCAACATATTAAAAACTAAAATAATGATATTTAATAGGGGTGGGCAACTAAAGAGAAAACATAAATATTACTATAATGATCAAGAGCTAGAGATAGTGAAGACGTTCACCTATCTGGGTGTTGTGTTTTCTACATCGGGACTATCGAAATGTGCAGCTCAGGACTTTGTGAGAAGAGCTAATGTAAAATTAGGAATTGTATGGTCCATGGTTGTAAAATCAAAAATGGATAGTTGGAACTCAAGATTGAGAATTTTTGACTCAATCTGTCAGTCAACATTACTTTACAGCAGTGCAACCTGGGGGCTTATGCAGGATCATGCAATAGAACGGGTTCAATTAAGGTTCTTAAAAAGCTTACTAAAATTGCCTAGTAACACTCCGGATTATGCTATTAGACTGGAAACAGGGAGACATAAGGTAATCACGTGCGTCTTTAAGTATGCTTTGAGATTATGGATAAAAATATTAGACATGGATGGAAATAGATACCCGAGGTTGTTGTTTGATACATTACACAAACTGGATCAGAAAAACAAAGTATTAGATAAGTATAACTGGGCCTCTCAATTACGGTATCTAATTGAAACCATTGGATTTTCTTTTGTATGGGAGTCTCAATCTGCTTCGGTGGCTATTACTCACTTACCTGAAATGGTTGAAAGGCTCACAGATATCCAAAGACAATCTGACTTAGAGAGAAAATCAAATGGTTCGACTTGCGTAATATTTAATAACCTAAATGTTAATGCTGTGCTTCCAGAAAAATATTTAAGTCTCAGGGTGCCAATTGACAAAACCCGTGTAATTTGTCAGCTAAGACTGTTTAATGCCCTAGTACCTAGAATTATTATAAATGGTATGAAATACAGCTTCGATTATAATAATCTATGTTCTATCTGTATGAATGACGAAAAAGAATGTGAAAGTTTATACCATGTAGTTTGTAAGTGTTTAGTGTATAAGCCCATTAGGGAGGCATTATTTGACAACAACCTAAATAACTTAGGTAATCAAGACTTCTGTACTCTGTTTGAGGTAGATAATATAAAATGTTTGATTAGAATATATAATTATTTTGTAAGGGCAATGAAAATTCGTTCATGGGTAATTAATGAATAATACTTAAAATAAAATAGTCTCAATACAGGGATTGCCAATCCACTATCACCCAATCACAATAGTCTTAAAGTTATAAGTTACAGTAATACTGTATTTAATAATAAGATTCAATAATACTGCACTTAAAAGCATAAGAGAAATTAATAATATAATTGTTAAGGTCTAAGATACAATAATATATTATGATACAAAATTTTGGGTAATAAATAATTCATATAATATCTTGCTGTTAAGATTTGTGTAATGAATGTATAATTCGAGAAGCACAATAAACTATTATTATTATTATTATTATTAATGTGCAAATTGGATTTTTATTGGACAATATGATTTATTGAAGGAGGACTGCCAACTGTCGAATGATAGCAGATTATTTCAGCGGATTGCAACTTCTTCCCATGATGTAGAAAGCCTAGAGAGAACTGACTACGACCCGTGGAATTGTTATTGAATTTCAAACAAATGTTACACATTTTACAGATAAAAGAAAGATTTATTGCTTTCTTGTCCATAGCGGTCGATTGCAGAAATTGCATACGCCGCACCTTTTTCTAGTGAAATTTCGCCGGTATTGACACTGTAAAGGTTTAAAATATTCCAACCATCTGCAGACCTTTTATAAATGACGACCTTGTACAGCCTGTCATCATCAGAAAACCAACTGACTCCTGTTCCCTGTTTAGATTTGATAATAGTCAATTGCTTAGGAGGGGATTTAACATTTGCAGCATCAGCAAGCCAGTGAAAAGTGGGCTGTAGTGCCGGATAAAAATACACCCTGTCTCTGAAATGGTTGATAGAATCTGGGTTGTTGAAGATTTTAGCGCTAAATTGGACATTTCCCCATGACCCTCTTTCTCGGTTATCCTTGTCTCTTGATATGACGACTTGATTGGTAATTTCCGATATATCCCATCCCTCCAACACACGGCTCAGGAAATTTCCCGCGTAAACATGTCGATTCATTGTATTTTGTTCCACCCACCAATTCAAAAGGACTGGATAGCTCTGCTGAGGAGGATCAATTTTCCAGTATAATTGTGGCTGAAGAACATCAATCTACAAAGCCAAAATATAAAAGTTTGACCAAAATATTATTTTGACAGTAAAATTGTGTGCGATTAAATGCAATATAATAATTAATTAACAACCCATCCGCGATTAAGCCACAGTTTAGGATCAGAGTAGATAGCGCTGTATTGATCAAGTCCTTGAATACTGCAGGGCATTCCCTCTTCATGGCACGGGCGATAAATTCCTAAAATCAAAGGAGGATTTTAATGTTTACTAAATTTAGGCTAGTTTTAATTTAATCAAATTACGACAACCAATTTAAAGTATAGCTTTAGTGTTTAATTAAATGTACCAAATGGAGAAATGCTGAATTTGACCCAAGGCTTGACTTGATGTAAGCCCACATTTAATCTCTCCACTAATCGGTTGACATTATCTCTTCTCCAATCGTCCTTAGAAAGTGTTCCACCATTTTTCACATAGTCATTGTAAGTTATGTCGTCTGGGAAAGCAACTCCAGATATGGGATACGGATAAAAATAGTCATCCATGTGAAGTCCATCCAAATCGTAGCGAGTGACCAAATCTATTGAAACATCATAAGTCCGGTTCTGAACTACCGCAGCACCGGGATCCATCCACACGTAACTTCCGAAGATGTAGGCAAATTCTGGAAACTGAATAGCCATGTGATTCGGGGCCATTCCTTCAAAAGTAGGGGCTATATTTGCACGGTATGGGTTAATCCAGGCGTGTAACTCCATATTTTTCTCATGGGCATAGGAAATTGCATATTCTAAAATAAATAAAAAATATTTTCATTCTGAAACAGAATTTAGAAAATTTTAATTTTAAAAAGCCTGGAATTGGATAGTTGCGCATGGGGAGAGAAGAGATGGTGATGGGTCAGCTGTTTAAATTGTGACAAAAACTTATTTATAATACCTAAAGGATCCCATGCAGTATTGGGAGGTCTCCCTTGCATTCCTGTCACGAAACGACTCCAGGGTTCAATTTCAGAAGAATATAATGCGTCACCCATAGGACGAACCTTAAAGATAAATGTACAGAAATAATTTACGCCTTCAATATTCAAAAAACTTTTATTTTCACCCACTTGGAAATAAATTGTGTTGATTCCCGCAGACTCCAGATTATCAAATAAACGCCGCAATTCCGCCTGTTGGGCTGACATGTTATTCGAAGGGGGTGAACTGGGCCAATCTATGTGATCAACTGTTGCCACCCAAGCTCCTCGAACTTCCCTTCCAGGAAACTGCACTGTTAAATTAAAATTCATTCACACAAAATAAACAGACAGATAATAAGGGCACAAAAAATTCAATTTAGGAAAAAAGGACAATACCAATTCCAAATTTTGTTTTTAGTCTGAAGATTTTATTAAGCTACTTACTGTCAAAACAACAAGTGTAATCCGAAGGATAACTGGGGCATGAAAATGGTGCAGTAACATTGTTCGTACAAGAAGATTCAGGAATACAGTTTCCGGTCAAGCCGAAATCGAAATGATTGATGTAATAGCAGGTATCAGCTAAATTACAAATTAGTATTTATCAAAGATAGGGAGAAATAAAAAAATTCGAAACACATTCAAGAACCATCAATATATTTATTTCCTGTAGAATTTATAGTGAAACTTAAAATGTAAGATTAAAGTAAGGTACCATTTTCGGCATCCGAAAGTGCAATTCCCAGAAACAGAGTCAAGAGGTACGACAAGAGGAACGACATCGTAGCATTCACATAAAAGGTTTTGTAACCTTTGTATAAACAACTAAAGACTACTAATTGCAATAATTTTTTGATGGCCTTCCACTAACAGAACCAAACGACCAAACTCCTAATACTCTGAAATATTTTAATTGAATAAAGTGTTATTCTATTATTGATACCAAATACCATACTTATGTGTTAATGACATAGATCTTTATCTTCACCTTCCAAAGATAAGATATCTACTAATACGCTAATACTAATACATTTGATTCATTTGTCACATTTCGCGTACATGCAGGATGAGGATTATTTTTATCTCGTCAACTTTATGAATTTTTCATCAATTAGATAGACATAATATTATTATATTATTATATTATATAACAACATTGGTGATTAATGTATTAATGAAAAGACTATTATTTACGGGCTATCGATAAAACTGTCAAGTTTAGTTTGTTTATTAATTAACGAATTACCACTTCTAAAGTAAAATAGATTATGAAGAGATAATTGCATGGCTTTACGTTTAAGTGTTTTGAAATTTTATGCTTCATTTTCGTTTTTATCCCATAACCTATAAGGCTAAAAAATAATCCACGTTACATATGTGCATAATATGTCACACGGAAATCCAAAACATTGCATTAACTAGTTGAAAATGATTATTTTGTTCAATGACAAATTATTATTGTTTCACTGTGTTTAACAATGTCCCAAAATAATGCAATTAATAGGCGTGGCCATACGTGGGCAAAAGGCGTCATAGCATAGCTTTTTATCAGATTAAGACAGATCCGAAACTCCTAGATTTGTTATGTATATTTCTATTCATGTGTAGAAAGTCTCAAAGAAAGAATTTTCAATTGGACAGCAAAATTGAAGCATGCAAGTGAAGGCTTCTATGTGGTTATCATTCGGCCCGCTTAAAGATTCTATTCAATTCTAGTAATAGCTATTTGATACCTTGTCTGTGGGGGGATATGTGGATAACGAGATGTGGCTGTGGCAGATAATATTATATTATGATGGCCTAGAGTAGTGCACATTTTTTATTAGTGCAGTAACGCGGGCATCCACAGACCATGGTCTCATAGGTAAAAAGTAACGAGAAAAGAAACTATTTCTTATTCTCACTTGATCAGATATCACGAATTGCATTATTACATGACTGAAACTAATTTGGCGAATTGCGACATTGCGAGTTGTATACTGCTTGACATTATTATAGTGCTTTACGAGTTCCTCTGCTTAACAGAAAAAATTCGACATAAATATACAAGTAACCAAATAAAACAAATCTGCCTTAGTTGAGAGTTGAGATATTAAATGTATTATAGTAATGAATTTATGAATATACATAATATAGCAGAAGCATATTGACACTAAGTTTATTTTTTAGTAGAATATCGAGCAAGTAGTAGCAAAAAGGAAGAATAGTGTCTCATCTGAAATCAATTTGCCACACAGAATAGCATCAGAGCTTTAAGGGCATAGCATGAAGCATAGCAAAGTTTTATTAGTACGTATATATAGCTATATAGCCCCCACTTGCTATAAAAGGTTGTTGTAGTACAGCTTCTGTGTGTGAAATTGTGAATATATCCCTCTATTTTGGAAGTTAATCAGACTACATCAGACTATGAACCTCGGTATAGAGAAGGCCGGATTGCCGGATCTTACGCGATTACATTACGTATACTTTATAGCTGACTGCTTTGCTGCTTCCATGGCCTATGGCTATTCACCCACCTTACTTTTCCACTATACAGATATATTATAGGGGGTTGGATATTATGCAGAGGCACTTGTAAAATATTTGTCACAACTTTAATCATCTGTTGGGTGCAGTGAGGTAAGGACCTTTTTACGTTTTCTTGTGAGATAAAGTAATATATACTACAAAAGGCGCATTCCAGGAGGTAGTTATAGGTAGTGTGTGTTTGGCATGCAGTAGAGAAATAGACTCAATAAAATCTTGACCCGTTATTTGTGGTCATGTCTTAGAAGCAAGGCAAAAACTAATCAATATTTATTATTGAACAGAGGACTGAGTGAGTGTAGGAATAGGAGTGAGAATATTTTCATTCATTTTCATGTGAGTAGATTCCCACAAGCCTATTTAGCTACTCTTGTGTTAGAGTTTTGTAATTGTGTAGGAGGAATGTATTTTAGAAGACTGAGTCAGAGTATAAAAGTAACTAAACGCGATGGGTGCAGAAACCTTACAAAATAATAAGTATAGTCAAAGCATAGGCAATAATTATTACAGATGAGTTCAGATGACTACATACACAATAATAGAATATGTATATGTAAAAGAGATAGTCATTGTCATTAACAAGTTTTTACGATTATTTTAAGTTTCTGACGGCTACATTTTTTATACACGAAGGACTATTCTCATAGGCATTCCAATATGTAGGGATTTACTATTAGCAAAAAATAGTTATGACTTCATCATGAACAATTGTTTCAAGTGGATAGAGTTTGGCAGTACACTCTGTACTACTGCTCCTGGACAGATTGAAGGCATGGTGGACAATAAAGACTTGGACGTCGCTCTGGACTCCTACTTTGACGAAGTGGAGGGGAATAATAATGGAGACGATAATTTAGAAGCTAGGACTAAACTTGAAGATATCTTTAAAGTTGTTGCCGGAGAAGACGGAATAATCACTTGGGCTGAACTGAAGGGAATCTTGGACAAAACCTTTCAAAGAGGTGAGAATATTGTAAAACTTTGTGTTTAGATTGGAAGTTGTTGAAAATAATGTCATTCTTTCAGATATGGAATTGGACAGCTTGAGTCAGAGCACTTGTCGAACATTAATTGCTCTAGTGGATAAAGATCGAGTGGGAAATCTTGGAATTACGGAATTCAGTGATCTTTGGAACTATATTAACAGTTTGAAGGTTTACTCTTTTTTCTTACCTTCTGTTAATGAAATTAGAAATATTTTAATTACAGGTGGATACTGGATACTAAATTTTATGTTTCCGAAATTGATTTTAAATCTAGAGTGTATTTCTGAGTAATGATGTGAATAACCAAGGACATTTGGATGAAGAGGAAGCAAAGAGTGCATTGTCCCAATCAGGATTGGAAGTTAGCGATAAAGTAATAAATTCTTTAGCTATTCGCTACGGGGATGGGGAACGAAGATTTACATTTGAAGATTATTTAGTTTGTGCAGTCAAAATAAAAATTATGACAGGTAGGTTCTGTAGCTTTATTTGACAAAGGCTTCCGTTTTTTTGGAATTCATTGAATGTTGAATTAGTATAGAGATGTTCACTGTTTTTTGTTTGTTTAGATTTGTTCAAGGGCAGAGAGGTGGATGAAACAATCACAATTTCTATGCCTGAGTTTGTCGAAACAACTCTCTACTGCTGATGCAGAAAGCAGAACTGAAATAGGCAGAGTTGCAACATACTATGAACGCCACTTTACTTTTCTGAATAGACCTCGAGAACAATAGGATTAAAAGATAACAACACAATGAAAGCTCTCGCTCGACTCGGCTCGCCGAGGTATATGCGTACCTAGTGAAGGAGTGCACACTGTGTCTAATCAAGTGGACTAGCGGACATAATGGGTCAATGTATTGAGTAATGACTAAGGACTAGGAGATGGTTGAAGAGCATGAATTAAACATTGCAAAGTGACACACTAATAAATAAAGCACAAAACACTCAAAAATTAAACAATTAAAATTTATTTTTAAATCAATATTTTTAACCAATTCGCAATAAAAACGACATTTTCGCAAAAATACGAATTTAATTTTTTTGCACGAGTTAGCCGACAAAATTCGTATTTATACGAATTTAATTTTTTTTGCACGAGTTAGCCGACAAAATTCGTAATTATACGAATTTAATTTTTTTTGCACGAGTTAGCCGACAAAATTCGTATTTATACGAATTTAATTTTTTGCTCGAGTTAGCCGAGTTCGTTTTTAAAAACAATTCGCTTTATAATTTTTAAAAATATTGATTTAAAAATAAATTTTAATTGTTTAATTTTTGAGTGTTTTGTGCTTTATTTATTAGTGTGTCACTTTGCAATGTTTAATTCATGCTCTTCAACCATCTCCTAGTCCTTAGTCATTACTCAATACATTGACCCATTATGTCCGCTAGTCCACTTGATTAGACACAGTGTGCACTCCTTCACTAGGTACGCATATACCTCGGCGAGCCGAGTCGAGCGAGAGCTTTCATTGTGTTGTTATCTTTTAATCCTATTGTTCTCGAGGTCTATTCAGAAAAGTAAAGTGGCGTTCATAGTACCAACCAGAATGATTCCGTTGATTTATTCTCGGAGTTCCACACAAACTATTATTGATACAAATGTGTATAAATGGCATTTAATTAGCAGGCTTTGGATGTACTGTACTATATAGTATGTTATATTATTATATGTGTTTATAGTGAGTTCTACTACCGACCTGAAGTTATGCACATTCAAACTTTTCATGTAAGCAGGGTACTATCATTTCTTTCTCTAGGGATGTGGCGGTGCAGAACATGCATTTATTTATAGACCTACTCAGATAAGTGCCCAATCAAAAATATGTGCATTTTTGGAAGAATACGAGGACGGATCAGAACTGCACTGTCTCTGAGTTAGGCCCAATGGTCTTCGAAAGATTTTGTTAGGAAAAGGGAAATAAATATGAAAGTTTTGAGATTCCACAGTGTCCTTCCATTTAGACAGTCTCCATCCATTTAGACACAAGTTAGCACTAAATGTTTAAAGAATAGAGCAATAAAGGTTTTCTTGAAATTGAACAGGGAACAAGAAAGTTATCCTTTAGCATCGGAGTGTCTTTGTCAAATGTCAATAATATAGGTATGCCGTTAATGGTGTCCTCGCACGTGTAAACAACCCCTTATAATGATAATAATGATAATATATAGAAAACCTTTTACTATAACTCTAATTAGATGCTACCCGAATCCGAACATTCTGATAAAGCCAAGTATTAACCACTTTTGCTTATAGTATTTTGTATATAAATACCAACTTAGATCGTACTATGCTGTATGCATTTGCATTGCATACATGTATCTAGTTTTATGGTCTCTAAAAGTATATATTTGGATTTGGTGAAATAAATTTCTTAAAAATGTACTGTAATTCTGTTTATATTTTATTACTTTTATCTAACTATTTATTGATCTACTTTTGGGTATAAGGTCTGGTCATTGAGGAATTTGGTTCTTTGAAAGCTTTCATTATGGATATAAGTATTTCTACAAAAAAGACTTCTACCGTGCATACCAAACACAATCGATTTTTACTCTTGCAAACGATGGGAAGCAATATAACTATGAAAAGTAAACAATCGGGAATTATTCTAAGTATTTGCGACTTTAGATCACCCCGTAAAGTATTTCATGACTATAATGTCATGCCATATACTAAAATTAAGCCTGAAACAGCCTATGAATACTTAGCTAATAGCGAAGCGAATATTATGCTTCTAGCACGCATACACACATAGAGAAAATTAGTCGAATGAAATTATGTGAATTAATATGTGTTTAATGAAACTAATTAGCAAATGTGAAATAGTTTGCAAAGCGTTTTATTTCATTATTGGTACTAAATAATATCAATAAATTACGTCCTAGTTTCTAATTGGTAAGGACAAAACATTTTAATCTCAAGTACATTTATCAAACTAATGAGAACGTAGACAAGTATTATAGAGTATAGAAGTATGTGTCCAAAAATGAAATGATTATTACTACAATATAAAATAAGATGGTAAAGTTGGCTAGAAGTATTAATTTTATGTGGCTGAACTAAAAATGCTCAAAACGTTTAAGTAGCAAGAACAGCGAGCTCTTTCCTACACTATTGGATACAAAGAGAAATAAAATATTCGGGTATCTAAACTTAAGTCATATAATAATGATTGCCGATAATGACCCAAAAAGTTTTACATACACCGGGATTATCGGCCACATAAAGTTACATGTATATGTACAGTCAAAATACTATAATTACGTATAGGAATAAAATACTACTGGAAATACACTCGATATATACAAAGTGTTTATCAATTTTGTGTTATATTAAGGTTAATGTTGACATTGATGTTAGTCGGAGGACTGGGTGGGAATGATTGGAGAAGCTGAGTCATTTCTATTAGGTTGCACATCTGAGCTACTTCCAAAGCTGTATGTCCCATTAGATTCGTAACGGACGGAGACGCTCCAGATCGGAGTAACCATTCTACGGCAGAGCGACTACCCGCTTCGGTGGCCTGTCAAAAACAATAAAAAATATTTAGCTTACTTCAGGTACAATTTAAATAGAAGTAAAAAATAATAGCGTTTCAGTGTGTTAGCAAATATTTTTCTTACAGCATGTAATGGAGTTCTTCCACAAGGATCAACTTGATTTATGTTAGCTCCGGCAAGTAAAAATGATTCTAGTCTTGATACATCTCCTTTGCTGGCAGCCCTATTGACAAATGAAAAATGAAAACATTATCAAAACTGAATAAAGTTTTTATCATTTACTATGAAGTTTATCTGATGGGGGAAAATAAATCTACTAATTCGGACTGCGACAAAATTATCTGTGAAATAAAAGATGCCACAGTTTCAATTGGAGTTTTTCTTCATTTTGGTCTAAACAATTTTGGAAATCTGTTGTGTTACTCAAAAGTTTTTGTGCTGAAGCATTTAGGAAAGTTGTAAGGCTTTTTGTGACAAATTGCTTATAGTTTTTGAGATAAGGTCTGTTTCAATAGCCCGTGAAGGAAAATTATTGAAGTGTAATGTATTTACATGCACAGTTCGGCTCCCAAAGCCACCGGCTCCAGAGTGAGATGAGCACCGCATTTCTTCAGAACTTGAATGACCTCGTGACGGTCAAATTCAATTGCGTCTCGCAGAGGAGAGTAACCTCGACTATCAAAGTTGCATCATATTAATATTTTCCTTGTTGAAACTTCGAAACTACGACATGCAAAACTATATACAAGCATTAATAAGCCAAGCGAAAAGGCAAAGATTTTATTTTAAAAAGAGAAAAAAGCATTGAATAGTTGAACTATTGAACCAGAAGTGTTTTCACAAAATTAATATTGAGCAGAAGAGACACAAGGGTTGTTTGTGAAATTTAATTTCTATACTTGTCAATAATCATGCTACATCAAAGGATTCTGTACTAATGGTTAGATATCTATAGGGTGGACATGGACATCACAAAACTATTTAACTGTCACAGATCACATGAAACAAAACGAGCTGAACGAGATACTGCACTTTTCTAAAATGGCAAACTGATAAACAAATACAAAATTTATAATTGATGATTGTTTTTGATATAATTACCTGTCTCGCACATGTACTGGAGCTCCCAGTCTAAGTAAATACTCTGCTGTAGGAACATCGCCCAAAGTAGAAGCAAAATGCAACGGAGTTCGACCGGAATAGTCAGCAGATGATAATTCTGCTTCCTATAAAACATAAAATATATTATTTTTAGTAAACAAAACACAACAAATAGGAGATATATTTTTTAATGAATCTAATGATAATATTTAATGCTTACCGAGCTTCCGAAGAGTTTATCCAGATTTTTAATACAATGACTGGACTCCGCGCACTGAGCTACAAGAGCACAACTGAGAGATGGAGCAAGTACTTTTCGAATGCTGTCGACTTCTTCAGTAGAATTCAATCCCAGACTAGATGCTACAATGCGAACAATTTTCTGAACGATGTCCAATTCTACCATATCACCTAAAAGACCACCAGCATCTCCGTATGAAGCTTTGTACTCCCGATTGTTATTAGAGTTGAGAGCGTGTTGTGGCTTGGAGACTTTGGTCAATTCTCCTCGTATATTTGTTTGGATCATTTGTCGTTTCTTTTCAATATCCCAATCGTTCCTTCCGAGGACATAACTTAATTTGGTCAAAGCTGCTTCTGGTGTCATGTCCCAGCCGGGGATAACTCCAGCAGCTTGAGTCAACTGACCCGTTTCGTAAATTGCAGACACGCTTCCATGACCGCATTGAGTACAGTTTACTATGAGAACTCCTCGTTTGGAAGCATTTTCTAATTCCTGGAGAATATCTGGTCGATTAGTTGGAACATTACCAGCTCCATAGGTTTGCAGAACAACACCTTTGGTTGGGGCTTGCAGAAATACTCGGACCTGAAGGAATAAAATCATATTTAGTAATACATTCAAGTAAGAAAACAGAAACATTTGATTTTCATTTTGAAATCTTACAGTTTCTGGAGTTATGGAAGGAAACAATCTCAAAAGGCCAACATTTCTGTCCAGATTGGTGTGCAATAGAAATGGAGCAATATCCCGAGGTCGGAAAATATTTCCATAATCAACTTGAATGTTAATACCGACGGTAGCCAGTGGAGGCATGTTTGGAGAATCAAAAGCATTTAGACTGTCAGAGCTCACCTATGTAGTCAAAACATTATTAGATAATAAATAACATGGATTTTACATTGAAATCTGCTGTAGAAATTAAGTCAAAGTGCCTACTTTTGTCACTCTGTTTCCTCGGAATAGTCGATTTCCAAAGTAGCATGTAACTTCTGGTATATTGTATGTCCCTGCTAGAATAAGGGCTCCCAGCAAATTGTCCCTTCCATCAGATCGAGACTCGAACAATGGTATTTGGGAACCGGTGATCACGACGGTTTTCCCCAAATGTTCCATCATAAACGAAAGGGCTGACGCAGTATAAGCCATGGTATCAGTTCCATGAAGGACCACAAATCCATCAAACGATTGATAGTTATCCTGTAGATGATTTAAAATTAGAATATTTCGGAGGAGTCATAAACTACTGACAGAAAACTGAAAAAATAGTTTTAATTACTTTGATATCTTGAGCAATGTGAATCCAGTCATCCATGGTCATATTGGAAGAGTCTAACAACGGATCATATTCGTAGATTGTGTATGTTACTCGGTAACTCTCTCCGTGTAATTCACTGTAAAAAGGACAACTCTTTAAAAATATAATCTTTCAAAAAGTTCAAACGAGATCTAATCAAGAATTTACAAGTATATTAAGTTTGAGTATGTATAATACAATGTAAAATGACTTACGGGAGGACTAATGGAGTTTGTCCAGGCTCTCCAATATCACCGAAACGAACTTTTCCGTAATTTTCATCATGCAGATGTGGATATTTCCTTACAGTTTTCTCCAGCATGTTAGGAATGCAGATAAGTCCTAGTTAGCAGAATTAAAATACAAATTAATTAATTAAATAAATGTATTAAAGACAGATTTTGGAAAGGCATACAAATTCAAAATTAATTAAGTGGCATTTTACCTCCTCCTTTAGATCGACCCATGCCGATGGTTCCCCCAGTGTAGATGACAAGTACCCTTCGTTCATTTTTATTCAAAATACAAGTTTCAAAGCTTGAATTTTTTCTGAGAATAGTAGGGACACTTGTGGGATCGATGAATTGAGAATTGCGTCTGTTCTCAGCATCAATGATGATATTGTTATTGTTGACATTGGGGACTGTCAGAAGGTTCTTTGTGTAGAGAATGTCTTCATTGAGCAAAGAAGCTTTGAGACGTTGAGCAGCTCGTGTTGCTTCATTGTAGTAATTCAATTCATCTTCTTCAACAACATCCTGGAGTTGTTTCAGATTGAAACTCGAAGAGTTATTATTATTTAGAGTCGACATTGTCGATAAACTTCCTTTTTTAAACTTTTAAAGTAAAACCTTAGACTATCGATAGAAATTAGAGTTTATGCAGCAATTACTGTTCGAGTTATTATTATTATTGTCACTTGAGAAATATTGAGAAAATAATTGGATTTCGGTTGCAATTACTTTACACATGAGAAAGCTGGGCTTAAAACGTGACAACGAAGGAGTTAGACTGTGAGTAGCTTGCCGATTGGCTTTAGCTAAAGGGTTATGTGAGATGTAAGTTTTGGCTTGACTTTGAGTTGAGGTTATCGAGAAGAAAACTTGTTGTAAGAGTTGTGTCTGAATGAGACGAGAAGCAATTGAAGTAAAAGAGTTAACTTCTCCTGTTTATATATGAATAGGAATTTAAAGGATGATGAAAGAGTTCACCAAGTTGTGTATATACAACTTTGCACTTTTCTTCGTCTTGGTCTTACGAATACAATGGTAACTACTACTACATACACTTCGCTACGCTTATGTACTCCTAATCTCAAAACAGTTCAATGCAGTTCAATTCTTTTTCAACTATAGACTTAGGTTATTAAAAACGGCCAACTTGTCTGCATTCTTGCTGATCGCTTGATATTTTCTCACAACAGGGACGAAAGGTCGCCCTCTCAATTCTATCCTTACTATATTGTCTATAAATACTTTCGTAGCTTCAAACACTTGAAAGAATTCATTCTTGATAATGACAAACAGCCTAGAGCTACTTTTGTTTTGAGTAGCTCATACAATTTCATGTGTTTTCCTGAACGTGGGGATTCTCTATCTCTTTGTTAGATCTTTTGGGTACCTGCTACTGCAATTTCATATTATAACTAACTCCTCTCAAATGCACGTGCATATTCCGTGTGTAAATGATGATACGAAATTATATAGTAGTACCTCGTTATTCATTTTCTGTATTTTAGTATCTATTGAGTTATAGACTCTGACTGAATATTTACGAAAAGCTTTATTCCTACATAGTCTTGTGTAGTAGTCTGTAGTGTAGGGATTTTTGGCCGACTGTCTCGTCTGCCTATCTTAGCTTCATAGATTTTCTCTTCGATTTGCTTAATGGAATAGTAGCAAGCTTTTATTTCAGTTTGATACTGTAGGAGAAGACATTTACAAACAAGATTTCTAATTTGGGTCTCTTGCACTTACACGCTTTTTCTTTTCTTACACTTCCTTTGGCCCCGATTTACTCCAAAATGGATCTTACACTAGTTACATATAGAATGGAGAACTCTTGTGTAATCTGTTTATAATCCTATCTTCCGCTTTATAATAGAATGCAGAATCTTGTATACGGTGACTTAAAATAAGTACGGCGAATGATGAAATGCTATAAATTCGCTTATCTGACAAAAAATACTATACAGTCGTTAGTCTGTGCTCCTTTCTGCTCCCTTTTATACGAAAACTTGACAGTCTATGTCATCATCATCATCTTCGTCGTTACAGAAATCTTTATACTATTGTGTTATGTGAACTTGATAAACAGATTCAAATATATACTAGGTATATATAGCTGGTTACGTAAGTACTTTATATAATCTCTGTATATAATAGCTGTATAGGTTATAGATCATGTATATGCATGAGTAAATGAGATCACATGTCCAGTGCCGACATTACTTTTAGGTACATTACTGATAATAGGGATACAGGATGTACTTATTATTTCTTCAATGACAAGTCTAATAATGCATTTTGTCGTGTCAGCTGATATCAAGTCTCACCCTGTCAAAAAGATCTTCGAATAAAATCATTTATTTCTGTTCCGAGAGACATAGACGGGTAGATTTTCAAGGCATAACCTTCATAAATAAATTAGAAATTAGCTAAAATATCTTACCGAGAAATTAAAAGCTTTGGAAAATATCCAGTCAAAAGCATTTTGTTTTGAAAAGAATTTATACCCAAAAATACTGATACTGTCCTCAAAATGATACGATTACCCACCATTGATGACAATAAATGTTTCATGAATAAATTGCGATAAAATCGAATATTACTAGGTAATTAGGCGACATAAATCTGACCATTATCTTTCTGCCTAAAGGTAAACCCTGGGAATTTATTCTTCAGAAACCAATATCTTTGCATGGACATCAGAAGACCCTTTTGCTGGGTGAGAAATGTGATAATACCATTTTATTAAGACCAATTTGATAATAACTAGGTCTGGCCAATATAGGTAGCCCATTTATTATTCTTTTAGGTGTTCATATGCTTTATTATTATAAGAATACATAAGACACCCTTACACTTGAGTTACACTGCATAGTAAATACCTTATAATTAATGGCTGACACTTCTATTCTCGTTGTAAATGCTAATAGATATAATTAATAATTCATGGATATAGATTAGTAAGAAAAAAGAAGCACCGAGATCAGTGCAATCAGTGCATAGTTATATAAATGTATCGTACCACAAAATGTACTAATGGCAAGTGATAATGACAGCACTCAACTTGTCAATAAGTTTATGGCCATTTTATTCTGGAAACTAGAAAATCTGGATATTTTTGGAGCATTAAGTCAAATGTATATGAAAAGGTTATATCGAATCGTGATTTCACGAGAGAGTCCTTATTCTCCATACTCATTCATTTTAATTCATCAATCTCTGTGGTAGTACCTACACACTCCTATCAATATTGTTTTACAAGATTGTGTTTTTGATTTGGATGATGAATGCAGGTCGTCTTGTCGCCTTGTAATTATGCTGTACTTGTAGCAGATCATTGTCAGACAATTTGGGGCATGTAATATAATGAGATAATAAATAATAGAATCAAAGTTTATCATCTCCAGTCGTGTTGCCTCACACTTGATGCCTATTTGTTAATCTATCTGCCGATGATAAACAGTTCATGCTAACAAATGGTGTCATTTACATACTAATGTTATAGCTATCCTTTATGGAGTGTGTGGTGTGATGTCTATACATCAGAATAAATCAGTTCGTATAAATACTAGATACAGATACAAAAAATTATTTACCATTTCATTGCTGTCGTCACTCTTAAGGATAATTTCTACCAAATATTTTTTTGTGAATGAACTTATCCATGATGTTATTATGAATTAACTTAACATTAATTTGTTTGTGCAGATTACATGGGGTCATTTGATTCTAAATTCAAAATAAAAAGAATTAAAATCTTTATTATCAATAAATGCTTTCCTTTGTAATTATTAATTTAGAATCTTTGAAAAACATGTCAGAAGGAAATGCTGTCAATGTAATAGTCGTACTGTACATCGTAAATGGAACGAGATTAATATTTGTGATTACAATACTATGACGCTTAAGTGTTAGGGGCAGGAGCTGATAATCAGATTAGCGGGGGTGTGTCACTTTGTTTGTGTTGGCAGTGTTTGCGAAATTTGACTTGAGAGTCAATAACAACTCTTGTAATGAAGGCTGTTCATTAGCAGATATCATCCGATCTTGTAAAAATTCCAGCTCTTAAATAATAAACAATTTTAAATTAAAGGTCAACCGTAAGCCTAATTATCACTCGTGTCCGTCCTACTATCCAAATGGCTTAACAAAAATTCTCCATTACAATAACCTATCAACACAAGTGCGACATTGTAGATAATCACTTTTTAAACATCTTTTTATAAACAGTTTTCTGTTATTATTCTCATTCTCACATTGGGTTACCTCCTCCAACTATAGATACACATTCAACTCATTTAAACACATCATAATATAAGTTAAGATGGAGAAATAAGGGGATAAGTGTATTTATTGTTTTGGAGTTTGGATTATTATTAAAAGAACTAAAAGATTGGGAAACATTTGATCTTCCATTGCGTAAACAATTATTTATGCATAATAAATCTCTTTTAACCCGACTGGCATTTTTTCCATGATATAAAATATGTTTTTGTGGAAACATTTTTGTATTAAATTAGCCAAGAATGTTTACATCCTTTATTTATATCACTGGAATTATGACAAGATAAATATTATGTGCTGATGCAGTACTCAGTTGTCAATATCAATACTGTAGGTCATTTTGAACATTATTCTCTATCCACTGCATTGTCAGATTATTCTCGTTCGAAAAGCTGTTAATTAAAGTATACAAATTCCAACTACTAGTTTATTTAAATATGTAACCAGCCTCCTCTAGTATTGAATTGGTTTTATTCAGTATTCTCGGCGAGCCAAAACCCATAGAATATTTAAAACTTTATATTTTACATAAAGATATTAATATAAAATGCTTTCCACTACATGCCGTTGCCGACTAACTGACGACTGACTAACCAATTAACCAATCACCTCTACATTTTGATAATTAAAGTAGTAAGGTCTACGGCACGAACATTCCCAAATTCCCAAATTGTTCCCAACATATAAATGAGAAAACAGATTTATTGAACTTGAAAATAAAATATTAATTGTCGAAAGTACTTTCTTATAGCTATGAAATAATTTGAATTTTCATTGACCCAAGCACCAAAGAATGTAAAGCTTTATTATCTATATTATATGCTAAATCTACTATGTCACTTTTACAATACTCAATTATTGGTATAGTATATAGACAACAACAGGCATTTTGGACGGTAATAAAACATGATTAAAAATCATATGATCATGAAAAATTGTAGTTGAGGTATATTATTTATAATCAATATATCAATATTATATAAATAAGTGTATGTTTACATTTTATGGGGACAAAGAGATAGTAAACGACAATAAATCAATTTCCTAGTAACTCGAAGCTTTTACTATATTTAGTACAAGATGCATGTTCAAATTAAAGCAACGAAGATAACCGTATAATATAGGATACTCAATCTTCAAGTTTATCAAATGATTGCAGAAAAGCGCCGCAAAGTCTAGACAATTTCCTCAAAGAAAACATGGTTATTGATCATAGGTCAGAGTTCATTTCATTGATACTGAATAAAACACACGGCATTCATAAATCTCTGTAGAGTAGAACGTAGTAACACCAAAAAATGACAATCTTATTCAAATATCAAATCCTGAGAAATGAGAATACTCACAATTCAAACAAACAACAACAAAGCAGGTCTCACACGAGTTGGCAAACAACTTCTATAAAAGTTATACTGACAAATAATTCAATTGATTGACGAACACTAGCACTAACGTCAAGCAGCAGTGGCACCATTACGTTTTATTCAAAGTCGATAATCTCATTCACGGTCGAAGAAACTGAACTCAATAAAATTGATACGGACATAGCACCATTTTATATGCTTGCATAATTCTTAAACAACATTATACGTACGTTAAAAACTACGTCAAACTTATTTTGATCAATAAAACTTACATAAAGCTTTTAAACAACATAATGCGTACTAATTTCTGATACGCATTCTGTTTTAAAGTTTCAATACATTCTCATCCTATTTATCGCGGAATTATGGAATAGAGATTATTTAATTTTTGGAAAACTATAAAAAAACATTCCAAGAAAACATTCAGCGATTAACAAATCTGCATAATAATAAATTATGTCCATGTTAAAGTTAGCATTTAGTAATTTCTAGTATATACAACAACCAGTTACGATTCCAATACGCTTTCTGGTGCACATTCAGCTTCAATTGCAGTTAAGATGCGTAGTTAGTAATGCTTATCAAGTAACATATGTACGAAATGTGACATACCTTAACTTGTGGCCTTGCTTGTGACCCTTATAACTCATTTGAACTCATTTAGCTTAAAATAGCAAAGGTAGCATTAAAAAAGCTCAGCAGTATGTACATAGCTTATCATCTCTTGTAATAATCTGTGTCAGTTATTACAAAGTTACTTAAAAATTTTAAGGAATATTAAATTTTTTCATGAAATACATTATATACATTCAAATGATAGAATTATCTGTCCACAGTAAATACTATCATAAATTCTCTGCATAAAATATTTATTATTCCCTGGTTAGTTTCTATTGGGCGGCAGTATATTATGGTAAATGTTTTATGGTTTATGGTTATGGCTTGGTAAATGGCTGGATGGAATATCATTAAAATTGCGGAAAGAAATATCTGGTTGGCATAAAGTACAAAAGGCAGGCTGTAGGGAAGATTCTTCTTATGTGTGCATTGATTTCCAATTGGCAAGTCTGTCGTGGCTTTCGCATTTTTATTAATTCATTTGTAGTTGATTTGAAAATATTTTTTATCCCAGGTCAGGTACAACATATGCTGCAACAATTGATACCTTGAAAATCATAAAATGCAGTCAAGAAATTTAATATTCATTACATTCACAATTTACACAAATACAAAATTCTAGTTGAATAAATCCTAATCAACTTACAACCAGTGAAACAGCCATGACTCTCCAAATACATGTAATCCTAAAATTCACAATAGACAATTTTAAAAATCAAAACTTGTAAGAATCAAATCTTCGCAAGTATATTAATTTCATAGGAATCCGGGCATAATAATCATGATCGGCTTACAATGCAGAGGACAAATGCCATAAGGGTGGCTTTAGTCCTTACATCCAAGTCCGAAGGAAATGTCAAAACAAATTCGTCAGTGTTGGACATTTCACCGCGTGATTTTCTTTCAAGGCCTCCTACGATGTCTCCGTCTTTATTTTTTATCTGCAATTTTAATCTTTATAAGAACAGTACCATCAACTTTTATATATTAATGATAGATTCTACCGAGTATCGAAGGCCGCCACACTGGTAAACACACAACAGATCTAAACAACATGGTCCTGCTATGCTTAATACTTTCTCAGCCTTCAAATTGACATTGTAGTTGTCATTTGGGCGTAAAATAGGACACCATTGCGTCACACTTCCAAAGATTTCATCAGATTCAGGATCCTTTGTTTCTATACGCTTTTAACCAACAAATTTGAAGAATTGTGCAATTGAAAATTATTTTTATTTTATTTCATTAAAAATTAGCATAGAGAATACCTTCAAGCACATGGAATCCACAAGTGAAGCATGCACGACATTTCTACGGCCGGTTAGGTCACAAATTTCCCACCCCTTAAAATAATTAATGCAAGAGGCACAACAGCAAACGTAGCATTGGAACAAACAAGAACACCATACTGCACAACAACCAGTATTTCTCCTTTTTGGAACCTTGTACAGCGACTTCATATTTTCATCCAAAATTTCGTAAATTCCATTCACAGTGTTTTGTTGGACGATTGCTAGATTAATTAATTACATAACAAAAAATTGTTTTAATGATTCCTTAATATTTTTAGATACTTAAACTATTATGTCATTCATCAGTAAAATTGAGTAATTTGGAATAAATTAAATGTCTGGATTAATTAATAATAGACACACTGTCTCTGTTTCACTACCTTGATGAATTGAGACACTCTCCTTTATGTACAGTTTCTCGACTGTGGCCAAACGAGCCAAATGACAAGGCATATCTTCACTTGAATTCAGGAATTGTTTTTTAAATCCACCTTCATCGTCATTATTTTCAATTTCGAAGTTCACTGAAGCTACAAAATAAAAAAAATTAATCACAACATTAGGAAATTTTTAAAATGTATTCAATACAATAAAAGTAAATTATAAATTATTATAATATGTGTTTGGGTATTACATGAAGCCAGTGGCTGCTGCGTTATTGTTTTTCCGTGGTCCATTGTGCTAATGTCGTTCAATTTGAGATTGAAGCTTTTGTACTAAAATGAAAATGCATATACCATTATAGACATTCATTGTGGTTTTAGATTCGATTCTTCCTAATAAATTGCTAAACGAAGGAAATTCCATTTCCTGGTCACAAAATATGTGGCCATGTGCAAAGCGCTAACAAGGAAATAATATATAAATTGATGTATCTCAATCTGAAATCAATATTACTATTCAATCATTTTAAAGTTGAAAGTTAATTCAATCAATCATTGATGAATCCCCCGAATTGGTAACACATCAATCAAACCTTTTTGTCGACAGAATTCATTGCATCAGAATTAAAAAGGAGGTACTACCCATGCACATGAACGACTGATACTAAAGTGAAGTAATTCTGAATCGAAAGTAAGTGTAACATAATTGATAATTGTATGAAAAAGGCACATAATAACGTTAACACTCGTAATAAAATAAGCGTGTTTGTAAGTCCTCTCTAATATAGCAAAAACCAAACCATGTGAATTTATCCTACGAGTTAAGTTAATTAAGTTGAGTTAATTACATAAGGCAACGGCAATGGTTAAACTATTATATCCTATCCTTAAGATGGGTTAAATAATAAGTTTTTCATAAATCTTGCTGTTAAATGCAAATAAATAAATAAAATTTATTATATACCGTGTTGACAAAAGGTGTTGTAAAATATTTGTTGACAATTTAGGGTTCAATCGGTTCAATCATACAAACTATATATAATAATAATAATTAATAAACATATTAGACAATAAGAAACTAGTATTTTTCTAATAAGTATGACTGAATTCTATTTTGCTTTTTATCATCATTTCTCACATTCTGTTTAAAAACATCGGGATTAGCATTTTTTTTAAATGCTTCCCCATCCCCATGCATCGGTTTAATTGGTAAAAATGAATAAATGTAAGAATATGTTTTTATTCCATAAATATAATATTTATATTTACGAAAAAAGCTAAAAATATGGAAGATACGTTAGAAAATTTGTGTCAAAATGCTTAGAAAGTGGCTAAATGTTTGCACTCGAAGTTTCAGGACTGAATTCTCAAGCGTAAAAACATGTTAGTTACCTAAATAATGTGGCACTTATAATGAACAATATATTTTGAATTTGAACTTCTTCGTCTGATAGTAGGATTTACCTGAAGAAACTTAAATCTAGAATAAACCGCCACAGAACAGAAGAGGCGAGGCGTCTCTATCCCTTCATTCTACATAGTAGTTCTTATTAAATACCTTCCTTAGCTTTCCTACAACCTACTACTATAATCCACCACACGACACAGATTACCTTTCATTTTATTGAGACTTATTTTAAAGCGTAATGAAAACTTTTTACTTGTAAGGATTTTTATTATTTACAAGCACATTACATTTAATTAAATTTTGGTAGAGTGTACAATATTAGTAATGACAAATATACAACTGTTTATTACGTGCACATTACAATTATATTTTACTGTTGTATTTTACTTCATCTCCAAATTTTATTGCCATCCTGCTGTGAATCAATTTTCCAAAACGATCCACAAATTCAATATTTTTCTTAATTTTTTTCAAATATTTATCCAAAACTTCTTTTTTCTTCTCCAAGTCAGTCTCATGGTTCTTTATAAATAATTCCATCTAAAGAAATTCACAATTTTAAATTGCATTACTGTTTTTCCTGATTCATTTTTGATATAATTTTATGGCGCAAAATGATTTTTACCTTTATCAAATCTTCTGGTGTGTTTAAAACTTTACTTAGCGATTTTAAACATTCTGTAACAGGATTAGCTGAGCTAACACTGAAATTTTACATAGCATTTTAAGTTACCGTATGCTAATATGCTTCATAATTTTGTAAAATCAGGCATTACTTTTTGTAGAGGCTTTTGAAATTTTCATCCACAAATTGCAGTGTCAAAATCCTTCCAGCAGGGTTTTCTACAACATTCTGAATAATTTTAGCTCTGTCTACATCATGCATATCAAGGGATTCGCTAACTGTCATATTCAAGAGTCTGGACACAAAAATCAATGAGTTAGTAATTACTTTGACAATATTATGCTGAATTAGTAAAGCAAATTACTTCAATAGAAAATTCTTATTTTCTGTGCAACTTAAGCCATGGAGCAAACGATCTTTTTGGACAGAAAAAAATTCTTGATCATATTGATCCAATACAAATGACCACATGGTTTCGTTTCTTCCTTTGTCATTTTCAGATAGCGCTTTTACAGCTGTACAATACACGGTTTTTTGAATATCCGCAACAATTCTAAAAATTAATTGTTAGAAATCTTATCACATAAAATCAATTTAGTAGCCAAGCCAAGTTTAATATTTCATACGGATTATTTTTAGGATCCGTTTTCCATTTTTCCATTGCCGAAACTGAATATTCCACACATTGCTTTTGATCTAATTTGCAAGCCCATTTAAATAGTTGAGATTGGAGCATTAATTCTAATCCTGAGGACTTTAGCAATGTATCCAGGCTTAGAACTTTTTCAATTTTTTGCAGAACATAAAGCTAAATACCAATTAAGTATTTGATTTAAATCAAAAGTATAATTACACTCCCTTATGAAATAGAAAATTATAATACCTGGAAAAAGTTGAAGTAATTGCTTGTGGAGAGAAGTTTATATGGCTTGTCAAAATTGGCGAAAAATGTTTGCCATACACTAAAATCATTTTCCTGTTCAAGGTGGTCGGTAAGTTGTAGAAGCGAATCTAGTGTATTGTACTCTGGAAAGCCAGAACATTACAAAAATTAGTAACTAACTATGATACAAAATTGTCGATAAAAATAAAAATAAAAAATAAATAAAATAAATTTTTAAAGTTTATTTACCAGAAAATGTCAATTTGAAATAATCATCTAAAAGTTGACTTCGAGACTCTGGTGTCAACGCATTGCGGTTACTCATTAGTTGCTGGAGAATTCTTTCAAATAAAATGTCATCGTACAAAACTCGGAAGTATCCTTTCAAGAAATATTTGTCAGTTGTCAAACCAAAGCTAAGTCAAAAAGTTGGTTAATGTTTTTTTTAAATCGTCCTTACCTACAGCTCCCGGGTTTAATACTATCAACTGCTCTGTGTCCATTTCAATACTAACATTTTTCTCATCCTTTGATATCCAGAGAGCTGGATAATTGGAAGGCATTGAAGAGTTATTTATATCTGGAATCATGGACACTGGAATCCACCATGAACTGCTCGTACTATTTTCATTTGACACTGATTCGTTATTGGTGCTCTCAGTAGCAGTGGCCAAAGTGTAGTTATCGCCAATGAATTTTTCCTGTAGTTTTCACAGATAGATTATCAAAATGTTGCAGAATTTTATGGTGACTGAAAACTAAATTTCAAAATGCAATGTACCAAAATACATTTAATACCTGAGTAATTAATAAACTGTTTTTGTCTACAATTTTGACTCTCAAAAGAGGAAATCCGGATTGTTGCGTCCAGGTTTCAGCTATCTCCTTTACAGTTGCATTAGCAGATAACGTCCCATCTTCATCAGCAGCCTCTTGAAGGGATTCATAAACGTCATTTGGTTCGGCACTGCTGTATTTCCTGTTCAACAATTTTCATAATCTTTTTACTTATGAATTCATTATTTCCATGCGAAAATGATAATTTTAGGAATGTTTACATCTTTTGAAGATATTTATTAACTCCTTTGTGAAAAGTTTCATCTGTGAGAAAAGAGGATATCATTCTCAGAACGGATGCACCCTTATCATATGGAATTCGTGTGTAAATATCGGCTACTGCACTGGAATTTTGTGGTTCATTGTCCATAGGATGTGTGTCAGGACTGGCATCAAAATCGAGAGCAAGTTGGAGGGATTCGTACGTAAATTGAGTCCACGGTTTATATTGTGGCAGGAATTTATCCATGGCATAAAATTCATAGTAGCTTACAAATGCTTCTTTTAACCAAACATAACTCCACCATTTTACAGTAACCACATTACCAAACCATTGATGGCCAACTTCGTGAGAGATTACAGATGCCATTCGGTACACTTCCTTTTGTGTCGTTACATTCGGGATGTTAATTAATACTGGGTCCCTAGTAAAAAATTACACCTATGACAAATTCTTTATTGGTATCTAATTAAAATTGTTGTGACTCACTTGTAGGTAATCAGACCCCAATTTTCCTACGAAATATTCAAATATCAATTATTTAGTTCAATTAGAAAGTAGAAATTGTAATTTATTCCTTTTTCGTATGCATTTTCTACCATAGCGCTGAAATAAAAATGTGGCAAGGCCACCGAGAACAATTTGTTGATAGGATATCCCATTTTAAAATAATTTTCGTACTCCCTCAAAACTGAAGCAGTTAGGTTTGTTCCGAAATCTCCTCCACCTTCTTTAATTAAATGACGAGGTGCATAAACCTAAAAACAGAAAATTACACACATTACACATATTGCAATGCAATGGAGTATTTTTATGTGTTTAGTACTATACTCGAATATCTGTAGTGTGATTCTGAACACCGTATGTAGTTTTCTCTACATATTGTAAATCAGATACAATAATAGCAACTATATAAGTAGCCATGTTAGGCGAGGTATTGAAAGTATCCCAATACCATCCTGGAACATTTGGCCTAAATATGAAAAGGGAAAATTAGATCACAGATTACAAGATTTATTCTTAATTTGGTTATACCTACATAGGTTGAGTGCTATTTATGTCCGCGTTTGACAGGGAATGATACTTTTCGGGCCGACCAACGGTGATATCAAAGGTGGCACGGTAAGCTGGTTCATCAAAACATACAAATGCTTTCCGAGCATGAAATGGAGCAAAAAGTGTCGTGGCAATGTATCTGTAAAATGAGATTTAAGTCAAGTAGGAACTCTAAGAAATTGCTTCACCAAAACGATAGCCAGATCTTTTACCTTTTTTCATTGGTGGATTTATCAAAATAATAATCACTGTATAGGCCATTGAGTCTATCGTCAGCAACGCGAGAGACGAACTCGATGTAAATTTCATAGGCTTCTCCTATCTCTGTCGAATTTTCCAGAAAGATAATGAAAAAATCTACATCTTTGTCAACTTGAAAATCCTTTATGTTCTCATAAGTCCCCGTGGACAACTTTTTAATCTGAAAAAATAAACAAATCCTATTAACATATACGATGGAAATTTCGAATCGAATAAAAATTCTACAATCTGTACCAGTATTGAAGAATTGTCTATCGCAATATCTGAAGAATGGAGAGTGATATTGTCAGAAGATTCCTTGCAAGTTACCCTAATCCAAATTTTTGCTGGAGCTTTAAATTTTTCGTAAGTAGTACTAGAGTTACTCGTGGCATTGTCTAATGGTAAGATATCCAAAATTGGGATGATTTCCAATTTGTAATTGTATGGTACAAATGACGTTGGTAATCGAAATGGCTTCGCCGTGGAATTTTTTAAAGTTGTAATTCCATCTGCAGACCCATTTTGGTATTCTATGGTTGTTGTTTCTAAATCTGCTGAATAAACTTGTATTTCTGAACTTGTGGTAACGGTTTCTGCATCACTTTTATCTTCATATTTATCCGCGTCAGAGTATTTTACAATTAGAAACAAAAAAAGTAAAAATGCACTAGTTTTCTGTGACATTCTTGACAATTTGCAATTGATCTCCTCCAGACTTGACCTCGAGGACTTCTTTTCATCGAATGGAATTAGTATGCGGTGATGCAAAGCTTATATACGAAGAAAGGATAAACAGTACTAATCTTCATGGGACAGACAGGATTCTTACACAATAAATATTAATAAGCTTGCCAGCTGATTTAAGACAACAGTTAGTTAAGATACAAGATATTGTTATCAGTTTTGCGTTGTAAGAACGAAAGAAATACGCTATCCCTACATGCAGAAGAAACATGGTAGTAACTAGATTCATTATCATAACAAGTATTTATCATCATCGTTCATAATCCAGCAATAGATTCAGAGAGATACTGTTAGTAGGAAGGGTTATAGCACTATATGTTTAGTATGTATTGTGAATTCATTCTTCTACTTACTAAGAAGTAATAAAGTACAAGTGCCGAACTTTCCAGTTTTTCTTTCTTCCTACTACTACAATTTCAAGTACATACTACATATAATAATATGGTTGCTGTTTGAACCAATACGTTTACTAACTGAAACCATCTGATAATAATTACAATTTTAGACCAACAGCAGTAATTTATTTTCAAAAGTTTCAATAATTCACATTCACAGTGCTGAAAGTTTGTTCTCTTACCAATTTCCATATTGATTTAAGATATCGGAGAAAATGTACTCCAATGTACATAGTATAGTTTACAGTTACACACAGGACAAAACGTCACATACAGCTCACACTCTACACGACACTCTTCTCTAGTGCATTTCTTCGCACCCCAACAAGTAAGATCGAACAATAAGAGGATTATTTATTAAATACTTCGTTGTTGGCCAGATATGATTAATTAATTAATTTTCTAATTGTTGGATTGCAAAAAATGCCTAGTGCAGAACTTTGGATGTAGTTTCACAAGATTATAACCAAATCCTATATAGGTACTTAAAATTGTCGTGTTCACTTTCTGTTATTTTTCAATCAAGTTTAGTGACTATAATAATATGACCTAGTACATGTTTTCATTGTTTGAGCAGTTTTTGAATTCGTCATGTCGCAATCTTTTAGACTTATATACCTTAAAATGAAATAGTCTCCATAAGGAAGATTTTATATAGGTAGATCAACTTCATCTAAATATAGGTATATGGTAAATGCTACATATGTAGATAATGCAAATGGCTTTTACCAGAAAAGGAGAAAATATCAAATGCCTTTGGAGAAAATATCAAATGCCTTTGGAGAAAATGTCAAACACTATAGTATTACCTATGTAATTTTTATTGCACATATTTAGTCAAGTAATTTTTGATTGCATATGTTTAGTTATGTTATTTTATGTAATTTTTATGGCATATATTTAGTCATGTAACAGAAAAAGGTAATATTTATTCAATAGTCTCAATCATGGTCAGGTCAGTTTAACATTTTCTTTTATCTCTGTCTTTAGCAAATATGCAATGCTACAACAATAATCGTCTATTTCAATTGTATTGTAAAGAACCATAGACTAAGTATTCATAGCAGAAAAAAGGTTTTTTTTTGCTATAAGACACACAAAGTCCATTTACCAATCGGAAGGCAAATTTGAATGCCTATACTGTCAAACTATTGCGCCACGAATTGGCGCCTATTCTCAAGCTCCAATCCACCTGAGGTGTTCATAATTTAGTCATTGTTATTGGCTGTCAAATAGCCAATAGTAATGATTAAATTATGAGAGATGGCATCAAATATAACAAAGACTTTGGGTATACTAAGCTGTTTCAGGCTTAATCTTAGTATATGGTAAAGAACCACAATATTTTTCAACTTTTCGTTGATTAGATTGTATCTGTAAAGGGATGTCTTCGATAAGCCTGAAGTAACTTTAGACAGCATTGATAAGTACCATTTTTTCTCTCCAGAGCGTAACTTTGCAATGAAGTTGTACAAACGTGGGTGATTAGGGAACCTGACATTAAGTGAGTTGTAGTACCCTTCTGAAGAATTTGTTGTGCGTGGAAGACCTTGAAGGGTACTATCATAAACGTTCCACATTTTAGGAGGAGAAAGTGCTGGTTTGGAAAAAGTACCAATCCAAGTGAAACGAACAAAGAGCAACTACAGACACTCAACTTCAAATTCTTCTTTCACCTGGTACTGCAGTAATTATTATCATTGTCATAAATTGACATTCAAGCATTGCTTAAGGACAAATTTACATGAAATAGTATGAAAGACAGATAAACATTCGTAATCTTAGTAATATCTGCATTTTCTCCAAAGGCATTTTACATTTTCACCAATGACGTTTGATATTATCTCCAATGACGTTTGATATTATCTCCAATGACGTTTGATATTATCTCCAATGACGTTTGATATTATCTCCAATGACGTTTGATATTATCTCCAATGACGTTTGATATTATCTCCTTTTCTGAAAATAGCCATTTGCATTATCTACATATGTAAATTAAGGTTTTCGTTTTAGGTGTTTTTACACCCAACCGAATACTTAGTCTATGGTTCTTTACAATACAATTGAAATAGACGATTATTGTTGTAGCATTGCATATTTGCTAAAGACAGAGATAAAAGAAAATGTTAAACTGACCTGACCATGATTGAGACTATTGAATAAATATTACCTTTTTCTGTTACATGACTAAATATATGCCATAAAAATTACATAAAATAACATAACTAAACATATGCAATCAAAAATTACTTGACTAAATATGTGCAATAAAAATTACATAGGTAATACTATAGTGTTTGACATTTTCTCCAAAGGCATTTGATATTTTCTCCAAAGGCATTTGATATTTTCTCCTTTTCTGTTAAAAGCCATTTGCATTATCTACATATGTAAATTTGGGTTTTCGTTTTAGGCGTTTTTACCGAATACCAATGCTACAATGGAAGTGGATGAATCAAAATAAATGATGCCAATAAAACAGTTTTGTTATTTCGTGTCATGACGTTTTATGCCAGCCTTATCTCTAGTAAGCACTACACGTTGACTGTCATTCCATTATCCACCCTACTAGCATATAAGTTGTCACTGTAAGGGTTGCATACCCGTTGTTTAACCATTGTCAATTAATTAAAAGACATTTCTATTTGTAAAAATGCAGCCACTGTTGTCTAATATTCGTCGAAATGTACAGGGTCTGAATAAAGTAAGGTATCCAAGGGGTAATAAAGTAATCCATAGTATGTACATAGCACATAGTAATAAGTGCAGAATTCCTAGATTCTCCCTACCATATATAGATACATAGGTGGGTGATTTTTTGAAGTCTACGATTATATATTGGGTAGAGTAGAGGTAAGGTTGTGCACTTGTGCAGTATTTAACACACGTGCATTTCAGCATGTACTTGTAAGTGCAACATGTACACTTACATGTACATGTGTTGACAAAAAGGTTACTATGTGTTGACAAAAAGTGATTTCCAAAAAAAGTGCCTAGTCCCATCCAAGGGCTATACAAGGATGTACGTATATAGTGAATACCTATTTGATAGTGGATAACTTTACAATCTGTATAGCTATTATGGTCATAATATTAAAAATTCATAGAGCTATTGTACATGCATGCATTGCATAGTTAAGTGATGTACGGTTACGGTAATCACATTACCCAGTACTTCGCCAGTCTTGACCATAAAACAGATACTTAACAAATGGATACCTATACTCATCTACTATGTTCTTCACTAAAGTGCCTCATTATTGTCAATCCTTAGTGCTTGTCATAAACTATGTTTACGTCGTATGTACTATACTAACAATACGAAGAAAATATTGCCATAAAAATGTATTTCTCAGAAAACAGCGGGTATCTGCATCATTGTACGTTAATAACTGTATACCTAGTAACTCAAAATTCTTGTAGCATTAATGAGACAGTAATATGACTACAGCCAATCTTGCTAGTAACTTAAAGCTGGGCCCACATTATAAACACCTAGTCTAGCTTATGGCATATCCAAATGGTATTAGTAGATATTACACCTAACAAACATGCACTTATGTATGGACTATCTGAAAAAATGTGTATAGAGGTAGATATATTGTGTAATAAAATTACCTACGATTTTTTCTTGAAAAGATGACATATATGTATTATTCCACTTCCCAGTCCCGACCACTACAGTTGTATAGTTACTTAGTTCTTATGCACTATCAATTTTTTTCTTTTTCACTGCTTACGCATTTGTACTGCATTACGCTGCATTGTCCTATTTTTAATGCATGGCTGCATGTGTATCATAAACAGAAAGTGAGAGTTAGTGTAAGTATTTCAGAAAATTTTGTGCCGAGATTTAGAGTATAGTGTAACTAGTGTCGAAAAATAAATTTTATTCATCAGAATAAAAAATTAAAACTTTAGTAGCCAGCGCAAATAATAACATGTGTATTTTTATCTGCTGACAAATTTTAAATTCTAAAAATAAATGCAATATCGACTATAGAATAAATATAAAAATTCATGTACAGAAATGTACAAAATGTTTAATATACAATCTTGTCGAAGTTAAACAATAACTCATAACAGTTTTTCTGTGTTTAAGTCCTACAAGACTTAAACACAATGGCATCTGTCCGTCGGACACTTCTTTTTGGAGTGGACATTGCAACGGTCTAAGCAATAAAGATCAGCACCGGGTTTCTTCTTAAAAGGTCCTATTGCTTTGCAGCTGGTGATACACCGACACATCATTTTGGGACAATTCGGGGGATACCTCATACAATTGTCTTGACACCAACTGTCTATCCCGGGAATACTATTATCCCCGAATCCACTGCAAACTTGAGATCTAAATTGAAAATAAATAAAAATGGTTGACAATTCGGAATTTTTTAGTAATTAATTGCATTATTGTCTTGAAATACTTACTTGATTACTAAAGGTTTTAGAGGATGTCCTATCTTTGTTTTATCTTCGTAATAAAGTATATTTGGACTTAGTTCTTCTGGAATGGAGGATTCAGGAAGAGATCTGAGGTCATCCACTGCAGGTGGTTTAATTGTAACATCACCACAATTTTTAAATGTTTCTTGAGGTCCACAGCCCATTGCTTCCGTCCCGTCTGGACAAGTTCCCCAAGTATTTCCTGATTGAAAACACATTTGGCTATGAGTACACTTTGAAAAAAATTGTTAATTTCAATGCAAATTTCACTGTAAATAACAAAGTACCTGTAGTGTACGTCCATTGTAAAACGCATATTCTGCAGAAAAGGGACTCCGGTAATTTTACTCGTAGGTCAAATACTTGCGTTGCTTTTGTACTGTTTGTCACTTGATACTTCTGAGACAACTTCCCATCTTCCAGAACGAAAGAAAGGATGTTTCTAGTAAAACAAAAATAGAGGATATTTAGTTAATTTTATGATAATTATGTCCATTTATTTTGTCATCACATACAAAGCAAAATTTTTCTCAGGAATTTGCACAAGGGAATTTATCACAATAACACAAAAATAACACATTTAATATATTATTTGATCCGATTTTCTTACTTGTCCAAAGCCTCCTGTGTAACCTCAACCCGTGAATTTACAATTCTGGCTATTTTTATTTCAAAATATCCTAAGTGGTTTGCCGTTAGCTCTACTTTGATATCGATCGTCTAAAGGCACATTAGAAACCATTAATTTTGCCAATCAATAAAAATTAATTAGCAATGGATTATGGATGTATTTGTAGGTACAAGGTAGGTTGATATAGTAACCGCTGTTACAAGGTATGGAAATAATTCGGATATAAAACCACTCAAAACCACTTATGGGGTTTTGTCCATTGCCAAAGTAGTATCCAAGGCTACGGATTTTGGGTCAGTTGCAGTCCCCCATAAGTGGTTTTGAGGGGTTCTGGGGAAAATTATTTCCATACCTTGTAACAGCGGTTACCATATCAACATACCTTGTGTAGGTACTTACCTGTCCAGATACATATTTTCTTGCGATGATACTGTTTCCATACTTTCCTCCTATTTCATGAGCTCGAGGAGGTTCATCTGCCCAATTGTCTCCACAAACTCCACATTTGCCTTTGTTATTTTGCATAACTAAAAATTATCAGAAATTAGAAAAGGAGTTTATTTAGGAAATGTTTTCGTTTGACATCAATTGACTATTCTAGTTAACTTTTAGTTGATACTTACCAGTAAATCCACCGCACCACAACTCATTATCATTAAAATCTACAGGATTAGGATATCCGAATCTCCACATCGAATTTCTTGAAGGAGGCTCCATCAGTCTTCCATGCGATCTCACTGATTGCACCTAAGAATCACAATAATAAATATATTATAACAAAACGGATAATGATCAGATGGTCAGACTAATGTAGTGAAAAACTTAAAAACGAGCAGAAAAGAAAACTGACTTGATCTGAAGATATTGCTAAAACGAATAAAAGTGTGTGTATGGATAATTTCATGTTATCCAATTAGGCGTTGGCAAATCTGTTTTATTCTGTATTGACGAACACTTTGAAACGACACTAGAATTTTTGGCACCCTAATATTTCAACGAAATCTAAATCGACAATGACCGGAGTCATGCCTTTATTTCGTCTTATTTATACAAGTAGATGCTTTTGGTATTCCAAAATAATGCCGGTGTTCCTGTAAAAATGAAAACAATCAACATAACTGTATTTAGCATTTAATTTTCTTTTACAAAGACACCTGCTGCTCAATTTGTAAATTGTCATCGAGTGAATACACCTACTCCACTCCTTTATGACTTCAGTAATTCTTTGTGCAATATTAGTGATATGCATGACATCGGGCAGCAGGTAAAACCATAAATTAGTATCAACCTTCAAAGGTCAACTAACTAGTATAAGCATAGCATAGTAAAAGGGAAATGAAAGAAAAGTCGTATCCACCTGTGCTTGTTAATAGAATGGAAGGCATGAGTAAAATAGTAAATCATAATACAGTTTTATAAGGGAGGACAGAACTACAAATTGATCGTAATGTATATCCATCACTTTGTACCTACTTATCTAGAAAACGACTTTTCTGAGATTTACAGGTAACATCGTCATTATTTCGTTAGTAGTATAATAAATAGTGTAGGCAATCGAAAGTCCGTTTTATGAAGGCAGTCGCATGCCGAAAGAAAGCGAACGTATTCCCTGAGGTAAAAAGCACGGCAATACAATGTGTGTCTAGACATTTTAAAGCCGTTTTATAATGATGCTATTTATACATAGAATGCTCAGGATATGGCCATGTCTAAAACGGTACATATGTAAACCCTATTGCACCTCACCGAATTTGGAACTGTGGAACTGAGGAGGATTAATGCCAAGATTAATCCATATAGACGAATCTTGGATTAATGCATTGCTAATCCTTCAATCAATAAAATTGGATCAAAGAGGAAATTATCATTTTTCGAAGAAATTTTTATATTGAATTTTAGGGATGACAAGAGATTATGGAATTTCAAGAATATACATGCCAAAAGACGATTAGCATGAAAACTGTCTCTAAAAATGTTTTAAAAAAGTGGAAATTACCTTCGATTGAATCCGAATAACTAATTGTCTGAAATAAATTTCTGTATTCTGGAAAAACAAGTTGAGCAGTAGTAGCGAGAGATTTTTAATACTTGATGAACTTTTGTGAAATTCGTCACATATGCCTCGCGTAATTACCAATACTTTAAAACTCAGTCTAAAATATTATTACAACGCTTTGAGAATTTGATCTAGCCGGTTGAAGTCCGGATTGAAATGGAAATCCCATCTTTTGTGTAAATAGTGTAAAGTTTGATATTGGGCAGAGACCATGGCTAATTCAAAATACTTAAAAATAAAAATATCATACTCTAAACCATACAGGCTTGTCCTTTTAGGCTGTACACTAAAATTTATAAAAATACTGTTTTGTATAGGAGCGGTGTAATTTTCTTTCGGGTTTTAAGCCTTCGCATAGGAATATAGGAAGTCCAGAAATGGAATCATATGAGGCTTTGGATAAGATTGAAATTTGCTCCAAAATTCTTAGCCATTGGATATTAGCATATTTTATTACTCCATTAAACCTTTATTTCTGTTCTGAACATGTGAAATATTTATTGCTCCCTTTGTTGTCCGCAACTTTCACACTGAGATGTTTTATTACTTCTACCTAGAGCTGGGGCATTCCGTTTCACACTAAATATGTACATGTACGTAGAAAGTGAAACACTGGAGTTATTAATCTCTCACGAAGTTAAGGAACCATGCATTTCTATAATCTTATTGTAGTAGCCTTTCCGTGAAATTTTATGCCTATTACCGTAAAATGCATTATACCGTATGTGCACAATCATGCATTAACCGTATGAATGAGAATAAGTATGCTAGAATATGAATCAAAACGGTAAACTCAAAACAACGTTTAATTTTAATTCCAAATGATGGAAACAGGTTTTTAAGTATAGTAACACTACAATGAGGTATTTGTCCAAGTCACGTTTTAAACTTCAATAAACATTTTGATAGTAAATAGTTGAGTAAGGCAATAATAATACACCACGATTATTATTGATTCCTGAATTTCTCAGTATATTTGTATTAAAAACTGATTATGATTAATTTATTGAACATTTCCCGCCACAGCTCAGTACAAATCTCAATAAAAATTGATTAAAAACCATTAAATATCAATGATCTTATTCGTTTGGTATTTTATAATCGTAACAAGTACGAAATAATATTTCATTATAATATTTTAGAGGATTCTTTTCAGATTATTTCCCAAGCAATTTACAACTTACGCGTTTTTATGAATCAATAACACAAAGGGGAAGTTGTTGGTGAATTTTACGAGAGAGGTAAATTCAAGATCAGGACACTTTTGTTATCAGAAAAATTGTGAAATTAAGGATGGAATTTTGTTTGCGTGTATTGCATATTGTATGTATAATAGGCGCAGAGTAGAATGTTTTATATTATGTACTATTTTGTAGGTAATGTATATTAATTTGTTATCTCACGCCGCGCGCCGTTATGATTGATTTCACAAATGAAAACAACAGCAATTCTTTTCCGCATCGGATGCAGAAATATTTTCTGATGACTCAGGTTCTGAAACCTGTAGATCTTCAAACCTTACCCTTGACCATACTTTCCCACTGGGTACACTGCCAAGGGGGGTATAATGGATGAATCTTGTACTTTTTCTGGGGGGGTGTAGGTGGGGCGCGCCCCGTAAGGGGCGCGAAATTTTTTTGAAAAGGGGGCGCAGCAGTATAGGAAAACGACCATAAAATTTTTTATCAGTGATAAACAAACGCTGCCTTAAATGTCAATATTTTGTTTGAAGTATTTGCACCGTTCCTAAAAATTAGGTATAAACGAGCCTCACAGAGATTTTTGGACCCATTTCATCATATATGCACAAAATCCAGCCAAGCACGTATACAGAATTGAGTTTTGGAGAGGGCTAAGATTTTCAATAGATATTTAAAGGCTATATACTCGCGCGTAGCGCGAAAAAATTTTGGCATTTTTTGACGGAAATGAGTCTAAAATGGCCTAAAAATGGCAAATAATCGCGCCGAGCGCGTAACAATTTTGGCATTTTTTAGAATGGCCTAAAATAGCAAATAATCGCGCGGAGCGCGAAAAATTTTAGCATTTTTTGCCGGAAATGAGTCTGAAATGGCCTAAAAATGGCAATTAATCGCGCGGAGCGCGAAAAAAATTTGGCATTTTTTAACGGAAATGAGTCTAAAATGGCCTAAAATGGCAAATAATCGCGCGGGTCGCGACATTTTTTGCCATTTTCTTGAGAAAAGATTCTCTTTTTCATGGATTTCGAAAGCCCATCCCTCTATACGTCCTTGAATCCAGCACGTCCCGCTGATATTAAAACAGTAATAATAAAATGGTTCAAAACATTAAAAATTAATGCTGCATTTTCATCGTATCATTTAAATTTTGTTATTCATATTTAATTTGAAGTCGGCCAGGAGGGGTAGGTCTTCTCTTTTTTGTGAGTTTAAGGTCCCCTGGCCGACTTCGTCGGCCAGGGGGGGGTCTCAATACTTCTTAGGCCAAGGGGGGTCTCTGGCCGACTTCGTCGGCCAGGGGGGGTCTCCGTACATTACAGCATACCTAGGTGGGAAAGTATGCCCTTGACCTTCCATGACCTCTACTTTCTTCATACACCATGTACGAATTGAAAGCTGTTTTTGCAAAATCAAAAGTTGTTCCAGATGGCCCTTTATCCAGTTCTTCAACAGTCCCAACAATCTTGTCCATTTTCTGTCCATTCGACGAGATTTGAGCCGAGCAATCGTCTCCCTCAAGCAATTCATCATTGGCCTCTGCCTCCAAACTTTTCTCGCTTTTATTATAAGGTGTTAAGGGCGTCAACCTTTTCTTTCCTTCATGAGATGGCGAGAAGCTGATGGGCAATAAGAATTTCACAAATTTATTTTTCCCACCACGGCATTTTGACTTTTCTTGGTTGCTTAAATCAAAATCAAATAGTTTTTCGGCTCTGTTAATTTCCCAAAGTTTCCAATCGTCATCCAATGAAGCATCTGAAATGTCATGTACGTTTTCATTTCTGGTTTTCGTAGATGGTCCGGCAGCTTCCTCTTTTGTAAAGTCCGGGATAGAATGTAGTGAATCCTCCCCAAGAAAAGATAAGCTTTTAAGCTTTGTGGTAATTTCTTCAGACTGAACCTCGCCGTCTTCATAAAATCGCTCCAGAAGTTCCAGGAAAACGGGAGAAGGTAGATCACGTCGGGATTCGCAAGACTAAATGTACAATAATATTCCATTCTGTTAATTTTTTATTATGACGACACCCCAATAACTCTAAAATAAATAATAAAATAAATGATAAAGACAGTTGGTTTAAACTCCAAAGCATTACCTTTGATGCCGAGTCCATTTTAAGTGTTAGATTATTTATTTGAGACTAATATTTGAGATTTTAAAAGAGTTTTGTGATTGCTCTGCTCTCATTGCTTTCTTCAAAGTGACTGTCGACGGAATAGTGAATAATATCATTTATTACATCAAAGTATAGCCAAAAATAAATATGAAAACTCTGTATTCCAGCCGGTATTTCCAGCCGGAGACGAAACAGATTATCAAAGGTTTTAGAATTGCAAAGACTTTACCACGATATGAGCTTTTCTCTGTTAAGGCTTTACCTCATTTTGATTTTATTCCTTTATACTAACTACGAAGTGCTATTAATATTATGAGGTAATATTGTGCATTGGCAGATTTCATTCATCATTGAGATAACAGTAATAACAACACTACAAGATGTGAGATTTTCGTCATGAAAATATATTTGGCCGCTTTAGCCTGTCTTTTAAGACTTATCAGAAAATCAGAATACAATATAATAGTAGAAGGTATACTTTAGATACTCGCATACATGCCATTTACAATATTTGGATCCGGTTGAAGGACTCCTACGAGGGAATCCCCCTAAGGGGGTATTATTACTCCTAAGGTACTCAAAACTACTAAAGGCTAAGCTAATTTACTACTCATTTTCATAAAATCATATTAGTTATACAATATTTTTATGTAATTTATTTTTCAATTGGTTTTAGATTTATAGAAATATTTTCATTTTCCTTAGATTTGGAAACTTTGAAAATTTTGAGAAGGTCTGAAAATACCCGGTTTCGAAGTTTTATTGCGGGGCCTGTGCTTCACGGTAAAATTGTTTCGAAATTAAAACAAATACTGACGCAGAAACCTGTTGAAATAGATAGGAGTACTTACTAAGAGCCTAGTAAGATAATGGATAATTAAATTGATGCAAGCCCAATCAAAAAGATTTTGTTTAATGGGAGACAAAAATATATAATATACACGAGTCTATCTTTCAAGTCTTTAAAGCTTGCCTAAATAATTACCTTTTAGGAGTTGAAACTTTGAAACCCTTAGGGCTATTTCCCTGCTCTTGATTCTATAATAAAGGTAAGTAAGTAGTAATCCTCTACGATTGCTTATTATTTACTACCAGGTTCTACTGTGTTCGCAAATATTATCAATGAAACTGGAAATGTAGAATTTTATCTTGTCTGTGTGGTCTTCTTTTTGTTCGAGGTTTCCCAACTTCAGATTATTTTTCTCTTTCTAATATTATTCAGCAAATCCTAAAAGAATATTCTCTAAAATACACTAAAAAGATAATTCCATCAAAAAAAATATTACTGGAGTGGTTTAAAAAAATACTTATTGATAGTAATAATAGCGTTAAAGAAACATTGCTTTCAGTTTGTTTCGTATTCATGGCTCTTCGTAGGCTCTTCTTTGATGTTCCAATGAGGCATGATGGTCGGATCAAACGAAACGAATCAAAGTGTAGTTTTTTCAGGACCAGGACGAGGGCTTAAAGCGGAATGATGACGAACAATAAAATCCGTTATTTGAATAATAAAATATTGCAAATTGTTTACATGTTATCTTCAGCGTTAAAAAGTTGGTGACAATGATAAAATATACTTAGGTTTAGAGTTATAGAGAATAAAGTTGAAAGATTGGAATAAAGCGAGTAATGAGTAAAGATTGGGCGGATGACTATTTCCTAAAGATGTAAGAATAAAATAGTAGCATCTATTCCTGCGTAATACAAACAACTGGAGTTGTATGCAATGATGTTTGAAATTCGTATCGTAAATGCAAAATGACAATGAAAGCAAGCGTAAGCGTAGGTAACTCACCTGACGTTTTTTTGCTATTTGCGTGGAATATACTTTTGTCCAAACACTTAATTATTATTCATCCACTGTAAGATACTCTGAAAATCATACTCTAGATTTTTATGGGAAAACCAAAAAAAACATTTAATTGTTAGGTTAGAATATAGAGTGCTGCATCCTGATGATATCAGATAATGCAGAACGACACAATTGCAATGGTAAGATTAAGATATCTGTTTGATATATCAAATGCACGTAAATTGTAATGATGTAGCTATTGATGGACTAGTAATTTATAGGACAAGAAATAATAGGAGTAATTGTCAGATGTATTTTCCTTGGGATTTCTTTAATTGGGCTAATAGAAGCAGACAATCCTCTTCGCCAGCTACCTATTGTATAATGATTTTACGACCAGCATTGTTTGACGATCGTGCTACATGACAGTTTTCTTTACTCCATATCTATAAGCACCTCTCATTATTAACTACTTACGCAACTCCACCACGTACAAAAAATATTATATTCATATGCATGCGTCCAATGCAATATATTGTGGTTTATGCATTTTATATTACTCTTGCTAACCACAATATTTTGCCATAAAATTACATGTTCATCGATAACTGAGTAGCATAAGGTAGCTAATGAATACAACCTATCCTGATGCAAAATTATTAACTATATACATTTTTAATAAAGCGACTTCCTATATACATATTTATACCACCTAGCGAGATGCACCTTAGCTATAGACCACTTTTTGTGATTGCAGAGAATGTTCTTTTATCACTGCACTGCCTTCAAACTATTTTTTACACTGTCGCTCGTATAGTCGCCTCATCTACTCATGTAAAACTAATCAGATAGACAATCCTTTAACGTGACCATATAATAAATACAATTTATAAGGCTATTTATAGGTTAAGTCCAATGGCATTAAATACCAAGAATTTGGGATTAAGGGAAAATACAATGACGTTGGTGGGCAAAGTGACATGTTCAGATTTTCATATCCTACAATGTAAAAACTCAATTTAATAAATAAAACCTATTCTACTTGATTATAACATGTAGTAACACTAACCAACACAAAGAATTCAGAGAATCTAATATGTTCGTAAGTTTTAGGAAATGCATAGTTTAGAAAGAAGGATAAAGTATTAAAAAGTAAGAAATAACGCTGGAAAGTCCAATGCGGATATAAATGAAGGAATATTTCGGTAAAAATGAATTTAGATTTCGTAGAGGTAAATTCTCAGTAAAAAATATGACCACTGTGGGTTTTGGATGAACGTACGTGTAAAGAATAACATATTATTGTGAATATAATGTTTTACAATGTGTTACATTTTGCATAGCACATAGTTAAAGAATTGATAAGTAGCAAGTAATTTCCATTTCATTATGTATACATGTGTCTAAAATCTGTAGCATTGGAATAATGATAAAATATAATCTACAACTGCACAGGTAAACAAGGGGAAGTAAATCATTATGCTCCGTCCATTCATTACTCTCTGCATTAGTTTCTGATACCTTGATGTGTTACTTTTTGGCTTGATGGAAACTATACATCGTTAACTAATGCCGTAATATCCTGATACTTAATCATAAGTGTTCACTCACATGCATATTCCATCCTTTGTCCATTCATAATTCCTCAGTATTCATATACATCGCGAATTGGACGTCAGCATGTTGTAATTTTCCTCATTTTGCATTACACCATTCTGCATTTTCAGCGGAATTTGTGACTACAATGCCCAGCCATATCATTCTTACTTTCTGGGTTTGGACTAGTTTTCTGACTTCCAATTGACTTCACTAATTAACTTCAAGCCACTAAGATTATTGGAGAACAGTGCTTACATAATTAGAAAATAACGATGAATAATTTTGTCATCGCGTACATCGTCACGCTCACCCTAGCGGGAGTTGCCACGCTTGTTTACGTTTCTCAAATGGATTTCAATTCTCAAACTAAATCTGATTCAATGAAAGATGGTACAGTTTGGTGTAACAATGGGACAGTTGTCCCTAAGTGTCAAGTGTTTATTAATGATAGTGGCAAAGGACGATCAGAAATATTGCCGACTAAAGAATATCTTCTAGGAGAGACATGCATGGAAAATAATATTTTTTATATCGAGGAATCTGCAGGTAAAATAGAAATTTTGTCTTCAAGATTATTAATTGATTTTCACATTTTGCTAGACTGTTTTTGCATTGCAAACCTAAATAATACAAAAAATGTGCTCAATAATTGTAACCTTTACCTTCTTTTAACCTTGAAGTTCTTGTAGAGCTACTAACTATTGGTTCACATTTACCGGAAACTTTATCTGTTTGCACAAATCTGTATCTATGCTTCGTGTATAGACTGACGTGCTGAACATATACCTCGGAAATCTGAACTCAATACTTTGTGTGTATGTAATAATGCTATGCACGTTTCTTTAGTAGTATATCTTATATCTATCTATTTACAAAGTAAAAGAAAATAATTATTTTTCTGGGTATACCATGCTAGATTCCTCTAAGACAATATTATGGTAAACTTACTGCAATTCCGTTATAATAATGAGAATTGACATCTTTTTTGTTAATAAATGAGAAATCGTCATCGTTCACAACATCTGAATCTATGCCTCATAGCTACATGATAGATACATAACTTGAAATATTATAGTCAATCTTGTTTACTAAGCCTTTCCAACGACTTTTTGTAACGTGTAATTACGTTTATGCTTTTTATCCGCAGATAAAATAGAATTACAATGCAGCGCACCGTATCCAATCAAACTGGATTATTTTGATGTCCCAGTAAGAATTCTTTACAATAAACATTTTCAATCATTCATTTTACTTCAATTAATTTGAATTGTTTTATAAGGAAACTTCAATGCCCAATTCCGACGATGATAATTTGATTACTGAAGAAGAGAAAAAGAACCATATTGCATTGAAACTGAATACGGAATCGAATTGGACTGGAAAATATATTGTCAGATCCCTGGACAATGAAAATATCACATCCAACTTGGTGTTGACATTTGGTGGAGATGGTGAGGAACCCACAACATATATTAACATCCATTTCAGTCCAGTAAACAAATTCTCTTTGACTTATTTACAGTTCTTGAGAAACACGAGCGCGTAAAACGTTACTGCTCAAGCACAAGTGGATATTACTACTCGAACTTTTACTCGGAACTGCAGCCGTTAGTAGAATTGATAGCAAGACGTCTTTTACTCGCCGATAAGGTTGCCATCAACAAATATGACAGCAAAAAACCCGTGGAGGATTTACCCCGAGAAAAGATAATTCTGGAGAATGTTGTTCGCCAGGCCCAGGCTGTGGATTTAAGCAGTAGATGGGCGGAAAAGTTTTTCAGAGATCAAATTGAAGCCAACAAAGATATACAAAATGCCCTAATAAAGATGTGGGATAAAGCCGGAAAGAGACCAGCAGGACCACCCGTGGATCTTTCTAGCGAGATTAGACCCCAAATAGATTTGATCAATCATGAGATGCTGAAAATTGCAAAAGCAACGATTCGCGTCCGAGGAGCATACCACTGCATCTCTGAGGTAGAGAAAGATGCCCGATATATCACATTCCTCTACAGTTTAGATGATCTCCACGAACAAGCACTTCGAAAAGCAATTACAAATGTGTGCAAGTAAATATTGTGGGTAGGAACTATTGTTAATTATTATGACTGACACTGTGTGGGGGGAATCTACTTAATTCTAGTTATGAATCCATCCTGTTTAAATAAATAAACTCTTGTTTAATTTCACCAAAGAAATTACAATCTAAATGTTTCATTACTTTTTATCCTAGAAAGATAGATGTGCGTTCTTATTGTTGTGCGTTGATAACGTTGTGCATTAAATTAATTTCATAAATGTAATTTAGATTGGAGTGATATTGCAGAAACTTTTTGTTTAAAAGTGACATGCACAGAGATTGAATTTATTACGATGAAGTATTCTTATAAATTGATTTTTTTTAGTAATCTGTGTTAGTAAGCAATAAAATAAATTGCCGTAAACAAAATAAAGGCAATAGGATAAACCGTTCTGAAAATAGAATCAATTTTGTCTGAAGTAGTATTTTGATTTCCCACCAGCCATTTAGTAGCAGCGACTTTAATACTCTCTTGTTTACCATTATCCACCACACAGTCTCCATTTTGGTTTTCTTCAGCAGTTTCAGATTTCGAAAGATGATTAATGATTATGAATTCCACAAGCGTAGCGAATACAAAAGTTAAACAACTTCCAGTCCACTTGTCAATTGCTTTTGTGTAGGCTGTCGTTGGGACAGTAGTGTTCAAATGGCTCACTTGAGTCGCCATTACATACAGGGTGGCTAGGGCGGTTAACACTCTTGCTGTTACAGATTTTTTATCCAGGAAAGTTCCTAACCAAGCTGCAATCACAAACATGGTACACGGGATGTAAACATTAACTAAGTAAGGACTGAATATTCGAGAAAATACTAAATCGAATTTCAAACAGCTGTAGGTCCCTGTGAATCCGAAACAAAATCATTATTTATATATTCTGGAGATGGAAGAAATTCAGTGTACAAAAATATCTATAAAATATAATTTTTACCCGTGTTGGTTGTGGTATCGCATTTACTTTGTGAGAATGTCTCCAAATCGAACTTTGAAATAGCCAAAGTAGATGCGATTTGAATTGGATCTACTTCCTTCCAATGAAACGAGACTTCTTTATCAATGTATCCATCTGTAAATTATTTTCTATGGACATTACACTATAAAATATGCAGGATTTTCTATACTGGATAAAGTAATCACTCACAACTAGCCATCTTCATCGAACATGTTTGTTTATCAAAAGGAAAACTTTTGTAAGTCATTGGGCAAGACAATTTCAAGGATATTCTGTGAAAAAGAAACACACAGTAGAGACAAACAAAAGTATAATTCTAAGTGAATTGGCATTGCTGGAAGTCAGCATTATTAGGAATTACTACCTAGAGCTATACAAAATATCTCCTGATGGATAAATACGAATGAAATGGTTTGGCTTCATTAAATCGTGAAGTCTGGATTCTTTTTCGTTGGAAAAGAAAAGATCTGGCGTCCAAACTTGAGTTACATCCAATAAAGTCAAAAATTTCAAGTTGCTAGAAGCTGCAAATAACGTGTCATTGAAGTCAATGGTTTTTTATTTAATTTCGTAGCAATGAAACAATTTTTGAAAAAATCCAAACTTACAAGATGCGTTATAAACGAGACGCTTATCTTGCCATTTCTGTCGGAATGTAATTTGAATACCATATTTCTGTATTTTTAGATTCAAAAAAGTTTAATTTCAGATAGATGTTTAGTTCTAAATGTTTGGAATGAAATAACTATTAATATTGTAATTTACATGGTCTTTTTCATCAATGAAGTCAATATCCCGAACATACAAATTGGTTTCTACAACAGTGGGACCTATAGATAGATTCAGAATTGTTACTACATTTTTTTAGTGTTGGTTTAACCACAGTTTGGTTTAACTAATTAGGTGTTAGTAGAAATATCGTTGAACACAAACCAGTTCCCCCTTCCCCTGATGGACGAACCCGTTTATCGTAATTGTTGTTTTGAAGAAGATCTTTTAGTTGTAATTGTTCCTCCTCTTGATCGTTACACCTGTGAAGCGTAGATAGAAAAATAAACTATTAAACTGTATTTAAAAGGCTGTAATGGATTGCAATTTTATTTGCCTGTTAAATAATACTTACCATCCGGAATTAAAATTTATGATTACAATGAAACACAAAACTAAAATATTTTGTTTCTGCATTGTCGAATTTTCTATAAGTTTTTTAAACTAAATGTTATTTATGTACAGTAAAAACACAGAATGTTATTTGTCTGGACAATATTTTTTCTTATCTTAAGTTGATCTACAACAACGAATCTGAGTTTCTCTCTTCTAACAACTCACAGAGACAGACTATTAACATTTACAGCAAGTATTCGTTCATTTAAATAACCTCCGGTTAACATCAGCTCGTTTTTTTAAGCATGAGCATGCATTTTTTGTCTTATGTCCAACATTAGTGATGACGGATGACAACTGTCCTTATGTCATACTCCTGCCGACATATACCAAATTATATACTCCCTACTATTTTGCTATCTCATAAAATGTTAATTTATTTTAGCAATTGAAAATGTGTATTTGGCAAATGGTTACTAAACAGTTTCAATTCAACTGTACATGTATTATGCTATATGAATGGAATATTATTTTAATTTGTTCAACTCTTTATAAGTTCTAACCAATATTCTATTTATTAAGTTGACCTTCTGGTGATTAACTCTAGCAGCATTTAAGTTTTGAAGATCTCACGACGGACGGGCGAGAACTCATTGCCTTTAATATGATGACATGTCTCTGACGCAGGAATGGAAATTGCAATTGATGTTTGTGTCATTTGGAATTGTTCTAAATACTAATAAATCGCATAAATTATGGTTAGTGCTCTATAATTCTATTTGTGCATAGAAAGTATATCAGTAAGTATAAGCAGGGTTGTGGTGTCCGGATAGGAAGGTGTGGACAAAAGTGGATAAAAGTGGTTTTATCCAGGGCAAAACTAGTTTTGTCCTGGAAGAAATTAGTTTTGTCCACTTTTGTCCTGGATAGAAAGTGGACAAAACTAATTTCATCCTGGACAGTAATAGTTTTGTCCGGACAAAACGCAACCCTGAGTATAAGTAGCAATTGCTATGTACAGGGTCGCCAAAAATAAATATTCCACAGCACCCCACGGGGTATATTTCACACATATACGTAGATACTTAGCTTAGAAGTGGAAGAATATCATTCTTTTCACTATGTAATACTTTTTGAATCATTTAAAACACAAGTAAGCAAACATACATAATGTAATACGAACGAGAAAATCATGCCTGTATTTTTTTCTATGCATAAAGTGTAGTTGAACATTTATTTAATTGTTACTACACATTCTGTAATTACTCACTTCATAGCTTAACGTTGTTTTGTCCATCGGTTCTGTTCTGTTATAAGAGGTGGGCGACATACTATAGATAAGATATTCTTTCCATGGCACAGGCCGCAATAACGGGCTCATTGCCAACTCCTCGGTACATGTTTGTTTTGTCCATTCTAATAACTGACTGTAGTATCAAGATTGAAACTCGCCCTTCATGAAATTTGGTGATGTCTTTTGGCTTACATGACGTTGATACAATATCTCAAGTAAAGCATTTGGCAATAAAATATCACAACACATGAGACAAACGTATAATATAATATAACCTCTAACCAAGATCTGGATTCTGGACTTGTTGTTATATGGTATCATTGAAATAGTATTTTAACATTATAAACAGAGCTTATGTTTATCATTTAATGTCTCTTGACTCTATTTATTACGTCTTTAATTTGTTGTGGCAGCAAGGATCAAAACCCGTGATGATAAACAAAGTTAGCCTTACATACTCAATACTTGATGAGTGGATGGAAGCGGACATTACTTACTTTAGTGAATAGTGACAATGAGCAGTAATTCAATTCATTTAGCGAGTAAATGACCATGAATAATAATACTTATTAGTACATTCATCACAGCATATAAATATAAACACCAAAAGCATTACACTTTTTAAGCACTAATTGTTAACAACATAATTTGCATAATTTATTTTGAGTTTTGATGCCAGTGCATAAATAGTAAGTAGTAAATGTAAAACTAAAATAGCAAGTGTCCATTCACGAAGTGTAATGCCGCATTGATGGCTCCCAACGAAAATCACAATATTATAAAAATAAATCAACCGTATTATTGAAAACACTAAAACCAAATTACTGCAAGCACATAATATATGTTATATTTTATTAATACTACTACTACTTCACAGCAGTAGTTAGAATATTGACATTTATTTCACATTAAATAATGTCGAATTAGACAAAACAATTAATATATTTTGTATTCAATAGGTCAATAGATGCATATGCTTGAAAGTATAGATGTAGGTATTTAAAATAAAAATAACGGATTCATTACAGTTTGAAATGTAACCGTTTTAACAATTTAGATAGAAAATATTAGTACTTAAATGACGTTTGAACATTTGTGTCGTACATTCTTTGTTAAAAATACGTATTAATGTATTAATTCCCTTTCTTCGTAAATAACAACCAAAAAGGTAAGTACACAGTCAGTAAATGTTAAATGCGTAAATATCAGGTACCAAATTATACTCACTTTCATCAGTAAACTAATTAAGTATTTAAAAAATATTGCACACTGCATGAATTATTAATGTCAATAACCTAAATTATAACGATCTCTATTAGCATACCTAATACTCAACACATTCTTGGTAACTTTGCAATAACAGTTTGACAAGTTCGAGTAACCTCTTTCTAAGAAATTGTTATATCTTTAACAGTAATTAAGTAAGTTGAATATCTATAGCTAGCTATACAGATTCATGTTTATATTACAAACTTCAGTCTACAATTTTGTACCAACTAAAATATTGTTTTGGCTGTACTGTTTTGGCAGATTCGTTCTTATGATACTCGCATTTCTCTCGACATCTGTCCTTAGCGACATAGTTCTTGTATTCGTTGTTGTAGTCATCTGACTTCCTGAGGGTCTCAGTCCAGTTCCTTAACAATGAAATTTGCACACATACATTTTGCATAATAACCAATGATTCATTTGGGTGTATTCTGTTAATACTCAAAAATGACAATATCTATACCGTAAAATGTGTAGAGAAATGTTTTATCATTTATTCAAGAAAAATATTTTAAGCTTACTTTTACACATTTGGTACTTTGTCTGTAATTGGTTAATTATTTGCTTTTTGCAAACAAAAATGATGAATATTCCAACTGCTTGAAAAACATTAATCATATCGGTGGCGACCCACCAGGGACGATTGAAGTCACCGTAATACCATGAAATTACTTCAAGGAACCACGTAGTGCTAAATAAATATTGGTATTGTTATTATTATTAATTACCCATCTAACTATCCATATTACTTGATAAATAATTCTTAAGAATTGTTCAATTTACCCCATTACGACCAAAAGCTTGACAAGAGTACAGAATCTGTGGATAGAATTAATTAGGCATCACTAAATAAATATTAACATTTTGATTAGTTGTTGTTGAGAATTTATATTGAAAATTATACAGGTTTTGATGGTGAGTAGAAGATGTAGACGATGATCGAACGGAGCTTGTTCCTTGACGAAATCTGTACAACGTGTAGAATGTGAGAAGCATAAATAGGAGATTCCAAACCATCAATACGCTCATAATGTAGTAGATGTAAACTCCTTGAGCATAAGGGGAAAGGAAACATGTGTACACTCCATACTCTGGGATCATTATTAAACTTTCCGGATCTCTGAAATTTTTAACATTATTGTTAGGTAAACATATATTATTATTTTTCATTTTTAAGATACTTCTTACGGAAATAAATGCTGTAATATGAATCCCACGGACAAAACTAAAATTGGACCACCCCATGAAAACAAAGTGTAGATACAGAATCGTCTGATTCCTTTGGATCTTTCTGACAGTGGTGTATTGCACCTGAAAATCCCATTTTGATTAAAAATAGCAGTGTAATGCAGTGTTATTCCTAAAATTAGGTCAAAAATTATTATTACTATCTACCTTAATGTCCACCATATGTCGAAATGTATTATGGAAAGCCAGCAGAAAGTACTCAGAAAGAAGAAATGTGCCAAAGCCCCTAAAATGTAATTAAAATAATAACAGTATGTCCGAGTAACCTCTGGAATAAAATCAAGTATTTATACGTTAATTGTTAATTACCATTAGCCTTGCAATAAAAAGTGCCACCATGTTTAACATCTCCAAAATTTCCCAGTAACCGAGCAATGGATAAGAAGACAAACATCAAGAACATGGAGATGACAAACGAGAGGATTGTCCATCCATGAATGTTTTGCTTTTCCCAAAGTAGAATATATACGGCAGCAGTCATCAGAAGAAACACCGAAGAAATCAACATTGCACCAACATAGTAATACGACAATTCTGGATCCTGCTGCTGTACAAATACAAAACGATACAAACATATAAACAAATAGTAAAAGAAACATTTAATGACTTTGCGGCAAAAGTTGACTCCGTGTAAAAGCGATTTTTGTACAAGTGTTTAGATCTTTGGAGGAAAGGGACTTAGGAAAACTTTTCTCAAAGATTCTTTGTATATCCTATGTAGATTGCTACAATTTATCACCGAAACTGTAGCAATTAAAACTAGCAGGGAGAGGATTAAAAGTAACTTCATTGTATTATTCATCAGAAATGAGCAGTACCTCTTGGAATCCTGGGCTACAGAAAAAAAGTACTTGGTCTTCTTCTTCTCCAGTGAAGTGATTACCCTTGCCCTTGGTGTAGTTTTGAATTCCGGAGATGCAATTGGGGTATTCTACCTTTTGCCATTTTCTGATAGGTCCAAGGTAACTAACTGTTCCGTCGCTGAGAACTTTTACTCTAATTTTTCCAGACTGGATTTTAATTATTAGTCCACAAGTCGGTAATTCAAATCAACTTTATAGTTTAGTAATAAATATCTCACGGAACACGTGGGCTGTCTGGTATTTCTCGAAATGAAAAAAAGTTTAACTGGTCTGGTTTGCAGATTAAAAAGACTCGTCGGTAATGCACGCGATGGTTATTAGCATTCTTCAGTTTCGTGTAAATATCCGAATAAAATGTTGGCCTCCTGTGAAGAAAAAAGATGCATGATTACATGAACATTTTAATTATTAATTAAACTCTCACCATTCTATTTGTCCAGAGTAGTAACAATTCCCCTCGGCCACATCAAAGACTTCTCCCAGGGGGCAGCATATTTTCACACAAGGAGTCTTTCCTTGTTTACAATCGATTTGGCACGTTTTCATAAATAATCCACTGTTGTTCGCTCTGTTAATTAATTTAGACGCTTTTAGAACTGAATGATATCTGGGAAAATTCTCATCTTTCATTGCCTTGTCATTGTCAGAGTCAATTTATTTGTCATATCATAGACCACAACCACAATAAACTTAGTACCATATTATGCAGGAGACTATATCTGTTGCATTTTGCATTTAATCAAATGCAATCGCTATAATGGAATTTAAGAACTCGACTTGTCAAAGTCTAGTTATAAATCAATTGAGCAAAACCAATGCAATGTAATGAATAGGCAGTTAGTTTTTTCTCGTAGTGTAAGAATGAGCCTCCCGTAGTGTAAGTCTTACGTCAAACTCCTCCCCTTTCCGTAAGAATCCTAGGCTACGCCAGAAAAATTGAGTTGCGAAACGTAAAAATGACTATGTTAACGGCAATAAGTAAATTTAGGCATTAAGCTTAATGCCTAGGCAATAAGCTTAATGCCTAAAAATGGCCGGCATTAAGCTTAAAGCCTAGTCTTTAAGCTTAATGCCTAGGCATTAAGCCTAATGCCTGAATTTTACTCGGCATTAAGCTTAATGCCTGGTCTTATTGCCTGATTTGGGTGGAAATCAATGTAAACAACAAAAACTTAAGTCTAATATACACATTCGATGTGTATTTATGTAAAATGCAAGAGTACACGGTTAGCGTTAGTCATGTAAAACAATATGGGATTTTTAAATATATTTTAATTTCATAAATTTTACTAATGTTCTATGTTACCACCTCCTCCATTCGGATTTCACAGTAAGCCGAGTGTTAAAGAGTTCCATTGGAGTAATCCTTGCAACCGAACCTCGGCGACAATTCAAACTTTCAGTTCAGTAATGTCTTGAGTCTTGAGTTTCATAAATGGTTTCGTAAATGCATGATTTAAAGTGTCCCCAAAGAAAAAGTTTCAATTGTCAAAATTTGTCATCTTTATCCATACTCAAGCCTGCCCAATGACTTATGAGGAGTGCCATTATCATGAGCCCATCACCACCCACGTAATAACCCCTAGTACCATGTCACCAATATTATAATTTACCTCAGTAACTTAGAGTTAATCGAATCGATTCATATTTCATTACAATAAACTATAAACTTAAAGATTTGCCTGTGTCCTAAATCTATCGTTATGTCGTGGAGTCATTTCTTCACATTTCGATCAGAAATCCTGGCATCTCCAATGCAACTCTATTGGGAAATCCGAATGGAGGAGGTGGTAACATAGAGCATTAGTAAAATTTATGAAATTAAAATATATTTAAAAATCCCATATTGTTTTACATGACTAACCCTAACCGTGTACATTTACATTTTACATAAATACACATCGACTGTGTGTATTAGACTTAATTTTTAGTTTTTTACATTGATTTCCACACAAATCAGGCAATAAGACCAGGCATTAAGCTTAATGCCGAGTAAAATTCAGGCATTAGGCTTAATGCCTAGGCTTTAAGCTTAAAGACTAGGCATTAAGCTTAATGCCGGGCAATTTTAGGCATTAAGCTTATTGCCTAGGCATTAAGCTTAATGCCTGAATTTACTTATTGCCGTTAACAACTACACTACGTTTCAGACTTACGGGCATACGTAAGTGCCCTAGTGCCCTCCCAGGATGTAGTTACCCAGGCGACTGGCATTATTCATGTTTATTCTACAAAGTTAAATTTGGAAATTGTGGCACCTAGCAACCAAATACTTACGGAAAATCACTAACTATTCTACGTAACCGTAGTGTAAGTAAGCTTCGAAAAGGAAGCCGCGTAAAGACTTACCCTACGCAAAGCCCAAAGTTACACTAAGGGATAAAACTAACTGCCTAATAAAGGAATAGTAATTCCGTCTTCCTTCCTCAATTCAAACTATTTGTACATATGTTACATATACAATCCAATATTATATTCACTGGTTTCATTTCATGATTTTGAGGAAAAATAGAGTAAAAATCAAAGTGAATGAGTCTATGTAATTTTTGAACTATTATTGCTAAGATGTTAATTTAGGCCAGGGCCAGCATACCTTTCTATGAAAAATTCATCTGGGTAAAAATAGTCAAAGCCGGCCTTCAGCATTCCTTTTGGTGTTAACAAGTTATCCAAACGGCTGGTTCTCTTCAAGATGGAAACATTATTATTGTCCTGTTGGTCATAATCATAAATAATATGCGCTGATGGCTCCGTCGAAAATAGCGATCCATTTACAGAATAAAATTCAGTGCCATTCTCGGGTAATTGATTTGCTTTAAAACCCACAAAGAATGTTTCACGACTCAGTTCTGAGCAAGACAAGTTTTGAATCTTGTTTAATCTAATTGTATCATCATATGAATTAAAAACCAATTACTGACACTGATGAGATTCTTAATCATTATGAAAATGAATGAATAAAGGAGAATTGTTTTTGTTTTGTACATTACTGACCTGAAAGTTCGAGGAATATAATCAGTCATGGCTATAGATGGGACAAAAAGGTCTTGCATGTCCCCATTTTCGATACCTGATGATTCTTCTGCTGATTCCAAATAATTTAAATACAAAACATTATCTTGGGCAATATCGGTTTCATCATCAAAGACCACGTCGGAGCAAAACACATTTATAGAGTTCATACAAGTTAAAAATAAAATTAAAACACTGAAAACTTTAGGTAAAAACACCGTCATTGCCTTTCCACGGTATTCTGATCGTGATATATTATCCTCGTTTACTTAGTGCCAATTTTCTTTTGTACTAGTACTAAAAATAGTCAACTCATTAATTGTAAACAGAAATAGGAAAAGAGACAAGTTGCTGTCGACGGTTCTGATGAAAGTACTCGAAAGCACTGAAAGAAAGAAAGAAAATTGCACAACGTCCCCCGACCTAATTTACAAAGTTTCATTTCTAATCATATTTCGTTGCATTATCATATTGTCACTTTTATCGGCTGGAACTGATGTTTTCTGTCGTTGAGTTTAATAAGAGTACAGTATTCAATACGGCGAGTAAGAAAGTTTTTATAGCATGTGGTGAATGATCAATTTGAGGCAATTAAGTATACAATTTACTGTTACACGAACACCCACTGTTTCACCAATCGAAAAGGTCAGTTCAAGCACGCGAGGAGCTTTTCCGACAATTTCTGCACTGAATTGTGTCTACTGAAATATTACATGTAATGTTTGTGATCTACCTTTTCCAGCTGGGCAATTTAATACAAAACGGCAAACGGACACTTTAGAGCAATCAAAACGATTGGATCTAAATTGCTCTATATAACTGCCTACCTACTTTAATTACATGTCAAACTAACCTACATAGATATTCGCAGTACAGCAGTCGGGTTCAATAATTTTTACTTGTTACGTACAGCAATGAAAAAAAGAAGAAAAACTCGGGCAAAATAAACCTAATTTCTATTTGAGACAATATCCGATCAGTGTATGTTATTATTTGGTAACGTCGAAGTAAGTCATGCGAAGGACTAAGAAAACACAGTTGAGACTTGCATTCGCGAAAAAGAAATTGGTATAAGTGAGGAAATCTTAAGAGTGTGGGGATATCTAGGAAAGTAAACACATAAATAGCTCAGATTAGCACAGAAACACGAAGTTCGGCTTGTTTGGTTGACACGAAGACACATCTATCTACTTAATTGTTAAGCTACCTACTCAATCATGACATATATAGGAACTTTATTTATTAAAGCTACGTGACGTGATGTTGCCTGACACTGAAAGACTTAGATTACAGATTGACATTTGAGTGGAGTGAACTGGAGCTCTGTCCGTAGAATACTGTTCCCAACTCGGCTTGGCATTCCAGTTAAATACAAAAGTCGGGATTTTCCAGAGTTGGCTAGCTATAGCTCACGGTGGCAAAACCTGAGTATGTTTGGAAGTGAAAACCAAAAGTGAAGATTGTCCTTTCTGTTGTGCAAATGTGTGTGACGAGTATAGCAGATACACATGGCTATGTAAAGCGTGTATCATAATAACACATAGCAGGATACAAGGCTAGTACACGACACGAAATTCATAAAGATTAGTTCCTAAGTACTATGTGTATGTTCTGCCAGTTATTAAGCCAAGGTATTTGGATTGCGGCGTCAGGGTATCGTTACTTGGTCTGGGTTTCATACCAGATTGCATTACAATCACTAGAAAACACAACAACAAGTCCCTCGAGTCCTTATATAATGACACTATTGATCCAAACTGCCGTTATCTGAGAATCTCACTTTTCAAGTGACGTGATGTGACTTCTTGAAATAATGTTATCCTTTCCCCAATGGAATTTCTTAATTAAACCCAAGTTTTAAGACCCTGTTTTTTGTAGGATTATGTATTAACACTTTGGTGAACTTTATGTATGCAATTACTCATTTGACCAGAAAACAGAATAGGAGCAGAGAGCTTATCTTTGCATTCAGCTTTTTATCTCAGGCACAGAACAAACTCAAAGAAACTTTGCAATATAGAAGCAAGGAGTGGAAGTGACTGTGCTTGAATAGTTACTAGATATATAGAACCGGCTCTTCGAAAGAGATATTCTAACTAATGGACGGGACAAGCGATTTTATTTGCATGAACAACCAGCAAGTAAATGAAACTTCAGATTCAAAATACAGACGTCAAACCACATTACCCTTTTGATCTCTCTGGCCTGTTTTATAGTTTCTTGTCTATGCATTACTCGAATTACTACCCACTTCACACAGTAACACATGGAGATGTACTTTCTGCGCTCTATATAATGGCCACCAACTTGTCTGCTTTGGGCTGAACGAGTTATTACTAACGCATGTAACATTGTAAGTGACAGGACACAGCCACAAAATGCCAAATGTACATGGCCAGTTCAATTCTCTATACTTTATTGTCCATTACCCGTTGAACACACGCATTATATTTATAGGAAGTACGACGACGGAGATTATAGTCATTTCTTAGCAGTTCTCCTTTCAATTTTTGTTTAATAATCAACTTTACTCTTTCTAATTATACATTCAAGTTTGAAGAATGAGTTTATTATTAAGATATTAATTCGTACAAAATTCTTGACCTAATGCTAAAGGCCACTATAAGTCATCCTTGTTGTTTGTTTGGAAAAAATTCAAATTCGTTTCATTTTTATGAATGTATAGTTAAATAATATAAGGGACCCGACTAATTGCAAACAAAAATTGGATTATAAAGAAAAATTATTTGGGAAGGGGGCAGGGCCCCTTGGCCCCCTCGCTGGGACTCTGAGCATAAATTATTAGCAGTAACCTAGCACGCTATGTGCTAGAAAAATGTCTAAATGTGTAAACATCCAGGGACTGCGCAAGCGCACTGGCATAGAATTCATCCGACAGACTACCCGGATTTCTTCTACTAATAGTCTACTGCTACTATTACTACTAGTCCCAAATTTCTCGCTAGTATTTTAGTGTGACACAATCATGACACAATACTCACTGTACAGAAATTATTTAATGCGCATGCCCCACTTTCTCCTTGTATATGAAATTTTCATAGTATTTTTAAAATTCAAAATTTTTAGTCAGTGGTTTGCGTTATGTTGTGCCTAACATTTTTCAGCTTCTATATATAGTTGTCTCTTATTTTAAGTTGTACAAAACCAATAGTTTTAGGTCTCAGATGTCAGAGAACTTATTGACCCTCCCTGGTGAAATAACAGTATACGACCATGGTGTGGTTGTATATAGTATATACGTAAACCGTTTGATATAACAGTTGCGCTTATAGTGTTCTATATTATGTCTATTTACATGCTAAAATAGATTGCATCCAGTCACAGCAAAAGTATAAATCCAACGAGATTAACTTTAGCCGAGGAAATAAAATTTGTTGGGTACTCGAAAGCAGAAGACACGGAATGCGGGTGTATGCAAAGAGAAATTTGCAAATAAATGAACTATGTTTAGGAATGAGCATCCTTTACTCCTCTTTTATTACCGGTGTCCATTTTGACTAGCTTAATATAATTGCTCTACTGATGTTTCCGGACAGAGTTTCGTGTTTTTTCAGTCCGTTTGCACTCCATCAAATTACCATTTCCTTTCGATGTTTACTTAAATGCATACACATATCTACATGAACTCAAGTACATATATGAACAGTGGGCTTCAACTTCAACGTATTAAGTTTCATAAATCCAAGGTTTATGGAAATCATCATCTGCAACCTGCACCTAACCATATTTTCAATATATGATAATATTTACTTAGACAGACAATGACTCACCAATGTATTACGATACTCAGTACACTTATAAATTATTTTTGCACATTTTTACTCAGTACTAGCAAATTATTATGGATTTTTGGGATATTAATTTCAAAATGTTCCTTCGTCAATCAAAATACTACTACGATAATATATTGTGGCTGAATAATAAACGTAAAGCAGATATTTTTCATGCCGTTTTAATTAAATTGTCAAACTTTCGACAGATCATCTCAATTTCTGACAGAAGTGAAGTGGATAATGGATAGAATATTATAAAAATATTTTCCTGCCCCTTTCAAAAGCGATCTGTCTAAAGTTTGACATTTTTATTGAAATTATAACCCTTTTTTACGTTTTATAGTGCAGAGAGTTTGTACATGTATTTTGAGAAAAGAAACCCTGTGAGGAAGATGCAGGGAAGGAAGGAGGCTTAGTGGGTGTGTAAACGTATTGCCATTTAGTTTTATTTTCTTATATCAACTTATGCTCTGTCGAATCGTTGATTTTTATGATGCTGAGCTGACATGGGCATCGAACATGTTCTCCAACTCAATGACTCGGTCTCTAATGTAATAAAGGAACAATGGACATGCATCCCATTCAACTTGTCACTCAGGACATTGTACCTATATATAATCTCCGAAAACTTATAGAGTGACTAAGTTCTCTTATTGTATTACTAAGATGAGTTCCAGTGAAAAAGAAAAAAAGACAAACATGTACATTTTGAAAAAGTTCGCAGATACTTACATAACATTTTCGCATGTAATATTGAAGCTCATTCATATCAACCGAAGTTACTTAGTGCAAATGTTTACCTTCAGAATTTATTTGCATAATTAATTTTCACTGCTACATAATAGGTAGTAGATATCCTTTAGTACGTGTATATTTTAATATGCAAGCTTCAATATCACATTTTCACGCATAAATTTTAACATGCAGCCCGATATATTTAGACACTTGCTCACGTTACAAGGTTTATTGATTAGATATCAATATCCTAACATTATATAGAACCTTGTATAGTAAACTACTTGTTATTCACTTCATCACAGACTGTATATCGTCATTATCTGAAATAAATACTCGCAAGTGTTAATTATGCTATATAGACAACGATTTGCGACCTGCTTTGACTACACATTTTGCCGGCGAACAAAGATCATCCTATAATAACACTTTTAGCATCTAAATATTGAACACCAAGGTTTCTATTTTCTACCGTATATAAATTTACAAACATTCTTCCCCGACAGCTACGACTCCTCCATGTTTGAATATATTTCGTCAAGTACACATTCTGCCTTCGCAGTCTAATTTTCCTTTTAGACAGTACTACATATTTGTATGCGCGAATGCAAATAGTTAGCCTTTATTATTTGCTGGGTTCCTAGAATATCTAAGCTTATTTGTGCACTGAAGACATAAATATCGGACTTAAAGAGGCATTGTTATGCAAATCTAATGCTCGTATACTCTAAGCACAGACATAAGTAAATCTACATAAATAGTTGCAAGTACATTGTTTGACATACCTCCATTTGACTATTGAAAGAGAGAAAATTTAGCATCTAGTTTTGCACATGCAAATATAAAGATGTAGACTATGGACATAAAAATATATCCATTGTTTGATATGTACCATAATATACGTTATTATGAGAGCCGCAGCCGTAGTCAATAAAATATTTTAGGAGGAAGGGCTCAGTAAAAATTTAAACCTTTTTGCGATTAAAATTTTACTTATATTCGACTTTATGACACGAGACGTCTTCTATCATGTCTCTCCGCTCACTCCGCTGCGATAACTATTATAAAAATGTCTGTCGCAATGAAAATAGCCTCATGGCATTTTGTGAAATAGTATTATCCTTATGAAGGACGATCTGCTTTTAAGGATTTCTGACACAGGCCGAAAGACTGCAAATAAAAAGATATTGCGATACGATATGTAAATGTCTAAGTCAGGTAGCTATCAGATATAAGTAGACTAGTAATAGGCCCGTTCTCCGAACGGGAAATGGTTAACCCCTTAATGGGGACGGTAGATAATGAGTATGAATTATGCATTAAAAAATATGAAAATTAACAGATTAAAATGTTTAAAAAATTGCTTGCTGCATTGCTACACAATATCCTAAGGATGGGGAACAAAATACAATACTTATCGAATCAACATAATAATATTGAATCAAATTCAACATAATTTAACTAAACAAAGTAAATGTTGAAGTCCTTTCATCAGGGCCCGATTTTCATTATATTATCAAATTATCATTAATACTATATGGACATAATTTTAAATCACCCCGTAATTTTACATTACCCCATCATTGTACATAGACATCATTTTAAATAGACGTCATTGTAAATGACCCCGTCATTTTAAATAGACGTCATTGTAAATGACTCCGTCATTTTAAATAGACGTCATTGCAAATGATCCCGTCATTTTAAATAGACGTCATTGTAAATGACCCCGTCATTTTAAATAGACGTCATTGCAAATGATCCCATCATTTTAAATGGACGTCATTGTAAATGACCCTGTCTATTTAAATAGACGTCATTATAAATGACCCCGTCATTTGAAATAGACGTCATTATAAATGACCCCGTCATTTTAAATAGACATCATTTTAAATGACCCCACATTTTAAAAAGACAACATTTTAAATAACCCCGTCGTTTAGAATCACCCCTTCATTTTGAATAACCTCGTTGTTTTTAATCTATGTCATTTTAAATAACCTCGTCATTTTAACATTCCTGCCATTTTAAATAATCTGTGTGTATTAAATGTTCCCGTCATCTTAAATATTCAGTCATTTTCACCTCATCATTTTAAGTAGCTCTGTTATTTTAATTAGCTACCACTATTTTAATCGTCCTCGTTATTTCTATCTATTTTCTTATCCCGTTGCATTTACTAACCAATTCTATGTCAAGTCAAGTCAACCTGTTCAATCCACAACCAAATGACACAAACTAAATAAACATCGCCTTGCTATTAATAGTTTGACTCCGTTGCGGTCGCCCCGTTCGAGGTGAAAGGGACTAATCCCTTTACATAGCGGAGGCCTGCCTGCTTAAAGAGTAGGACATTGTCAAATTTTTGAAATTCACTGGCAAAATATTTTCTACTAAAAAATGAAAAACTGGAGTGGCTACCGTCTTTATTATTAAGTCGAGTAAATCAGGAAAAAGTTTGATAAAGATCGGATGAAAACTGTAGGAGGAGTATTTGAACAAAACGTGACAGATCGGAGGGTTTTCTCCCACTCCTTCAATGTTAAAATTCGAAATTCAAGAAATCATAAAACGATTTCTATGAAAGATATCGTTTTGAAACTCTAGGTTTGGGGTTCTGACTATGATGTGCCCATCCAGTAAAAATTTGAAAGTCGTACATTGATGTTAAAGGGGAAATGAATTGCTCTTATTATATAGATGAGCATGTGTATTTTTATTCCCCTGTGGGAAAAGATTGGATCCGTAGATTGAGGGTTTGCTAAACTTGTCAAGTTATACACGGAAGCTGGAGGCCATCTGGATGTCAATTCCATATATTATGCTCATCATTCATAATCCATTTGGGATTTTCACCGTCTGACAGGTTAAATTAGTCTAGCAGGTTTAAGATCACGGCAAATGGTTTAGCTTTAGCTCAATTTAAGTCTAGCAAGAATAGGAGAGAAACCTTCAGTATGGACAAATTGAAATAACATGTTCTTAATTTTGATTACTATCCTTAATATTATTCTACAATTTGGTACTTGTATTCATAGAATTAATATGTCGAATCCCGAAATCTCAAAGCATTAGATTAGTCATTCCAAACTTAACCTAGAAGCATTAAAGTATTTTCCATTTGAAAGTACTATTTAATTTAGTGGCAAATATGCAGTACAATCGACAGTAGATTTTTAAGCTTTCTCACAAGATATTATTATTTATTAGGTACGCTTAGGTACCGGAAAAGGAATATTTTGCAAAATTCGTTTAATCGATATGCATCATTATGCAGATATATAAACTGCATCTTATGTCGTGCACATAAATGTACATCATTAATAACCATTACTAATCCTCAACTGTTATATAATAAGAACCGTGGCCATGATTTACTTATATCAATTGTCAAAACGCTGCAGCTGCCTGTGAACAATTAATCTTCGGCTGTCCATAGTCCATTCGTCTTGCATACCATTTTACAATGTTATTTATGAAAAAACAAAATAATCCAATTCAAGGACAATATTTAATATTTTAGAATTATCTAATTTGATCATCTGCCGAATTCGAAGGGGATAGTGGGAATTTCATATACGTACCCAAAATTGTCTTTCTATATACCACAGATATAATACAAAATGTTGACTCGTGGTTCTAAATAAACAGTGCGAATTAATCGTGCCGAAGCAAATGTATTTGACGATAAGGTGCCATAATAGAAGTTTGAAAATGACAAATATGGAATAAATAAAGACAATTGAACGAACTTTGCTTTAACCCTGCACGCATTGATATCTTAAGGCATGCTTCAATTTTACAGAACCATTTATTTAAATCTCAAACATAATGTCATATTATTTCACTTTTCATAATACTATTACTTACTACGTTACTTTTCTGTTTTTCGTTATTGAATTTTTCTGCTGTGTCTGAAGGCAATCTCAGTTTGAGACAGTAATAAAATGTATATTAGCGTGCATTGTGTAGATTGAAAATAACAATATAGTACGAGGCACAAGTGTGCATAAGCTGTGAGAAGCGAAGAAAAATAGTCACTTTTCTCATAAGGGCCAGGTAAAAAAGAAATGTCTTAGCAGACGAAAAGAGCGATTAAAAGTTGAGACCTTTGATATTCATGAATCTAGACGAACCATCGCTAGAAAAGGTTTAACTGCATAAATTAATTGCCAAAACATATAATTTATCTGCATTAATGTCTTTTACTTAACATTTTGCACCTTTTTAATTACAAAATCCAAAAATCCTTCCCATTCATAACTATTAACATATGATTAAATTAAATTAAACCTCATACAAACCATAAACAATAGTGAAATATTTTGTACAACGCGAAACGAAAACTGAAATCTTTTAAACACAAGATATTATGGAAGAATTATGAACAGAAAACTCAGGATTGTGAGATACTACATATCTAGTTCCCCTGCAGAGAAACTGGTACATCGTACATCATGTAGGTATGTAAACTTGGCAGTGTATGGTGTAATCTAATTCATTTCAATGTACACAGGCAGAAAATGCAAGTTATCGTTATCATCTGAAGGTTTTCTTATACAAAGCTGCTATTCACTCTCCCTTAATAGTGAAAAGTTGATAATGTCAACCTTTTAGAATTTAGAAAATGTGAAATGTCTCAAACGGCAATAAATTAAAAAGTTTGCTTTATCTTTGCTTAGTCGACTGCTTCGTTTTGTACTTATTTTGGACAATGGAGCATTCGTTTAAAGTTGGCTAAGGGTGCACTGAGCTTAAGGCACAGGAGACCTTGAACTTAACCTACTAATCTCTAGCGTACTACTTAACACGCACCTGCATATCCGCATAGAGAGTGTATTATAGATATAAAAAGGAAGAAAAAATCTTGAAGGAGACTTGATACAAAGGGACATAAAAGTCCTCGCTTTCAGTACGTCCCTGGCTTTCATTAAACATTTTACACAGAAAGAGTAAAAGGAAAAGTGGATTTTAGTTTCGACGATGCACTTGAAATATTGCATCTCACTTTTTGTATTTGTGTGTTTGGGAATACTAGTCAAATCATCTTCCAACAGTTCCAGTATAATACCGGGTAAAATAAATTCATAAAATAAAATAATCGCATTGCTCATCGACATTTTTGTTCTAGCAGATCCCGCTTTAAGCCCGGTAAAAGAGATAATGTACAACTTAAATTGGCGGAAAGAGGTTGGAAAGTTACTGCTTATGGAATTTAAGTGTTTTGCAGTGGCTTTTCTGGCAGCTATTATCACTCATCAATTCTTAGGCAATTATTTTCCAGTTATTGGTAAGTTTCGGACAAAAGGTTTTCCCGAACGATATTTTATTTTCCTATATTTTTTTAAAATGTGATTCAAATCAGTTATTTCCTTTTAGCTAAACTTCACAACGACATTAACATACGTTGTATTGAAAAGGAAGTTCTTTGCTAAATTCTCAAACAGATGGACACAGATTTTGGCCCTCACAGATGTCCGATCGACGTATGGACTAAACAAACAAAGACCAAACTTGACGTAGGTTTAAAGATTACAGAAGCTTTTAGCAGAAAAGTGGGAAGTAAATAAAATTATTATCTTTCAGTGAGTTTGCTCTCCTAATTATGTTCTTTGATAAGAAAAGTGACATTCTGTAACCGATGATAATTGCCCTTTTGTATTATCCAGATTAATACTTCATAAAAGTAATTCTGTAATCCACAACGAACTTTTGAGACACGAGATAAGAAGTGTGGCAGGAAAGAATTACTATTAGCCATAGTGATTTTATATACAATTCCATGTATCAGTTGTCTTGAACTATAAGCTATGATCTTACACGTAATTTTAGGTACGAACGTTTTAGGTACGTATCTTTGATCAGTTTAGAGCCAAAAACGCTTAAAAAGCAAGTGTAGACAGTAAAATAACTTAATAACTTGTTCATTATCTGTTGATTTATGTCATGTAATACGCTTTCATTTATCAGTCCTACCTATATGGGAATTATACTGCCTATTGTAAAAAAAACAGTCGGTACAGGTATTATAATGTCTTAGTAAATGTAAAGAGGAGGAAACTTCGTAATCGGTGATACAGTAGATTAAATTTAAAGTTCGCATGACATCATAGCAATTTACTGAGTTAAGTTACAATTTAGTTACAAAACAACATAAGTTGATATTTTACAACGTCATGAACCTTAGCGCAGATATTATCTTAAAACGTGTGAATATTTGTTCAAGAAAGTAATAAATTCTTATATAACTTAAACGAATAAGGAAAAATTATTTACACAATTAATGCTATCAGCATAAGATTAGCATTATAATATCAAGTATATTTAGATGCGTCATAAGTTCTAAGAAAATGGTATTTTTAAATGGATAATCTTAGCTCAGTGTATTAAATGTGAACATGAAATCACATGCATATCCATAATGTTATTAGTATAGAACACACGTATATTTACAGAGTATAGATATCTTGATTGATTCTACATCTTTGCCAAATAAAAATCTTTATGCCTTATGGTCTAGCAGAATAACAATACTAACTTGATGTAAATTGTAAGAAAAGCATCTCATCAAGGAAAACAATTCAAAGCTTCATTACAGACTTGTTAGCTCTGGTCTACTATCTAATAACTTCCTTATGCACACAGCTTTACATAATATTAAAGTACCTACTACATTTCTACAGAGTTGCAATTGCAAAAATTCAATTTGTGTCTACTATTGCAGAATTGTACACATTTCCACGATTTACTTATACAATACTTGTAGCATCATAAGATGTGTACCTAGTACTACTCCTTCTACTATATACTTGCACTTGTATTGCTATATATCATGCGTTGTACTATAATATGTATGTCATGCACCTATCTGTCATAGCTATATGTCGACAATGTGCCACCTGTGCATACTACAACAGTAAATGTGAAAGAGAGTTTATTAGTGCCATAAAATCATATCCCGAGGAAGAAATACATAAGACCTGTAAACACAAAAAAGGTGTCTACACACATTGCAATTCTTTTCCTATTGTTTTATGGTCTATGAGTACTAAATGGTTCTTGTAGTAAATATTGGCACACTTTTGCAACCCATAATATTCCCACTATCAAATTCTTATCTACAGGGCATTCACTAGATATCCTGCCGTCCCAATTGAACATACTGACATTACTGTTAGGGACATTATATAGTAAAGACCCTGTAGATTTAATCGTTTAATAATTAAATGGCTGAATATTAATAAAATCTGAGCTTCCTTAATCATTAAGCAAGACATGTACAGAAGATTCAATTTAAATGGGAAGTAATGGCATTGGCTTCTGTAGGGTTCATCAAGGGTCGTAAATTGTCCCCGATCAATTGAACGTGTTTAGATACCACATAACGGCAATCTTAAGAGTTATACAAGAAATGCTAACTACCTGCCTACTAAATAACTTTACAGTGCTTCAATGTGCATAAAGTAGTGATTGTTATGCATGATTGTTATGTAATTGGGTTTATAAAAGACTTGTTATACTAAAACTTTTATTGATGTAGCTATCTCCTATGTAATTATGTATACCTATCTAATGTATGTACTTAGCTTATGAAATTGGCGATGAAGTGAAAATTATCTACAACGTATACAGGTATTTATATATATCCTAAACGCAATATTATAGCTATAAGATAAAGGGATTTGCGTAATATGTAAATGAACTAGGGTTTCGCATGCGTCTATTCTAAGAACAATGAAAATATTAGTGAGTTGGGCATTTTTGTTTGCAAGCTGTTGTATTGAAGTGATCAATTATAAAATATGTAACAGTCGAGACTCGAGACGGCGTTTAAGTTGCACGATTGTAAAAGGTAGACAGAATTTCTAAGTATAACTTACCTGTATTGTAACATTGTAAGTAGTTTGGATAAACTGATACGGTAAATAAAGTCTTCCTTGCTTATGCCATGAATATTACAAGATAGACCCAGAGAATCAAACCTAAGACATTGAATTAAATCAGAAGTGAAGAAATACCGTAAATATCTCGCTAGTAGCAATTCAGACTTGTATTAAATGGTGACTGCGATACAAGACGAAATTATTGGTCTAGTTAATAATTACAGTTTAAATTAAGTAAATAGGCATGGCTATGTGAATTTTTATTTACTCCCAGATATGTTAACTCTGTTTTAAATCAGGATTATTTTATAAGGTTTTACGGTATTGAGTTAAATCATAGAGTTAGGATGTTAACAAAGGGATAAGTATAGTTATGAGGTTGGAATGGTAACTGTATCTTTCCATTGTCTAAGTATGTGCAGTAGAATGTATAGTGGCTTTTGATTTGTACCTGTCTTGTCTACCAGTAAGTGTGCCCTTTATTTCGAATAAGAAATTTGGTTGGGAGCCAGACCATATAAGACCACATTAGCACACTTGCACTTCATTGTGTAGAGAACTTTATAATAGTAGCCTAGAAAATATACTCTTGTCATGTAATAATATGTCTGTATACAATATTGTAAGTACATGCACACATGCACAAAAGGAGTCAAGTTGATGCTTGAAGTAATAAGCACAACAAAATAGAACTCAAAATATACAGGTATATATACTACCAAGATAGACAGGTATATAATAATCTCACTACTACTGCATGCATAGTGCTGCAACGGAACTTTTGTGTTGTGCTATGTGAATGGAGAGTTAGTTGAGTGAGATGTATTGGTAAATGGTATGTAATGAATTGTATTGTATATAGAGACAGTATACAAAGTAGTTGGATAGTAGAGCAGGGAAGGATATTTTGTATTAGCATAGCATTAGCACATTTAATTTTCACGTTTCATGTCATTTGATTGCATGCGCTAGTCTGACCAACAAGGGGTGAAACAAACACTGTACTTTAGAAAAACAAACGCAGGTGAAGTACATTTAGGTATACACTTTCTTAACCTAAAGATACCTAGTGAACTAATAGCGAAATGAATGCGCTCATTCACTTGCAAGTGCAACGACTTACTCACAATTCTGCAAATCTTTATTCATAGCTACATTTATTATTTCACTCACCCCACACTATTTTATTTTTTACAAAAATAAACTCATCCATCCGTGTCAAAATGTAAGAGTTACACATTCCCAATTTATTTTATAGTGTCTGTTGTTCTGTGTCCGATTCCATGGAATTAAAGGATTCTTCAAGATATTATTTATTTTGTTACAGTTCGGTCTAAAAGTTAAGCTTGAGTGATCTTTCAATAGAACCTTTCTTGTAGGCTATGATTTATATGTAGAAATTGCATGGACAAACCAAATTCAAAGCTGGGCATCGGCCGTAACTCCTAAAGTGATATTTTTAATAGGACATCATACAAAATGTTGCCCTCTACAGAACTCAAGAATTTTAATACATTTCTATTCAGTCTCACCGGCAGACAACGAACAGCTCTTGTTATCCTTTTACTCTCCTATTTATTTTATATATTCGTTATCGCTAACCGAGAAGCTCCTATCGTCAAAGTGTCAGAAGGACTTGTCAAAGGAATTATTATCCCGTCTAGAGACGCAAGAGATTTCTTCGCCTACTATGGTATGTTTTGAATAAATTACATACAACTAAATATAAAAGACCATTTTTGTCAAAATTATTCTATAAATCCAACTCAACTCTATAGCTGATAGCTTGGTTATAATTAGTAAATGCAATAATAGCGTAGTATAAAGTGCATAATTTACTTCTACTTAAAATAGGTATGCCTTACGCAAAGCAACCAATAGGCAATCTCAGATTCGAGGTACGTCCACATAAACACAAACGTTTAATCTTAAGTAGTTGGAGGAAATCATGGAATTTAATTTGAATATTATTGAATGATATTTCTAGCCACCAGAACCTCCTGAGAAATGGGAAGGTGTTAGGTCGGCTTCTAGTTTTGGGTCCCCTTGTATTCAAGTTGACATTATTTCTGGTTTCAGAGGAGGAGAAGAGGTAATTTAAGCTAAACTATGTATAAATAAATATCTTGGAGTGTTACTGCAATGTCTCTTTATATTTCAGGCATGTCTCTTTATTAATGTCTTCACTCCGAAGGTAAATGAAATTTATGCATGAAAATTATAATATAATAATATAATTTAATATAATATATAAATTGAACATAGATTCTTGAAATTATTTACATATGAACTCTGAAGCATGTATAGAATGTCACTTTTTAATTAACTTGCTGCATTGCGTAAGAATACTGTGCATTGTCTACTCAGTTATATTAATTACCTATGCATAGATGAAATACCTTTATTGAGACAAATGTTTGTGCTTCGGTTATTTCAATTCAAAATATATCAGATGAATTGAAAAATTGTGAACCTTTCGTACATAAAGCGAGGACAATGGCTTACATTTCACTTTTAGATACGATAGAATTTGAATTTGATAAACTTTCATGACAGTAAATGTACTGTACTGGTTCTTTTACATCATCTTATGTGGTGTAGGTTTATTTTATTACCAAAACCCTATACTAAGAATTAGTGATGCAATTCAGTAATATTGACGTAGCAATTTCTTACTTGTGACATGCGTCTATTCTAAAGTACTTGTACTTATATTTTTGAATAATTTAATGAATAACAGTAGTATAGTACATAAAATAAGATTTATGGGATGAATATTGGTGAAGAGGTAACGATCAGTAGCTAAAAAATGATGTCCTCTTTTACTAGATGCCACAAAAGGGCACGCCGCCTCTCCCCGTTTTGTTCTTTATCCACGGTGGTTTATATGTCAGCGGAGGTAATATTCATTATTGCAAAATTATGTGCTATTTGTATATTCATATGTCTATATACTTTGAATTTATCTTTTATGATTACTTTTCCCTATAGCGTCAGATTTTTATGGACCAAAATACATCATGGATGAAAATGTGGTACTCGTCACTATTAACTATCGATTAGGAGTCTTTGGTGAGTTAATTTTAATTAAAAAATATGAAAGAATGATTCGAATTTCAAAGCTGAAGCTTGAAAGTTTATAAGAACTAATGATTTTTCAGGTTTCCTCAACACGGAAGATAGTGTTGCAAAAGGAAATCAAGGGATGAAAGACCAAATCATGGCACTCAAGTGGGTACAACGAAATATCGCCAATTTCGGTGGCGACCCAACGAAAGTAAACTTTCTATAATTATATTTTTTATCACAATATTAGAATTTGATTTACAAAAAATCATCTGTTCTATTTTTTTAGGTCACAATTATGGGAGAGAGTGCAGGAGGTATAACGCTTTCTTAATTAAGTAGTAATCAGAACTCAATTTATTCTATTGTGAATACTAAAATCCTTGTCTAATTATGTAATAATAGATTTTTATTAAACCCTAGGCTCTTCCGTGCATTTTCTAATGCTGTCTCCTTTAGCCAATGGACTATTTCACAAAGCTATTAGCCAAAGTGGAGTCGCAAATAGCCCTTGGCTTCATGCTCCTAATCCATCACAGCAAGCTAAGAGATTTGCAGCCAGAGTTAATTGTCCGACAACAAAAGGCTCTACTGAAATGGTTCAATGCTTGAAGAAACTCAGTGCAATTGAACTGGTAGAACAACATCGAGAACTTGTGGTGAGAAAAATATTTTTGGAAACATGCAGCAATTTTTTCAGATCTTATGGCAAACGTGATTTGTTTTGCAGACACCACCAAGAGACAGGCTAGCAATTTTTGCACCTTCAATTGAATCTGTAGTAGACGACAACACTTTTCTGGCAGCTGATCATATGGAAATTATGAAGAACGGTAGTTTCACCTCTAAAGTTCCTTGGCTACTTGGTAAATTATATGTTACTAATAAAAACTGACAATATCTAATTAATTACAAATCAAGCTTTGCATGATTTGCAGTAAGTAAAGTTCAGTATTTCACTATTTCAGGTGTGAATGCTGAGGAGGGTCTCATTTTCTCTGCAGGTAACGCAATACAGATGAAAGTAGTTAATAAGCTCAACAAATCATAATTCCCTTAGCAATATTATTATGTATTCAGTGGCGTTTCAAATCTCAAGAATTCAAGTCAATTAAAATGATGAATTTTGTACAGAAATCGTTAGAAACTCAACAATGACCCACTGGGCAAGAACGAATTGGGAAATGTTAGGCCCAGTGTTACTCCATTACAAACCCGACTCTCAAACATCCGAAGCGATTAAACAGTATTACTTTCACAATGGCACTAGTGAAAATGGTTCTTACGAAGATATTGATGGCTATACTAAAGTTCATTCAGATCGTGCGTTTTTCGTCCCTTTTCACCAATCTGTTCGGATTCACTCTAAATATCAAAAAATGTACCTGTATTATTTTAATCATCGGCCTCAAACGAGTATAGTCAAGTTTTTACTTTCGTTAAGAGGAGAATATAATATTTACGTTGAATTGGCCATGACATTTTTCAAAGGATGGGTAGAGAGGACATTCTACGGAGGGGAGATTGTTAAATATGGGGTAAAGACTCGAAATTATAAATCATAGATTTATTTTAAAGCTAATGAAATTTATTTAGCTAATCAAATATTTTCATAATTGAAAATTTTCATAGGTATGTCACGCAGACGAATTACAGATGGTAAATACATTCTTTTAAAATAATTTAATTTAATGAAAAAAATATGCTTTAATATCCTGTGTATTCATACAGCTGTTCGATTTACTCCTGATGCCTTCTATTGGGGTAGGCGCTGAAGACTACAACATTTCTAGGGCTGTTGTCAAAACATGGACTCAATTTGCATCTGACAGGTTTCTATTGCTTAAATAATTTATCTCAATCGCTTAGAAAGAAAACGTGTTCGTGAATTAGTCTATATAACTGCACATTATGACTATATAATAGTTGATATTAGGGATGCGTTCATAATTCACAGATATAGGTAATACTATAAAGGTTACTGGATTAGTATAATGTCCTTGCATTTAATGACTTGAGTATATAGTCACCAAAGTTCTTGTTATTTATCACTTTATCAGTTTTATGTCTGTAGACTCGTTTGTTGACTTTTGTTTTGTGTTCGTGAATTACAGCACAGACTTGTCTTTCCGCTCAAAAGCATGGGACGCTGTGGATCCAGATTCCTCTACCACATTGAGGTATATGCACTTAACTGCAGAAGACAGCTCGTCAGGGATGATCGACGAGCCATTTACTCATAGAGTTAAGTTTTGGGATTCACTTTCTAAACTGTCTTCCTCGTAGTATACACAACTAAAACTCATTTCTTTGCCAGTAATCAATATCTACATTTTTTATAATCATTCCTTCTCATGTACTATAGAGAACTTTCTCATTGTTAAACATACAAAACGGTCTTGATAACTCCCTATTGTAAATACGACTATTATTTATCTTTTGAGTCCACTTGCATTCAAGAATATTAATTAAGGAGAAACAATTACATATTTTTTGTAGACACTTTTCAAGTAAAAGCATTCAGTGATTTGATTAATATAGCTATACAATACAGCTTATAAGTATTAACGCAACCAAATTATCAATACGTAGTTTATTACTATTATTTTCCAATATTTACAAATTATTCTATGCATTATAAATACTATGATAAGTATATTAGAAAATGCGTAAATGTGCCCAAAATAATCCATGACTAAATATTATGTACACAGTAAGTAAACGTAAGCAAAGTAGCTGTACTTACCGAAATTTTATAAATTAAGTACAATTTTGATTTTTTTTAAATGATATAAATATAAAAGGTTACAGTTACCTATTACATTACAATACAAACTGTAAGATATATGTGATTTTTATAGTCAGATTAAATGGTAAAATAAATGATTGATTTCTTGTAAAAGTATATACTTCAATCATTTCAATCTTTTTTGTAAGTTTGTACTTCAATCTCATTTGTAAGATCACTTGAACTTAAGAACTACATGGTACACGACTGTAGAGAATGTGTAGGAGATACATCGCTATCTCTTAGTTTCCATTCATCAATGGCATCACATATCCGCTTAAATCCTGTAAATATACCATACATAATTTTGAAAAAAATAACTGTAGAAAGTCGCGCTAGTTAAGTTTTAAATGATGAGTATATACCTATTTTAAAATCATCATCCGAATAAACTGTGAAAACTACCCGAAACCATCCTAGCGGTGCTTTCATTTCCCATGAAGGTGTTAAGTACACTTTGTGGGCAAAAAATAGTTTCACTAGTTCTGCCAAATAAAAAATAAAATCAATTAATAATTAAAAGTACGTAATTGAAAAAATATTTTACAATGCCTATAGTATTATTGATCAAAGGTTCATTATATAATATACACTTCTGTACAGCTAAATGTAACACAACTGTGATTATTGTTATACACATATAACGTCAAAATGTCTTAACAGTTTTCTCTCACTACAGTGATACTTTAATAATTGGCATGGCTCACTAAAAATAAAGGTCAAGGTCACAATATTAAGTAAGTGAATATAATTGTTCTGACCATGACAGTTATCATCGTTTAAAGGTTTTATCAAAGGTCTTAGATCCGCCAAAAAGAAAAATCCTGCCGAAGTACACGTAGTTCGTATTCCAATTTGATTGAACATTTTCTTAGCATTATTGTATGCATGTTCCATCCTTTGATGATTTTTTTGAAAGAAGTTGTCCTCGAACCATTCTGTCAAGATAAAAGGAGTAAACATCAGAAAAGGAGAGCTGCGCTAAAATATTATTGACAACAAATCTTAATTACGGGTATCACGAATAATATTTTCCAGCATTCTCATCGTAGGTAGTGGAACAGCTTGAAATAAAGACATTGTTTTCAGATTTAATTTCAGATGTTCGTTTTTAGTGTGCATAACTCCACAACGAAAACTAGTTAAGGTCAGATCCTGTCAAGGAAATGAAAAGTTATAATGTTTATTTTTTTAAACAAGTAAGAAGTAAGAAGAATAGTAAAAACAATAAATTGCAAAAACATGTACTTTGCTAAATCCCCAAATGACATGTAGAAGATCAGGCTCAATAATTTCGGTTGTGTTCATAGACAAGACTGATTTGTATTTTGTTTCAGAATTAAATACAGATAGACAGTACATCTCATCGACAATCAAGTGCATGTTGTTCCTGCATACAGAAAATGGAAATGCTTACAAAATGTATTTAAAAACTAAATTCATATAATTGCAAACGGTAGATTGATAATGTGAGTTACAGTTGGCAGAATTTCATTATATCGACCACCAGTTCTTCCGGAAAAACTTTTCCTAATGGATTGTGAGGATTATTTAACAAAAACGCTCTAATATTTTTCCCTTTTGCTATCTCTTGAGTAAATAATCTTGCAATATTTTCCATTGTCAGTGAAAAATCTATGAAGCCATCCTGTTCGACAGTTTCCTGAAGAAAAATTTTATATACAGTTAATCACCAAATGATCAACCAACCAAGCCAATAAATTGTTGACATGTTACCTCCATTGGCACGATCAGCATTTCCACTCCCCACCTTTTCACACAAGCTTCAAAATAACTCGAATACGCTGGACTAGGACACATGAAAGCATCGTTTTCGTCAGCCAAAAGGCATCCTAAAATGTCCAATGACGTTAAAGCCCCATTCAGGACAATCAACTATAAAATCCCATATACTATTTAGATTTACATTTAAAAGTTCATTATCAACTTCTACAAATTATTTAGTTAACATCTATTATTAGTTTTACATTATTGGCATCTATGTTTTTATCCCAGGGTCTAAAAAATTTTGTCATGAACTCGGATATCGTTTTTAAAAAATCGTTAAGTCCCCAAAACTGGTAATAGCGGAAGTGGCTTTTATCTGGTTTGTACACCTCAATTTCCTTCAGCCTCTCTAACCATACATCGTCCATTAATCCGCTTACAGCTGTGCCAAAATTGATGATACCCTAAAGAAAAGAAAAAATGAAATGAATCAAGGCATGGCATGATAAATAAATACTCAAAACAATAATAGATTTAAAAGTTGGGAAATAGATTACAGATGGATTTGTTTTGGCATCGTATGGATCACTCAAAGCTCTCACAACTGAATACGTATTCAAATAGTTCAGATCAACATCAAAATTATGAGCTCTTCTAGATAACATGTTTTTGAAAAAGTAAATGTGTTTTGTACTTATTATTATATTTTAGTACACTTTTATTTCACATTTGGCATTTAGAGTTTTCTACAACTTACTCACACTTTTGCAGTGAAACTTTTGCCGCGTTTGTCAATTGATACTGTGGAATAAAAGAGACTGTCATGTAGTATTTAGTATTTAGTTAGACTGTCCGTAAATGAACAAAATCTAACTCCGTAGCGCTTTGTTCTTTTCTTCCACGGACTCCCAAAGGTTCCACCCATCCCATGTGCTATTCTTTTGTTGCTGCTCGGTCATCGGTATGTCATTTCTGTCATTTTGTCACTGTCAATTGGTTCGATCTGCGATCGTAACTTTTCTTTTCACACTCATGTACAACAACTACAATAATCTATATAGGTAAGTATCCACTCGTTTTAGGGTATCTCATATTTTCCGTATTTCTTATATATAATTTTTCATTAATTTAACAAACTACTAAACTTTGGTACTCAGTGCCAGTCATCATGTAGTTGTAGTATTTAGCAGTGTGCTCTTTAATTATTATTACCGCAATGTAGCGTGGGGGTACGGGGAGATTAAAGCTCTGCATTTAAATGACTTGAGTGATATTATCTTCAGAACATTTTATAGATTTATGAAGAATAAACGGACACCTTATTTATTTAGCCATTCAGCCTCAAAATGTCTACTGTGCCGACTCCGACCACGAAAAAGTGTAGACCCCTGCCAGAAGATATCAGAAGAATAGTACGATCTGGGATTGTAATCACAAGTATCAACCAATGTGTTGAAGAATTGGTAATTCTCTGGAAATTAGTACTACTATACCTGTTTGCTTAAATATTTACTATTTGATTTGTATTATTGATTTTGCTCCCTTTTATATAATATGATATCGTAATTTTTGCAGGTTTTAAATTCTATTGACGCAGGGGCGGCAAATGTATATATTAAGGTCAATTTTCATTCATTTTCTTTGGAAGTTGAAGATGATGGTTGTGGAATTTCAAAAGACGATTTAGAAATTGTTGGAACAAGGTAAGCGGCAATTTTAAAAGGCTGATTATATTTTGAGGTATGCAATTGGATTTCCAAGAAGGGTTTTCACAGAACTTGGAAGTTGTATACTAGCACTTATTTATAAATATTGATTTTTCAGATTTACGACTAGCAAATGCAATTCGTTTGCAGATTTAAGTAACATGAAGTTTTACGGATTTCGTGGCGAATCATTAGCAAGTTTGATTGATGTTTCATCCGCAGTTAGCATAACTTCCAAATCTGTCGATAACAAAGGAGATCATCTTGTGTATGTTAAATCATTTAAAGATGTCACTGCAGTAAGGCCGACTACGGATTTATTGCGTCATGGAAAAGGAACTTTGATCAGAATCCATAATGTCCTGGGTTTATTTCCCGTGCGTCAAAGACGCATTAACAAAGCATTACAACTGGAGGAGATAAAGAAAACTTTGGAATACGTTTGCTTAATTAATCCCCGCTTATCATTAATTTTAATAAATGGAGCTGACTCTACCCCAATTTTAAGTGTACCAGCAAAGAATTCTGTGAAAGAGAGTTTCGGAGAAATATTTTGTAAAACAAGCGAATTGATCAAGTATTCTAGAACAATGATTGAAGAGCATCATCAGTTCAGCTCATTCTTCTTTACTGCTTGTATAAGTAGTGAACTGTATCACAACAAAGATTTGCAGATCGTGTTCATAAACAAACGTTTCTTAGGCAGAGGGAAGATACATCGAAACCTTAATCGTCTAATTTCTAATGTTCTGGAGAGTAAAACAAAGAAAAAAATTGAAAAACGCAGGACTGAAACAGTTGGCTTTGACAGTGGAAATTCATTCCCTTCGGAATCTAAGAAATGTCCAGTATTTGTTGTCAATATAATTTGCCCTTTTAACGAGTACGACATTATACTGCATTCACAAAAAAGTGAAGTCGAGTTTTGTAACTGGGAGTCTGTGCTAAAAGGATGTGAAGGACTTGCTTTAAGGTTTAAAGCAATTATCCAGTCATTAAGTAAATATCCGGTTAAAGATCGAGTTCTCCATGATGCGTTTCCACTGGTTCAGTCAACATTGGAAGCCGACGCTGATGGATTTGGAACAAAAATTACCACCCATGATGTTCGACGTGCACTTCACTCAAAGATAGCCGTACGTCAAGATAACTCCGTCAATACAAATGTAACATTTACGTAAGTCGACTCTTCCTGTTAGATTAGATTTAACATTAATTAAGGTATATTATTATTATATTTAATATCCGTTATTGCATAGTCAATGAAAGTGTTTAAACTGTCTATAGAAAACAAAATTCTACTTCGGGGAATAAGGATAAGGATTCAGACAGTTTGAATGTTTTAAGAACAAATATTCCGTTGACTCAAGCTACACAAGAGCCTGCAACAATGCTTAAATTGGTGAGATGCCGTCCTGTCGGCATTAATAATCTTAAAAGGCATCATCAAACTGATAAATGTCGTGTTGTAGGTATGTCAAATTAATGTAGTTTATACTTTTCTGTTGTGAAAAAACAGATTTCATTTAATTATTATTTTTAAGTGAGATTGAGATAAGTGAGATTAAGTGAGATTTGCCGCTATATTATTTTAAGACTGATTAATGCTTTTGTTTAATTTCCGTGTGTTCTATTTAGCAAAACAATTTAAAGCCGCATCTAATCCATACCCTTCCCCAAAACTTACGGGACACATTATTAACGGCTTTACTGCATTTCATAATGGACAACAAGGACGGTCAGCCCCGCGACAAAAGAAAACAAACGATGAAGATTTGCCCAATAATTGGCAAGCCAGTCAAGAATGGTCAAATCATTTACAATCGCTAGCCGTAAGTGTAAGAAATGATAAAGGTCCAAATACTTCAAAAGATTATGAATGCAGCATCACAAAAAATATACCTCCTTCACCTAAACTGTCTCCTTATTCCCGTGGCATCTGGAGAGTACAATTATGGCAGAATGAAAATTTAGCAGCTGAAGCTTATCGAACTGAATTCAGCCGTGACTCAAGTCAAGATTCTGATATCAATAATAATACTAATACTACCCCCAGAAATGAATGTATTAGCGACGACTATTTTCGAACTGCCAATAGAGAAATTGAGACCGCCTTATATATGCTGGGTAATACTGACTCCAGGATTAAAATCAAAAACGATTGTAAAAAGATACTGACAAGCACTAAAATTGGATTAGCCACATGGAATAGTATCAAACACTTACGAAAAAGCTAAAGAACTCAGCTAATTGTGCAATTCATATAAAGTGAGTTTTTATCTTGTTTAAAGTGCTTAATTACGTTCTATTTATTTTGAATTTTTTAAACCCAATTACCGAATTGATTTAATTATTGACGATTCCAAGCTAAAATACAAATAGTATGTCAGTAAGTAAACAATATAAAAATATATAATTTTAAAACGCTAAAACTATTATAGAAGATTAGGTAAGTAGTATGTATCTAAAAAATAAATATTATAATATGACACATGGATGTTCATAGCTTACCAATTGAGATTTTACTTTGAAAAAGAACCTATATGAGTTTTCGAAATTGAATATTAATTTGTATCTATGGAAAATAGCCAGGGTTCCCTGGGGGAGTTTCCTCTATATTTCCCAGTAAAATTAGAAATCAAAATATTATAAATATGGTTCAAACGGATGTAAAAAAGTAAAGTAGCGGAGGTTAAGTCATTAGATCGCAAACATCTTTAGATGTAACATCCCTAAAGTACGATTCTAAATAATAGGGAGTTGGAAATTCTGAGAGGTTAGCTGCAATGGGTTTCAGAAATAACAAAATAAATAATAAAATTGTAATAGGACCATGCTTCGTTTTTATTAAAATTTTCAGGTCGTCAAGGATTTAAGACATGAATTTCTAATTCTGCAAAATGACCTTTCAAAATTTAATACATTGAGAGAGCCTGGGTCAACTCCCTTTTATTTTGAATCGTACTATAGTCCTTTAGATACATGATCTAAAAGTTTACTTTCAATCAAATCAGGCTCTAGCTCACGATTTTCAAAAATGTTACTATGACAGTGACAACTCTTGTTACTTCAAGTGACGAACTCCTGTTTTACTCTTTGTCTGCAGCCAGGTTGAACGTAACTTAGAAAAACTGCGTAGACCCTGGCAGTTGACAGTACGACAGTAGCCTGTTTTGATTTCTGCCTGCCGGCACACTAAAACTAAAATAATAAAGTAGGCAGCCACCCCATTCTTTGGTTAGGTTAGGTTATATTGTGATAAGCTAAATTAGGTTTGTGGGGTATCCAGTTTGAACCTCACTGGGAAAGGAAACCTGCTCGGTACAGGGTTACACTTACAATCTACATCTATTTTGATCTTCTAATCGTCCCTAGACAAAAGATAAGGCATAGGGAGGATGTCCGATTTTGTTGATTTTCAAACAGTGCTTTTGACCACCAGATTTCAAATAGTTTGGATGCTTATGTTAATCTTTTCTCAATCAAAATAGTACAATTCTTAGTAAGCATTGCTTACAGAAAAATGGACAGACAGACAGATAGTAAACTCCCACAAAGTAGTCTTAATCCCAACTTATCCCCTATTCTCTCAATTTCGAAACACTGAAATTTTACAAAATGGCCATGGTGACAGGTTATTTAATCATAATATTAATTCGAACACTCATATAGGTTCTTTTTCAAAGTAAAATGTCAATTATAACTCAAGGTTAGTATTAGTTATTGGGTTTTTTATTCAAAACATTTTAAAAATCAATATAACTTTTTATCTCATAAATATTTCATAAAGAAACAGAAAAGTAATAATCTGTTAAGTATAGCTCGCTCGGCTAAAAAGGAAACGACGATTCAGAGAAATGAGTTAATGTTCATGTATACATAATGTAATTCGAATAACTGTACTTTTGGAATAGTAAAATAGTTGTAATAATTCTTTTTATATGGTAATATGACGAATTTAATATTTTACATCTGGAATTACAAACAAATATTAATACTATTGTATTTAAAGCGGCTATCACATTACACTTTGCATGTATTTCAAACAAGTTCATGAGAAAGCGTAGTGGAATAAAGCTACACTGGTCGGACTTAAGAAAAGTTGGGAAGAGCAACTAAACTCACCAACAGTGGCCATAGTACTATATACGCCCAATCCTGTTGCAATTTTATTATCCTTCCTAACATTTCGCTATGCTTCTGGAGTTGACTGCATATGACGAAGGGAGTATTATAGGAAGGGTAGTCTTCTGGAGAAAATCGATAAAGTGATTTTTGTCGGTTCTACTACATTGTACTGTGTAATACCACTAAAACTGGAGCAAGTATACGTGGAGTACAAGTATAGCTTTTATTGCCTAAAATCCATCCAGGCTTCATATGATGCATAAGAACATTATACGTTTTACTTCACCATTAGCCTCTTAGGCTGCCTTTTGGTTTATTGGCGCAGGCTATTAAGTTGTTCTCGTTCTCTCTATCCTTCTACTTTCTACTTGCACTTTAATGGAATTCAAAGTCAAGCCGGACAGGGATAGAGAGTTCGTGTACCCACATAAGACAGGACCGAATACATTCATACTATATGCGAAATGCGAAGAAAATATAAAGTTCAACTCTATTGTCCCAACTATAATTTACGTAACATAGGATTTCGCAAAGAAATAATCCAAGGAAATGCAAACACTGAAACAAGTCCATAATCCGAAAGGTGGAAAGATATTGACTGGAATAAATAGCCGTTGAAAGCAATTAACAGAGTACTCTCATTTATAAACATTTGGTTTCTATTTTATGATGAGTCTTCACAATCAATAATACCGAATCAATACACTTCTCGTTTACACAGAGTGTACATATTATACGCACCATAAACTGAAAATTAGATAGAATCATTTTGTTTGCCCAACTAAGTGAATCTTAAATATGTTATTGTAAATTATTGTATGGGCTAATAATACCTAGACACAAAAAGGCACACAGACTCAACTGTATCCATTTGACAATCAAAATATCCTGAAGAAATATCGTTTTTTACTCTAATACTATTTATTTAAGTAATCATAGACAATGAGTTTGTAATTCTTTTCAGTTAGCAAATCACATACGTTTTTGTATCTCTCTTCTGCTTAGCTAAATATCCGTATATAAATATTCATACTACTTAAGCGACAATTTTTTCGTGCTACTTCACTCTTCGACTACATCAATTGTACTCTGACCTTCATCAAAAAGTAATAGACACAAGTAATATATGGACAAACAAACTCCAGTATAAGTATTAGTTAAATATATGCTTCATTTACGTAAACACTATCCATGTAGATATAGTAATAATACTGTTAACACCTCTTTGGGGAATTAAATATTTTATACACTTCATTCCAACTGTTTGTCTACTACTGAAGAACTAGTATTGGCAACAGATGTTAAAGTTTATTAGTAGTCACATTCTTACTGCCATAAATATAATACACAGATATCCTTTTTAACAACGGTTAACTTTAGTACACCTTAACACATTTTACATACATTATAATATGGACACTTGATTTGACGTATCGGAAACAATCACACCAAGATAAGGTAAGTAGCATATAATATTATTGTTAAATAGCTAAAAATGCAGTTTTTACACACGTATGTTCGTTTTCGTTCCCACACACAACTCGCAACTGTATGTATTATGTCATTTTATATTTCTATATTGGTATAATGATTATTTTGCAGCTTTGTTTGGTTTTCATCAGTATAAGAGAAACTACTGGAGAAGGTCAGTGCTGAATAAACGCGATCCGACAATTACACTTCAAATGAAACCATATCGACTTGCATATTGGTCTGAATTGGCTAAACATAAATCTGAAATATTATTAAACACAAGTTCTGTAAATTCTCCTATTCTCAATAATATTAAAATCAAAATATTCGAACGCAAATACAATAATTAGAAATAAAAAAGGAAGGAAATCGTCTCGACTAGAATATCTCATTAACTGTTAACTGCAGAATCCAAAAGCATAGCAATTTAAAAAAGAGTCGATTTAACAATGTTCTCACTACGTTCGATTTTGCTTGTCCTGACTCTTGGTCTGACTATAATCAAACTACAATCATGGTTGACAAAAGAGAAGATCATCGAAGGTCCTGTAGTGTCAATGGCTGATGGCAAAATTCAGGGGAAAATTTCATCCTCTCGAAATGGGCGACATTACATCGATTTCTTGGGTAAGTCAATTACTATTAAATTACCAATAATTTTATACATATATGGTATGCACAATCAACAATATAGATTTTTAACTTTTAACGTAAGTTAAATGAAAGTTTTCAATAATGAAGAATATTTTTGTGAAGGAATTCCTTACGCGAAACCTCCCATCGGAAATCTTCGTTTTGAGGTAACTACATTTCTATCTCATTCAAAACAATCAAAACATTTACTATTGAAATATTTGGCAGCCTTATTATTGCAGATGTAAAGATTTTTCAGTTACAGTTAGTTAATTATTACTATTTCTTTTCTAGCCCCCTCAACCTCCGGAGAAATGGAGCGGCGTTGTAAGTGCTTTTGACTACGGCGCAAAATGTCTTCAGTTGGACTTGTTGGAGAACGAATATGTAGGACAGGAGGTATCACTTAATCTTCATTTTTAAATACAATAATATTTTTCGATTATGGAAACATTCAAAAGAAAAAAATGACATTTTTTGAAATTTTCTTTACTTTACAGGCGTGTTTATACCTAAATGTTCACACCCCGAAGGTAACCTAACTTGAAGGAATTAGCATAATATAAAATAATATTGAGAATTTATTTCCCTAAATAAACTCTCGTTGATGTAATAAAGCTTTGTCAAACAATTATTATTATTTGTAGATCAAATCATTAAGTGGAAAGCTAATGCCAACTTTAGGTAAAAAAAATTGTTTACTAATAATTATTTTTTTCTAAATTTATCTTATGCATTAAGTAATGTTTTTAACATTCATTTTAGTGTTTATCCATGGAGGACTCTTTGTATTCGGCAGTTCGAATGTATATAGGTAAATTAAATCGAACTTTGTTTGACTTTGTAATTTTCGGATTTTTGACATGTAACTGAGAATTTCTTTAATATTTATGTATAGGCCAGACTACTTCATGGATGAAGATATTGTTCTAGTCACCTTTAATTATAGATTGGCAGCTCTAGGTTCGTCTTTCAATTTAATATACCCATTCGGACCATTTACAGTAACACTGTCAATGCAATTTGTCTTTGATGTGCATTTACAGGGTTCCTCAATACTGGTGATGGCGTTGTAAAAGGAAATATGGGACTCAAGGTACATTCGTTATGCATATGCACTGGCATTTTTTAAAGATGTTATTGGAATTATATGACAATATGACCATATTTATTGAGATAATATGTATGATTTTAATGCAATTTTAAGGATCAAGTTATGGCACTAAAATGGGTCCAGAACAACATTGAAAATTTCGGAGGTGATCCCAGTCGGGTAATTTTAAGAATCTATTAATTTGTTTAAAAAATTTTATATTCATTCATTAAGTATATTAAAGTGATATTAAATTGACCAATTTTAGGTAACTATTTTCGGGGAGAGCGCAGGTGGGGTAAGTGTTCATTAAAAAGTATTTAAATATGTACTAGTTCTACGTGAACATTTTTTCCCTGGTTTGTAACATAATAATATTTGTTTCATATTATAGGCAAGTGTTCATTATCACCTTCTCTCTCCGTTGTCTCATGGACTGTTCAGTCGCGCAATAAGTCAGAGTGGTGTTGCACTAAATCCATGGGCTTTGGCCAAAAATCCAGCAGAACAAGCAAAACAATTCGCGAAGAATTTAAAATGTCCAACAGATAGTTCGAAGAAAATGGTCAAATGTCTAAAGGGCCTTTATGGCAATAAACTAGTCGAGGGACACAGAGAAGTTCAGGTAATGTTTAAATGAAATTATTCTTGTATTTTGGAAATCAAAAATTTCTATAAGGAATTTTATGAAAAGGTATTTTTATTTTAGGATCCATTGCGAGATCCAATATCTGTTTTCGTACCGACAATCGAGTCACCAGTTGATGGAGACACTTTTCTAGGGGAACATCCTGAAGATATAATCAGATCTGGAAGAGTTCAAAAGGTGCCCTGGATCACAGGTCTGAAAGCATAAATAATTTAATGACATTAAAAAAATTGATTAGATAAATTGAAAATGCGTTTATGATTTATAATAATCCTGACTGTTTACTTAAATTTTTAAAGGAATAAATAGCGACGAAGGACTTATAAATTCTGCTAGTAAGTATACATTCACAATTTGCTATATTACTATGTACAGTAATAAACTGTTGATGTTTCTTTTAATTTATCAGTACTATTGTTAATTAAGAAACATTATTTTTTCCAGTTTTAGTAAGAAATGCAACGTTACTCAAATATATTGGAAAGAAATGGAATGAAATTGTTCCGAAGTTACTGTATTTGACGGACCATCCAGAGTTGGCAGAAAAAGTGAAAGATTTCTATTTCGAAAGTTCTGATCAGTTGACTAGACTGGACAGCTTTGGCAACTTGACTACAATGTTCTCTGATAGATTCTGGTTGGCGGATTTGAAGAAAACTATAACACTGCAAGCCAAACTCAATCCAATCTACATTTACTATTTTTCCTACGCTGGGGATTTCAGTCTAGCTAATTATCTGCTGGCTCTGAAAGGTGAATACCCAACCGGTTTGGAAATAGTGTTTCACCTTGTGACTAAATGGGTCAATAAAAACTTTCTTGGAATCAATCCGCCAAACTATGGGGTCTGTCACAGGTAATTATTTCGAAATATCTATTATAGTTATTCATGCTGTCAATTTAATTTCGTTTCTTTCAACAATTTTTTTAATTTTCTGTTACAGCGACGAATTGGCTCTCCACTTCCGCATGCCATGGATGTCCGGAATAATGCATAATGACAAAGATTATGAAATGTCGAAAAAGTTTGTTAAGCTTTGGGTAGCATTCGCAAAAGATGATTTGTAAGCAAATTATTTAATCTATATGAATTAATTTTTAAAGATGGTTTCACAGTAAATGCTGATTATTAATGATGTGTTTATTTTCTTAGGAGTAATCTCAAGTTTTCAGGGACAGCATGGAAACCTGTTGATCCAGAAGATTCTATTCTAAAATTTATGGAACTAAATGACCATCCTAAAGGGGCAGTTCTTGATGAACCATTTACGGAACGGCTTCAGTTTTGGAACTCATTGAATATCCAATAATACACAAAGGGCAATACATTTTTGTTGCAAGAACTGCGTTATACTACTACAGAGTGAAATGAATGTCCAGTCAAGTCACGAGTTGCCTATCCTGTCACATAAATAAGCCAAATTAGATTAGAACACGCAAAACTCTTTGACCTTTGCTTTTTCAAATACAGTCCAAGATAATTGGTGTGTTCAAACCAATAAGTACTTTCAATTGTTCTCAATACTCGAATGAATACTTATGTCATCCATCAAACTTGTTGTATCATAGAAAATCCTTTGGGTTTTAAGTCTATCTTCCCAGATTCGGTCAATCATCTATGATAAGTGAAGATGACATGATTCAACCTTATTACTCTTTGCAAATTGTAATTCCTTAACAATAATCCTGTCCTTCCTGTTATATATTTTAAGCGCATAGATTTATTATACTGTATTAACGGACTGATGATCGTGAGAATAAAACATGCCCTTTATGTGACAGGATGGGAAATTCTAGAAAACTAATTAATTTTAGAAACAATAGAACCCTTTTTGCAATCGCCTGACGTGAGTGACTTGTACTTGTGCAGCAGCGTCTATGGATGTGTAAATACGTATTAGCATTTGTATCAATTGGAAAAAGAATAATTTTAATAATTCGTTTATAGCTATCCACATGTAAATTAACCGACATCATGAAAATAATTCACCGCAAGCGTTTACTATATTTTGCAAATGGAAAATCTCCTCTTAGTTATGTAAAATAAATGCAAAATGCACCTAGTATAGAAAATTAGTGGTTTTACTAGCTGCTTCTGTGATTCAAATTTCCAGATCTCTCTAGCTGATATTATAGACAAAATGTTTGCATGTTGTAATATACTATTTGGATAATATGATGTGCGGGCGAAAAATGAAATCACTATTAAATGAATAAATTGTCGTGTTAAATTTATTAAGTGAGTTTCAATTCCTTTTCCTGTCACCCTCCTCTACCGAAAGAAAAGATTTATTTATTTATTTATTACATTTTGGGTTTTATACTTACATTTAGCTAAAAATGTGTAATTGTGCAAAATTTTGCATTACTCTGAAAAGCAGTAAGTCCTAGGCTGTATTAGTATTTATTTGTTGCATAAATTATTGCCAGTAAAACGACACAGCAACAGACTGATTGCATGCTTGTCCAGCAACCAGTAAGCCGCCTTTGAGACATCAAGGTAAAATTGTATGGAAAGTAATTACTTGGTTTGGAAATACACATCGCATAATTACAACTAACCATGCACATTCAAAGTACGACTCAGAGTGTACCTATTCAGTTTGTTATAATCAAATATTAAATTATATAATATCCACCATTGGTCAGTCCTGGATAATTATAATATGGTCTGATTGTGTTATCTATATTATATAGTCGTAGATATTATTACAGCCAAGTCATCATACCTCATTCACTCTGTCAGATTGCATACTTTGTATCTACAGGGATTTTATAAACAATTACATCTACTTTTTCACTACAAATGTGACCTTGAGTATTACAGAGCGTGTTCGGTATACGTAAAAAAGTACAGAATCCCACTACCGGCTACCCAAATGCTATGTAATTCATAGAAACTGTAGATAGACGACAGGAAAAACTTGAAGCTACAAAATTACAATGTACTTACCACACTTACCACAGTATATTCATTTAGATTGACTTATGGGTATGTCAATGCTGACACAAATACCTGCCACGAGAAACTTTTATCCAGTAAGAAAACATACTGGAAGCTTTGCATGAAGTTCCAGGCATATACAATGTAGCTTCGTTATATAAGTCTATCAGCATAGGTCCTCATAGTAGTATTATATAACCCAGACTGATAAGAACAGCTGGAGCTGGAATCTGTCATCTTTTACTGGAGAGTCTGTGCAGGAGTGTTGTTCCAGACTGTAGTTAAATCTATAATTTGAGAAAGAATTAAAATGCCAATTCAATTCGCTTTGTTTGCCATTTACAGTGCCACTTCTTGAACAAGCAATTAGCAGGTGATTAGATAATATACTTATGGTGTTAATTTACATTGTATTTATAATGAATCAACTGACACAGTACTCACAGTGACTGACTCATAGTCACAGTACTACCTGTAGCAAAATACCGTAGTATATTTAGCTTCATGTATTTACCTGTGCCAATATAAATGTTTACACATTCAATTGTTTTACATTCGTCTTGAGTGCTATTAATGTGATGGTCGTGTAAAGAGTGTACATGAGTTAAAACATAATAAGCTACCACTTATCACAATATACTGGAGATTAAGAATTTCAGAAATATTTGCCTGAAAGTGCGTACTTATATGAACTGCTGTTTAAAATTAGTGTTACTGACACGTTACAATTGGTTCAAATGATGCGACTAACTTGATTTACTATTATAAAGCTTTTACATGCCTGTTTGTCACAAATGGTAATTAAATACAAATCTTATGGACAAAATGTGTAAAACTGTAATATATGACAATTCGCAAAGTCCAAAAGTTCAGTAACGCGACCACAGTCAGGCTCTTCCAACCAAGATACATATTGACAAGTATATTACGTGATTGACAAGCCCTCCAAAAAGTTGTATATCTCGTATAAGTATATGATATTAGCGATAAGGATATAAATTAGGTAATATTATAGTCTACTCGAGGTCAGGCAGCGTGCATTTATAAAACTATATGACCATTATCGTACTATTCGTACTTCAATTGATGTATGTATGAATTCCATGCAAAAACATTTTTGGAGGACTCTGACATAGCGACTGCTGCAGTACAGACTGAGATTATGGAAGAGTAGTAAAAAGTGTCAAAATAGTTGAAAAGGAAAATCTGTTTTTCCTCCAGCTCAATTATTTACCTGTTTATATTAGTCTAGAATATTAATCAGCTGATATTAAAAATGTTGAGCGTTAAAAACATAGTGATATTTTCACTAATAGTGATGTTCATTGCGTACTGGTACAATCCTCTATCTACATCCCAAGTAAAGTTACCCAGTCCAGTAATCGACACAAAATACGGCAAAATCAGTGGACTTGAATCTGCTTCTCGAGGTGGCAAGAAATATTATGAATATTTAGGAATCCCCTACGCAAGTCCTCCTGTCGGAGAAAAACGGTTTGAGGTTGGTTTGTTAAATATTTTATACATAATTGTTATTGTTTTAAATAATTAATTCATCATTGAGGATTAATAAATTAATTGAAATGGTTGTAGCCACCAGAACCACCAGCTTCTTGGCAAGGCATCAAAGAAGCCATTTCTTATGGTAGTAAATGTATGCAATTGGAAATGATAAGTGGGAGACTAAGCGGAAGCGAGGATTGTCTCTATCTCAATGTGTTCACTCCGAAAAAGGTAACGAAACCGGTCTAATTTAATTTACAGGCTTATGCAAATACTTTTGAATGATTTTTTCTTTGTTCTTCTTTATGCAGAAGTTAGAGAAAGGAAAGGGGTACCCCGTCATGATTTTTATACATGGAGGTATTAAACCATATTTTATAACTTAATAATGATTACATGCTACAGTAATGAACCTAATACTCTCATTGTTTGTTTTTAGGAGCATTCGTCACAGGGTCAGCAAATGCATACGGTCCGAAATATTTGCTGGACGAGGATATAGTTCTTGTCACAATTAATTACAGATTAGCTGCTCTAGGTATTGTGATTGTATTTGCTCGAATCTACAATTAAAAGAACATTACATACAATATGTAATTGTTAAATATTTTCTCAGGATTTTTAAATACCGGGAGTGATGGTGTAGTTCGAGGTAATATGGGCTTAAAAGATCAAGTAAGAGCGATGATGTGGGTGAAGGGAAATATTCATGCCTTTGGAGGTGATCCCAACAGAGTGACAATTTTCGGGGAAAGTGCAGGTATGAGAATTTTTCCTGTTTCGGTAACCTTTGATTTTTCATGTATTTAATTAATCGCTTTTTGTAGGGGCTGCAAGTGTCCAGCTACAAATCTTATCTCCATTAAGCAGAGGACTCTTCCACAAAGCAATTGCACAAGTAATTAAAAGAAATAATAACTAGCATACATTTCGGAAGTAACAATTACATAAAAATTATTTTCCCAGAGTGGTACCAGCATAAACAGTTGGGCCATATTTAGAAAACCAAAAGAACAAGCACAAAGATTTGCTGCCAAATTTAATTGTCCGACTGAAGATTCTAAAGAGATGGTGGCATGTCTAAAGAAAATTGACGCTGAAACTTTTGTCAGAGAACACGTTGAGATGACGGTAAGATTTTTGTTTCAGGAAAATTAGGATTTTGAAATAGTCTTGGATTGTGTTTTTACCTGTTCAACTTAATTAATAGGTTCCATTAAGAGATCCAATTACATTATTTGCACCAACGATCGAATATTTCAAAGACAACAATGCTTTCCTGACGGACGACCCAATTAAAATTTTGGAAAGTGGTAAATTCCAAAAAATTCCTCTAATCAGTGGTGTTAATTCCGAAGAGGGACTTTTGAGTGGGGCTGGTAAGAATTTAAAAACAGAATGTAAAAATTATTTTAAAGGTAATCCAGATAATAAATAAATTCTCTGTGATTTTAGTTATCACGGCAAACCAAACTAAAATGAATGAAGCAAATTCAAAATGGACATGGTGGGTCTCTAGAATTCTCAACATAGAAGAAAATGAAGAAGTTGCCAAAAAAATTCGACATTTCTATTTTGCGGGAAAAGAAAATATTGCATCTAAGGAGTACATCAGAAGTTATACTAACATGTTTTCTGATCGGATGTTTTTCTGGGCGACGCACAAACATGCTTTAAAATATGCCAAACACGCTCCCATTCGTCTCTATTATTATACTCATCAAGGGGATTTCAGTCTGGCCCCAATTTTAGCGTCGACTCAAGGGCCATTCCCTGTAATGGTCAATGTCATTGGAGATATTCTCATACGATGGTTCAAATCTTATTTCTTCGACATAGTCCCGCCTCATATGGGGTAACTTTTCAATATCATTTTAATTTATAAGTTCAATTAATATTTCAATTTGTAAAATGATTGTTCTATTCACATTTGTAGGGTCTGCCACGCCGACGAAATTGCAGTAAGTGAAATCACAAATGTTTAAATTTTTATATTGTTCCCATGATTAAAACTGAAAAAAATATCTTTTATTTTTCTAGTTACTATTCAACATTCAACTCATGGATATGGGAGTCAATCCTGGTGATAAAGACTACGATCTTTCGACCAAAATGGTAAAATTGTGGGCTGATTTTGCAACAGAAGAGTAAGTTTCTTTTTAGTTGTTAATTTTTGTAGAAAAATACCTAAATTACAAAATACATTTCGAATTACTCGACTAACTGCAATTTTTCATTTCAGCAATTCTGAACCAATAATATTTAAAGATCTCGAATGGCCGGTGGTTAGTATGTATCAATTGCCACTGAAGTACCTGCGAATAGATGATGACGCTGCTGTGATAGAAGAACCGTTTGCAGAAAGAGTCAAGTTTTGGGAAAGTCTTAATATTAAATAAAAAAATTAGATGTTGTATAATATAAATGACCTTAAACACTAATTAAATCAGTTATTTGGTGTATTTTTTATTTAAACAGTTACATTTCTTTCATTTGTTTACATTACAGTAATTGGGAAAACGTGGAGTTCCTACCCTAGTTAATTGAATTTCTACCATAAAACACCTGTGATATGTTGTGATTAGTTGAAACTAAAGAAGATGATCATTACTACGTACTAAGTGTAATTTGTATGGTAGTTTGCATTTGCTTTAATTTATATATGACTCATATCATGTTCTTAAAGATTAGATGAGAATTGGATGTGCCTATACAGGTGTTGAGATATGCATGTGGTGAAGACATGTTCCTATATTCTCAAAATTCCCATGCTTTTCGTAATACATATTGTAGCTGTATACCTGACAGCATTTTAACTATGTAGTAGTGTAATAGTATCTATAAATCGAAAGCATTAACTAACAACAACTTTATAGACGGTACGTCAATTGTCTGTGGGAAGGAAACTGGAAGTTTCAGATAAGTTGTCCAATCATGGAATGGAGCAAGATATGTTAATCATGTTAATGGTACACTTAACCATGAAATCAGACAGCATTTACCATTCATCTTTTGCATTGCATATTACAGTGCGCAGTATTGAGTTTTGCCTGTCTTAATATTATGTCTAAGTAGAGGCTTAGAGTCAGAGTGCATAATATTGTAGCAAAAAGTCTAAGAAAGGAAGATTGAATCAAAGGATTTAGTATATAGTTTTACTGCTAACTAAATTCAAAGCAATTTTAAGCATTTCTAACAAGCCCATTATTAATAAGAATACAAACACAATATATAATATATATAATATACAAACAATATATAACATTAATTTTTCTATGAATTTTATAATACTGAAGCACATAGTAGTGTCCATAAATGTGGAGCAAACTTCCTATTTAAGTAGGCTGCATGCTGCAATTTAATTTCAAAAATATTGATCCAAAATAAAGTTTATTTTATAAACTTGCGATACGATATTATTAATTTATTCTATTATTGTTTGTAATTTCATGAATTTTATTTGGTTAATGGTGATTTAGCATAATTTCATGTTCTATCTCATAAGTGAATCTTAAAATCCCAAAAACTCCTACGCTATTGTGTGTACTACATGCAGTAATCATGTAATGATATAAAAGCCCTTGTGAGTTTGAATATATTCCATGATTGGTTAATAACATTTAAAACGTGTGTTCGCAAGCACGAAAGATAAAAGCAGATAAAATTCTCCTCTTGACATCAATGTAGTTATACTAAAAAGCAGGCCCAATAATATGTGAATTAAAAGTCAAGACCTCAAGACATGAAAATCTTTGACATTGAAACAGATAAACTTCATTAACGTGTATAGGTACCTACTGCGGAGTTACATGTACAACAGAACAATAATTTTATTCTGACTTTCTGACTCATTCAAAATGTTGAGTGTGAAAATCATAACATTGCTGGCAGTAATAGTGCTGTTTGTTGCTTATTGGTACAATCCTCTATTTAAATCTCAATCTAAAAAATCTAGTCCTGTAATCGAAACTAAATATGGCAAGCTCAGAGGAATTGAGTCAACTTCCCGGGAAGGAAAACTATATTATGAGTTTTTAGGTATTCCTTTTGCAAGTCCTCCTATTGGTGAAAAACGCTTCGAGGTTGGTTTGATACTTCTTTTACCAGTTGATCGTAATCAGTAATTTGTGAACAGAAAAAAATTAATTGTATTTTTCAACATCATTTAGCCGCCAACTGCACCAGTCGCTTGGGAAGGAATCAGAGAAGCTAATTCGTATGGGAATAAATGCATCCAGCTGGAAATGATAGGTGGGAGACTGTCAGGAGATGAGAATTGCCTCTACTTAAACGTTTTTGCACCCAAAGAAGCATTTAAAGTAATAAAAGTGTTGCACAATGCATTTTTATCTTCATAATGACATTCTTAACCATTCTAAAGAGTAAACAGATCAGGAATATTACATTGTTGTTTGAATCTAGGATCATAATGGAGCGAAACAACTACTTCCAGTAATCATATTCATCCACGGAGGTATTTATTATACTATATTATAAAACTTTAATTGACTTTTTCCTTATTTCAATCAAACAGTCTAAAGGTGCGTGTGAATTATTTTAGGAGCATTTGTATCAGGGTCAGCTAATGATTACGGACCACAGTATTTTATGAATGGAGAAGTCGTTTTTGTAACAATTAATTACAGGCTGGGTGCATTAGGTACAATTTTATTACACGGAGTTATAACCATAAATATTTCTCATTTTTTTGTTTATATTTTCTGTATTAATCTTTATTACATTCATTAACTAATTCACAGGATTTTTAAACACCGGGAGCGATGGTGTTATTAGAGGTAATATGGGATTAAAAGATCAAGTAAGAGCAATGATGTGGGTGAAGGGGAATATTCAAGCCTTTGGAGGAGATCCGAATCGAATAACAATCATGGGAGAAAGCGCAGGTATTTTATGACATTAAAATTATATTATATATTTGAATCATCAATGGATTAACACAGGAGCTGCAAGTGTCCAGTTACAGCTGCTATCTCCAATGAGTAAAGGTCTCTTTCACAAGGCAATTTCACAAGTAATAAAAACTAACTTTAACAAGCAATATTAAATGATGAGTAACAATTTGAGATTTTTATAAATAATATATTTTCCCAGAGTGGCACCAGCATTAACAATTGGGCCCTTTACAGAAAACCAAAAGAACAGGCACAACGATATGCAGCTAAATTAAACTGTCCTACTGAAGATTCAAAAGAAATGGTGACATGTCTTAGGAAAATCGATGCCCCAACTTTTGTCCAAGCACATTTTAATGAGCTGAAAGTACAACCTGCATTTATATATGTATAATCTAATTGCCGCGAATTTTTAGTTCCGAATTGCATTAAAATGTGATATTTTGTAGCTACCTAGGGATCCTGTTCACTTATTTGGACCTACGATAGAGTACTTCAAAGATTCGAATGCGTTTTTGACTGACGATCCTATGAGCATTTTAGAAAGTGGCAAGTTTGCGAAAGTTCCACTGATCTCAGGAGTGAATTCCGAGGAAGGACTTATAAATTCTGCTAGTAACAACAAATAAATAAATCCTGAATCTACAAAATTAGATAAAGTACATTAAAATCTGTTGTATTATTTCTATTTAAGTTTTCATCAACAACCAGACAAAAATGAATGAAGCGAATTCAGACTGGACGTCCTTTGTCTCTGGAGCTCTTAATATAGAAAAAGATGAAAAAGTTGCTAAACAAATTCGGGATTTCTACTTTGCCGGCCAAATAAATATTGCATCCGAAGAAAACTTGCAAAATTACACCAATATGATTTCAGATCGAGCATTTATGTGGGCTACTCACAAACATGCTTTAATATACGCTAAATACGCTCCCATTCGTCTATATTATTATACACATCAAGGAGATTTCAGTTTGGCCCCAATTTTAGCGTCGACACAAGGACCATTCCCTGTAATGGTCAATGTCATATTAGATATCATCGTTCGGCGGTTCAAATCTTATTTCTTCAATATAGTCCCACCTCATTTGGGGTATTAAATTGTCAATATTATTTATTACCAAGCTAGAGTCTAAATTCAATAAATGGTTCAAATAATTGTTATTTTCTTGTAGGGTGTGCCACGCAGATGAACTTGCGGTAAGTAAAACCGGTGGCGGTGGCCATTATCAGTTATTTTTTCCATAATTCAAACGTTATAAAATATTTTGTACATCATATTCCTGCAGTTATTATTTCATATTGGACCCATGGGTATGGAAATTCCTCCCGGTGATAAAGACTATGATCTTTCGACCAAAATGGTTAAACTCTGGACTGATTTTGCGACAAAGGAGTAAGATAGCTATAAATTTTATTTTATCAACCTAAATATGCATACAAATTGTGATTGAACTTTAATTGAACTTTCTTATTTTGATATTGAATTTAGCAACTCTGAACCATTAGTATTTAAAACTCTGCACTGGCCTGTTGTAAGTTTACACCACCCACCTCTCAAGTATCTACAAATAGATAATGATGCAGCTGTGATTGAAGAACCGTTTACAGAAAGGGTCAAATTTTGGGAAAGTCTGAATATTAAATATTAAATTAAAATGTAACAGTAATTTATTTATCAGTAGCTAAATAAATATATTCATTTTAGTAGAGACATTTGCCAATCTTCTTTGTGCACATTGCACCTTGTGGTAATTATTGCTAATCACTATCATTATGAATATTATGATATTTAGCGACAGTTTATTTCCAGTAGCAATGCAGCAGTGCATTCCATACTGTATGTGTATAGCTATCTTAAATATATATGGGATGATGGACTGCTATTTCCTGTGTGTATTTTCATGTGTGACTGCTCAGACTTCACATGTTCATTATTATTCTTCTCTGGTGGAATTAATACTACATTTTTACATGGATTGTATTTCGCCTCTAGCAATCCGTAAGTAAATATGCAAAAGCCTCTACTGATTCCGTGTACTTAAGCATAGTGCTTATTACAGTGTGTTAACATAACGTAACATCTCTCTTCGTTTGTTCTAATTGTACCATCAAGGCTGACTTGTGGTATACAACTTGCTCCGAGTTTCTTTTGTGTACATATTTTAAACACTTTTGTAACAATCAGTCACTCCAACCTAGAGCTTGCCCACTTACACTCGCGTCAAGTGCTCTGCTCACCTTTGACAATGTAGTGACTACATGTAAATCCATCTATAGTGGACAGATCTCCATAATCTGTCCAAACAACAATATAGGTATAGTAAATAATGAAAATAAGACATTTAACGAGTAGTGCTCCTTAGAGAGGAACAGTAAGCACTATCATTGAAATCCAAGTTAAACGAGACAAACATGTGTGTTCCAATAGCTCTTTGTGATACGAAGGTTCCTGTTTGAAGGCAAGTAAGTTGCAATATATTTTTCTGTCTATCTCTCCTTAGCATTTTTGTTGGCTATATTGTTTATTTCACTCAATCCCACATCCACATGGCTGAATCGATTTCTTAGTAATGGCATACATGTAGATTGTATTATTAATCGAAGTAATTTTAACCCAAAAAAATACAGTTAATCGTTACACCAGCCTTAAAATCCTTTAAATTCAAACCAAATTAAAATTTGAGATTTCAATTTTAACTAAAATGGATTTTCGTGATTAAATGATTCAGCTAGACTAATCTGCCTTTAAATAACTAGTCAACATGTCAATTCAATGAAGTCAATGTCATCTAATGAATTTAGACAAACGTCGTTACAATAAAATTATATTGACATGTTGAAACAGATTTGCAATGAGAATTGACGACATAAATAGCAGTTTAATATTTACTACCCCGAGTATATAAAGTTGGCACGCCGTAAATTGATTTTATGTATGGCATAAATGACACACCGTAAATTAAGCAAAGATATATATAGCTTTCTATAGGTAATGATAATGGATCGAATTTTTGGCGATATTTTTTATTTTACTGCAGTTATGGCATTTACGGCATGCCGTACACTATTTTTGTGCGGTATTTGCTGCATTTGCGACGGCACACTCGATACCTTGTTACTATTACTGCCTATAGAATACTCCAATATTACTCATGGACATTTGAAGCAATTATTATAATATTCCTTAGTGAAATCAGTACTGGTAAAATTACTGGTTCAAAATTTCACACAGTTACATATAATCACAACAATGACGAAAGACAAGTTCAAAGGATTTCTGCTGACGTTTCTGGATTTGAAATGATGAAAAGATTGAAACGGAATTGATCGTCTCACATACATGCGATGGGAGTGCACGCTAGTGTATTAATAAATCCTTATACATATAAATGTATTTCTAGGGCCACAATTATAGCGGAGAAAAATGTGTGAGAGTTTTGTGGGTATTATCAAGTTTTACATAGAGCACAGGAAAGAATAGAAAAAAGTATGAAATAACGTAGGAGAGTGTTGATTGCGATGCGTTAGGTATCTACACTTTAGCTCTCCGCATTATAATACTAAATAAATAAAAATTATCCAATGTACATACTACATACGGATGTGATATGGAATGGCATGCTGTGTATACCTACTTATTATTTTTAATGGCAAATTATATTTGATCTGTGAACCGCAGTTTTTTTCTCGAGGAAATTTCGGTCTCCAGTTCCAGAGATTCATCATGGACATTTTCTATTTCATTTAGTTTTGTGTGAACAACTACCGTGCATTTCAAAGCAAAAATATTCTCAAGAGAATAACACTGCTGCTGGGAGTATTGTTAGTGTACTTGGAAAACAAATATATCCATCCGTAGAAGAAAACTAGTTTCAAGTTTTAAATAGCTTTTTTCGCCACATTCAACTGCAGATTTTGTGTAGAAAACTATAATTATAAAATATGAAAAGGCCTTGGTGCTTCAAACGATTCACAATGATCCACAAGTTAATGTTACTCGGGACATCTATAGGAATTTTAGTTTTGGCCTATTTTTACTATGTGATTTATATTTATGTCAAATTGGGACCTATTATCGAAATAAATCAAGGGAAATTACAAGGGAAACTGTTACAGTCAAGGAATGGAACTGAATATTTTGCATATTTGGGTGCGTGACAAATTTTTAGTACTTAAAATTGCATTCTTCAATTGTAAACACATTAGTAATTGCATATATATTTAAATGTTCTGATATTTAGGTATTCCTTATGCAAAACCTCCAGTTAATTCTCTTCGTTTTCAAGTAAGATTTAAAAAAATCAATTTAAAGCCAAATGACGTAAATCTATAACATGAAATGGGTTTCATAAATAAATACTAAATAAGAGTATTAAGTATTGAAATACCTGGAAATTCTCTTATTTGGGGACACAAGGTCAAATTCTTTGCCTAAAACGTTTACAATTGAATGAATAGAGTCCCCAGGATCCCGAAAATTGGGAAGATGTCAGAGATGCAACGTTTTATCGCCCCAAATGCCTCCAGTTGGAATTTTTTGTCACAGGGCTTGTCTTCGGAAAAGAAGATTGTCTTTATCTCAACATATTTAGCCCAAAACTTAAAGTATGTACTACTGGCTATATATTGACATGTGCCAAAAATAAATTTAAATTTTGCAAAAAATAATTATTGTATTTCATTCCAGGATAATACCACCGAAAAACTGTTACCAACCATGGTAAGTTTATTTCATATGCAGATAATTTGCTTTTTAAAATCTTAAAATATATAAGTATACAATTTTTAGGTCTACATACATGGAGGTATGTTCCACCTGGGTGGAGGTGACCGTGTAGGTAATTAGCAAACATTTCGAAAGGTCAACTTTTAACAAATTTTGGCAATTATGTTCTGACAACTATTCTCATTCGTAGGAGGAGCATATTTCATGGATGAAGAAGTGGTTTTAGTTTCAATAAGCTATCGATTGGGAGTTTTCGGTATAGTAAATTTTTACTTACAGTTGCCAATATTGAAAATATGCAATTAAATAATTGTTTCGGTTTTACACATTTTTGAAATTAATTTTAAACAGGGTTTCTCAACACTGGCGATGGTATAGTCAGAGGTATGATTTAAATATAATTAAATGATATATTTTATATTATATTCCTTAACATTCATGTAAAATTGACTAATGTATGTATTTAGGTAATATGGGTCTTAAAGATCAATCAAAGGCTTTACAATGGATAAAAAACAACATTGAAATTTTCGGAGGAGATCCTCAGAAAATAACAATTTTTGGTGAAAGTGCAGGTGAGATTATATTATATTTTTCTTATAAACATTTTAAATTAAACTTCAATTATTATGATGAATTTATTAATAGGTGGGGCCAGTGTAAACTATCAAATGTTATCAAAAATGTCTAAAGGTATGAAAAAACTATTTCTGCATAAAAATACAAGAATTTTATTACGATTAGTATTCCTTACATTATAAAAACCATAAATTGGCATCCTAATCAATGGATTCTACAAAATAATATCTTTTAGGGCTATTCCATTCAGCAATTTCGGAGAGTGGAACTAGTATTAATGAATGGGCGATACATCGAAATCCGAAAGAACAGGCGAAACGTTTTGCTGCAAAATTTGACTGTCCTGTTGGAAATGGAAAAGAGATGGTGGATTGTCTCATGAAATTAGATCAATATGATATTGTGAATGCCCATACAGAGTTAATGGTAATTATATTTCTTAATTCACAGGAAGACTTTAGCTTTAACATAAAAACTGAATGATTGTCCTGTTTTCCTTCAAATTGTTCTAATGAATATTTAAAGGATATGATCTACCACACAAAAAATCAAGCTTTTGCACCCACAATTGAATCTGTGATTGACGATGAAGCTTTTTTGACTGAAGAACCTCTAGAACTCTTAAGTTCTGGAAGATTTAACCGCGTTCCTTGGATTACTGGGGTAAGCTCAATATATTTGCAAAGTTTAAATATTAGAATTTTTCAAAAATGATAAAATGATCTTATAACTAATTTTAGGTGAACTCAGAAGAAGGATTAATGTTTTCTTCCAGTACGTATATAATTAATAATTTTAATTTCAAATGCCTAATGTGGTTCTGTTAGTAATGATTGTTCACATTCATTTTGGTTTTTAGTAATTTGTGCAAATCAAACAAAAATGGACCATGCAAATAATGATTGGAATGACTTTGCACCAACGATTTTCCATTTCGATAAAAATGACACAGTGTCTCAAAAACTCCGTGAATTCTACTTTGGAAATGATACAGAGATCAATAAGCCAGAGAAAGTTGATATATTTACAGATATTATTGGAGACAGATTTTTTAAAGTGGACGCTTCAAATGCTGCAGCATTGACTTGGAAATACACGCCAACATATCTTTACATTAACACTTATCGGGGTCAATTTAGTTTTTATGAATTGACACAGCAAACAGAAGGAGGGATTCACGTTTTTATTAACATTGCCTGGTATGGTTTCTTAAGAACTTTCAGAGAGTATATTTTGAGGGAAGATCTCACTAGACCTGCAGGTAGATTAAAAATTTCATCTATTTTATGAATGATGTATTATTTATACTTCTATTGTTCATAATGAAAATCTATTTTCCTTGCAGCGAGTCATGCCGATGAGTTATTTCTTCTTTTCCCAATGGAATTCCTACCAAGGTACCAATGGATTGGCCAAAAAGACTATGAAATTTCTGTCGACTTTGTGAAACTTTGGGTATCTTTCGCCACCAATCCGTAAGTTATTCAGAAACGTAATATTTATTTATTAACATTGTTGATTATTCAATAGGAAATTTGTCTTTTCAGAAATAATTTAGATTTTCGCGGTGTGAAATGGACAGAAATAAATTCAACACAGGAAAATCAGCGATTTCTCAATATATCAAGTACTCCGGATATGATAGACCACCCATACATAGATGTAGTCAAATTTTGGAATTCTTTAAAACTTCCTTTAAGATAAAGAAGGATTTATAAGTATTAATATCATGACATTATTATCTGCACATAACCATTTCATATTAAATTATATTATTTACAAGTATAGTATTATAGTGTTTTAATAGTGTTTCCAATTTACCTACATTATAATTGAGTATGCAGAAAAGTGATTGTTAAAATGCGTGAAAGTATTATCGTGAGGCACACTTGCATGCACGAAAGTATCAACAGTATTAGGTAAATGTAAATATTAAATCGAAATACAGAAAATTTCCCATAACATTCTCAAATTCACACATATGTTTATTTGGTCCATTACCGCACGCATATGACATCCACACTCGTATATCTGCTGCCTGTTTATACAATGTTGCAATGGACTTGTTGATTTAAAATTCAGTTTGCAAGTTCTGGTCCACATGCTCCGTCCAGTTAAGTTGTCGGCCTTGATTTTTTGCTAACGATGGGCAAAGGTTAAAATCCTACTCAACTTTAGACATTCATTTAGTATAGACTATGATTATATAAGAATCCAAGTGCTGCATAATAATAGGAGGCAGTTTTACCTGTATACATGATATGTCTAAGTAGTGACTAGTTTGCAGCCTCTTATTGCATTGCTATTATCCCGAGCATTGTCTGAAACTCGATTTGCTTCAAGAACTTTTGTGGCTTATATATAGTCATATTATACAATGTATAGCTATACAGGTAATATATAATGATAGTACAAAGTTCAAAGATGTACTGTAAGAATTCAATAGATGCACACTGTCTTTGTAATATGCATTATTCCATACCCTAGTCATCTTGTCTGTTCTTCTGACTTATTAACTGAACCATGCAATGCACCATGTACGTCAAAAAATATTGCAAAGAAAACGCAGTCAAAAGTCACATCTTTATAGGATTAGACTGCAAAAATACAAATCTAATGCACAGCTGAAACTAGATTTTGTAGGAAAGTCTCATTTTCATTCTTAAGTAAATATTATTTCTTTATATTTACATTAACGTCTGGAATGTTTGCGTAAAGTTCACATATTATTACTCAATTCGCAGGTTAAATAGCCGCTATAATGGTTAGCACGTCTTTAAAAGTAATAGGTGCAGTGATCATAGTAGTGATAGCTGTAATTTATAATCCTGTGACTCGAAGAAAAGAAGCCAGTCCCATTGTAGAAGTTTCAACTGGAAAATTACAAGGAGTCATTGATATTTCCAGGAGCGGGAGGACATTTTATGAATATTTAGGTTATTTAAATGTTTTAATACGATTGATAAACATTTTTATTTTCATGCCTTAAAATAAATTGTTTCTATCTCATACTATAGGAATTCCTTATGCCAAGGCCCCAGTCAATGAACTAAGATTCGAGGTTTATTTTTAAATGTTTTTAAAATATTTCCCCTAAGTTCGTAGGAATTAAAAATTCAAATTACTTATTTTATACCTATATAAATATTATATATTACTTGATTTAGTCACCTCAACCGGCTGAAAAATGGGATGGCATGTTAGACGCGAGTCAATTTGGCCCCAAATGTCTTCAGGTCAATATGGTCACTCAATTCCACGAGGGAGAAGAAGATTGCCTGTTCTTAAATGTCAATGTTCCTAAGGTATTTAGTACTAGACTTTAGAAATTATTCGTAGCTTCCGTTTTGCGGAAATCTCATCAGATTTATCAAATAGAATAATTGACAATTGTACCAGGTTGAAGGTTCCAAGAAGCTTTTACCTGTAATGGTCTTCATTCATGGAGGTGAGGCAACTGACAACTGAACAAATTAATAAATTATGATTGATCCTTGCTAAAGATATTCCATATTTCCTATCGTCACCGAGCACAGGCCTCTTAAATTGAAATTACATTGACATTAAATTATTTTGATCTTACTAAAACGATTAAAATTTTAACCACTATTCTATTATAACAGTTTCCACAATCAAAACAAAATAGAAATAAATGTACTAAAATTTTTGCGAAAGTTTAGAGGACGATTCACTTTTCAATTAAATCTATTTTATTGGTTGTGATGAAATGAGTAAATATTTTAAATCTTAAATATTTAATTATTTAATGTTTTCTAGGTATCTTTATGTTCGGGGAAAGTTCTCTCTTTGGACCAAAATATTTCATGGACGAAGACATAATTCTCGTTACAATTCAGTATCGGCTGGCTGCCTTAGGTGATTAAATCAAGCATTTTTCACAAAATAAGATAATTCACATAGGAAGATAGATAATTTGAATAATTTCAACTGTTAGGCTTTTTAAACACTGGAGATGGGCTGGTGAAAGGAAACATGGGCCTTAAGGATCAGGTCATGGCCCTTAAATGGATTCAAGAAAATATAAAATCATTTGGTGGAGACCCAAAGAAGGTAAAATCAAACTTTTAATAAACATTAAAATTCATATAATTTTATTCCATGCATTAATCATTGTTACACTAAATAACAATTAGGTGACAATAGCTGGAGAATCTGCTGGAGCGTCGAGGTATATTACATGTTAACCTTATTCCTAAGCAAACTCATTTTTTAATTGTATCCCCTTTATGATAATTATTATTTTCGTTGATATTTCCAGTGTCCACTTACATATGCTGTCGAAAATGTCCGTAGGCCTGTTCCACTCAGCAATATCCCACAGTGGAACAGCCCTATGCCCCTGGGTTTTGCGAAGAAATCCTGCAGACCAGGCCAAGCGATTTGCTTCTCAATTAAAATGCCCAACAGACGATACTAAAAGCATGGTGCGATGTCTAAAAGAAATGGATGCAAGTAAAATGCAAACAATTCATGCTGAGACGTTGGCAAGTCTAAATTTTAACAAAGAACATTAAATTTTTTAAAGAAATTACGTTATTTCGGGCATTTTTGCCATTATTAATAATAATATCTGTTAACAGGACTTACTTCATGAAAGCATTGCAGTTTTTAGTGCAACTGTCGAAACAGAAAACGATGCAGATACATTTTTGACTGACGAGCCTCGTAATCTACTTCAAAGTGGGAAAATTGCATCAAAAGTTCCTTGGTTAACTGGAGTAAATGCCGATGAGGGATTAATTTTATCCTCTGCATTGGTGCATAACGAAACAATGCTAAAAGAGTTACAAAATAACTGGCTGGATGTTCTTCCAAAATTCTTCTTCTACGAAAGGAATGATCAAGTATCCAAAAAGGCAAAGAAGAATTATTTCGGAAAGGAAAAAGTTATCGGAACTCCAAAGAACTTTCACGTTTTCACAAGGATGTTATCAGACCGTTCGTTCTTCTTCCCCATTCACCAGAGTGCCAAGTTGCAATCTAAACATTCTCCAGCTCCTCTTTATCTCTACTATTACACACATGTAGGAGATTTCAGTATAGCCAATTTTTTGCTGAATTTCCGAGGAAATTTTCCCGTTTACATTGAATTATTAATCGCTGTTGCATCAGCATGGGTCAATAAAAATATCTTAGGACGACGACCGCCAGTATTAGGAGGTAGGAAAACATTATATAACTTTATCCTCCATTTTGCTGATTATAATTCTAGCCGAAATCATTTTCACCGCCTGTTTAAAAATATTGTAAATTTTTTCCAATACTTATTTACCAATAGTATTTCAGCAATTTTGTGTACACTATTTTTATTTTGTTTCACTTGTTAATGATTTAGTGGCTGTATTTAGTGCAGTGTACATTCCTACCTACTGTACTATTTCCTAATTATTAAAATTGTGAATTGAATATGGTTTGCTAATTTCTGATTTAATTTTTTTGTTTCCGATATGCAGTTTGTCACTCCGACGAGCAGCCAATGATGTTTAACATGGCATTCACTCCAGATCTCACTCCAGAAGATGCAGAGCAATATTCAATGTCTGTCGCACTAGTGAAAACGTGGGCTTCCTTCGTAAAGCATGAGTACGTTTTTATTTCTAATCACCTGTAGCTGTATAAAGTGTTCATTATTTCAGGTGTAAATTGACTATAGTGGCTTTTGTAAAATCGTAGGAAGACGTTGAATTTTCGGGGAGCCCCTTGGACAGCAGTAGATCCAGAAAAGGAAACACTTCGATATTTTCATTTGGATATGAGTTATGGAATGGTTGACGAACCTTTTACTAAACGAATATCTTTTTGGAAAAAGTTACAAGACGAGGGTTTCAAGGAGTGATTAATATTCATTTATTTTTCTCAAAATACTAATTTATTGATGAGTGAAAGTATTTGTAACGAGTACGCTAAAATTCTTGGTGTAGTGCGTGACTTGATTGACCTCAACAGAACTTTGAATACAAATAAACTACTATATATTATATTCATTGTATGTACCATTGTAAATAATTATTACTCTTTATCACAAATCATCGGGCTGCCTTCATTTTATTTATTAACAACAAATAAATATTTACTATTTTAATTCACCCCTAATGAATTAATTTTAACGAATATTGCTATATTAAAATTGAATATTCGTATACGATCATACGGGTGTTTATTTAAATTATTTATATATAGTTCAGAATTTATTTATTTATTTTGAAATAAAAAAATCACATTGATTTATTATTACAAATCAATTAGTTTTTCTTTGCTCCTGATCCAGTAGTAGTCGTCCAGTGGTTAAAATGGAAAACGGCCTCCAATGGCTAAAAATGGAAGAATATTCACGTATTTTTTTCCAAATAGCAAAATTAGTTGGTGTCCAGTAGATCATTTTGGATGCACAAAGACATTTTAAATATAAAATTATGTCCGGCTACTATTTCGGGAAGAACATTACCACACTAGGTCATTTTTAAACTCGGCAATTGTATGCCAGGTGGCTGGCTGGATAAAATTAAAAGATAAATAAAAATAAATAAATGTGATAGATATAATATCAGTATAATATTTAAAACTCGTTTGCTAATTAATTGTAGTTCATGCAATCATATTCAAATAAATTATTGAATTAGCATTTTTCAATATTTCAAAAATATTTGTACTTCATAAGCTGAAATTAGACGTCATCGGATGAGAAAGAATGGAAACTACTTGAAAAATGAAAACAATTACTATATATAATCGTGATACAGATAGAGCAATAAATTTACCTGCCTATATAACTATGTATGTAACTATGTGTGGTAGGAGAGCGTAGGGAACATGCACAAATTACGTAACGCAAAACTCCCTCCCCCATGTGTAACGCAGGTCCCTGTGCTGCGCAGACCGTAACACTTTTGGTCACCTCCTCCTCCCATTAACTGTACACGTAATATATGCACAGTCCTTGAATTCGAAAAAGCGAAATGAGCATGACCGCTCCCTCTAAACCATTGAAATGAGTTGTTTCACAATTATTATAACAATCAAATTAATAATACTCTACAGTTAGTGATTTATTGAGTTGATTATTGGTGATGGAATGAAAATTATTAGCGAAAGGTAACATTTGTAATGATCGAGCGTATTAATTAGCATTTCAAAACCAAATACAAATTTGGTTCTGCTGTATCGACAAACTTTAGCATTTTTCAGTAGAGCTGGTTTTACTTTTTACTGTTTACCTTGACTTCTTTGTGCCAGTTTGCACACATTTTTTGTGGAATTACATAACATAACTGGTTCACAAAATAACCTTAATAAAGTACCAATGATTTTTTTGGAATTGTTTTTGTTACTGTGGTGGCCAGTCTGCTGAAATTCCATTTAGTGCTAAGTTTCCCCCCTAGCTGGGTTCACTAGTTAATAATAATCGCTCTGGAACTAGTAGAGTCTAAAATAGATCAAAACAGGGTAAATTATGGGCGGACCTTGAGTCTGTGATCTGATTAAAGTGTAATTGTGACGTTATGAGTTTCTGGGTTCTGTTCTGGCTGGGACTGGGAGTTCTCAATGGTGTGAATGTATGAATGTCGGGTGAGAATATTTTTTTTCTTTGTGGAAAAGCTAAAATTATTAGCTTAATTTCTTGTACTATTATACTTTAGACTTGTTACTTCGACTTATTTTAGTAGCGTACTGAAAAATTTAATATTATTATTTTACTGTAATTACACGTGTGATTAGCCTTGACTGACTGGAGTCCTGAATTTCCAACATGTGTGGGAACGAAGAGATGTGCTGTAGATTACATATGTCGGGTATAGATATATTTAATTGGATATGAAACTATAAAATATTAATAGTAGTATTGGTAGTAGTATAGCAATTTGAATTCAACTTGGTTGATATTGGGACTGCCTTACTTCTGACTTAATTGCTAACTACGGATTATTAATGTTGCTATTGCACAGTTGACTGAGCCGAAGGCTGAAGCTGGTGCATTTTAATTTATAGCAATAAAATCTCATCTCAATAATTTTAGTTTGCATTTAAATGAACTTCTGTTCTGGAATATAAGTTTGACATTCAGTCCTGAATTCGCGAGTTAAATAGCCGTAATAATGGGTAGCACGTCTTTAAAGTTAATAGGTGCCGTGATCATAGCAGTAATAGCTGTTATATATACTCGAAGAAAAGCTAGTCCGATTGTAGAAGTTTCAACTGGAAAATTACAAGGGGTCATCTCTACTTCCAGGGGCGGAAGGACATTTTATGAATATTTAGGTTAAAATATTGTATTATTTAACGCAAATGATAAAGAGTTTTATTTTCATGTGTAAATAAATTATTATTGATTCATATGATATAGGAATTCCTTATGCCAAGGCTCCAGTCAATGATTTGAGATTTGAGGTTTGTTTTCCAATGTTTTTAAAATACATTCAATATTCTTAGTTTCGTAGCCAAGAATAAGAATGAAGATTCCTTTATAACTTTTTATACTTAAAAATATCCTTTTAGTCACCCCAACCAGCTGAAAAATGGGATGGTATTCTACATGCGAGTCAATATGGTGCCAAATGTCTTCAAGTCAATATGGTCCTTCAATTCCTCCTTGGGGAAGAAAATTGCCTTTTCTTAAATGTCTATGTCCCTAAGGTTGTTATAACTTATTCACTTGTTAGAATCTTGGGGGATTTTTTATCACTTATCAAATAATTGACAATTGTTTTAGGTTGAAAGTCCGAAGAAACTTTTACCAGTTATGGTCTACATTCATGGAGGTGACGCCGTGACGCATTTTAACCGAATTCTTGCAAATGACTAATATTATTGTCGAGCTTTCATTTTTAGTGCAGCAAAGACATTTAATTCCAGCTTTTACTAAATAATAGAGTATTTATTATTTCAATTAGGTCTCTATATGTTTGGAGATAGTTCTGTCTTTGGAGCAAAATATTTCATGGACGAAGACATAATTCTGGTTACAATTCAGTATCGACTCGCAGCTTTAGGTAATTTTAACGACCATTGATTTCGCTGGACTTAATGAATTATTTAATGATGACCAATGAAACAGCTTGTTAAATTTAATCTATATATCTAAGAAGAGATATTTTTCAAACTGTTTGAATAATTCCAAGTACTTCCAATTTCATAAAGGTTTTCTAAACACTGGAGATGGTCTGGTGAAAGGAAATATGGGCCATAAGGATCAAGCCTTGGCCCTCAAATGGGTTCAAAAAAATATTAAATCCTTTGGCGGAGACCCAAATAAAGTAGAATCAAATTTTATATTTAATTTTGCTGATATCACTCAAATTCAAATCGTATAATAATCACATGTCTCAATAAAATATTAACAATTAGGTCACACTTGCTGGAGATTCTGCAGGAGCATCGAGGTAATAAATTATTAAATGCATGATCAGTAAAGTTGTCAATCCAATTCGCTTAGATAGAAATAAAATTGTTTTATCTTCGATGATTATATTTCCAGTGCACACCTACATATGCTGTCAAATATGTCAGTAGGCTTGTTCCACTCCGCAATATCTCAAAGTGGAACTGCCCTAGGCCCCTGGGTTTTACGAAAAAATCCTGCAGAACAAGCCAAGCGATTTGCTTCTCAATTAAAATGCCCAACTGACGATAACAAAAGTATGGTACGATGTCTAAAGGAAGTAGATGCAAGCAAAATACAAGAAATTTATTTAGAAACATTGGCAAGTCTAAATTATTTTTAAAAAACAAAAACTACTATAATTTTATGTCATTTTTGATAATAATATCTGTTAATAGGACTTACTTCATGAAAGTATGGCCGTGTTCAGTACAACTATCGAAACAGAAAATGATTCAGATACCTTTTTAGCTGACGAGCCTCGTAATATACTTCAAAGTGGGAAAATTGCTTCAAAAGTTCCTTGGTTAACTGGTGTAAATGCTGACGAGGGGTTAATTTTATCCTCTGGATTGGTGCATAATGAAACAATGCTAAGGGAATTGCAAAATAACTGGGAGGACGTTCTTCCAAAATTTTTATTCTACGAAAGGAATGATCAAGTATCTAAAAAGGCAAAGAAGAATTATTTCGGAAAGGAAAAAGTTTTTGGAACTCCAAAGAATTTTCCTATTTTCACAAGGATGTTATCAGACCGTTCGTTCTTCTTTCCAATTCACCAGAGTGCCAAGTTCCATTCTAAAAATTCTACAGCTCCTGTCTATCTCTACTATTACTCGCATGTAGGAGACTTCAGCTTTTCCAATTTTGTCCTCCTTTTTCGAGGAACTTTTCCCTATTACATTGAACTTGCAATTTTCGATGTATATGCATGGGTCAACAAAAACATTTTAGGCCGACGACCGTTAGGATTTGGAGGTAAAAACTTTACATTGTAAATACAATTTTGATAGTAGATTTAACCTTGCTAAAAATTTTGATTTCCACATTTCTTTGGAAATTCGGCAATGGAATTGTAAGAAATGTTTCAGGGGTTCTACTTTGAAAAAAAAAAATTAAAAGTTAAAATCGAAGAAGGATTAATTGAAACTTTTTAAAAACCTATTTATACTGGACACGTAATGCCATTATTTGCCAAAACTTTGTTGAACTTTGTGTTTGCTGTATTTACATTCTGTAGGTTGGGAAAGCAAGTGATTACTGATTTCTGAGTTAATTGTTGCTTGCTATTTGCAGTATGTCACTCCGACGAACATCCAATGTTGTTTAACATGCCAATACCAATCACCCCAGTTTTCACGCCAGATGATGCAGAGCAACATTTAATGTCTGCCGCACTAGTGAAAACGTGGGCGTCCTTCGTAAAGCATGAGTACGTTTATTACATATTTAAAAATCATTTATTTAGAAGGGTGTAAATTAGCTAAAACTGTTTTTGTTCAATCGTAGGAAAACGTTGAGCTTTCGGGGTGTCCCTTTGATGGCAGTAGATCCAGAAAACGAAACGCTTCGGTATTTTAATTTGAATATGAGTCATGGAATGGTTGACGAACCATTTACTAAACAAATATCCTTTTGGAAAAAGTTACAAGAAGAAGGTTTTAATGAGTGATTATTTTACCATTGTATACTTGCAATGTAATAAATAATCTTAGTGATAGAAGATAACTGTCGACACTATTTATGCATTAATTTCCAAGTTATTTTTTATTTAAATTTTATAACTGATTATTTAATGAGAATCAAGTAGTTTGTATACTTATAGAAAGACTTATACTTAAAGTACATACATATGGTTTGCACTGCGAATTTCGTAAATTGTACAGACCAGTAATTACAACGAATGTTTAGTAGTAAAGGATGTCCCAATGGTTGCTCTCCAAAGCGTAAATGTTTCCAGCAGCTGATTGGTATTGAGGGGCGCCGTCTCCAGGTCTATTACCGATGAAAGCAAAACTATTTCTGACGTAGTTGCTAATACAGGTATTAACACTGATGTCCAATTTATAGCCATTCCAATGAGAATAAGTACCACTAGCGTGTCCCGTCTAAACAACAATTCAAAGAAGTAAGTCATTTGGTTGATGGACGAGTCAATATGGTGGCAATAAATAAAACATTTTTTAAGTGGATTTACCTCTGTTCCTCCTGTGATGGTGATGGAACATCCCGAAGCACTCTTTAATGTTCTGATTCCAGAAATGGTATTTTCTCTGACTTGGTCTAGCGAAGTGCAAGTGGGACGATTCCTATCGCTACATCCTCCAGATGAAGTGATGCCGATCCCTACACATTTCAAAATTAAGAAGCAATGAATATTTGCACGGTTTTTCATAAATTCTGTTTCAAACTGATTTGTACTGTCATAATAAAAACTCACCAGAACTTTGGATAAGGCTGAGAGCTTGAGCATGTGTATACTTCGCACTACAAAAATACATAATGATCATTTTCTGTAGTAAATAATTAAAATCTCAGTATATATCAGAAAAACGAAAGGGAAAAGCAGTGCATGTAAAAATTGTGAAATATTATACAAGACAATGAAACAGTTATATATTTACCTTACTGTAGATGAGAGGGCGATTAAACCCAAAAGTACAATAAAAATCTTGGCCATTTTAGAATGGGAAAGAGGCTTCTAAACCAGCAACAAGTTTGTAGAAAATACAAATTCTTAGAACGATTGGTAATTTGTAAGCAGACTCTTCTTTATATATATACCCTGACGAAAGGTAAATAGTAATCCAGTATTTTGTTTGACATTGATAAGCAGAGACCGGAAAGGTAGGCAAAAATAAACAATATTTTTATTGCTACCTGCCATTTCAGATGTCAACGTTTCATGACTATCATGACCCAACGATCTTAATTATAAACAATTTTTGGGTCATAAAATTCATAATAAACCTTTTAGGTTTTAAAGAGCTTTATTTAATAATTTTTGGCAATTATCAAACGAGGTGTACCTTATTATAAATTTTTAAACCTCTTTTTACAATTTTTTGAAAACCCTTTACCAAAAAACTGCATTTAATTTTTTGAGTGTAAATTGGCTTACCTTCTAATTTCTAATACCGAATTAGTACACCCTTAACGCTGTTCTTTGCTAATTAAAATAATGTTACGTAATTTTTCGTTTAGCAATAATCTTGTATAATTTTTAATAAAGGCGAATAAGTAAATAAAAATTAACTAACTATGTACTTGGTTGAGAGTGGTATAAGGGAATCGAGAGGAAGTTTAGAGACTATAGGTAATGCTGTCGGAGAGGTTGTGCTTTGGGAATTGTTCCACCGGGAGGTATTGCAGGTTTCAAGTTAAGGCCATATTTTGCTTCTTAAAATTGTAAACATTTTCTTTTTAACTAAAAATTTTAGTCTTTAAGTCATATGTTTTTCATTTTTAAGTCATATTTTCAGATTTTAGGAATATTTTGCTTCCAGATTTCTTATATGTACATGTACAGTCATATTTGACTGATTTTAAGGTCATATTTTTCCGGTCTCTGTTGATAAGTGTAATGATTACTGCTTATCATCTATTATATGACAGTAAATCAAGATTTTCAAGTGCTACACAGCAAAACGTGTAAGAAGATTGTTATGTTGTTTTGCGGCTCTTCGTTTGCATTAATTACATTACAAGACCTTTGAAATTATGAAATCGGTGCAAAGTAAATACCCAATTGCAGCACAACACTCTGCATAGAGGATTCAAAAATAGAAAGTAATCAGAATTTCAAGTGGAATAAATCAATCGAGTACAATTTGGAGTTACCTAATATAACTGATTCATATAGTTAAATTAAACCTGACTTTTATTAACATTATTATTTGTAGCTTTCGGACAAAGTCTATTTTCTCCATCCCATCATATTTTAATACATGCAAAATGTCTCATTTTTGCTGGGTTCATTAATATCCATATAGAAAATGTCATGTCATTGTATCAGTATCATTACTATATATAGATCAAACGATACTATCTCAATGTAGTAACTTAATTATTCCATTATATAATTAAGTCATCAATCACATAACATGTCAATGATATATCTACCTCTACCCCATCCGACTCGAGTGTTTCGTGTAGTTTATATTTAACATCCAAATGGAAGTTTAAACATACTAAGAACAATGTTCGGTATATTAGATTGATAGCTTTGCTATATTGGGCTTACTTAAAAACAAACGAATGACATATTTTTAATTTATTTACCACTTGCTGAGTAATTTTCAACAATTTTTAGCTATATTATTATGTGATGCGAATTAGATTAAGGTAGTCTACTAAAATATTGAGCTTTCATTTTAACCCATTTAGCCTGGACAAAAGAACACTTCACAAAAATGTACCACACCCATTTGAAAAGAAATTATAATATTAAATATTTTCTTGTCTTATTTGTATATAATATTAGTGACTGGGACATTTATACGATGTAAATTTATCGAAGGATAGGTTAGGTACATAAGAATTACTTAATATTATATAAAATGTATAAAAATGTATATAATAATATATAGATTACATAAATTATATATATCATATCTTTGTACTATGTTGTACTTATCTAAATCGAATACACAGAGTTCCATACGATTATGTTAAAACTGCCGTAATTAATTATTATAATGTTTACATAAAAGCTAGTCAAGGTTTCTATAATCTGCTTATTTATGTAAACGTACTTGAACTTATCACTTATATTACACATTTATCGTTACTACAAGTTATCTATCAATATAATCAATAACGACCAGTATAGCTGGTGGGCGCTAGTGGTAAATGGACTTTTACTGATTTTCTGATGATATGAATGACATGGCATGATTCACATAACTTAACAATTACGATATAGTTATTGTTTCTGTAATCTTATGTAGCCATATTTACATTTTAGCTTCGCTTCAAAAATATAGATTGTAATTGTAAAGGCTTTATTGTAATATTTAATATTTCATTAACTCTGGCTCTATAGGTGTAGACTAAATTGTATGAATAAGTAATACAATTACGATCTTATTTAGTGCATCGATAATAAATAAATGCTATAATATATTAAGGATGAATAATGAATAATAACAATTAATCTTCGGTCATAATATGATGACCTTGTTCTAATTTTTATTGTGTCCATTACTGCTAATTGAAGCCTCTGCTATTGAAAATCCTTTGGTAAAACAGTTTTCTTTGCCCTTGTTTTACGAATTGCATGTCTATAGATACGTTATAAATCGTGCAGATAATAATATTGGATAAACAACTGTAAAAAATTATGATTGACCCATGGTCCATGACCGTGGCTGCTTAAGTACATTTTACTTCCAGCCTTTTAGTCCAGTATTTCTTGTCGCGCATCATATAGTATGTCGCTTGCTCTTTAAAAATTGTGTTGATGTTTTCAAGTGTCGATGATGTTCAAACACATGAACACACACACAGTTTACATGGCAAAGTGCAAATGAATGCGTCCTTTGCATAACAGTCACGACAAATAGCATAGGTTTAAATTGCACAAGTTTACAATTCTGCTGCATAGTAAATGATGTTATTTCATTCATTCCTGTGTGAGATATCTTATACTGTGTGAAGCCTCTTAAGCTTGCTTTGTGAAGTCTGCGACTGTTGTGACGTGAATTGCATCATTGTGTCACAAGGTTACTAGGCTATAAATGAACCGGCATAGAGCCTGCTTACTTCCTTTTCATCCTCTGCTCCTCCGCTCTCTACATTGCAGAATTATTGATTCCTCCTACAAGTCCCAAACCCGGAAAGCTCTTGTTCAACGAACTTTTACAGATTTAAGAAAAATGGCTTCAGCTATTCCTTCAGTTAAGTTAAACAATGGAATTTCAATGCCAGTTTTTGGACTTGGCACTTGGAAGGTAAGATTTAGCACTTTATATAATAAATATTATTATAGTCATGATACAGTACTATTGAACATTGTCTATTTCTATTTAACTTTACAATAATAACATCTGGCCATGTCAATTATTTATTTATTTATTTCAGTCTCAACCCGGTGAGGTGAGAGATGTGGTAAAGAATGCTATTGATGTTGGTTATCGTCATATTGATGGAGCATACATTTATCTAAATGAAGCTGAAATTGGAGATGCCCTTCAAGCTAAAATTAATGATGGTACCGTCAAGAGGGAAGATCTTTTCATTGTCAGCAAGGTTCGTGTTTAAAAAATATTTCAAATATTATTTAAAATGCGATAACGTAAAGCTTTGTATAAATTAACTAATGATTTATAATTACATCACAAAGTATTTATACACTTACAGTTGTGGAATACAAAACACCACCCGAATGCAGTGAAACCAGCTTTGAAGAAAACTTTGGCTGATTTGAAGCTAGACTATCTTGACCTATACTTGATTCATTGGCCCATGGCCTACATGGATGGAGAAGAAAATTTCCCTAAAGATTCTGCTGGAAAACCGCTGTTCATGAACGTAGACTATTTAGATACGTGGAAAGCGTTGGAAGAATGTGTTCGTGAAGGATTGATCAAGTCCATTGGAGTTTCCAATTTCAATAGTCTACAAATTGACCGACTTTTGGCCAACTGCACCATCAAGCCCGTTACCAACCAAGTCGAAGTCCATCCTTATCTAAATCAAAAGAAATTGGTAGATTTCTGCGCATCTCGGAATATCGTGGTGACTGGATATAGTCCTCTGGGATCTGCAGACAGACCGTGGGCTAAGCCAACTGATCCAAAGCTCCTTGAGGATGAGAAAATCCAAGAGCTAGCCAAAAAGTACAATAAAAGCCCTGCACAAATTGTCCTTCGTTGGCTGGTGGGTATAATATCTAATATTATAAAATGAAAAATTAATTCAAAATAATACCCTATTTTAATTTTTAATTTCCAGATCCAAAGAAATATCATCGCAATCCCAAAGACAGTGAACAAGAATCGTCTTGTGGAAAACATGAGTATTTTCGATTTCAAACTGGAAGACTCAGACTCTGCTTCCATCGATACTTTCAACAGGAAGGATGGCCGAGCATGTCATATGAGTTATTCCGATGTCGACAATGAACATTGGCCATTCCATGCGGAATTTTAAAGTAGGGCCTAACGCAAAATAGAAATATGAATAAGCAATTTCAAAACTGTATCAACAATCAATAAATATCATTTCAATAAAAGTAAATTGATGCAATTCAATTAAATAGAATCCAGTATTTTGTCTTATGCTCTAGTAGACGATAAAGACCTCCTTTGGCATTGAACTAGTTCCTTACCTCCGGCTACCTTCCATCAGTTAAGTTACACCTATTATCCCCTAACGTCCTCGAGGATCCTCTATCGTCAACTGAGGTCCTCTAAAGTCCTCTACACGCATTTGGAACCATAATAAAATAATAAACCGTTGCAAAACGGGGTATAACAGCAGAGGAGTTTCGCTCCAAAGTATCACCAATTGAAATTTTCAACCCTCTCCCCCAATCAGGGGATGTGACCGATCCTGCTCATATACGAACTCAGACCTACATTTTACCTTAATGATGTATCCTGAAAATTTGAATTGTCTAACTTAAACCGTTCGAAAGTTATTGCGGATAAGGACGGACGGACAGACAGACAGAAAGTGTAAACGCATACATAGGAGTATACTCCTGGACGGGATAGTGTATGATTTCAGAAAGGTTGTAAAGCTTTCCTGTACATTAACTCATAAACTATTTTATTAACAATAATAACTACAGTGATTTACATAAATCAGTGGTTTTCAGTAGTTTTAGCAGTAATCAGTAACTGTCTCTGGAGTTCGTCTTACTTTCATCGTAGATCGCAGAGAACTGACTCAATTATTCATAATTTTGTGCTTAGGTAGTAGATTTGTGAATTAAACAAATATGTTGATACTAGCTATGGAAACATAAATATAAATACTAAATATTCGCAGAACCATTCTCCCCCTCGTCAAGAAAATCTGATTTCTTGACTTCATTCTTGTAGAAATCCAATACGCAAATCTTAGAAACAGGTCGACGGTATGATCCAGACTGGGTCTTCACCTCTACAACTCGAACAATACCGTCTCTGCCAGGAAATATCTTAACAATGATGCCCCTTGGCCAGTGGTTCCGATCCAGAATGCCGTCTGCGATCACTACGAGATCACCAACTTTGACGGGCTCTGTGCGCTTATGCCACTTAGTCCTCCTAGTTAGAGTAGGCAGGTACTCCCGGATCCAACGCTTCCAAAAATGATCCGCTATGCGCTGGGACTTTCGCCACTGTTTCTTGGAAAGTAGGTCTGAATCTGTAAATTTTCCTAACAGTGCTGATCCGTTGGACGATCCAAGGATAAAATGATTAGGTGTCAATGATTCCTGATCATCTATGTCAACTGACACATGAGTGAGAGGTCTAGAGTTTACAATAAACTCTGTTTCAACAAATACAGTCTGGAGCACTTCCTCCTTAGGCGACGTTTCTTTCAAACATACTTGTAGTGACTTTTTAACAGATTTCACTAAACTCTCATATGTTCCTCCGAAATTCGGTCCCGACGGTGGGTTAAAAAACCACTTAATTCCTTTCGGTGCCAGACTTGATGTTACTTTAGATTGATCGAGTTCTTTCAAAGATTTTCTCAGTTCATTATCTGCTCCTCGCAGATTTGTGCCGTTGTCGGAATATATCTGTTGGGGCGTTCCCCTTCTTCCTACGAATCTTCTAATGGCCATTATGGTTGAGTCAGTTGAGAGACTTGCGGCGATTTCTAAATGTATAGCTCTTGTAGTCATACATGTGAAGATAACTCCCCACCGCTTTTCATGCCTCCGTCCAATTGCTACAGTCAGGGGTCCGAAATAATCCATTCCGGTTATGATAAACGGACGTATTTGTGGAGTGAGCCTTATTTCTGGTAATAGTCCCATTTCAGGTACCACAGGATTTGCTCTTAAGAAAATACATACGTTGCACTTGCTCCAGCAGCGTCGTACAGCCGTCCTCACATTAGGTATCCAGTACTTTTGCCTAAGTTCATTGATCACATATTCCTGGCCTCTGTGCATTGCATTGACATGATAGTAATTTACAATCATAATTGTCACTGGGTGCTTTGGATGTAGAATAACAGGGAACTTCGCATCTTGAGGAATATTTCCCGCTTTGGCCAATCTTCCTTTTACTCGTAAAAGGTTATCTTCATCCATGAAAGCTGACAGTTTGTACAGTGGACTTGTAGTGGGCAGAGCCTTACCAGCTTTCAGTAGTCCTACATCTGTACTGTAACTATCGTTTTGAATTTTCTTCAAAATTAGCTTTTCAGCAGTAGCTAATTCTTCCGGTTGAAGTTCTCCAGTTATCTTTTCTTTACCAGAAAAAGGAGCTGAACTATTTCCAATGAATCGAATCATCCATGCAGTAGAACGAAGATACAGCAGCCAAGATGAAAATTTTTGCAAATCCGGTAAAATTAGACATGGTTGTATAATGACATTAACAAACTCCTGTTTTATCTCCAATTCTTCATTAGAAATGTCATTATTATCACTTTCTTTCTCCTTTGGCCATTCTGAATCGTTAAGTTTTAAAAATGTAGGGCCATTCAGCCAGCGGCTGTTCCTGGAGAGATCTGAAGGTTTTGAATCCCGAGTAGCCTCGTCAGCTACATTTTCCTGAGTAGGGATCCAACTCCACTGGGAAACGTCGGTTGTCTCCTCAATTTCTCCGACTCGAACTGCTACGAAGGGCTTGAACTTCTTAGCATCTGATCTAAGCCAGCATAAAACGGTTTTCGAATCCGTCCAAAATCTTACAGAGTCAATTTTCAATTCATGGAGTTCTTTTATTGTTTCTGCTAATCTGGTCCCCATCACAGCAGCTTGAAGCTCCAGTCTAGGAATGGACATGGGCTTCAATGGAGATACACGAGTTCTTGCAGTGACAAACGATACAGTTACAGATTCTGTAGTTTGTTCACGAAAATATGCTACAGAGGCGAAAGCCTTTTCACTTGCGTCTGTGAAAATATGTAACTGTACATTTCTTGAGCTTTCCATTCCTGTGCAATAGCATCTCGGTATTTTTATTGTAGCAACTTCTTGTAATTCGTTTATCCAGTTTGTCCATTTTTCATTCACTGAATCGGTGACTTCGTCATCCCATCCAATTCCACATCGCCAAATATCTTGCATAATAATTTTAGCTTTAACTGTAAAATGTGCAAGAAATCCGAGAGGGTCGTACATCGACATTACTAACTTAAGTACTTCTCGCTTTGTAGGTCGCTTTTTTCCTTGAACAATTTCTGAATTCACCTTATGGTAATTGAGTGTGAAATAAAAACAGTCACAATTCGGGTCCCAGTGCACTCCTAGCACTCTCTCCATTGGAAGCTCTGAATCTATATTCAGATTTTTATCTTGAATTGCTCTCAATTCTTGCGGTATCATCTGGAGAACTTCTTTTGAGCTACAAGTCCAGTTTCTTAGCTCAAAACCTCCTTTCTTATGAATTTCATACACTTGTTGTATTATCTTGATTGCACTGTTCATGTCATGTGCGGAATCGAGATAATCATCGACATAGTGTCTATTTGTAATTGCATTGACTGCATCGGGGAATTCATCGATGAATTCTCTAGCATTGCGGTTTTTGACTTCTTGAGCCAGGCTGGGAGAACAAGTCGCTCCAAATGTCATGACTGGCATGACATAAACATCCGGAGTTTTCTGCCTATCTGTTCCCCGCCACAGAAAGCGTTGTGCGTAAAGGTCTTCTTTTCGGATGTTGACCTGGTGAAACATTTCACGTATGTCTGCCGTAAATCCAATTTTCTTCTGTCTGAATTTGTACAAAACTCCGACCAGTGAACAAAGATTGTCTGGTCCCTTCATCAAATTGTCATTGAGACTAGTTCCGTGGCTTTTTGCAGCAGCATCAAAAACTAGACGTAGTTTTCCCGGCTTGTTGGGGTTAACTACTCCAAAATGTGGTAAATACCAAGTACGATCATTTTCTACAGCAGCCTCCTCCGGAGAAAGTTTGATAGCATATCCTTTTGCTTCATATTCCACGATTTTATCGCAATAGGATTTGGAAAAGGTAGGATCCTTGTCCATCTTCCGTTCCATATATTGGAGACGACGGAAGGCTAAGCTCTTGCTTTCTGGGAGTATGAGGTCGTCGCTTTTCCACAGCAGACCGGTCTCCCATCTGTCCCCTACTCGTTTTGTGCATTTATCAATGATTTGCATTGCTCTCATGTCTTCCTTTGATTCAGGCAGTTTAACGCACGCTTTTACTCCAAAATTTTCAGTAGAAAATGACTCCTTCACTAACTTGTGCAAAATGGCATCTTCCTCTTCCCGACGTGACATGTGGTGAATGAATTCATCAGTCCTTCCTCGAAAGCGAGATGAATTTCCGTGTATCACCCATCCTAATCTTGTTTTGGACGCACATGGTCCATTAGGAGGTCCCTCCAACAGTTGGAGAGGATTGATTAAATACGAATTGTCTTGTCCAATCAAAATAGTTGGTTTGGCATTGTGAAAATCAACTTGAGGTACTTTCTCCAAATATTTCCATTTTGTTGCTAATCTTGTTACATCTACAGACTGAACAGGAAGATCCAGATGCGTAACGGTACGAGCATTTTTTATTGTGTGCTTTCGTTTATCAGCTCCAATGATTTCAAAAGTCACACGAATAGAGTTTTCATTTGTTGCAATCATATCCGTAGCGAACTTCATTTTCAGTGGGTCATTAGGTCCACTTAGTCCTAATTTTGCTGCTACGGATTCATCTACTAAAGTTGTAGTAGAGCAATCGTCCAGTTGAGCGTAGGTTTTGATATCACCATTCTTTCCTCGGAGAGTTACAGGTATGATTTTCAGCATCACGATTTTCTCCTCCGACGATAAACTTGAGTGGCGAATTTCCTCAATTTTTACAATTCTCTTGTGAAGAAGAAGGTTGTGAAACTTATCGCATCCATCTTTTCCACAGAGTTCTTTCTCATCACAGGTTTCCATACTGTGTCCAGGTTTCAGGCATGCGAAACATAGTCTTAGCTCCAAAACCCATTTCCAACGTTGGTTTACGGTCTCCTTGAGCAGTTTCCTACATTTAGTTGTTTTATGTTTCCATCCACAAAACAAACATTTTTCTTCATTTTTACAATTAGTTTCAGCCGTGGTGAAGATCCTTTCTTCTTTCTGTGGCTTCTGTCTGTCATTTCTCTTATCTCCAAAAGAAAAGTCAGGAATTTCATAATAGCTAACTGCTTTAGCTATGGGCTTGATCCAATCGGAGAAATCTTTTAGAGTTTCTTCATTCTTCAGGATTTGCACATGCTCAGCCCACCGCATTTTCATGCTTGCCGGTAACTTCTTTACCATTTGATCCAACAATTGAGGATTCAACAAATGGTTCTTGCAATTTAGAGATTCAATTGTAGATACTAAATTACGTACAGCATTTGAAAAGGAAATAATGCATCTTGGCTGATCTTCTTTGAAGGGGTTGATACTGGTGACTTTTTCCTGCAATGCATGTATAATGAATTTAGGCCTTCCAAAATTCATCTCCAAGGTTTCGAGAATTTCCCCAATGTTTTCTGGGCAGTACATTAGGGATTGCACAGATTCCAATGCCCGTCCCTTCAAACATTTTTGAAGACGATCGATGTTCTCCGAATTAGAATACTTTCCGGATTCGGTAGAATTTCTATACTTGCAAATGAAACTTGGCCATTCACCAGGATTTCCATTGAAAATTGGTAATTCCCTTGAAATTGATTGACGGGCCAGCAGTTTTTTCATGTCTTCCCCGCCTGAATTTACAGATATCTTCTGAAATGCATCCGTCAGGGCTTTAGTCAAATCAGAAACAGCAGCATTATCTTTAGCAGTTGATTGTTCTTCAATCCATTTATTTACACGAGCATCTTTATTCATATCATCATTTTGCATCTGAATTTCATTTCCATCCGGCAAAGAAAGAATTTCATCCTCCTGACTTTGAGAATTTCCTTCCTCCTCCAGGATTTTCTCCTTTTCAATAGCTAATTTCAATGCGATGATTTCTCTCTGTCTCTCTGCTTCCGCCTCGGCTTTTTCACGCTCCATTCTTGCTCATCATATTAAATTACAAAACTTCTATATAGTTCCCGTAAGTAATTCTACGTAGACCGTCATAGGGTCAGTGGACACTATAAGGTACTACCCTTCCCTATACCAAATCATGTTAATCTATTTAAGTCATTTTAATTCGTTCGTCTATTCTTTTTAAGCCTTTTAATATTAGGATCACTAAAGTTTTCCTCTTGTATTTTGTATCACGTTTTATATAGATGTAATGGCTTCTACGATACCTTCAGTTTAAGTTAAATAATGGAATTTCAATGCCAATTTTTGGACTTGGCACTTGGCAGGTAAGAAAATTAACATTGTGCCTTATAAAATGTCAAAATACATGCATGACTCGTCCTACGTAATATCGTTGTGTAATATGTTCCATTACTTGACCACATAGGAAAATTCATGAGGCAATAATTTTTAAACCAAGTAAGTAAACAGGTACTCTTAGCGCATATAGAGGAAAACTTTAAATACATATAATTTTCACAGGTAAAGATAATTCACTGTGATAGTAAATAGTTTCATTAAAATTTTATACTCCTCATTATAATAATATTATGTGTTTGCAGTCTCAACCTGGTGAGGTGAGAGAAGTTGTAAAGTATGCTATTGATGTTGGTTATCGTCATATTGATGGAGCATACTTTTACCGCAACGAAACTGAGATTGGAGATGCTCTTCAATCAAAGATTAAGGATAATACAGTCAAGAGAGAAGATCTTTTCATTGTCAGCAAAGTGTGTTTGCAAACATTAATTTAAAAATTACTAAAAGCATAGTTATATAATACCTATAGAAAATAAATGTAATAAATAGTATGCTGAGCAGCTATAAGCAATTAAATAATTAAACCACATAAAGTATTTATACACTTAGCTGTGGAATACAAAACATCATCCAGATGCAGTGAAGCCAGCTTTGAAGAAAACTTTGGCTGATTTGAAGACTATCTTGACCTGTACTTGATTCATTGGCCAATGGCCTACCTGGATGGAGGAGATGATTTCCCTAAAGATTCTTCTGGAAAACCGCTGTTCATGAACGTCGACTATTTAGATACGTGGAAAGTGTTGGAAGAATGTGTTCGTGAAGAATTGGTCAAGTCCATTGGAGTTTCCAATTTTAATAGTCTTCAAATCGACCGACTTTTGGCCAACTGCACCATCAAGCCGGTTACCAACCAAGTCGAAGTCCATCCTTATATCTAAATCAAAAGAAATTGGTGGATTTCTGCACAGCTCGGAATATCGTGGTGACTGGATACAGTCCTCTGGGATCTGCAGACAGACCGTGGGCTAAGCCAACTGATCCAAAGCTCCTTGAGGATGAGAAAATTCAAGAACTGGCCAAAAAGTACAATAAAAGCCCTGCCCAGATTGTTCTTCGATGGCTGGTAGGCTTTGATATTTTGATTACAAAATTGAAAATAATATTCGAAATATTAATTTCCATATTTTATGCTGTTTTATATTTCCAGATCCAAAGAAATATAATCGCAATCCCAAAAACAGCGAACAGGAAACGTCTGGTGGAAAACATGAGTATTTTCGATTTTAAACTGGAAGATGCAGACTCTGCTTACATCGATACTTTTAACAGGAAGGATGGCCGATTATGCCACTTGGGTTATATCGACGTCAACAATGAGCATTGGCCATTCCATGCCGATTTTTAAATACATGATTCAGTACAATAAATTAACGTTTAGTCAGTCGTACAAATATTGATGTTTTTGAAGACTTTTATTTCTTTACTATAAAACGTCTCGAAAAGTTCATTATTTGTATGGAGCAACATTAAATTCGTTTTTAATACTATTGCCGTACTCAAATTTAATATCGTTATAAAAAAATTCCATGGATTTTAACTGTAGGAGTAATAATAGTAATAAAGTAGAAAGTTGTTTATGTCCCGACAGTTTATGTGTGTAGTGTGCTGTTCATTGTACATGTATAAGTGAATATTAGACTTTTTTCTGCGGATGAGACGTGTCTGACTTGTATTCTCATGTGCTTTTCTCATTTTAGTGCATGCACATCTCACCTGTTGTGCATGATATTAGGGATAGACAACCATGAATGAGAGTGAAACTATATAGATATTGTATATAGATATCGGCTACTATTTGTCCTACTGCACTGCCTTGTTTTTGATTGCACACAATAATGTATTTGCCAACAGAAAAACGAGTGCAATTGTTAATGAGGATTCATATAACGAAGTCTTGCACACGTTCATAATATGCATGGTAAGACTACTATGTATTGTATAGACAGCATTAAGTACTAACCTTGAAGTAGGTAGTTTTTATAAAGTCCATCTTCATTTCATGTGATGCATGACTCAGGTCCATTTACCTTACCTTCATCCCTTTCAACTCGCTCTGCACACACTGTCAGTGTTCTTTGAAGCTCAAATCCACTCGGTATGGTTCCTCCTCTCTCCAGCTGAATTTGACTAATACTAATATTATACTGTCAAGTCAATTTAATATTAGTTTAATTTAAACGGATATATCGAAATGAGTCTGACTGGAAAATTTTCGTTTGGTGCTCTCAATGTTGTCTTAATTGCATTTATTCTAAACACATACTGGAATAGAAATAGTCCTGTCATCACTCTAAAGTCAAATGGACAGTTACAAGGAAGAATTGCCGTGTCTAGAGAGGGTAGAGATTATTATGAATACTTGGGTGAGTTTTAATTTTGCACTTTTTATTGTCTGAAAAGAAAATTTTAAAACTTATGATAGGTTAACACATAATTTTTTAATTTTAAGGGATTCCATTTGCTGAACCACCTGTAGGAAACCTTCGTTTTAAGGTAAAAACATGTTCTACTGATTTAAAATAATGTTAAATCTAATTTAATTGCATCCGTTTGTATGTTGATTTCAAATTCCAGTCGCCCAGGCCAGTAAAATCGTGGGAAGGTGTTCGTAACGCCAAGAGTTATGGTTCGCCTTGCATACAATTTGACATGATAACCAATTTAGCGATGGGAAAAGAGGATTGTCTCTATCTAAATGTATATGTACCAAAGGTGAGTTTGTACCTATATAAACATTTTAATATTATCCTTAATTTCCTATGATATTTGAAATATAATTTTATTATTTTGGTTGAAAGGTGGACCATGAAAGGCCCCTTCCTATTTTAGTATTTATACATGGAGGGTACTATGTTGCGGGCTCAGGTAAAAATTGATATTGCATTGCACTGCGCTTATAACCATTACCAATCTAGAATTGTCAAAATTAATTTTTGTAGTGTCATTTTTTAGGAGACGCATGGGGAGGCAAATATTTAATGGACAGGGATGTTATTCTAGTCGTTGTGAATTACAGATTGGGAGCATTTGGTAGGAAGTAAAATTACAAACTGATTTTAAAAATGTACATTGACAGCTCTAACATTGCTAACTCTATTTATAATTTCGATTAGGCTTTCTGAATGCTGGAAATGAACTGAGTAGAGGAAACATGGGACTTAAGGTAATATTACTTATAAAACCCTTATACTATATTCATTGGTAGAATTATCCCAACTGTGGACTGACATGATTAGTCCCAAGAGTGTACATTTTCCAAATATTATGTTTAAAAAGGATCAAGTCGTGGCTCTAAAATGGATTCAAGAGAATATTGAAAGCTTTGGAGGCAATAAAAACAAAGTCACAATCTGGGGACAAAGTGCTGGGGCAGCCTGTGTAAAAAATATTTTTATTTAAGCTATTTTCATTAAAAATGGCATATTTTAAAACATTATTTTCTGATGCAGGTACATTTCTTGCTTTTATCCCGGTTGAGCAAAGGTAAAAATTATAAAGTTATTCGCCTAATTTATCCCTATAGATTGTATAAATTACAATAACAATTTTTTACAATGTAGGTTTATTTCATGGAGCAATCTCTCACAGTGGAACAATTCTGAGTGCATGGGGAATGACTCATAGACCACAGGAACAAGCTGAAAGATTTGCTAAGAAACTAAATTGCTCCCGGAAAACATCAAAGGAAATGGTCGAGTGTTTAATGGAATTGCCTGCCTCTGATATTAATGACATTAGTAGGGAAACCCTCGTACGTTCTACTTAGACTCATTCATGATTTTTGTTCGTGTTTATGAACTTTAAAAAAAAGATGCACTAATGATTAACTGTGGTGTAATTTTATTGTTGAAAAAGGATCCATTGCACGAACCATTGGCTATATTCAAACCTTCAGTTGAGTCCATTAATGATGACGATGCTTTTTTGGGGGAACACCCTTATGCAATAATGCAAGACAATCGAATCCCCAACAAGGTTCCTTGGATTCTTGGTGCAAATAAAGATGACGGCTTGGCAATCACAAGTGGCAAGTTTCTAATTGCATTTTTTGTTTTGACTTTCTATCCTATTTCTATTTTCTACAGATTAATTAATTTTCTAAGAAATTTTTTTTTGCAGCCATTATAAGAAACGAAACTTTACTCAAAATCCTTGAGGAAGATTGGCAAGAAACACTCTCCATTGTTTTGCTATATAAAACAACAGATAAAACTGCCCATGGTAAAATAAGGGAACATTATTTCGGAAAAGATGAAAAATTCGCCAATTTTACCAACTTGGATAAATTCATCAAATTGTTTTCGGATCGCCATTATTTTTATGGGGTTCATCAAAGTGCTCATTATCACTCAAAGTCTGCTCCTGTTTTCGGGTATGTATTTTCACAGCCCAATGACTTAAGTTTCGCCAATCTGCTTCTATCCGTTGGCGACAGATTCCATCCCATGGTCTACTTATCTACAGAAGTTGCTACATTTTGGATTAGAAAATTAATATTTGGGACAAAACCTCCTTTTTATGGGTACATTTTTCAAACTGTAATCATTTTTAGTAAGATTAACACCATGGGACATTTAAAAACATATTATTCTTTTTGTTTCATGCCGCAGAGTGGCTCACGTTGACGATATGAGTTTGTAAGAATCAAATTATAATTCATTTTTTAAGAATAATATTTGTTTTTCAAGGAATTGTTCTAAATTCATTCGGTATGGTTGTTTTTGCAGTCTCTTCAATGTGCCAATTTGGCCACAGTTCTTACATTCAAATGAGAATTATGATTTTTCGGTAAAGTTCGTAAAACTGTGGACCTCCTTTGCCGAAAATGGGTAAATATATAATATAAATGCAGACAATACATTTTTTTGAAAATTTAATATTAATTATTGGTATTTTTTATTATAGAGTACCGGATAGTATCGACGGGCTAACTTGGCCTCAAATTAGTCATGAAGAATATGAGAAACCAGTATTTTTGAATCTCTGTAACAAATCGTCTCTTGTACAAGGTCCTTTTAGCAATGGAGCAAAATTTTGGAGTTCGCTCAATATTTCAGACCGATAAAAGTTATAAATAGCTTTAACCTACATCTGTATATCCTACCTCGCATTCCAAAGATATTCCAAAGCATAGATTACTCTTATTACTGAACATATTGGACAGTATACTGCAATATGGACATTTTTACTATTTTCCAATCTTTACTACTGTGGAAAATACGCATACAAATTCATGATTTTTGACTTCGTGACAGTATAACCTCCTTACAATATGTACCTACTACTACAAGTAGGCATTACATAAAGATATAGTAGATGACAATCATAATGTTACAATTTCACGCTTACTTTCAATATTGTTACCTCCTCGATTTCAATGAGTATATTGGAAGATATAGTTTTATAAATTCATTGCGAACTAGAAAATGTCACAACGCAATGAAAATTACGACTATGTTAGGAAAAACAGACTGTGATATCCGTATTTTCATCAAATAGCTACCCCATTTGAATAACCACTATCTGTTGTATCGCAATAATAAAAGCTCATTGTTTTCAATCAAAATATTTCCAAAATTACTGATACAAACAAGATGTACAATTTTATCTATACAGTATGCATATTATATACTATGCACTTTAACAAAGCACTAGGAAATATAGTAGACTAAAATCAATTGGATTATTTAGTAGCATCTTCTTTTAACTCGATCAGGAAATGATTAAAGCCGTTTAAGAATTTCCTACCGCAAGGGTTGCTCATGGTCATAATAGGGATGAAAGAAATAACTTTGGGATGAAAGAAATAACTTTGGGATGCATGCAAGTAAATAAGGGTTGTGATAAAAATAAAGTGATTCAATCCAGTTCTCTAAAAGGTAAATATAATCTTTACATTTTCTGAAGATTACTATGTACAAACTACACCCTTTTGTCTTATATAAAAGTAAAAAATTACTTTTTTGAGGTATTTAATACAATTGTTTGTAGCACAGAAATTATTTAAAAAGTGCTGAGTTGTCAGTCATTTACGCTACAAAACTTTTAGCTTGTAAAAATAAACGCAGTATTAGTACTACTGAAAAGCAGTTATGCAAAACCTAAGAACTAGTAAGAAGCTCTAGTGTAAGAGTAAAGTCTTCCCACGGGACGGAAAGGGATTCTTCTGGTAGGTTCGAAAGTTTTTTGAGCACGTTTAGAGAAATCACTTCTTAAGGTTCGTAGTGAACTTGATGATACATAAGAAGGCGAAGGGTTTATATACTTCGTGACAGTGTTCACTACAGTCACGGTTTTCGTTTTCGTAGTAGTTTCTGTTTCCATTGGGGGACATCTATAGGCTCCGTATTGATAAGCTGCATACTCATCATCTTTGTCAAGTTCTTCTTCGCTAGATTCTAAAACTTCTTCAAAATCTGCTGAATTTTTCCTTTTTTGGCGGTTTGTATCAACTAATGTTCTGTTTTGGCGATTTTCTGCGATTAATTTTGAAAGATTATCCTCAATACGGGGCCGTGGAGCAATTGGAGAAGGAGTGACTGGTACAGCTGTAGGTTTGGGATTATCCAGCACTGGAGAAGGTGTAATATCCTTTGTAAAGTATAGAGTGTGCACTTTTGATGTCTTGAAGGCATAAATTCGCAAATGGGTTGAAAGGGTAGCGCCCTGACGGAGAACTTCGGTGGAAGTAACAGTAGTTAAGAAGCTCCGGGTAGTTATGTAAGTTTGCAAAGGTTGGCTTTGTGGTTTTGTTGGGACTACTGGAGAATAAGGGGGAGTTGGCCATCTGGGTCCTAGATTTCCTTCCAGAATAGCCCCAAAAGTACCGATTGCCAATGGCACGTGCTGGACAGTTCTTGCAAAATCTGAAGTGCCCATCCCAATTGGATCCATCAGCTGATTGTTCGTTTTTTGATTCACTGCTCGGTACAAGAGTAAGTTGGTCAATTGGCAAGATGCTAACAGACCTGTGATCAAAAAAAGCATCTTTGTTAAAAATAGAATTCTTAGAGTGTCGTAAACATGTCTATCAAAATAATTATGCTAAATCTCCGTCCGTATCATACAATCAAGACACCCAAAAAATTTCCGCACAAAAACTTTGCACCTCATTATTACAATCATTACTTATTCATGTTACACCAACAATCGAGGATTATTGAAGTGTTACATACATTATACAAACTCTCTCATACACGGTCTCATGTCAGTCTTATGTATTTTAATTTGCACATAATTTATAGTCAATAATTTACAATTTACAATGTTCATACATAATATCTCTAAGTAAAGTAGCAATCCCGCATCTGTATAAGTATCGCAATTAATTATCTCTAATGAACCTCTGAGCTATAAGGTATGTTATTGAAACATTGAACAAAGAAATGGTAAGCATACGTACCTAATTAACCACTTTTATTCTCACTACCTATTTGTACTTGCATTTTAGCTATATGTAACCCTCACTGTATATTCTTTGTCTACATACTAGGTACATGCCATAAAATATCATTTGAATTTTCATACTAGTACATTGTGATAAAATAATGACCTGCATAAATAATTCTGAACTAAACTGTGTCATTATGTTAGTTAGATACGAATTTTAGTAAGTGTAAACACTGGGTACACTATTATTCATACAATTTTATACTTCACATCCAATTTTTCATGAACTTTTATTAACTGTGTAAATAAAAAATGTAAATGTAAAACAAAACTTGGGTTTTCATTTTGTGATGGTATTTAAGCTTTCGAAGGTCTAAATTCATACAAACGTTAACTTAAAAGTACAAAACCCTAAAGCAGTGAATGTGCGAATCACATCTTGCGAGGTGATCTCTATTCTACGAATGTACCTTTGTCGACTAAAAATGTAATACACGTATTATTGATATTTATCGATTGTGCTTACAAAAGCTGCCTATAAAAAGCACGAATTCGCCAATTTCATATGAATAAGTACCTACGTGCTTGGTCTGCGATTATAAGTTGATGTTATTAGAGCTCCACGTTGTGAAGGAGAAGAAGGTTTTAATATTCTCCTCGTGTGTATTACTTGTTGGTATAATGAGAAAACGATTAGCTATTACATCGTATGTACCTACTGTAATCAATCTGTCACATCGTGTTAGTATTTAATATTTTCCGATTCACACGCACACAATTTGTACTCCCTTTTGGATCTACCTATATAGATACCAAGATACAAATTGTACATCTAGCTTAGGTATGTTTAAACATTTGAAAGGATGTTATCTTTATATTTATGTATTCTGTACAGTCATAAAGCACTATAAAATGAATAGCATTTTAAGTGATTCACAGACATAGTTCCGTAAGGCTGAAATTAAAATATCTAATGATGCCCAATGTATTTAAAAGTAGGTAGAATGTATCCCAAGTATTAAAGTAAATAGAGGTTTTAATTAGTATAAAAACTCTCAGTTCGCAAGTGATATAATATCAAAGAAATTCAGGGAAAGGTTGCATAATTATTAGAGGAGAGTGTATTACATAGCAATGCAATAAATAATCTCCGCTGCAAGTTACAAATGCGTACCTAAAGATAAGATTCAGTTCAATGTCGCCTTTTGAATTTATGATCAACGTTAGTTAGTGTACGTGGAGGACATGAAAATAACCGTTCATCAAGTTGCGCATCATAGTATACACTACAATATCGTAATCAGTACTAAAAATTGAGGTCTTGGTAATTAGGAAAAATTAGGACTTACTCTCCATTGTTCTTGAATTTAAGGAAGATGCTGTTGACTCGCGATCGGAATTGCTTTGAGTTTCGCCACTGGCTCCATTTGCGGCAAAATTGGAATTATAATAATTGTAAAATGGAGATGCTGGCGTGTAAGCAGCCAAATTAATTTGGCTTAAATATCGTTTTGCCCTTTTCAGTAATTCATCCTTTGGGGTTTCGTTTTCTCCCACTATCATCACCTCAACTTCAGAAGAATCCTGAAAATCCACATCCTGGGGAGCCTCGTCTCCAGTTTCCATCAATTCTTCATCGTCGACACTGTTTATTTTTCTATCAACGGGTTCTTTAACTGAAGGACTTGGATTCGGTGCCAACTGATTAGTTTTTCCAGGATCTACATAGTCGTAAGAATATTTTCTGCCGTAGAAGCTATTACTATTTTCCAAATAGCTTTCCATGCTATCACTGTCACTAACTTGATCATAATTATTTGCGTATGCAAATACACACACAGAACAAATGTTAAACAGTAAAAACACAAATGCTGTCCAGAAAATAATTTTCCACATTTTCACGATTTTTGAAACTAAAAAAATATATCACTTCACTTTTAACAGGGCCGACTCTGAAAACATGAAAATCTTCAAGTGAAACAAAATATTGGTGTTTGCTTAAGAGAATAGAAAGGGCTAAGAACAAACATGGAGCTGTAATATGAAGAACAGAAATCGAGGATGATGAAAATGGAAATATTATTGGGACGACGGAATGTTTGTACGTGACATGGAGGGAAGAAGATGAATACGAGACTGTTGTTAAATAAACCAAGTAAAGTACAAACAAAACGTGAAGAGGATGGGATGGATTTACGATTAGTGGCCGTGTAATAGGTACGTAGAAGAAACACATGCACTTTATTTTATGTCTTTACATAAGCAACATATTGAAGTCGTGTAATGGTGAGATAACATACCTTTAATTAACTGCCACGAAGGAGTTGGCTTGTCAGTTAGCTAAGCTCTGAAGTCAAATCAGTGACTGACAAGAAAAGTGGTCTTGCTCGTCGTGCTCATTATTAATAGTGAGCGTTATTCTGTTGGAAAATTACGAAAAACGCATGATTTTTATTTCAGAATTCACTATCAAAAATATATTTTCCAGCCTTATTTCAGATTTGGAAAAATGAACAGTATTTATTTTAATGATCTGATTCTGCAATTTCAGAAGCAATTAAAGTAGAAGAGCTAAGTATATGTCTGCGTAACCTATCCACAGAAAAGCAATCGATCAAGGATCGCAAGATCTACATCATTTATCACTAATGAAGGAGTAAGGGTTCTTCCGCTTTAGTTTCCAATAAAAATGCCTCGAGGAAAGAGCAAGGAGATCGCGTACTTTATTAAGAGTCCTTTAAATATATCTTGATCACAATCACTGCTACATATCTGTTGAGATTCTGCAATCCTTTCTGTAGTAACAACAATAATCTCCCATTTAATGATAAATAATCACTGAGATTGAGAAAATAAAAAGTGCGTGTCAAATAGACAAAATAGATCACTTTTATTTACCGTAGTAAATGCCCTTTCGAAGATTGCATATTTATTTTATTATTCCACAGTGGAGACTACTATCCAATTCAATCCAAGGCAAGGATGGGTTAATTTAAATTACATAGATATCCTATACACCTACTTATATGAATACTAATGCATAGATTGCATTATAAGATATACTAAATGATGATTATATCGTTTTATAACAAATAAATTACTGATATATCCTGATTATATTGCAGTGATGAGATGAGATGAGTGTGTAAATGGCCATATAGACTCTTGTGACTGTAAAATGTGTAAATATTTACATAGAACGAAAGTATACAAACAACAAATTACAAGTACAGATGCATTATATAGACACTTATATCTACGTAAAGTTAAGGTGAACAAGGAATTAAAAATTCAACTCACTTTACTAAAAAGAACTAACAAATGGAGAGTGTAAAATACACATGCCATTACATAGGTACCTATAGGTTATTATTTACACGGACGACATTGTTAAGTATGAAAGGATGACTTCGAACTGTAAAGTAGCTGACTAAGGTAATAAAAAGATGTACGTGTAGGAACAAACGTCGTTACTTGCCTTGAAGTTGCTGTAAAATAATGTGTACTACAACAAAGATGCGTTTCTGAATGCATTCATCCATAATATGAGTAATAAGACGGATAATCTGTCTGTTTTCTACCCAACTAACAAGTTGACCTGGAAAGTCTGATGGTGTCTGTCTTCTCAAATATTAAATTCACTCCCAAAAATATGTGTAAATGTAAAATTAAATGTCAAATGATACGATAATAATCCTAATCGAGATTACGTGATTCTTAATCATAGCCTGCAACTTTCCAACAAATTTTTCAATGCAAGAGCCAACGTCCTAAACGCCCAAACAGCATTGAGTGTAGGGAGCTTCCATTTCTATGCACAATTATTGTGGATTTACCTAGAACTGCTAATTTTTTTAATTACAATATTCTTCCTTCATCGTTCATGTACAGTTCTTAAATATACACTCCTCATCAATTACATCCATCCAGGTGTGCAATCCAAATTATATGTTGAGAATTATCGTGCTAAAGAAATATCTGTTTCTTCTCAGTCAAATTAGGCCACAATGAAAAATATCAATGCGATAAATATTTTCCTATTTTTGGACTAGAAATGAAATATTGCATATTGGAACTTTTCAAATTGTACTTAAACACGTACGTATACATTAAAGAAGATTATCTTCACTATTGTATCTTAAAAATTGCATTTTTACAAACCCTGAGTCACGACATGAAGACGCCAGCTATAAAAAAGGATCTGCAAGACGCCTTAGCCATAACACTTCTTTGAGACGTTAGAATTTTATCATTAATGCTACAATTTTAGTACACAATTGATTAGTGCGGTAATTTATTTGATATTTTGAGTAGTTTACTTTCGTCTGACAACTATGTTACTCCATTAAAGACATAACGACGTAATTAACCCTTTTTATGTTATTTATCGTTTTACAGGTTCATTCGCAAAACAGATAAAGTACAATCAGGAGTTGACAAAACGGGTAATTACATAGATGTGTAAAAATACGTTAATAGCGTGCGAATTGCTACTTCATGCTTGTTTGTGGACGTTTCATTGTTTATGATAGCAACAATTAAATGCTGATAGCAAGATGGATTTTTTGTAATATTTTTACAAGGATATAAATACGTGAGCATTTAAGTTTTATAGCTTCACCTATTTAGAATTAATGTGTTAGCACATTTAGCAGTTGGTATTGGCACAAAAATAAATGTATATACTCTGACTCTGGAATTTATTATTGCGTTACTGATACTGATAAGGTTAGCGGTGCAAGTAGGAATCTTTGGGCTACTGTTTGTTTAATGTTTCATCAATTTATGCTTTATAAGGTTTATGTTTTTTTGTGTTAATCAGTTCTATAGCTATAGATATGTATTTAAGTTTGGAGAAGAAAAATATGTTAATGCATTGATCAATAAATCACAGTGTTGACTTTGACTTGATTTGATATGTCATCAGAATGTGAATGACTGTGTAAAATCACGTCACGACTGATGAGACGAGGCTACAGTTAGACACACTCTACTTGGAGTCTTTATTTTCATTTCAATTATTGTAAAATGTTTGCATGTAGCAAATGAAGGTGATACTGTATGCAATCTAATTTCAAATAAATATACAGCTTATAATATGCTGGCTTCATGGACTGACTGCCAATCTACTTCCACTCACAAACATAATACACAATAAATATTTGCCCAACTACCAAGATCAGTTATTACTCTATTACTTACATACAATTACATGCACACCCAACCAAACGAATATTGCTCAAAAACAGAGTAGTAATTTCTCTTGATGAAAACATCACGTAAGTTTATGTAAGTACACGCTGTACAAATTCGCATTAACATGCAACCATTCATAGCACTAAAATTTTCTTGCAATTTTAATAGCAAATGAACCCATTTTCTTCTTAGATTTTAAATGATTGCAAATTATTGATTTGTTTGTGTAGCAACTGAACAAGTTAGCAATCCACCATAAATAGAGACCTCAAATTCGACCAACATACCAAAATTCAATAATTAAAGCGAAAGGAGAGGATTCAAACCCTTTTCTGCATCTTCTGTATATATGTCGTTTAGGCATATTAAGGATAGCATTGCCATTTGATTCTAATTTGTACTCCAGTCAGGTAGCTTCGAATTACATGCACAAAAGCTGTGGATGCCATATGTCACCTTCTTATTGTTAGTCACCTAGATCCAAACCATTTCAAGTTTGGTGTCATTCTTTACATGAATCTGTATTATTCATGTCGTTCTCTGATCGTGCATGTGATAGTGACACTGTCACACTACAATTCTTGGCATTCCATATTATGCACACATATTCATATCTAATTAAAAATCAAAGTATATAAGCGTATATAACATTCCAATAATGTGCTTATCAATTTATTTAAATAAAATGTAAAGTGGTTGGAGTAGCTACAGGCTAATATAATGGAGTGACATATTGCAAATTAAATTATTGATGTTTACTACTTAAAGATGCGCTATCAATAGAGAAAGTTTTAAATAAATATTGTATATATATATATAGGTACATTGCCTCGACCTTTTTGGTCACGTCAACTAACACAAGGTTTTATGTCACATTTTTCCACGTGGAAAAAACCATAATTTCCCATCTTTGTTTATTAATACAAACAAAGCATAGGAGGAAACGCCATTTATAACTTATTATGTGCTTAAGTAGCTACGTGGAAAGGGAAGGGAATAAGTGTTAATATTAGAAACTATTTATTTTGCAGATTTTTATACCCCATTTGCTATTTGCTTTCCATTTTTGAGTCAAATCTATTTCTTGACGTACTCAAATATTTTTTTAATTAATTTGTGATATGAACTTGACACAAACAATTAAGTATGTCAACACATTTTGCTACGACATGCTATTGTAGTAATTATATTTGTATTATCGCAAAACTCCACTTCTAAGAATTTTGTATATCATCTCCAGTTTTCTAATAAACCTTAATTCTAATCACAATTAATTCATCCTTCCAAACAGGAATTTTACGAAACTAATTAACCCATATTCAATGAAGTAGAGATTTTTCACATTTATTTGTTTGAATAGTGTGGAGGCAATAATTACAGTAAATGCTCATCCCTGGAATGAAAAGAGAGAGATTGCAATGCAAATACCTAGAACTGTGATACAGGAGAGAATCTAAATATTAATTATCCCATCAAATGCCAAATAAAATTGTGGGACTTGTTTTTGTTGCCCACACGTCACGTATTTTATTGCTTTATTACTGGTAATTTGGATTCTATTCGTAGTGAATTAAGATGAGTAATCATAGGATAGCACAAGCCGAGAGTAAATGCATATAAATACTCTATAGTATAATAATTTTTCATGTTGAGACATTCATGCTCATGTTAGTGTCTTCTTCGTTGCCAACAATTGCGGTCAATCTTGATTTGTCGTGCTTTTTTGAGTTGGTATTTTTTGTTGTATAGTGATTGCATTTGTCTATGTTTACCAAGAAGAAACAAAACTTCTTTTGTATATGCTGACAAGTGACAAGAGAAAAGATAATCGTGAATCTCTGTAAACATATGCGACTCATGCGAGTGGTAGTTGTTAAATATTCATGTTATTTAATGCGCAAATGATGTTCTTACACAGAAATTAAAGTTTTGACTTTAGAAAAAGTTCTCTAAGCTAATAAAATACATTAAAACGAAATTATAGGCGTAAATAAACGTATTGGCAGCCGCGTTATCATTTACACCTGTCGTTAGAAATGCAGATTTTATGTACCTTGCATACAAACAATTATTTGAATAGATGCAATACCCAAAAGAAAAGAAATGTATACAATATCATATGACCAAAATTATTGTTGCCAAATTCTGTAAAGGATTCGCTTTGAAACAGAAAATTCCTTTTTTAACCCCAATGAACTAATTGGTTGGGGGTGAGCAAAGAAGATTTACATATTTGGTCACAATCTCTCCATTTAACATTCTATAGGCTTTTGAACCTTGTTTGTAAATATGCCATATTTATTCATTCCATCCTCATCACGACTTTTGTAGGTATAGGAAGTTATTGTGTAATTAAACTACTTAAAGACACTAATAAGTAATAAAGCATTACAGAATGTAAAAGTATCTTCACCAGTGCTATATTATTATTACGTTGGAAGCAATAACTACATTAATAATATGAGATTATTAGACATGAGATAAATAACACAAGTTAGTCGAGACAACAGGAATTCAAAGTGGCCATATTCCACATAACGTAAACTGCAATCATCTACCGTCAGCAGAAATTAAACCAGTTGGTCCATTCCATCATTCCCTTTACAGAAGACATTTTTTACAAATCCATCCTGAGAAAATCATAAGTGTAAACGTGTAATAAGTTTAAGTAGTAATAAGTAACTACACATCTGCTGTTTTCTCCCTGCTCAAATTACACCAGATGCATAATTATTTCAGATTGGAAGTGCAACAGAATAAGAGTAAGTATCCACTATGGACACCTACACGGTTTTCTATCTCATATTACATTGCGCAACATTTAATGTTCACTTAGTAATTAGAAACAGGAAAGTTAGTGGCTGTAGAATACATTGTAGTAAGATGCTTTTAAAAACTTTTGTATAATATGTTCAATTTGTAAATTTTTATTCCAGATGCAAGCTTACGTGCAATTCCTCTTATGGTTCAATTTAATTTAACTATTCTTAAGAAATTAATTTTTTTATGTCCACAAGAAACAACTTCACACTACTAAACGATGTCATCTCTTCTCATCCAAATGGAACTTCATGTAAGTTATTAATTAGTAGGCTTTTTGACGATAAATTATGTGATTCAAAATGTTTATATTGTCTGCACATTCAAAATTGCACTGGGCTATTATTCCATTTAAAAACGTCATGATTTTACTACATAAAATTCTGAATTAGTTTTAATACTTTCACTTTGTGGAGCAAATTGCTTTAATGAGTATATTTTTCTGAAATACAGCTTGGGTTTCAATTTCAAATCTCTGTACAATCCATTTAGCAAAACGTCCATCTACAGATATCTTCATTAATTTTGCACACTGGATTGAAAATAAGCTGAAAAGCGTTTTTCTATTTGCACTTGAGGAGAGTGTGCATGTATGGGAGTTGCTACATCTTATTCTCAATAAAAAACCTACAGCAAGCCGTAACAGAAGCTCGCCTGAGTAAAGTTTACCGTGTACACATTTTGGTAGACGAAAAGTACTCGCACGTTTCATAAAATCGAGCGTACGGATTTTGATCAAACTTTCAGGATTGAGTCTTTATATATGTAAATACGATAAATTGAAAATTCAGACATTGATATTGTAAGGAAACGAAGCTATACCATTTGAAATAACAACATAAAATCAAAATTGATGATTGTTGACCACGAAAATCAATCGAAAATCAAAATTGATTATTGTTAACAATGAAAATCAACCGAAAATCAAAATTGATTAATGTTGGCAATGAAAATAAACCGAAAATCAAAGTACATTAATGTTGACCATAAAACTCAACCGAAAATCAAAATACATTAATGTTGACTATAAAACTCAACCGAAAATCAAAGTACATTAATGTTGACTATAAAAATCAACAGAAAATCAAAGTACATTAATGTTGACTGTTGACAGAGAGAGACAGAGTGTTGACATAAGAATTTCAATTGTGTTTCCTATCAATTGTTAGCTAATAGTATAAATTATTTAACTCTACTTCTACCAAATTTAAGATTTTATAATAACGTAAATAAAACTGCAAAATAATCATTATAAGACGGAAATAAATCTATTTCGCATTTATATTCCAATTGAAAGTCAAATATCCATAAGTCTATGATTCCTTTACCACATTGTAATTGAAATTGTAGTTGATCCATTTGTACTCATTGTCACTTTTAGACCTCAAGTCGATTAGGTCAATTTGCAATCTGTTCATAGGACCGCTGGCATAAATCGGGCACCCAGCTATAGGCTTAGGTATCCGACGTCGAGTATTGCAAGTACAGCATATTTTAGAGACTTTGCAGTTGTGGAACTAGAATATGCGCATGCAGAAAAAATAAAGTACCTTGTAGTATCAAGTGTCATGTAGGCAACACTAAGTATTAATGTTCACTGCGATTAATCTCCTTTACTCTGATTTACTTGTCAATTTAATGATGTTACTTATTAATTTTACTGTGTCCAAAGTATTTTCATGTAATATTAACCTACTGACTAATTATATAATGACTAATAATAATATTTTTAATAAATACGTACTGTTAATGCAAGGAAATCAGAACTGCTCCTATGGACTAAAGTCGATAGCTCCTATGGCTAAGCCCCAAGAGCAGTGCTCCTGTGGACTAGCCATTAGCGCTACTGGCACCCCTGCTCTTCTGGACTACCACATATGCCACGTCACCCATAATTTTGGTCAACATGCTTCCTATTTAAAAATTAAATTTGTATTTCCATTGCATATCAAAATTAAAAGGAAATCGAAAAAGGGAAATTTGACTTTCAATTTGAATATAAGTGCGAAATAGATTTATTTCCGTCTTATAATGATTAATAATGAGTTAAATAATTTATACTATGAGCTAACAATTTATAGGAATCACAATTGAAATTTTTATGGCCCAATTTCTGCTTTGACTACCAAATAAAGACAGTGAGCGCGCGGCATCTCGTCAAATTATGGACCGATTTGAACCAAAATCAATAGGGTTCGTCACCAGTCTATTGGCATTGTTTATGCGTCATTTGGTCAATTTCGATCAATGCGTTCGAAAGTTATCGTGGGTCCGGACGGACGGACGGACAGACTGTGCGGTTCTATAAGCTGCCTTATTCAGGCGAGCTAAAACGTCAAGCTTAATATTACCCGAACATGGCAGATAATACTAACCAATAAGGTGATAAAACATTGTGACCCCTTTTCACTATTTAGTGATGGTTTTAAGTACTTTAAGCTTTTTGCGACCTGATTTCCTATCGGAAGTGTGGTTTTCACACCGTATTTCTACGCATTACAAGCTGCAATGTTAGATAAATCAAAACGCATGTTAAATGGTAGTAGCAGTAATGCAATTATGATCACATAATATTCGGCTTAAGTACATCTACATTTTAATGGTTTTCATTTTTAGATAAAAATATGTCCTGAATTCTGAGTCAATCCTGTACGAGAAATACAAGTATCCAAAATAATAATTGGGAAATAAACTACATAAAGAGGGCTAAAATAATTTTACGTTGAATGCTGAAACATCGTTGGAGAGGAAGAGCAAGCTAATTTAAGAAAATTAGTTATTGATCAACAATTATCAAAAAAGCTTAAAATTTAGTTTCACACATTTATTCATCGGAAGTAAAGTGATTTCAGGATTGGAAAATGATATCAAGTGTCGAATTGGACAAATTATCAACGAGTTTAGTTTTATGTAATTTAAGGTTCAGAAAATCATCATGCAAAAAGCTGAAATAGGGTTATAATAGTTTTGTATGCAATTCCGTCTTTGACACAATTTCATAAACCTTACAACTGTGATAATTTTTACTTAAAATCGGAGTGGCTTGTATTTTTCAATTCGTGAAGTTTCACTAACTCTCAATTTCTTTCCGAGGAGGTTGAAGTTAAGACCGCTCCTTCTTCTATCTGCATACTACAAAATTAGTCTAGATTAATGCATGGAACGTTCAACGTAAGTCCAAAAATGCTACATTTTTTAGAAAATTATGGAAATTGACGGGAGGAGAAAACAGAGAGTAATGATATCGAGAAGATAAACATTGTTTGACGAAATACTTTAATATGACAAAGAATTATATCCTCACAAGCACACTCTCACAATTAAGTACCTATGTAGGTACTGTAGGTATAAGGAGAGCTGAAACGCAATAGTTTCATAATATGCACTAATTCCAGCAATCTCGATTCTCGACTAAGCCATAGGTAGCATTAGCATTTTTTAAATGAAGACCATTTGAAGACCGAAATGTAACGAATCCACTACCATAAAAATGAAAGCTTAGTTCAGCTGTGCGTCTAAATTGGTCTAAGGTGTGCTATATAGGTTTAAGTTGGGGTAGGATGGGCTAAAATTGAAAATACAGATGTCCTAGGACATGTTTATGCGCACCTATATCAGATGTGGACAATTCATCTATAACATAAGAAGTAATATTCTGACTGATGGAATTGGATATCTGATTGATACTGCTTGGGTGAGACTAGCAAATAAATAATGCAATGTTTGGTCCTGTATATATTAATTTGGTTGTGTAAAATAAAAAGTTTAAATAATTTGTTTCACTATAAATAATTAGACTAACCCCCAGTAAAGCTATTGAATTTCACAAAACTCGCACAAAGGAATCTAGCAGGTAATAAAAATTTGCTAACAGCTCTACCACACTGTGATATGATGATTAAAGTATCTTATAATACTGTGCTATATTACACACTTTTGTACTTGCTAGATTTGAATTAGAGATAGTTTTCGTTTCTTGTAAAAAATTCAGATTAGAATTCTTTGCGAATGTCCCTTTATACGATATACCTCCGTCCGTGAATGTGATCTGTGACTTTGGTCCTAAATAAATATTATTATCTCTACAATGTTATTTTGATATGAACATACCGACATACTTAAATTGTCTATCATAGATACTATACTTCAGTACTATTACTAAATTGATGTAATATTTAATACACATAATAATTTTATTGTAAATTGTTTACTTTTCTGAAAGTAAAAATTAGCTATTTTGAGGAATCAATTCCAAAAGTACATTTTTGTCCAGTTTAGTACCTGAGGTTGTAGGTTCAGCTCTTGTCACATCAAGTCTCGCTGAAAGAGAAATATCTACCTATTCAATTTTCTAATGATAATATGAGACCTGGTATTATACTACACGCTTTACATTGACCAATAAAATAGAAATGAATTGATATTACTATACATCCATATCTAAAAATCCAAAAATAGTCGTCCTAAAATTAAATTTTAATGCATAGTAGAAGTTTAATTTAATAAAAGACCTAACAAAATGCAAGCCACCAGCAAATAAATTCTCAAAAACATTTGTATTCATCAATAAGTTATTTAGTAAAACAAAATGTTTTTTCGGGCTTTTAAAATTACGGTTTAAAAGCTTAGTTCCAAACCCTGTATTTTGATAATTTATAAAATATTTCCTTTTTTCATATTTTTTTGGAATTAGGAACACTTTTACTAAGTTTGTTAATGGACATTTTTATGTAAAACAGTAGAAGTTTATACAAAGTACATAATGCAGACAGGTGTTTAAACAATCTAATCCTAATCAAGTTAAACCTACTAACCGGGGATTAGCAGTCTGCCAAATTGAAAGCATTAAGAATCTAGTGAGGCCTTTTCAAATAGCAACGGCTGATACCAGAAACATCAAATATTGTACTACTATCATTTATTTTTCCATATTGTGATGATATTGTCTGTATATTGTCTATATTGCAATTGAAATAGGGAATAGTGGCAGTCAACAAATCTTTACGAGTGGGTGAGTAATGTAATGTTCCAATGATTTAAGCACAGTGCATGAGAAACTTGTATTATCATGTCTATCAGAAACTTTGTAGAAACTTGTTTAATATTTGGAAAATATCAACAAAGCAAAGCCTTGGAAGGTATTAAAATATCAATTTCTTGAATCAATTTTATCAAGACTTGAACCTTTCAAATACTAATTATGTGTAGATTGTAGACCATTATCGCAATTATTATAATTACGAGTATGTCCTTATTAATTCGCACAATTTTACCACGATGTGCATCTGTAATTATTTGGTATAATATTTGCTAGCACGTTTGATGATTTGATTCTAATGAACGCATCATTAAAATCAGTCGTAACAACAATAACATCTTGGATGTTCAAGAAAATTGAAAGTAAACTATAATTACAAATACGATAATAAGTAGTCGAAATAAAGACCTTGGCCAGTCAATAATTTCAAGAAAGCTTCATTTGGAAATAATAGCAAAAATATAAAAATCCGAATAATAAATCTACAATTCTACTTTTTTTCATAGCTGTTAACCCTAAATTGGATTTCAGGGTAGAGGATGACGTGTGTAAGAATTATAAGCACCCCTCTGGCTGCGGTAGTGGTTGAAATTGTGTCAAATTGTAATTGTAAGATAGTACTATAAGTTTTTAATCCCTATAAAGTTTTGTCACGTTGATCAGCAGAATAATTCCGGACCAGATAATTACTTAGCAGCCCCACGTACAATTTTGGTACATCAAGAGGTAGGTCATAGGATAGGAATTACACTTATCTGCGTCTCTCACTCTCTGCATTGTCTCTGTGCATAATGAAAATCGCCATACGTGACGATAAGGCATGACTAAAGGTATAAAGTACGTATGATATTTTATTTGTAGAGCTAACTCCTGTTTGCCTTGCCCTATGTCCTGTTACTTGGGCTGAGGCTGAGTTACTTATTGTCTTGAATGTCTACTATTATGAATGAAATGTGTGGGTCTAGCTTTGTGTAGCAGCCTAGCACAATAATGTGTTCACACAGACACTTAATATGCTTTACTCCTTCATCCTTTTCGCTCGGTGTCCGCACTATGTTTACCATTCATAGCCTAGGGCAAAGATTGCACATACATCGTAGACTGACCTCAATTTCTCCGAAAGTCTTTCAGTCAGCTGGCTGAGTTGCAATGAGAGAGATTCGTTGAAATGATTCTGTGGATTCTGCTCATCTGCCCGGGCATTTCCTATACCTCAGGCTTCTTGTTCTTTTTTAAAGAGAGCCCCGCAAGAAGTTCTAGGGGTGTCCGGCTTGACGGTAACTCTCTCCCACACTAAATTCGAAAGTTTCTATCTCAAGTAGGTATAATTGGTGCATTTCAATCTTACAGAGTTGGACTTGACGACATCCGAAATAATCGCTCCTCTTCAGGAAACGGAAACCAAACTGACCAAGAAATGCTTCGGAGACTTAGGATGTGTTGAGACGACGGAAGAATGGTTCAACATACTTCATCGACCGTTGAACCTACTGCCTTTCGATAGGGAAGTCGTCAACACTCGCTTTTACTTGTATACTAATGGCAGTGAAGTAAGTCACGTTCTTAATAACCAAAATAAATCATACCTTTTACCTTAGTCATCTACCTAATTACATTTACTGACTCTTAGAAGGTAGGAGAATACTTGAATAGTAAATTGAACTCTAATATAGTCATTGGTTATATTTATAATATGGCAAATATTCGTGGATTATTCTTCATGATTTTTTTAAACTTGTCTATTGAGAAAAGATAATTAGCGTGGAATTCATGGGGTTGAAAAATAATTTTGTTGATTCCCGAACAGCCTATTCAAGTGACAGCAAGTAATATGACCAAAGTGGAAGACAAAGACATGAAGTTTATTGTGCACGGTTTCATTGACACCGGCTTTAGTTCTTGGGTCGTGGAAATGGCCAAAGCCCTATCGAACGAGTTCAATGTAGTAGCTGTGGATTGGGGTGCTGGATCTTTACCGCTTTATACACAAGCCACTGCTAATACTCGTCTCGTTGGTCTGGAACTTGCATATTTTATCAACTCTATGAAGGTAAATACTTTTAAGCCATATATTACAGAGAATTATTCATTTTTGAATATATGTTATTATTAGGTTGTCCAATTTCAAGGCAGGTATAACAAACCAAACCTATATTATAGAATTTATTACCTTATATGCGTTTATATGATACTTAATAGCACATTCATTGTAGTAATACAGTTAGCTGTACAATTTGTAACAGTGTATTCATACCTATAGCACCTGTTTCTAATTGAATTCCTAATTGTGAATGTGATTTGGTTGTATTGACCAATTTGTTGCAACTTGCGTAGACATAGCCATGAATACTTTAATGGAATCTTTTACGCATTAGTAGCATTAGTCACTGCTACTTGGCACATGTATGAATTTGATAAGCATGTAATAACAAAATGGACTAATCTAAATAGGACCTCGACCCAATGAGAATACACATAATTGGACATAGCCTTGGAGCTCACATAGGCAAGTTTATATTAAATATTCTATCGTGTAAAGGAAGATTAAAGTATAACGATTGAAACTTTATGTATTCCTACTATATAGCTGGCTATGCAGGAGAAAAAGTGTCCAACCTAGGAAGGATCACTGGTCTTGACCCAGCTGAGCCTTATTTTCAACACATGCCTTTGTTTGTTAGACTGGATCCATCCGATGCCAAATTCGTCGATGTTATTCATACTGATGGCCGCACTATTCTTCTTTTGGGTAACTTGAAATGTCAACGCTTAGAATATAGAGCATTTGCAAATATTAAAGCAACTTCTTTTGTTCTGCAGGTTATGGCATGTCTCAACCGTGTGGCCACGTAGACTTCTACCCGGTAAAAACATTATCATAAAAATATACTTGCTTTCTTCTATATGATTTGTATAATAGAATATTCCTTGCAGAATGATGGTAAAGAACAACCGGGTTGCCAATTAACACATGTGCCAAAATTACTTCAACAACAAAATGGACTTGCAGTTCTGGAAGCTGCTCAGCGCGAAGTTATTGCCTGCAATCACAACAGGGCAATTTACTATTTCCTCGATTCGATTAAATCTAGAAATTGTCATTACATTGGACACGCTTGTCCGTCTTACGCTAATTATATCAAAGTGAGAAACCATCTTAAGCTTTTCATTTAGTTCAAGCAGTACTCTTGGCTAAACATATTTTATACTTAATAGGGAAAGTGCTACAGTTGTGGAGAAGACGGTTCTCTATGTGCTGCTATGGGTCTGGATGCAGACAAGTATAATAAAATTGGCAATAATTCCCTAGTCAGATTTTTTATTTCTACATCGGAGTCGTCTCCCTTTTGTCGTAAGCTGAATTAAACATTTTTAAAAATTATTATTAAATTCTGTCGAATACTAACTTTGATTGATTTTAGTGTACCATTATCGGGTGACACTCCAATTGGCCTTTCCTCTCATTGCTGCAGAATGGGTTAATGGAAAGGTCAAGTTAAATATTAAAGGAAGCAACAACATTACATTAGCTCATGATTTATCTCCAGAGGGAAACTTGAGATTTGATCATGGAAAGAATTTTTCGTTTTTTATTGAATCTCGCGAGAATTTGGGAGACATTTCTGAGGTAATTTTGGTTTAATAAATGGAGAAAAATAGTACAGTAAATTTTGATGCATAATTTGACTAAATTTTTAATGTAGGTTCAATTGACCTGGCGTTACGACTACAGTTACTACGAACTGATGTCTACATGCTGGGTATTTCTGTGCAATAGAAAACTTTTTGTTAAGAAAATAATCGTGGACGATATGGACTCTATGAAGAGAAGGTCACAGTTCAAATTCTGCGGAGAGGAAGGAACGACGTATACGGGCGTGGCTAGTGGCTCCACCTCCTCCTTCCAACTCTGTGGTTAAGCAATAAAAGGGGTTTATTTTTATTGACTGTAAATTGTTTATTATGTATTCTTTATTTCCTAGTGCATTATAGTATTACAAATTGGCACTCACATCACTCACTATGTTAGAAGATTATGCTTTGTAATCTCGTCTCGTAATATAGTAGGACGTAACCAAATCACGCAGTCAAAACAATATGCATAGAAATCATTACTTAATTACAGGTGTCCACTTTACATCACAATGCACTCTTACTATAGCTAGAAGTGTCACAGAAACTAAATTCTCATTCAAAAATGATTTAATTGCAAATGAGTTCAGTCCATACAATAACATTTTTGCACTCACACCGTTTGCAGTGCAAAGAAATGGTAAACAATAAGTACTGTGCATTTTTCTACTATGTATTACTACAATAGTATAACAGTAAGTAGTTATATTATAAGTAGTGATTCAATTTGCATTATTATTTGACACAGAAGATTTTATCTGTGTGCAAAAACTCATGTGAGTGAACACACTAAAGCTTAGTTAGTTCAGAAAGAATAGATCTCATCACAGTTTTATAACAAAAATGTGTAGATAGGCCTTGAGGGGATTTGAGAAACTTGTTCACAGTCTGTTTAAGCTACTAAGCATGTTAGTGTGACATGCTCGATGCACTGTGCATGCACTTCGTTTGTAAGAATAGGAGTAAACAATGTTGAGACTCTCTTTTTTCCTATCATGCAATACTGTAATCATTTCCCAGCCATATAATATGCATTATTACACGACACCTTCGCACTTTACATCTCATTGTTAAATTCGTGAGAATGTGTATGCTAATTAATTTCTACTGTGTAGGTAGCAATATAATATTCTTATTTATGTACACATTTCTTATTCTCGAGTGCACATACGTTGCTACATATTGACAGCTTTATTTAGGAAAAGCCTCTGCTTGTAAGTCAACCGAGTCAAAGAATATTATTGTTATACATCTGTACGCACATAGGTACTGCTTAATAAGATAGCAATTTGTAAGGATATATTCATAACATAGCCATTAACTCATCACTGACTATACAAGAAACACTAACAAGCATCCTGTACACAATTTGAAGTATCTTTCAGATTTTATGACTTGCATACTACTCTATTTAATTCACATACAACAAAAGTTATATAGAACAACAGAAGAAATCATGAGTATTGATGTACCTGTATATTAGTTAGCGTAAAATTATGTACATCCTCTACAAAAAAGAAATTGATAATGCAAGTAGTTAGGTACTTGGAGATACAAGGCACCTTCTCCACAGGGGCAGAAAAGAATACCAAATAAAAAGCACTCACCACAAATCGAAAGTACCTTTAAGTATTCATACACCATACACTTCATACATATCTCACATACTAGAGTACGAGTCTTATAAGCATTGTCTCTATAAAAATGCCTGTATCTATCTCAAATTTAATTTATCTTTCCTGATTGATAATTTTTTATACTTATACCATCTTCATAAATTCAGAAATATAAAAAATCATTTCCGGGTAATTAATATCAAAATTGGGGAATTGACAGCTCACATAGAATTGGAGTTGACAGGGTATTGTTGCAATTCAGCATGATGATTTATTTATTACTTACAAATTACTTACTTGACAACTTTGACAATTTTAATGGACCCAACCTAACCTACCTTGGTATACATGCTCAATGATTTTTAATCGCGAAAAGCAAATTAAATTGATGCACTCGAGTTTACAATTTTAAAACGCTTAGGCTATGCTAGTTAAGTGAATATAGATTGAAAATTCTGTTTTACTACAAGATATGCTGTAGTAGACAATTAATCCTTATTATTTTCACTTGCACTCAAACTAATCCTCGAACAAATAGAAATTACATAAAGGAAATCCACACACTTGTTGCAATGATAACTTGGACTTCCCATCGTTCAACACGAGCAGTCTTTGCTCCTTTCTATTTCACCACAAATGTGTTAATCCCACAGATAACATAATAGGTTTCCCCATTTTCCGATCTTTAATATACTCAAGTACATACTTCGTAATGTACAGATTATACCATACACAACAAATAAACAATTCCCCTTGATAGGACATCAAAATAACAATCAAGGATTAAAAACATTCAACAAAATTAGTGACAATGAACTTACTATCCGCTATTATAGCTGTTTTTATTGTCTCAACTTTCATCGACGCTTCGTTATCTGATAAGCAGCAACAAGAACTGCAAATAAAGTTTAAGGATATCTTGAAATTCAATTTCACTCCGAAACTTTCCCCCTATTAATAATAAAGTACCTTAATCGGTGTTTTAATTTCATATTCTTTCTTATTTCACTCTGTATTTATCAATTTGATGGCCAATTTAATTCGGAAACATTTTGTGACGAGATACAAACTTGTCATATCTAAGTAAATATTTCTATATGACTATAAAAATCAGAAAGGATAATAGTAGTGGGTATAATAATGGACAAATCCTTTAATTGTTGAGTTTCTAATAGTTTTTAAGGTAATTATAACCTCAAACTGTCTTTAACTTCAAATGGACCATTTTAATATAGTATTGAGCAAGAGAGTAAGAGGGAACGTTACGAAATAATATTTCAATTTCAATGTCGCCGATATTACTAATTGTTAAGTAGTACTGATTAGTAGCATAAGCATGTTAGTAATTAACTTAATCACGATATCGAGTAAGGTACAATAACTAATCAATCAAATAATTCGATTCTGAAGGGTTTCCCAAACAGTTCAATAATAATTTTATAACAATAGAGATACATACTGCTAGTAACGTGCTATGGTTGACATGTGACGAAATTACGGTTTGCGAATAACATGTATGATGTAGTAACATGTAGTAAATGCTAAATAAGATTTGAATTTTCTCACAACTGCAGACACAAAAATAAATAACTGTATGGCTCGTGCTATTCATACTCCAAATTCTCAAGTTCAATCACACCGTGTGTACATGTAACGCAACCTCGCATTGTCACCTTGTTCAACTATTAAAATATTGAATAGGCAACTGTCTGCTCTTATATAAGGCAGTAAAATTGTATTGTTATAATGAGTGTAGCCTGAATTGATTCCAAATATCATCAACTTAAATGCAAAAGCCAACACATTGTAAATGTACATAATAATGTAGTAGGTGTAACATGTATCAAAGCAATCAATACAGTTATTCCTTTTGGTACACGTTTCTTTCTGTAAATACTCATAGAAAAGAGCTCAAACGTGATTTCGTATGATTCGTATGGAATGGATTTTTAAGTAAGGTGCGAGGATGCTTTATCATTGTCAATGTCATGTCAGGAAAGTTTTGTCATTGAAATTTACCAGGAACGTCATAGCTTCAATTCATGCATTGCAAAATGTAGCCTCCGTTTTAGTGTGACAGGGAGATAATCCTGTCATGGGAAACACATGCTTGTTCAACGATTTGATGTATCGTTCAAATCCGATTTGTTTCCAATAACAAACAAAGGTATTAAACATTGAGGTTATGTCAATCGATCATAAAACGTGTAAATATATGCAATTAGTACTGAGTTGATTATTTTTTAAACCCATTTCATCATTCCAGAACTTGTACCTACACTATGTATACATATATGTAACAATTAACATGGTCATAGCACAATCAAAACCGAATTTTGATATCTATATCATTATTATTATGAATTGACATACATTTGATTCATTTAATGCGGATTAGGTTGTACTTAGCAATGTCCAGATCCATCGAGTAGTGTCCAGATACTAATTTTATCAATATCGGCGAAGTAAAACTTGTAATCATTTAGTATAAAAGGTAAAGCATGGCGTGGACAGGAACTTCATACTTTAGACTTGCTTCCAGGTGATAGGTCTATTCTGAAATATGGCAAAATTCGCCGTTGTCCTTTTGGCCGTGGTATGCTCCTTGAGCTACCAATCTTTGGCTGCTCCATCCAATGTAGTTGAGCCATCCCTCCGTCATGTCTTGTCCACCGGGCAGAAGGCCAACGTTTTCATCACCCTGAAATCCGGCACTGCTTCCGTCCTCAGCAAGTTGAACACTCTCCGATTCGCTGACAGAGCTGCCCGCTTGAACGCCGTCGCTTCCTCCTTGAAAAGCCATGCTGCTATTTCCCAGAAGAACATTCTCAGTACTCTCGAGAAATCCGGAGTCAAATACCGCAGTTTCTGGATCTCTAACCAAGTTTTCATCCCTGAAGCTACTTTGGAAATTGTTGAGAAAATCGCAGCTATGAGTGAAGTCGCTGAAATCACTGAAGAAGTTGTCATTCCAGTTGCAAAGCCTGAAATTTCCGCTATTTTCGAAGCTCGTCGTGTCGAACCCCGTGAAAACCAATGGGGAGTTTTGAAAATTGAAGCTGACCGCGTCTGGCGCATGCCCGGAGGAACCAACGGAACTGGTATTATTATCGGCAATGTTGATACTGGTGTTCGTGTCACTCATCAAGACCTCCATGGTAACTACCGCGGAGAGTACGGATGGTACGATCCATCTCGCAAAACAGCTGAACCCAATGATCAAAATGGACACGGAACCCACACTATGGTAAACTAAATGCTCATCTAAATGAATAAAACATTATCAATTCGAGACAATAAATTTAGCTTTAATAAATCTAGGGAACTATGGTTGGACAAAATGGAATCGGTGTTGCTCCAGGAGCCACATGGATGGCTTGCAAGGGATGTGCTACTTCCAGTTGCTCCCAAGCCGATTTGACTGGATGGTAAGTGATTTTCATGCATTTAAGTTTACAAAAATTATGATTATAATACAGCTGAAAATGGAGGGTGCTAATTTATATTTTTAAATCTTAGCGGTGAATTCTTCGCTTGCCCCCACGACACCGACGGAAATAATGAGGACTGCTCCAAAGCTCCCCATGTCGTTTCCAACAGTTGGGGAGGTGGTGGTGGACAAACCTTCTACGATCCCGTCGTTGCTGCATGGCGTGCGGCTGACGTCCTCCCATTCTTCTCCCAAGGAAACAATGGACCGTCTTGTAGCTCTTTGGGATACCCTGGAGAACACGCTGATGTTATTGGAGTAGGATCAACTGTCAGCGATGACTCTCTCTCCAGCTTCTCCAGCGTTGGACCTAAATCCAATGGACTTATCAAACCCGACATCGCCGCTCCTGGAAGCAATGTCTACTCTTCTTACCACACCAGTGACACCGCTTATTCCACCCTTTCTGGAACCAGTATGGCCTGCCCCCACGCTGCTGCTGCTGGAGCTCTCATCCTTGCCGTTAACCCAACCTTCAAATATGACGATATTAAGGCTGCCCTCGCCCTCGGAGCTGATACCGATGTCATCAAAACAGGAAAGAACTGTGGAAGCATCAGCGAAAACTTTTTCCCCAACAACGCATTCGTAAGTATCTTCTAAGTCCTTTATTTATACTTTTTAACATTCATTTTAATTCCTTGTTCCTATAAACTCTACTCAGGTCCGTTTTTAACGTTTCTCAATTAACTCTCAAATTATTTCAATTTTCGTATTTTATAGGCATTTTCCAATAAGTTTTTAAATTTTTAACATATTTGAAGTAAATAAGGTTCGATTCTAAAATGAAAAATTAAGTAGAGGGTGTGATGGTCTTTTTGAGAGAACTGTAGCAGAATTCTCTTTGCATGTCGCAATTTTTCTCCCAATGTAGTTAAACTTTCTTAAAAATGGGACTTTACTTGATCAGACTCGCCTAGGATTAATTATCGTGAGTTAGTCGAACGGCAGTTGAGAACACCTGATCTAAAACATTTTGGCTCTTAGATTTGGCCGACAATATAGAACCCGATTTTTAAAGAAAGTTTGATAGAAATCGGGGAAAAATTACGTTCTGTAGGATTCTGCATAGGAACTTTTAACCTTTGCCTCGTTAACGAGAGAACGGAGAAGGCGACCTTAATGAGATTTACCTTACCCTTTACATTTACATTGTTTGTTATCTCATCCTTTCATAAACTATCAATATAATAATTTGTAATGCTTGATTCCAGGGTCATGGACGTATCAACGTTTACAAGAGCATCTTGGGACGTAAATAATCTAATTTTATGTATGAATTTATAAATGTTCCTCTCGTGTCAATTGTGATTGTGATAAAATAAATGTATTTCCTATCTATGTACACAAGTACCTCTTGCCAAATTGAATCAAATGTTGCAGCATATACACACTCGAAAAAACTATAGAATGAACATTTGATTGAATATAGTCGTGTATTATCTAATGAGCACCCCTCTTGAATATCTTAATGCAAAATCACACACAAACTTAAAACTAAATGATTACGATTATTATGTTAACATTTCCCTATACATACATTGCTTGCACATTTTGTGTGTCAACATAGCACAGAAGCATATAAATTACAGTAATGTGAGTGACGTGTGATGTACTGTGAAGTACAATGTGCAAGAGTTCAAGTACACGCATAAAGTATCTATTACATCTTATAATATTTTGCACTATCAACATTTTCACTAGAACACGATCCAATAAGAAAAAAGCTAGATGAATTTACAGCAAATCTAAATCTAGTATACCTTTTATAGCAATAAATCTCAGAATACGTAATTGCAAAATACATACCTACTATTATATAGTTACAATAAATGTTTACATATTTGCACAAACACAAGGACGGAGCTTAGGTCGTAAATAATTATCGTTTATTATGCAGAAGTACAGATAATTTAGTTATTGCTACAATACTTGCATAAGTCGAAAATGGCTATTATATATTACACATAGGTTATTAATTATTCTAAAATTACTTAACGATAAGTTTTTCATTGATATGAATTCCACAAATTGAGTAATTGCCACCATTTGTTTTTGTTGTCTTCTTCAAGATACCAATCCTCATCTGCAGAAAAACCGTAAGAAACTTAAGTTAAAATATAAAAGTAACAAAAAAAAGTTCAATTGTCTGCTCTCCTGAGTTTTTGAAAATATTTAAAAATCAAATAATTAAATTAGATTAACTTACAGTAATCTTGTTCGACGGTAGGAGAGCATTGAGATTGGATGTAGGGCACACAAGTGTTGTAGTATGAGCTAAATCCCCAGTTTCCGGGACAAACGTTATGATGCCACTGGTTATCAAGACCGCACATCAAGTAGTGTTGGCAGTCACTTTCCTCGTCAACCATTACATCGTATTCGTCACAAAAATCGATAAACTTCAGAAATTGTTCCATCCCTACAGAATGAACTTAAACAGTGATATCATGCAAATAAAAAACATTATTATCTTTTAAAACATTAGACGAATTTTTCCAATAAAACTTGTATTTCAGAAATGAATGTTGAAAAATTTCTTAGGAATAGGAACACATTAATTAATTATTTTTTATTTTATCTGTTACCTATTTTACTAACTATGCTAGAGATTGCTTTCTAAAATTGTTAAGTTAAAAAAGAATAATAAGAAAGTAATGAAAAAGTTTAGAATTACATTTTGGAGACCAATTTTTAACATCAAATATCGGTTTTCCGTCTGAGGTGTGTATAAAAATATTAGTTACTAGAAATATGGTGAAATATCTACTAAATAGAAATACATTTTGTTTGAAAACCATTATCCAATACAATTTTTGCTTTAAAAACGATTGTTAAGGCACTACGAAATAATTTCTACTGATGGGTGTAGTGCTCTAATTTCACTGTATTTTAAGAAATGAGACTAGCTGGAGAACAGATTGAACGTTTCTCCCTTTCTTACAGTAACCTTTTTATGTTAAATACAATCTTGATTTCTGTGGGATTTCCTTGACCTACATTTGTACAATCTCACAACGGGACTTGTCCTTAGCAAGAAGTAATATAATTCCACAACGGTTTATCCTTTATCAAGGGTTACCTTGCTCTTGCACCTCACTATCTATCGAATCCCTTTATGTCATTTTTACGACCTACCCTCTTCCCAACTTTCTGTGTATTTAGTACAGTACAGGTAAACTAATTTACTTATACTATTGTAAATGCATTTACTAATCAATGCTAAACAAACTCGGATAGAAGTATATTAATTTGGAATGGGAAATATTAATTTGGAATTGGAAATATTAATTTGGAATGGGAAATATTAATTTAGAATGGGAAATATTAATTTGGAATGGAAAATATTACTTTGGAATGGGAAGTATTATTTTGAAATGGGAAATATTAATTTGAAATGGGAAATATTAATTTGAATGTCATTATACATGCGGAAGATGTTATTCAGAAAATTCAAATTGTCAATTAAGTTCATAATTTATATTTTTATTGCTCCAAAGTATCCAACAGTATTCACACAATATACATAAAGAAGATTAGTAACAGTCATGTCTTAGCCTTCGTACAATTTTCAAAAATAGGTACAAACATTTATTTCGTGTACCTGCACATAATTTATGTTTATCGAAACACTAATTCTGTCATACACAGTCAGACATGCCTAATGGAACACAAGAATTTGCGTATCTGCTGAATCCGTATCCTTGATCGCAGTAAGAATGTATCCAAAAGTTTTCCCTACTACAAAAGTAGAAACTCATACAATCATCATAAGGGTCGTAATAGGTATCCCCAGGTTGATAACAAAAACGTTCATTATTATTGTCATAATAATTATCCAAATACGGATATCGTGGAGGTTGATTGTAATTATTGTAACTGAAATCGGGGTTAACAATCGGACTTCTCAAAAGACTTTCATTCGGGAATGAAAAACCTGCATAGTTCAAATAAGATAATATGAGGTATTAATTAGCTAAAAGTTTTAAAAAAAGAGCCAAAATGTAGTGCATTAAAAATTTGATTAAATTGTTTAATTTGAATTACCTTGTCTTCCACGAGGTGAGGAATACATTCTTGCTGCATCGGAAATTAGTAGTGATGCTGTTATGAAAATCAACACCTTAATCATTGTGCTGCTGTACTAGATAGTGTTTCCAGACTTGCAGAGAAGGCACCTACCGAAAAACTGTTTGACAATCACCCTTTGAGATGACTTATATAGGGATTTTTCACAGTCGTATTTTCAGCTCACTTGGTCACTCCTTTAAAGCCTTCACCCTCTGACCCAACCAAACGTAACTATTTTTTTTACCTTATTGAAACGAGAAGCAAGGCCTTAGTCTCAACTCAGTTCTTCTTCAATTCCCGAATAACGTATACTTAAGGGACTGATGTGTAATTACAGCAAACGTATTGGGATTCAGGAGTCACTTCTCATTGTAAAATTCAATTTCAGAATCCAACCTTATTGAAACATGAATTGTAGCTCGGTACGGTATCTTTATAACAACGATACTTCATACATACCTGTAACTTACTTTCGAGTACTACAGAACGGTCAACAAAAGAATCCCGAAGAAAAGTTCAAGGATTTTTACGGGAAGGATATAGATATTATATCCATTCATTGCATATTTATATTGTGTATGTATTATTTCACAATTTCTTTCTATATCGAAAGCAACGTCTCAAAAATATATAATAAACCCATACATGTGGAGTCTCAGAGAATCTGTGTATCTATATAAAACAAACTAAACCACAAAGAGTCAATAATAGATTGCTCTTTGTGTTTTCACTATTAATAAATACATAATAGGTCTACAGCATATAAAGCAGTGCAATTTATATAAAGTTAGATGATAATGTGAAATGGCAAAATACACTTTAACCTTGGTAAAATTGATCCAAATTAATATTTTAATAAGAATTATTGGTACAGACACAAATGTCGGTATTTGCTGTGCTTTTAATTACGCAATTGATATGTCTGAACAACCATAGAAGTTGGTTTGAGGTCCACACCCTGATGCACCTGGTTTTCCATCTCCACAGCTTCCCCAATTTGAACCTGTCATAAATAGTCCAATTCGCAATTTTTCTTCAACAATAATGGAAGGGAATTTATTGGAAATCAGAAATAAAATATAGTAGGGGAAACCACATTTGATTTTACCTGTTCTGTATCTCCACCGTAAAACACAATTTTTGCATTTGATATCATTCGGGAGTTCCAATGTTAAATTGTAATATTTTCCAGCCGATTCAGTAACGGAGTACTTTTCCCCTACTCCAGAAATTTTTAAAATATTTTTCTCATAACAATTTAGATCAACATGAGATTTGGGATCCTCTTCAGCACACAACTTGAAGTCAAAAAATCCTTTCTGTCCAAAAGTTATCTGAACAGTTACAGGAATTTCCTACAGTGATTAAATAAAAAACCTTTTGGAATCAATTTGAAAATGAATACCAAACTTTCTTACTGTCATATGAAATTGTAAAAGATAATATAGTTTTTTTTAAAGAAAAATGACGAGATACATTGTATTCTCATTTATTAGATGTCTAGGCATTCTAAATATTTTTAAATACCTGTCCAACTTTATAGTTTCTGGCAATGATGCCTTTGGAAAATGACCCTCCATCTTCATTAGGTCTTGGAACAGGATCTGTTATTGGATCTCCACATACACCACACTGTTTTGTTTCATCCTCATCCACCTAATTAAAATGATCAGTCTTTCAGAATTTCATCATTGCACACAGTAAATGGTAAAGTGGGTTAGACACAGTTGATTACAGTTTACAGTTTCAAGCAAAAAATATTTTATGGTAGTAGAAATAATATAAAAAGACAGTTAGACAACTAGATAGCTTAGATTTTATTTTAATACAAGCTTTGTGTTACAAATGCGTTACGTTGTTTAATCTTGGGTTGAAAATGGCAAGAATTTTGTGTATTGTCAAAATTGGTATAAATTAATTACAAGGGCTCCACCGCAATCCAGATGGTTGTCATTGTAATTCACTGGAGGATCGTACTGCTTATATTCTGGGAATCTCCACAACGAAGACCTGTTTGGAGGTTCCAGAAATCTTCCATTTGAATCTACATAATCGATCTTCACAAATAAAGTTAAATAGCAACAAATTAAAATAAAGGATTCTGAAAAACGAGTCATGTTTCTGTGTTTGAAGTCGCGTATCAGGCGCAAATACAGGAAAAGTGAAGTATAGGGGAGACACAATCTTCAATAAATGGTAATATTATACAGCAGCAGGGAGATACATAATGACAGAAGACAGAATACAGAAAATACATGGGATGATAATTATGACAATTAGTAATATGAAGCAGATCCATCTAAGAGATATATGTTCAGCTTAATTCATTTTTAATGACATTTCCCATTTTCTGTACAAAGCCCAGCAAAATAGGCAATGGATAAATGTATCCATTGTTCACTTAGGATTTTTTGTAGATACACGATAGGAACATACATAAAATCTGGCGATGATGATTGGATATGTATCAAGTCCAAAACAATGGTTAGAATATTGCTTCTTCTAACTCCACATTCTAACCAGTTCTAACTTGTTAAGCTGAAAATGAGTTTTGTCATATTGTAATTTAAAAGTTTCTAGTCGGGCAATTCGATTATCTCTGGCAATAATACATCCTCTGTCTATAATCTTTCAAAATTGTATTCTGAGGATCCGACGAGATTCCTTCATGACGATAAATAACCAAACGGAGCATGATTTAAACCTGAACTGAATAAGCTTTATCAAATAATACTACACCTACGAATATTATTGTTGTTAGATAAAGAAATGTAGGTAGTTCTAAGCTCGTAATTATGACACAGTTAGAATTAATTTTCTTCCATTTTTCAAAACCTATGTGAAAATGAATTAAAATCAACTACGTTGAATAATTGGCTTGATTACTTAATTTTACCCCTGTTTTAATATGCACATTTAAAAGAGAAACCTTTTTTACTATAGAAGCTGCAGCTGACCAGTCGAGGTTTATATGCCCTCCTATCAATGTATCAAGAGAGCAACAAGAAAACAAAATATTTATAAAGCACACTGTGAGAAAGAAATTAAAAAATGCCATTAGCCAATGTAAGTATTCATTAAGCCGTATTGAGGTAGTAGAGTGTAAGGTGTAATTGTAAAAAGATTAACCATACAATTTGGCTTGTAAACAACAGAATTGATTAGCTTGTGCGAACTGGATGGAAATATTATTCTATAGACCCATATATGTCCACAAACACAACATACCTGATCATACCACATCATTATCATACATACTGCACGATACAAAACATAAGTATATGGGGACAGGAGGTTGACTGGCATTCTTCTGTGTACTATTTATTTCGCTTTCGTTACACGATAAGATGTCTAGGTAGGACTATACACAATAATAATAATATTCTTCATCTCACCGTTATGTTAGGGTCTTCTATCTGTACTGCCGACTTGGTCTTCTCCACTACTTACCTGAAAAACTAGTTTCTTTTTTATTGCTGACCTTTTACAGTAGAATGAATCAATTCCTAGCATTTTCATTGTCTACATACAACCTCTATACTACAAGAGAAGAGCAGTTAATGCTTGATTGAATAAAATAACCCACAAGTAATGTGTAGGCTGCTAGGTAAATAATATCATACATATCATACAGCCGTACAGATAATTCGGTTTCACTTGCACTGGTATACCTTGGATAATATAAATCTCTTTTCTTACAATGTGATATATTGATATTAAATTAACCTCGTTTACCCTAAAACACTAATATACTGTTTGATTTTTCAAATCTTTCTGAAGATTTGATTTCCGTAATTTATTTAGATTATTCGCAAAGCCACAAGTAACAATACTTGGGCCATATTCCAGTTTTTGGTAAGAACTTAGGACATCGCCGATAGGTACGCGAATCTTCCAATGAATTGCATGTGCCATTTCTTGTTTCTATTGCACTCATACTCATACTCATGATTGTCATGATTATGGTCAAACATGCGATACAAAAATCATTTCAGTAAACTAGAACTAGGCTATACATCATAAAAAGTTTTTCCTTCTTGAATTTAGATAGGTTGGTAAACAAATGGCGAAATTGAAAACTCAAAATATTCTGAATTTTCAGAAATAAAACTTACTAAAATTATAATGAAGTTCACTTTACATATGCTTTTGTTTCACAAATTCATTCTCAGACATTTATTTGATTTTTCCCTTTGGTATTACAACAACATTGTGATTCTGTAAATATTAGAGTTGATAATATTTTTCTTTACATACCTCTATGCACGTACGTAACAAACAGAACAATTTTATAGCAGAATACGGTGCCAAGCTCTTTAGTATTTATGAAGTAGCTACAATGCAAAGAATTGGTATAATAAATAATATAACATAACAGGTAGTAGTACTTATTTACAAAACAATGAAAATCTATTTGAACATGTTGAGTTAGTTGTACATAAATAATGGAAAGATAAATAAGGCTTTAGTCTATAGAAATGCAACAGCTAAAGTATCGGTAACAGGAGCAGTATCCTGAAAACTTTTACCAGTAGGACCTTCGCCATATCCTCCTTCTAAAAATGGCAACCTGAATCTTTTTACTGCATCTACTTCGCTTCTCGTGTGCGCCCACAAATGAACTTTTCTGGTTGAATTGACGAATTTATTGAATCGGAAGAAAACATTATCATTTATTTCGTCTTGACTGCCGCCAATTTCATTGATGTCAATAGGCTCAATATTAGATTGGCGTAAACTGCTTAAAATGCGTGCAACTGTATCAGTTTTACCAAATTCAAAGGCGCCACAACCAAATCCGTATGTTCTCTGTGCATCTGCTACATCTTCATCAACTCCTGTGAGATTAGGTCGGAGAGAACTGTAGCTTTGGAGGTGGACAATTACAACTGGCCTCTCGACACTGGAAGGATCGTATTCCACTGGAGTAACTTCTTGTTCTTCCTGGAAAGAGCGGTATTGATACTTGGACACTTGTTTCACCTTTTCCCTCATGATATCCGAAACACTATTGAAAAGATTCACAACAGCTTCACTGTCAGAAAACGAAGGAGCTCTCAACTCAGTAGTTACCAAATTGGGCTGTCTCTGGAGAACTGGATATTCAGGGCTGATATAAATTTTGCTTTGACTCATTATTGATCCAAGATTTTTGACAGTTTTATCCCACGGGTAGGGTTGATTAGGACTGTGAGATATTATCGGGGGCAGTCTCACTTCAAAAGATTCTTTGAAATTATTCACTACTCTAAATCCGGTAGGTACTACTAGTCCACCAAGACGAATGTACGGAGGTAGGGGTAAGCCATTTGGTCCTACAGGACCTGGAAAATGTTTCAGAATCGGTTCATCCTTTTTCTGTGGAGGTACATATGGAGCTGGAGCTGGAGTGGGAAGGAATGGAAGAACATTTTTCACAAAGTCTTGGTACATTCCTTCTTGATCGTCTATTACTAACGGAGATCTTTCAGGTTGATTATGAGGATTCTTTCCGTGATGTTTTCCATGATGTTTTCCATTTTCTTACAAGAAATATCAAATTATTTCAAAACTGTATACAGATTTGGTATTGCTATCTAAAGAAAATACTTACTTGATAGTTTTCCATAAAGTTTTCCAAATAAATTCTTAAATAATTGGCCTTCGCAGCTATGAAGAATTAATCCGAAAAGCACTACTAAGAGAAATAGTGACCAAATGTGTATTTTCATTATGAATTATTCTAGAGTGACGTATGTCACTACTAATCACTAATTGACAGGCTATTTAAATAAATAGATCCACTGCAATGAAGAAAAATCCAGAAAAACAATCGCTAAAACGTATTCCGTGTATCTTCTGCACCCAACTGTAAGAAGACTGACTCTGAGATACACCACAGTAAAGTTAGCTTTAATTAGCAGTTGAAATATTTCGCTAGAAAGGAAAATCTTCTGCATACATGTCATTCATAATATAGGATGTAGTACTAGTACTACTCTTCTCAGCAAAAGGCGGACACGAATTTTTAACTGCAGGCTGTCTCAATTAAATTAAACTTGAACTTGTTCCTCTACTTTTTCCTAAGTGTAAGTGATTTCTTGTGGGCCAGTATCTCTATCTCTACCTTGTGTAAATAATATGTGCAATATAGCAAGTAATAGTCATGTACCTTACCAGAGTGCAATATACTATATATACTGCATTGCAATACACTATACAAACACAAACGTATTTGGGCTACAGAACATTATTTTTTCAGATTCGATTGTTATATCATATTATATTAAAACATACAATAATAATGCCCTATCCTATCTTAGTGGTAGTTAGTAATTTCAATATAAAATGGTTTATTTTCATTTTGATGAGTTTTCGGAGATTGTGGGTGGAAATTAGTGGAATAAACACAAAATGATGATACGTATTTTAAGTCCAAATATTTAAAGAATATTTGGTATGGTAGCTACTACTAGTACCAGACTATCACACCTGCATCAGTATTAATTGGCAAAGATTTCAGTAACTGGTTTACTTATTTTCTATGCTATAGTATTATACTGACTACTGACTATACAACTTTCACACAATTTGACCTCTTTACCCATACTACTAGTATCGAAGTTATCTTGTGGTGACAGCCGACAAGTATGAGCTGGCTATGCGACTTTAAACATGCAGAATGAATATTGAATACAAAATTACAATACCGACTATCTTTAGCAAGCATCTGCAAAACCATAAATCGTTTACGATTACCTACCCCTTTCTCCATTACTATATTATATCTAAGACATGATAACCATAATGAATTTCTTACTACATCATAATCATAAGTCAGAAAACAAAGACCTACCCCACAAAAAGTTAACTAGAGGTAAGGTATAATGAGAAATTATTTGGCTATACGGCACGTAATCATACGTGCATTGCACACCAAAGTGATTCAGTTAATATATATTTAATTACATCGGTTAGATAGTATTGGATTCGAATTGTCCTACATTTGGCTGATATTTTTACTCGATATTTATTTTTGATAATTGAAAGCTACTACTGTGATAATATATAATAAAATGTGTAGCAAAACCGAGAGAGAAATACCAATTTTCGATGCGAAACGCATTAAGTATAACATTTATTTGCATAATATATTGTAATTGAATTTAAAAAAATGTTTACATTAGATATATTATACTAATTTTTATTTCTTCTAAATGATCCTCGTCCTTTCTTCCTGCCATGTGTGTTAGGCAATTTAATACCATTCCATTCTCCTGTCTTTTCCCAGTCCATTTTCTCAGAAGGACGTTGATATTGCTTTAACCTGTTCTTTCTTACCATCCTAAAAAAGTAAAGAAATAAAATTATTAATAACTTAAAAGCCGTAATTATTTCTAAGAAATATATTTTTATGATTGTAATTTCCACATACTTGACTTTCACTCTTGTTTCAACAACGTTTCTCTTCTGAAGACTCTTAAACCGATCCACCAAAATGTTACTTGTACTTGTCAAGTGAACAGGTATAGCTCTTAGAGAGCCAGGTAAATTATCACTTAGCAAAGGATCTACTGGCATATCGACGAACTTATGTTTGCTGAGAGTTTTGACTCCCGTTTTTTCTCTTTCTTGAATTTTGCTGATTTTTTTAGCCAGTCTGACTTTAGCTTTGGCGTCTTTTCGTTCAATTTGTTTTACCAAAGATTTTACTCGGAAAACTTCTCCTTCCTTCGCATTCTTCGCTTTACGTAATCGGCTATTACGCTGTATTTCTAGTTGCTGTTTTTCTCGTCGCTTTTGCTGCCGTGTTTTAGGTTTTGGTTGCAAAGTGGGTTTTCTGTCTTCATCCTCATCAGTTTCTTGCTTTATTTCTATTTCTTCTTCATCTTCCGATTTTACTGATCTAACTATTTGAGTTGCTCTAATAAGCTTCTGTTCAAGATTCAATCTTTTCTTTTCTTTCTCAACAGCGTCAAGTACAATAGCCTGGTGATCTTTAAATGATGGATTGTATGAAAGTCCAGGATGAGGTGTTTCAATCGCAGCTAATTGGCTTGTTTTTCTATTCACTCTATGCTTAATAGGATTGATCAAATGGTGTTTGGTGTCGTCTTGAAGCTCGTCACAATTCGCGACAAAGTTTGCAAGTTGTATTTTATGCCCAGGAAGATCTGCAGCCATTAATGGTGCATCATCCCAAAGATCATGATTGAAATCTCGGGATTTAGAAGGCTTTGTTGGAGGGGTTTTCGTTTTATCAGCCTTTACTTCACGTTTGTAGTAACGCATTTCATCCCTCAATTTCATATCTAGTGTTTTTTTCTCCCCGGGTTTCCGAGTGCGATTTCTGCAAGAGAAATGTTTATAATTAAATGGATATCACAAAATGTTTAAAGTTGTTTAATTCTATATCTTTTTTACCTTTTAATTACTGGGTCAGGAACATTTGTGTGAGGTTTCAGTATTTGGAAACATTTTAAACTCTCTATGTCCACTAATGGTTTCCCTATGTCGACCTTTTTCCTCAGCTTTCTCTTCGGTAAATGAGGACCACCTTCTTCAGATTCATACCCCGTATCAATGCAAAACAGCTGGTCGTCACTTTTTTCGGATATACCCAATCTTTCTTCCAATCTTGCTTCATCCAAGTAGTCTTCAACATCGTCATGCTGTAATTTTTTCCACGACGCCTTTTTGTTTTTGGCTAAAGGTGAGAATTATTAAAATATTAAATGCACAAAACGTAAGGTTAAGCAATCGTCTGAAAAAACTGTAAACTAATTGTATGCATTATATTTAATAACATTTCTGTTTTTGTTTATAACTCAAGCTTTTAACTTACCTTTAGATTTGTTTACTTTCAATTTCCCCATATTATAAATAATGGTTCCCACTTCAATAAATCAACGTCGAATGTTTAGCAATTAAATGCCCAATTGAAATGTAATGTTTCAAAATTTCAACAAACCAGCTTCCTTCGTGGGTCCTTAAAATTAACGAAAAAGTGATAACTTTGTACGCCAACAGCAAGATTATTATTATTTTTGTGCTGCGATGAGATTGCAGACAGAAACAGCACGGCAGGCAACGGCAGTGCAGTACGGCAGTATAGTACGAAGTACGAAGAGGTAAATAGGAACGTGGTAGGATTGGACCCTACGCGCTCCGTTGGTGAAATCAAGCATTTCTGGAAGATCTAAAAAAGGATCTACAAGCGTGAAGTGCGTGGAAAGAACCGTGCGACGTGCGACGTAAATGAAACTCACTCTAAACTCCTCGACCACATCCTCATTCACTCACTCATACAGATAGATACTAGTTGTCTGTCTGACAGGCTTCCAGGTTCCAGCCTAGCCACAATCAGTCATGCAGATTTGCAGACAACTGACTGACAACTTTGAATTCCAACTCTCTATTTTATTTTTATCCAGTTTGTGCAGTTAGTGTCAGTGACCAGACACAATTTTCTATTTTTGTTACATATTCTGAAAAATATTCATTTACATCCGTTAAAATGTCTTCAAAAAATGGACCGACACCACGCAAAACTAAACGTGAAGCATCTGGCTCTGAAGATGACACCCAGGAATTCGATGAGCAGATTCAGAAACGATTAGAAGAAATTGATTCGTGTCAAACTAAAATCGATAGTCTCAACGAGAAAGCATCAGAAGAAATACTAAAAGTTGAACAGAAATACAACAAATTGAGGAAACCATTTTTCGATAAGAGAAATGTAATCATCGGCAAGATACCCAATTTCTGGGTCACGGCGATGGTTAATCATCCACAAATATCTCTATTAATTGATGAAGATGAAGAAGACTGCCTGCATTTTTTATCTAAACTGGAGGTAGAAGAATTTGAAGATATTAAATCGGGATTCCGAATTAAGCTACACTTTGAGGAGAACCCTTTCTTTGAAAATGATCTCCTTGTGAAAGAGTTTCATTTGGGCCTCGACGGGGATTCAAAGTCCACAGGCTCAGAGATACGGTGGAAGGAAAACATGGACATTTCCAAAAAGCAGAAGGAGGTCATCTCGATAAGACGTAAACGGGGCTTGGTACCGAAAACATTTTTCTCATGGCTTAATGATCATAGTGACCCAGCATCAGATGACATCGCCGAAGTTATTAAGGATGACTTATGGCCTAACCCTCTGCAATATTATCTGACGCCGGACTTTGAAGGAGAAAATGGAGAAGAAGAAGGGAGTGAGGAAGAAGAGGACGATGATTCAGTCATTGGCTTCGAAGAAGAGGAGGAAGATAGCAACGAAGATGATACGATCAGTGCTAAAGGGAGAGATGGCGGGGGTGAAGGAGGCGACGACGACGCAACCAAACCAGAAGTTAAAGAGAAAGAAGGATGAAGGGGCATTTTATTTTAAACATTAACATTTAGTAAGTAAAATTAAACCACAATAAAAAAATTTACTTATTTATGTAAACCAGGCTCCCTCTTAATTAAATAGATCATCATACCACAATCACTTAGTTCATAGGTATGTAAATACTTTAACAAGGCTGCAGGCAGAAAATAATTTAAGTTAGGGGAGTACTATTATATAGATTATATATAGAAAATACTATTGCTTAGATTACTTTAGAATGTGGATCACTGTTATTGCATGAAAATGATACTCAAAATCTACATTGATATATAAACAACTTTCATCCCATAACTATATTTAAAAATTACATAGCTTTCAAATAACATTCATTACAGATTACATTCATCAGACAGCATAACATTTTATTAATATTATAATATTATGGACATGAACTACAAAATGGCACTAATTCAATATAACACACATGAAGGAGATTATGATTTTTTAAAGTTTACCTCTATTTCAAATAACAAAAGTATTAGTAATTCTAGTAGTAAGCCTTTCAAAGCATGAAATGGAATTTATTTATGCAACACAAGAAGGAAGCAACAAAAACATGTCATGAGAATATAGTTTTGGACACATTTTAAAATTGAAATTAGTTAAATCAAGCAATGTTATCAATATCATCTGGTTCCTCTTTTACTTCTACAATTTCATCAAACATCGGAGAATCTTTTAAACTCAAATAGTTTTCACTTTGGCTATCGTCCCATTCATGTCCATCATCAGCGTCTTCACTTTCTTCCTCACCTTCCGTAGCATCAGCCTCTGACTCAGATACCGTTCTCTGTGGTAATCGCCGTTTACTAGCTAATCTGGGCGAACGCTTCAGGTTTGTTACCAAAGACGCATCAAACTTTTTCTCATTTTCTGAATCACAATTTTCTGACCCAAATCCAGTTTTCATTTTAGACTTTTTCACATTTGAATTTCCTTTTAGAGATTTTACAGCCTTATTTCTTTTCTTTTCCACTTTTTGGATAGTTTTTCTACCTTTCTTCTTTTTTGGGTCTTTGTCATCTGACGAATGAACTTTTAAAATGTGTTCTTCAAGCCATTTACTTAGCTTAAAAACCCGATTACATTGATGACAGTTGAACGTTGCTTTAGATTTCTTGGGGCCTTTCCGTGGCTCATCTGCAGGTGGTAAAACTTTGTCTGGATGTTCGTCGTTGTAATGGCTTTCGAAAAGTTCTCGGGATTCAAATATTTGTTGTGGGTCTCTTAAACCACATGATTCTTCTGGACATTTAATTTTATGATGACGTTCAATGTGGAGTTTTTTATTGCATAAATAAGAAAACTTTTTTTCGCAGATAGGACAGCTAAGATAGAAAAGCATATTTATATTAAGACTTACGGCAACATTTTCATATAAGAGTCATAAATGAAAGTTTTTTAAATAAAAAAAGTTTTACCAATGAGGCTTTTGTTTCTCGTGGATAATCATAACATGCTTTTTCAACGATTTTAGCGAATGCAATACTTTTCCACAGGTCTACAAAAAGTTTAAAAATATTTGTATTGCTTAAAGTTAGTTACGCCAATCATAGTTCGAATTCAAAATGAATACACTAAATTTAAGTCAACACTGGCATAGTACAAAATATAATTTTAAAATTTTTATAGTACCTCACACATTTGGGACACTACATTTCGTTTTTGGGGTTTTCCCATATGCTTTTCTCTTCGGTGGTTATAAAGGGAATCAGCTAAGACAAATGCCTTTCCACATTCAGGACAAAGATGAGTTTTTTCCCCTAAAAGCCTGGAAGCATCGTGGGTTTTCTCGTGTCTAAGAACATGACCTTTTTCCCGAAAAGCCTTTCCACAGATGGAACAAGGAAATGGCCTTTCATCTGTAGAAATAAAAACAGATAAAAATTATGTATGATACATTTTCTAGAAGAAGAAAAAGAAAACATTAAAGTTAAATTTTAAAAAAGGCAAAAATACCTGTGTGCATTCTTTCATGAATAATTAAGTGATTGCTTTTTGTACAATATTTCCCGCAGAATTTACATTGATATTTTGTTTTCTTGACAAATGCAACATCCTTCCTATTGATTTCGAAAGAAAACCATTTTAATACCAACCAATAACGATTTACAATAAAAGTGTAGTTACTGTATTTGAAAATCTGTGTTAATGTTAAATGTATTATGCATCTCCTTACGCTTGTAAAAATTGACTAGGGTTATTATCAGCTATAGATTGGTTTTGATTTGTTTTGGCTTCATTTAGTTCAGTATTGACATCTTCATTAGTACAATTAGCAATAGCGTCATCAAATTGTTCGAAATTGAAATTGACTTCCTCGATTATGTTTTGATTTTTCAAACTGGATTTTCTTTTTGATGATCCAACTGACATTTTGACTGGAGAATCTTGTTCTGAATTGCTGTTTTCTATAACTATTTTTGTTTGCATTTTAGGTTTAGAAATATTTTTTCGCCTACCGGGGGGCCTTTTTTGTTTGACATCGGTTTCAATCGTTTCAGGTGAACCTTGAAAATTACTAGTAAAATCGTGAATTGATTCAGTGGTCAACAAGTCTGAGAAATCTGAAGTAGAGACAGTATTTTCTGCCGAAAAAGTGCTTAATTCGTCTCCAAATTTGTGACAGTAATCTGAAAAATGAGAAAACGCTTTTTAGTATGTCTTTGAATATATCTAGTACTGTAAAATATGTAATATAGAAAAATAGTATTATGAACATTACGATTAAATATTCTTTGCTTCACTGCATAATTGGATCGCAAGTAAGACGTTTCAGAGAAAGATAGAACTACAGATTTTCCTATATCATCTCTTAATTTATCCAATTCAAAGACAATATTTTCTAGCTGTTCAACCAGACGTAAACATTCCCCCAATTTATGGCGACAGTCCATACAAAATGGCTGGATTTCTGGTTTTAAATCCTCCTCTACATTGCCAACTGGCAGACTTAAAATTTTGCCAAAATTTTGTAAGTAGAATGATCCAATTTCACAAATACCAGTATTCTGTAATGGATACAAAATGTTACAAATTAGGCAACATTTTGTTTCATCATAGTCCAAGGGAGAACTGGGGATTAGTTGATGTAAACCGTAAAAACTGGACATTTTGATGTCCAGCTTGAGTTAAACAATAAATGCCCCTAATGATATTTAAAATACAAGCTGACTATAAAAAACATGACTGATACACTATAATAAAAAAAGTAAGTTTTAGTCAATATATTCTATTATCTATATTTATGTCAAAAATTTTGATACAGTTTTAGAATGATTTCATTACACCTATATTTATTATGAACTTTGTAATGCCGCTGACTTAGACAATCCTTGATACAAAATACAGAGCTAGAGGTAACGCAAGCTAAGAGAACTCCTTCCTCTGATTCCAGATACTAATGTGATGGATTAGAATATCCACTCACGCATACGCCTGTACATTTTCTTATTTTTCCATTAATTTTCGAAACAAATGACATTTATTTATACAAATGATGAATAATTTGGAGCATGGAGAATATTTTTCGAATTTCAGGCTTCAAGAATATATTTTTCTTCCTACATGCAATATATTGTAAAAATTTAAAGAAATATAAAGATATTATGTTTCCTTGCATAAATATTTTAATTCAAACATCCAGACCGAAGCATTACATCCACAATTTTACATAATACAAATACTATTTTACACTCTTTTTCTTTTTACTTTACATTACACTCTTACTCTATCACTTAAAAAAATGTGTAATTTTATTTTTATATCTTTACAAATAATTAATTATTAGGTTGAGAGGATATTATTATATTCTCATTTGTGAAAGGTTTTTTTGATTTTTAATCTCTTTTGACAAAAAAATCCTGGGAATTTAGGAAAAATTTTTCTGAGAATTTAGGAGGGGCGTGCCCCCGCCCCCTCTAAATACGTGCCTGAGTAGGGTCAGATAGACGTAACAAAGTATGTTATTATCCATTCTTGTTGAACAAAGTAAATGTTAAAATTAAAATATTTTCGAGGATATACATTTCAAAATAATATGTAGCCACATATACAATGAACAAAATAAATATAAGGTTACCAAGAATGTGTAGGCATTTTTAGACGCAAGGTTTTTCAGGTGTTTTTTCACATGAGAATAACCAGGTTTACATAAGCATTGCTAATTCTTTTTTCATGCAAAGATTCATACTCCGTCCATACACCTAACCTTGAGATTGATACAATGAATAGTAGGTAAGTACTAAAGTAGTTATTTAGGTACCTAATATTATTATGACCACAATAGTGCTTAAAATTAATATGGAAGCTGGAAAATAACCGCATCATGTTTTTACAAAATATAATTTGGCTATATAAAATATATACGATGTGTATTGTGCTGCGTATTTAAATTGCTGGATAATTATGTAAGCGTGTGATGTAACTTTGTGGTGACCATAACTAATATAATGTCGGTTATTATATAGCATTTGACTAAGGATGTACTATTGTCATGTGATCTTTTTTATGAGTGATACTAGTGTCCTTTCTTCTCATTATGTAACCCAGTCTATCTTTATGAGACTATGCTCCCTAAATGCAAATATCTATGCTATAAAAATATTCTATGGGCACATAATTATATCTATTGTTGAACGCAACTGGCTAATATGCTTCTATAAATCAAAGATATCTATTTTTATCCTGCCAATTACCAAGTCAGCAAAACAGTTTTTATAACACACACGCTATGTATGTTTATGTAATATGTAATAGGTATACCTACGTGTATATAGTAGTATTGTTTTCTTAGCGATTACCTCAGTAAACACACCAGCTCATCTTGGACAGAGAATTCTGAAAAGCCCAGAGCATTTTTCACTTTGACTTCAGATCGTCTGGAAGGGCAATTAAACATACTCTGTCTATCTGCCTGTAAAGAATAAAACCCAACCACCCGTCAAAATACAAACTGCCAGCCTTCTCAATCTCAGTTTCTCTAGGTACTGGGTACAGAAACTACTAATTTCATAGAATTCTGAAACGTGAGGGGGACAAAGTCATTTTACACAACAAAAGTAAAAGGTTAGAAAATAAGCTATTTTCATATAATACATAGTGCTATTACCTAAATATTCTGGGTGAATGTTGTTATAAAACAAAATGTATTTTTTTGTACAATGAATGATGTTTACTTTTTACTGTAGGGATTTAGACACCTGTTACATCAGAAAAATACTTCTACTCAGGCGACAAATATAACCTTAAAAGTCACCTTAAAATGGTCAATTGGGGAATGATTGGGGCCATGATTTTGCCCAATCTTGGAGGATGGGCTGGTGCTTTTATTACGGTCAAGGAAGTTCCTACTTGGTACGAGGTATGTATTGAAATAGTTTTGTTGTGTATAACTATATAATATTTAAAGAATACTTGCAATGCAAAACCCACTAGTAAAATATATTATTAAATGCTCCTGTTGAATAAGAAGAAAAAGTAGGTCCATTAGAACTTTGATTAATAATACCATTGTTGGATTTAACACAATAGAACAAGGTACCAGGTGGTTAGGTTTCATTGACCATGGTATAGTAAGTATTACGACTAGTACTAATAGTTCTGTTCGTTTACACAAAATTCTGGAATGTCCAGAAAACACAAGTAGAACATCTTATCTAAAATCGTTACGTGTATGAACTACTCGACCAAGCTGCATGGGCTATCATTTACTTTATGCTACTCTAAGATTAACACTGTCCCCTAAGCTGTACATAATGTCAGTTCACGGAGCTTGCTTTTCGGCTTTTCCGGGTGGTAGAACTGAAGTAGACAAATATTCCGATGTAGAACTGATTGTACTTAAGTTGTGTTTGAAAGATGGCTTATCTGATACTGTGTTCATTGAAATGAATTTTTAAGTACCTTTAACTACGCCGTCGCTGCTGCCTTGAGAAAATGTGTCATATTACGTGGCTTTGTGTAAATGTTTGTAGTGTTTATTGAGTTATTGATTGATCGATTGTATAGAACACCTCAGAGGACACGAAATTACAGCTAGACGTACACCAAAATTGTGTTCTATAGGCATACTTAACAGTAATTGGTAGAGAAAATAACATTACATGCTTAGGAATTATTTTTATTTTTCTCGTAAATTAAGATAATTAGAAATTAAGAGCGTAGAAACACAAGCAATAATTTCCAATTAAATTGTCAGACACAGAAACGAATACCTATTTAAAATGAGCCAGCAAAGTGTGAGTACAACATTGTTGTATATGGTAGGAGTTGTCGTAGGTCTTACTATATTTTCCATGTTGCTATCGTTGGGAGAAAGAAAAGGAAACGTCGAAAGAAACGATCCATCAAAAGAAGAGAAAATGAAAGCTGCCAAGAAATTACAGGAAGAAAAAGATCTAGAACGAGAGATGGAAAGAGATTTCAACGACGTTTTGGTTGGAAACAAACGCTTTAAATTGTACGAAAAAAAGAAGTTAAATTACGAAAAGGCCAAAAAATACTGCAAAAATAAAGATGGACAACTGGCACTAGCTGTGAATATTGACGAAATGAGACGGCTTCAAATGCTCCTCATGAAAGCTCGAATGGTATCCACTGGACTCTGGATTGGAGTTGATAAAAAAGAATGGAAAAAACATTCTAGGAAAATGACTGGAAGAAATCCACTGGGAGAAAATTTTGCTGGAGAAGGAATGGTAAGTTGAATTTTATTCAATAATTTTTTTTTTGAATTCAACGAAAAATATCGCTAAGTATTTTTAAAATTGAATTTATGTAGAGTGCATATATGATGGGAGGTGGCGGCATGACAGATATGTGTCCTATTCTGAGTGCGTCAACACGGTCACTTTTGCCTGAGAATTGTCGCTATGAAATGCCTTTCGTTTGTGAATTCATCGTTGGAAAAGATAAGAAAACCGAGAAGAGTAAAAAGAAGCCAGAAAAACAAAAACCTAATTCCAACAGCAAAAAAAGTCCAAAAAAGTCTAACAATAAGAATGCAAAACATCCTTATGTAAACAATGTCCTAAATCAAGGAAAATTTAAGAAACAACCTGAGAAAAAGAAGAACACTCCGAAACCGAAACCAAAACTTTATCCAAAAAGCAATATAAAACCTACGCAAAGTTCCCAAAGGAGAAATACAAAGTCCAACCAGAAAACTCAACCAGAGAAAATTAAGATGGGAGATTTCACGCCAAAAAATAAGGCAGAACGTAAACAGAAACAGAGATTACGACAAAATACCGAGCTGAGAAAATAATCTGAAATGTTTGTTTTTCAAACCAATTCAAACCAAATATACGCATATAGATAGCAATAATAACAACGCATTTTCACGAGTTACTCAAAGAAATACAAGTACCTTCAGCTTTATGTGTAAACTAATTTAATATTTAATAATTTATTTAATTTGGAAATGATTGTGATAATTGCTTATATTTATTTTCGCTACTGTGGGAAAAATTTTTATTAATGCGATGCTTTTATGTATCTAGTATCTATCATGCATGTGCAGCTTTGTATTTGGGTGGAATGGGGCATGGTACAAAGTACAACCATCGCAAAATTCGCAAATAAAGTTATATATATCAAATAATAAATTATTTTCTATTATAACTTATGTGCTAAGCACTAAGCGAGAGTTCAGCTTTGTTCATATACATAAATGTTTATAATCTCACCATAATGTTTAATTTAGTAAACATAATCATAATAGCTTTCTTAGGTGATGTTGAGAGCATTGATGAAACGCTGAAACATGTAATTCAATTAGAAGAGCGCTTCAACACTGGACAGGCTATTCCATTAGAAGTACTAGCAATAATAATAATGCTTACACTTGTGACACCAGAAGAGGCTCAAGGAAAAGGAGTTCCGTGTAATTTTAAGATTGTATATAAATAGTGAGGCAATGAAATGGAAAGGCCCGCTTCAATTTATGTCCATGATCATCTCTAGTAAAATTTTGTTAGTATTGGCATGACATAAGCATTACCTGGTAGGTACGATTTATAATTCGGAGTGACAAAAAATAAAATAACCGAACAAACGAGGGCAAAAGATTAATATTTATATTTAAACAACGGTTTAATTGTAATTTTTTAAATACAGACTTTAGTAAAGCCGAGCTGGAGACCTCCAAACAGAGCTTTCGGACCAGTTTGGACAGCATTGTATACGTCTATGGGGTATGCATCATATCTTGTGTACAGGGACGGTGGCGGATTTGATGGTAATTCATTTTAAATACTTTATTATAATGTGCATGGTTAGGTAAATAATATCACATCATGCAATCATTAGCTGATTACATCGCAATTTTTCGTATTCACATAAATTACTTTTCTGTTGTGTATTCTTAAAAAATCCAAAGATTCGATTCTTCAGTTCTTCTGGATATGCGGGATTAGTCAACAGGGTTTTTGATACTATTATCATGAGGTGATTTAAATTCTAAATATTTTGTTTGATCTTGGACTTGATAATTTAGGTATAGCAAGGACACCGTTGGCACTTTTCGGTGCACAATTGGCATTAAATTGGATGTGGACGCCTATATTTTTTGGTTGCCACAAACTTGGCTTAGTAAGTTTTTTTGAAATCCTTTCACATCTGTTTCACTTTCAATACTAATCATTTAAAAAAATATAATACTAAAAATAAATTGAAAATTTTTTAGGCTCTTGCTGAAATAATTCTGTTGTACGGTACTGTGGTTGCTTGTGGTGTATCTTTCTACTCTGTTAATAAGACAGCTGGGATGATAATGATTCCGTATCTTGGGTGGCTATCGTTGGCTACCGCTCTAACCTACAGAATTTGGCAAGACAATAAGGACAAAGAAGACTAAAAATTGAAAAACAAAATCTAACCTTCTATATAAATAAAGATATGTCAATTATATATTTCTCTATTATATTACCCACCATAAAAACTTGCACAAAGTATGTTAATAAAATCTACTACTAAATGCGTATCCAATAATGCTATTAAACAGTTTACGAGCACTAAAACGAATTATTCTCCATAAATACAGCATATCGCAAAAATACAGTCTCACATGTAATGATGTAAATACTATATAGTGTGCCTGTGCCCAATTTACTGCCTGATCGGGAAAATGAAAGTCTTAAGTAAATAGTTACATACTCTTGGCATGAATACAACATAGACTAGCACAGGTACTCTCCGGAAGCAACCCAGGATTTCCTCTTGCAATAAAAGTCAATACACAGGACACAGACAATATTTTTTCAATGCTCAAGAAATATTCGTTATTCAAATTCAAAGTATTAGTTTTCCTTTTACAGAGTCACGACAAGACTCATGAATGTCTCAAGAGTTTATTATGATTCGGGGATTTGCTTTTTGGTCGTCTAGGAACTTTGAGACAATACTTCTTATGCCTTCAAAAAATGCTGGTTTTGACACAAAGAACCTAGAATAAAAACTCTATTTGAATACTTGAATCTATTTCGTTCAGAAGAATAAATCGACACAAAATTACTATAGATCCTGATTCTCAATCGAGAGTCAGGAAGGGATTCTACGATCCTTTCCCTCAATTTCTCCTCCGCCTGGAACCACCTTTCAGTTGTCGGTTGTTCTTTGGAGAACATTATTAGAGAAAATGGATCTCTTGCCAGTAGAAATGAAAGTGGAAGTTTTCATCCGTCTTAGATTTAGAGATAGGATGACTTGTCGAAGAGTTTGCCTTCAGTGGAGAAACATAATAGATGATGTCGTCGGTCTCCCTATCAAAATAACTCAGACAAATATGAACTCTTTATTTAATTCAAAAATGCTAGTACGAACTCCAGTTGTCAGTATTAAACCTGGTCCAGCTGTTAGTCAGTGGAATGGCTGTCCTTTCAGTCCTATATTTCTCAAATCATTGTATCTAAAAACTAAAATCTCAGCTGAAAATTGGAATCTAATTCTAAATCATTGTACAGCATTGGAGGAGCTGGTAACTAATACATAATTAGTTACATATACGACGACGATAATGTCTAAAAGAATTGCTAACAAATACTAACAATAGTCTTTTGTTTTATAAAGATATTTACTCTTGGTCGAAAAAATCATCATAGTCACAGAGATCGTTATTTCCGCAATTCAGAAATAGACCCCCAAGTTCAAAATTTAGTGCCAATGACCCATAATAATTTAAAAAGAATCATGTTCCGAAATATTTTCCGTTCTGACAACAGCAAGATAGTTAATCTGCTTAACAATCTGACATGCCCTAAGCTGAAGCAATGTTTCTTTTCTGTGAGTTACGCCATGATCGCCACTTTACCTCACAGTTTTGCAGTATTTCAAAATTCCATAACATCTTTGATGGCAAAGAGCAAAAAGTGCCACATTTTGGATTTGTATTCCAATAGTTTGGCAATGAAGCCTTTTTGCGACGAAAACGAAGAAAGAAATTACAAACAGCTGCATGTGAAAGATAATTTAGAGAATTGGGAAAACCTGGCTGCTTACTACAACTATCAATTCCATTCTGTCAGAGGCTTCGTTTTTAGCTTCGGATTTGAAACACTCATCTACCGAATTATGCGAAATTCCAATTCGACACTGAATAATTTGGACTTGGAATTTGAAGTCGGAACAAATGTACATTGTGGACATTTAAGTAGATTTGTTAATTTAAAAAGTTTGACCATAATCGGCCCTAGTGTTATTGGATATGTCAACTTGCTCAGTGAAACAATTACCACACTCTGCCTTGATGTTCCCCTCTCGGTTGAAAATCTTGATGACATTATTTTCTTGTTCTCTCAAATGCTCACACTTAAATTGCTTCATGACTTTATGCCTACAACACTCGCTGGATATCACATTGAGGCTGCCAAAGCTCATCCCCGTTTGCAAACGTTGATAACAACACCCAACAGCTTGAAACTTTGGAGTAAACTGGAAATGGAGAGCGATAAAATTGGGCATGGGAAACGCTGGACAGGCTTGAAATCGAAAAATGGCGGGTCAGCTCTTCGTGCAGTTGTATTTAACGAGAGAATGACTAATGAATCCTGGGATTGGGTCTTTCAATATTTTCAGTACATTTGAGTGAATACATTGACTGTGAAAATTCAAAACAAAATTACAATCATCACTCTCCACTCTGTTTTCTCCAATCCGATTAGCGCTACACAAAAGTGTTTTATGTTTTCAATTTTCCACTTAATTGATAAACTAGGATTTACTAATCATCAGTAATCTCGGATAGGAATAAATATAATGGGAAAAATTAATATATGCTAGATTATATTATTATAGCCAGAAGAGATTATATATAATAGCATTCGTACATTAGAGATACTACCGCTGTTTAACCAGCCATCTTAATGCAAAAACCAAATTGTATTAGTGCTTCCTAAAAAGCAATGTATTAGATATATGATTGATGGTACTAATCGAATTAAATAAAAGCCAAATTGATTTTCATGGACATTTTTTGTATGAGTTTCAATGAAAATTAGTAGTGCAAATACTTTAGGAAGTCCTAAGCACTTACTTAAACATTGCATTCAAATTTCAGTTTCTTTCAGTCAACAAACAAAAAACATTGAAAGTGATGATAAAATGACTAATAAATATGGATTCACTAATGAACACTTTTCCATCATTAACTTAGTTGATGGTACTTGATGTGTTTACTAAATTTATATAACGTGTAGATACTAAACACAAATAGTTTTCCAATATGATATGACGATGTTTCAACGAGTTATCGCTTATTATTACTCCACGATTTAATTTATAAATCGAAATTGAACGAGTCTATCAAATCGTAACATCGTAAGTATAAGTGCAATAATGATGAAACTAGCAGTATAGTACAATTGTTCAAACATACAAAATTTTGGATGTTTTTGCAATGGCAAAGCGAGGTATATATTTGTCACATCGCGCAGCTGAAATATGGGAGGTATATATAGCGTAGCGCAAATATTATTCATAAATTGGGAATTTCCCTTCGTTCAACGAATAAAACTGAAAATGTTGACTAAAAGGGTGTCTGTTGTTAATAAAATGAAATTGTCTTTCGTGTGAGAAAAGAAATTGTAAGTTTTATAGAAAGAGCTTTGTAATCTTAAGGTCCAAATAATGAATTCCAATTGAAGGTGGGTATTTTTCTTGCTATTAGTGTGCGTAACATTATAAAGTATTTTTTTACTAACATTCCTTCCGAGAATAGTTGCTATCTCAGAAGGCGATAATAGTCTAGCATCAATCGGTAATACATAATAGCTGCGTAAGGTATACAAGTAGATAATATTTATATTATTTGCATAAAGTGTAAATATTTGCTCGCTATCATGTCCTGAGTAATGATTTGTCTCCAAGACCTACTCACTACTCACTCTTTAACTATTGACACTTGCAATTGAAATGGCTACATAGTAATTGACGTGGATGCATAGCGATTGAAATTTTATTATGTCATTAGAATTACCTTGTATTGTCATCTGACTGTTTTATTACTCATAACCGTAATTTTGAGAGGGAGAGTTATTAAGAGATGCATAACGGGGATTTAAGTGCTTGTGTGTCACTAGAGTATCTAATAACCTATGTATGTATATCCTATTATGTCCTATTATCTTGGAAAGAAGGTAGAGTGCCGACAATTTCCCCTTGATAATAAGTTTCCTATGGATTTCCCCTGCAAATATTTTGACTGCTAATTATAGATACAGGTACTACTTAAATACAGGTATGGGTATAAGGACGTAAATGTAAGGTAAGAAGTCTGACTAATTGTAATCTCGTAAAACAGGACAGGATATTGTGTCACTTGCGTTTTTCTTACAATTAGCACCTCCCTGCCTAAATTCTAAGATCTTGATTACAGACACGAGAAAAATCATAAACTATTTTCATATATAAGCACTCTAGCATAACATCTTGCATTTAGTATTTACTGTTAACCCGCTACCTCGCAAGGCAAATCAGAGTTTGTATTTAAAAAGGTAACTTAATGGATTTTACACAAAATTTTGGTGAAAAATATTTATACTTTTTATTTCTTAGAATTGGACTAAAATTAAGAGAAAAATGAAGTGGGCAGAATTTCTTCCCGAGCTATTTGTTCTGACAATAGCCACAGATGCAGTCTACTCTCAAAACATTAACAATCATAGAGAAAATCGGCAGTCCCCAGGAATAAATCAAAGACCTCAAGTTCTATCAACATCGAATTCAGGATTTAACCGACCTCAGATCCAGCCAACGATTTCTTCTGGTAAGCCTCAATCTTTGAGAAACACGGGGGAATTTAATCCGAGTAGCGAAGATAAATTGACGAGCGCTGATAGCTCTTTTGGACTTGAATACCAAAATCAACCGATTCAAGGACGATTCTTTTCGAGTAGTGGTAATAACTTCTGGAACAACAACAATAGAGGATGGGGTTGGAATAATAATAATAACCAATGGAATGGTGGATATTGGAACAACAATAATGGTTGGAATCAAGGTATAAGCTCTTCAACCTACATTTCCTCTCACCTTTTTGCAAATATTCCTCTTCTTTCGATTTTTCTCTCAAGACTCAAAGATGCTGTTCATATCTCAAATGCTGCTATGCTAATTATGACTCTTACTATTCCAAAATTCATTTTACCTCTTTAGGAAACTATTTTCGAAATAATTACTTGTACTCTGGATATCAACCGTCGCAGTATAATAGTTATAATAACTACGATGGCTTTAACGGGGATCTCAGATATTATCCTTCCCTCTGGGGTAAAATATATTTAAGCGTATACTTATCCGTGTCATGTTCAAGTTTTGTTTTATGTCTCCCAGAGTAGTTTTATGAAACTCTTGTCAAAATAGTTTTCCACATTTTGTTAGTAGCGTTCGTTAAAATTATGTGTAAACTTACATTGTTGTACGTGATGTTACTCATTTACTGATTGAAAGATTATGTAATTATTTGTGGTTCTTTCTTAAAAGATGCTTTTGCAGAAATAATCGCTTACCTAAAATATAGCCCTTGGCTTTTAATATTTAAACTACTTCAATACTTCCAAATTGTCCTATTCTGAATACGCAATGTTCTTTCTCAAGGTACTACTATTCGGAAAAGTACAATTGTATCCAATACAGATACAACCAATGCTAATTATAAGCATATACTTCTGTTTGTCTAGAATGAAATGCTACTCTGAAGATTTCTGCAAGTGGTGAAATTACTTCCAACCATTTCTTGTTTTGCTTATTTTTGGATTTTTGTTATTATTTTGAATTTTAAAACAATATGATTCATATTTGATAATATTATATTTATTTTGGCATGAATACCAGGTTCGGTCGTGGGACAAAAACCAGGATCATGTGGACGACCAGTGCCTTACAATAGTTTCAACCAGAATCTCAATTCAGGCTATTACTTTGATCGTTCTGATGATGATGAGACGAAAAATATACAAGTAATAGATACGCAAGCAATTTCCTCAAAATCCAAAAGAAAAGTTCATACTGCAGCAGAGGAAAAAGATGATAAAGCGTCTGGAAGCAAGAAAATCGTGAAAAGAGGCTATTCAAGTGGCCCGACTCCATACTATCAAGGAGGAAGTTTCGGTGCTGGAGTTGGCTATTTAAGTGGCTACAGCTTACCAGGCTACAATAGCAATAGATATCAATACAACAATCAGTACATCGGAGGAGGAGGATATCATGGAGGTAACAATGGTGGTTATTTTGGTGGTGGTATTCACGGAAGCAACGGCATTGGTTCCGGCTGGTCTTCGACTGGAAGATACTGCTACAGGGATTATGACTGCCCAGGTGAGTAAATCAATTTATTTACTGTTCATCTTTTGTTAATTTTTCGATACTAAAGTGTCTCATTTTCTGTATAGGAAACAAAAAATGCTGCGGCACCATATGCACCACACCTGTTTACTATGGATAATCATCCATAATCATGTTTGCTTTTAAGGCTATTTATTTGTATACAGACAGGGGAATTAATTTAGCCATATGTATGACACTTTATGATGATTATGAACCTACTTGGATTATTCTTCAATACAGCATTTCAAATACGACGTAGTAATAGTAAATTAAATTGTTTTTGTGATATTATGAAGTAACTACTGTTTCCCGTACATTTAATAATAGTGGTGCCAATAAATGTGAATAAAAATATATAAATCTGTTGAATAAGAATATTTACAAGCAATTTTACCGACAATTAAACTTTTTGTCTAATGCGTCAACCTTATTTTAAGAATAATAATATTTAATAATAAGTTGATGTACTTGACCCTTCACAATTACTACTACACTAAAAATAAATAATTCATAATTTTAAAACATCTTTGTGTTTTACAGGTGTTTATGTATTTGGTTCATCGTATTCCGTCACAGAAATAATAATTTGTTCTAAAAGCATATTATTTATTTATGCATTGTGGACCAATTGTATCTAAATATTATTTATTATTATTATATTATTTTTCCTGTTCCAGGTATTCCAGAGCGGAACTAAAATAACAATGCTAAAATTAAAATATGCTAAATTATTGTGGAAAATGTAAATGCAGTAAATAATGGTTTAAAATTATTATTTGTTTACAACTGTAAAATCTGTTTGTTTTCGTTATTACGTACGTTTATTCATCATGTAGTATTACGTCTGAAGGTTTTCTGTGGCTTTAAAGCTCTTCTATTCTAGAATATGCTAATTTTTCATGAAATGTTAATTCACATAATGGTTATTCTGTATAAAATATATTTTTTTAAATCTTGTCAATGTCAATAATAAATAGTACTGTAATGTGTGGTGTAGTACTTTTAGTATTACAGTACTATTACTATCTACATGATCACATTTTTATGTCTTATCAGTACCGAACTGACAAATTACTTACAAATATTACATAAACCAATAAATAATAATACAAACATTCATTTTAATTACTTAGTTCCGTTTTCTGCAATCCAAAAATGAATTACTATTTACATTTAGCTCTGCTGCTAACATTGAATACTATTGGTAAATGAGAAAACATAAAATTTGAAGCTCTTAAATAATAATTACTGGTTTTTCTGTTATTTGACGTATATAATTTTTTAGCCGGATATTAGGGAAACAGGGTAATAAAATAATGTGACACTTTTATTGCTATTCTGCAGTTTTGTCCAAGAATATCATCCACAAATTTAATGTGAGCTATATTTCTGGTGCACCGGACGGAGTTCTTGTCAACCACATTTTAGGAGTTAATGGAAAATTTCCTGGAGTGGAAATCCGGGGAAAAGTCGGGGATATTCTCAAAGTTCGAGTTGAAAACAATATTAACAGTACTACAGGGGAAACCCCAGGAACTGCTATACATTGGCATGGTCTTTTCCTACCGGATGGTCTTGGTATTTTTGATGGGCCAAGGGGTGTGACACAATGTCCTATCTCTTACAAAGATTCAATGGAGTACAATTTTCCGTTGCTGCAATCGGGGACATATTGGTAAAATAATACTGTATTCAACATAAAGTCATAATCCTGCAATCGTCTGTTTTCGTTGCACTGGATAAGAAATATTTTGAAATGAAGATTATAAATTAACCAATTTTAATTATTTATATTTTAAGGTGGCATGCACATGCTGGGTACCAATACACAGAAGGCTTACTCGGTCCACTTATCATTGAAGATGACGCAGATCCGTATCTTTCCGAGTACGACATTGATTCTTTAGTATTTACACTCTCTGACTGGTACCACACTCCAGCAAAAACAGTTCAGGAGAGATATCTGAACCCCAGATCTGTATTTCCAGTGCCCAACTCTGCTCTAATAAATGGACGGGGTTTGTTTACTTGTGCAAACACTTCTTTGCCTTGTACACCACAAGAACATTTAGTATATGAAGTCATTCCGGGAGCAAGATACAGAATAAGAATTATCAATGTAGCTTCATTTTGGAGATTCAGATTTTCAATTGACGGACATCAGCTGGAAGTGATTGAAGTCGATGGAGTGTTAACAAAACGGGTACCCTGTGACTACATAGTTCTGTCTCCTGCCCAGCGCTATTCTGTAATTGTGACAATGAATGCAGAATCTAGTTTAAATCAAGATTTTCTCATTCGCAGCACAAATCCGGATGAAAGCAGAATGCCATCATACAACAGCAGCGCTATTTTGAGGTACACGAAACCTTATACAGGTCCTGTAAGTCGAAATTCGCTACCCGGCCTAGATGATATGTTACCACAGGAGTTTCTTGGGTTAGAAGAATGGAGATTAGTTCCTTACGACGACTCACTTAAAGCACCAGAAGGCTACGATGAACTGATTAGACTGGAACTGGGTCCTAAAAACGCCAATGGTATACAGTACTTGGCTTTCAACGACACTATTCACATGTTGGCAGAGGATGGTGCTCCAATTCTTTATCGAATGATAAAAGGCGCCACTATCCCTCAAGAAGCCAATCCTCTTCCTATAAAATATGGAAGTACCGTTCAGGTTGAAATATACAACTCCAGTCCTAATAATCATCCCTTCCATTTGCACGGACATAACTTCTGGATGATTGCCAATGGTCCAAAACAAAGTTTTAAGGAGATTTTCCCTTATAAACGACCTATTCTTAGAGATACTTTTGCATTAGAAGGTAATGCAACTGCCGTTTTCAGATTCAAAGCTGATAATCCAGGAGCTTGGCTGTTCCATTGTCACATAAACTGGCACCACATTGCTGGTCTTGCCGCAGTTTTCATTGAAGGAGCAGAGGAAACTCGAAGAGATGTCCAATTTCCAGAATGGTATGAATATATTTGAGATAGGTCAAATTAATATCATTATTAACTATTAAATATAAATATTTTTAATTATAGGTCTAAGGAGATTTGTATGAAATCTGGAATAGACCTTTCCACCGTTAGAGGAAAATAAATCTCTTTAATCCTCATCGATACTTCAAAAGCTTAAAACTCGTTGAAAATGAAAAAAAATTAAGAATTCTTCAGTTTTTTGGGACAAAGAGGGTTTTATTGCGGGTAAAGTAATATTTTACAATACAGCATTGTTTAAATTAATTTTGAACAATAGACATTCAGCAGGCATTGAGTGAAATAATTAATTTATACTATTGCAGTGCTTTAAACCAATAACATTAGTGTCATACATAATGTAGAACCCTATAGTGTATATATTTAATATCGAAAGAGGTTAATTGTGTTTTTAATGATTATCATAATATAAGTATGGAAATCATAACAAAATAGGAAAATAAACTATTTAATAGGAAAATAAACTATTTGATAGGAAAATAAACTATTTAACAGGAAAACAACAATCAGAAAATCATAATCAATAAATAAATAATAACATTTAAACACTAATTTTCCAACAACTCCAGCATTTGACTGAACATTTTAGATAATAATTATATATTTTAAGTACTCATAACTAAAAAGTGGTAGGAGTTTTTGTGTCTGGAAAGATTAATTCATTAATATGAATTATTAATTCTCAATCATAGAAATTTACGATAGACGTGATAGATTTCTATTTCAAACCTAACCTGCGAGGGAGTTCTCAAATTCTCAATTCAACTCATCTTCATTAATTCGCTGTCAGGGACCGATTCCTACGAGGGAATCACTCCTAAAAGACTTAACTCCTAACGGATTCCTAAAAAGTACTTCTTCCTTCAATGCAATATATTAACTGATTGTTTTTAATTATTTTAGAGTTGCCCTTTAAACCTCATCTAATCGTAACTATTCGATTGGTTAACAAATCTGTTTAATTTTCTGTTAAAAATTAATTTTAGTTTAATTTTAATTTAATTTTTTAATTTTAATTAATTTTATTTTAAGTTAATTTTCTATTTCTGTTTCTCTTTCTGTTCTGTTAAACTGTTAAGACAATCTTTAACTGTTATTACATGATGAAGCTGCACTGGACATAGTATAGTATATTAGCTGGGTTTAGGAGTCCTTTAGGAGTAAAGTCTTTTAGGAGTGATTCCCTCGTAGGAGACGTTCCAGTAATCATATATATTTACTAAAAGCTAATTTTCTTGAAATTTTATGGGAATTGATGAGAAGGATAATTTGCCACTTTTTAACGAGTGCACAAACAAATTATTACAGCAGTTCTTTTTCAACAATGTTTAGAAAGACGAAATAAATGATAAAATGATTTCTTAATTTTGAATAATGTCAGCATATTATGTCTCATTAAATCCCACAAATGCTTTACAATTAATTACAAATAGATAATATGTTAATGCTAGGATTGGTACACCAGGTTTACAATATAATAAATATGTAAACTGGTGATACCTGAGTATGCATAAACTTTAAGCACCATACAAATCACAGCGTGTGGACAGATAACAATAATATTGTTATTGATAATACTGAATTGACCATATCTTTATATATTAGTAGACTTGAGTAATTCTTTAAATACCATTTTCCCTATTTCCGAGGAATTATTTTAACTTTGAGTCCGTTTTTCGAACGCAGTATAATGGACGCAATAAGAATAAGATCATCAACATTTTCTGCCGATTGAACTTCTAAGTTGCGGAAGACATTGGCCAATAAAATTTTCTCCTCCAACAGTGCGAATTTTTGTCCTTTGTTTTAACAGCAAATTAAAAAACTTAATTGACATAATTAATATCGTAACACAATTTGTATATGTATTTTACTTACCAATACAATTTCTAGGACCTGCTGAAAACGGTACATAGGCAAAAGGACTTCTGCCAGCAACATTTTCTGGCAGAAATCTATTAGGGTCATATTTTTCAGGATAAGGGAAGATAGTTGGATCTCTGTGCAAGAGAAATTGGGAAACGACCACATAAGTATCTTTTGGAAGAATTGTATTTTCATCTGCAAAAAATATTTTTAGTTTTATTTTAAAACAACAAGACTTGGGGAGAATTAGTCTTAAATGAGATTGTACGTACCTAATTGAAAATCATTTTGATATTGTCGGCCTATCAAAGGCACACTTGGCAGAAGACGCAAAGACTCTTTAATACAGCATTCCAAGTATTTCATTCGATTTAAATCAGAGAGACTTACTGGTCTATTTTTATCATCACCAAATATTTCATCGAGCTCTTTATGAACTTTTTCCTGTTACACATCCAATTAAAAAATAAATAGTCGGTATACATTTTGGCTGTGGAGTTCGTATCATAATTCTAATAATTCACATCCCTGACCACTACTTCTGCCAACTTTTCATTCATACCTGAACTTCAGGGTGACACCCTATGGCAAAAATTGTGAAACCAATACTGGTTGCAGTCGTATCGTGACCCTAAAATTACACATAAGTAGCTCATTAAATATACTCAACGATTGCGTGAGGTCATTACACAACTTTTATGTCCATTAATAAAAGGATTATTAACAAATTCTTACTGCGAACATGAAAGTGTCAATTTCTTCCCGTATCCCCTCATCAGATAATTTATTTTCCGGATTTTCTTGAGCTTCAAACAGTAAATCTAATAAAGCCAACTTTTTTCTTTCTGAAATAGACAAATAATGAAACTAGATTCTATATACAAATTAATGACAATAACAACGCGTATTTAAAAAGAAAATTAGCAAATACTTTTAATTTCCTGGCTCTGCAAAGAATTTGTCGACAATTTTCGCTCGACTAAGAATCTTTCTTTTCTTTCAAGTATCACCTACATTCATTCATGGAATAAAAAATTAGACATATATGACATATCTTAACTTACTAAGTAGTAAAAACCTTGTTTGTATGTGAGTAGTATAATGCTATTATAAAATAGGATCGATAACAAAAATGAATTTATTTTTACTTTGCTAGTAAACTCATGTAAAATTCTAATCAATTCAGCCTCTTCTTTTCCTCGGGATGTAAGCTTCCAAATAAAATTTGGCTCAAGCCAAGGTCTCATCATTCTGTATATTTGAATATCCCCCATTCTAAAAAAAATATTATCAAATTAATTAAAATTTTCCAAATGAGGCTGAATATCTAAGAAGAGTTAAAAGTACACTATAGGTAAGATATTTTCTATTTACCTATGGATAGCATGGATATAATCAGAATCTTTCTCTAATTGTGCATTTATTTTCAGCCCCATAGCAGTTTCTGTACATTTACATAAAAAATTAGACTTCAACAATGTGAACTTTAAATGTTCTTATCTCATGCAAACACAATTTCTCGCATGACATTCAGAAACGTATTTAGATGGAGCACATGCCCCTAATTACGAGAAAATGAGTTTTTTCCAAAAATTTTTAAAATTCGTAAATTAAAATAAATTATTGTCGGTTTTTTTATCAATTTTAGTTTTCTATACAAGTTAGAATCGTGGATTTGTATTCCAGGCGTTTGTATGCAATTAATATGCAATTATGGCAATGACAGTAATGGAGTAATATAAGGCCAATAAATAATTAGTCTATGAAGGTATAAATAAATACCATGCGACTTCATCAGTTTTGGTAACCTGAACCAGAAGCTAAATAAAAATATATAGTTTTGCGTGTGTGTATATTTTTTCAGTGTGTACTATATACACTATGTAATGTACATAGTTTTTTTTATCTCGTGGCTGTGCTAGTTCAAATTCCAAGCTACTTTATCAGCTACAGGTATATTACAGTAATAAATAATAAAAAGCTAACCACAAATGATATCTAATGTACATCTTGTGATGTAAGGAGCCAAGTCAAAATGTTTCCCGTTCGAAAATTTGTCCACAAGTATTTTCGATAAAGTAAAAGACGCGTCGTTAAAAATGGGAACAAATTGCTCCAGAATTTTGAAATGAAATGCGAAAGTTAACATTTTTCTCCTATGGAACCATTTTCTCCCAGAACTAATCAACAACCCTGTTCCAAGCCAAGGGATTAATTGATCATAATCTGTCGTTTTTATGATTTCGGTTAGAGATGATAAGACTTTCTGTTGAAAAAAAACAAGAAAAATGAGTAAAACAACTTGCGAAAACTAAATTCATGCTCAGAAATCACAGAAGTACCTCCGCATCCTTTGCAGACGCAATTACTACTACCCACCACGCTCCAATTCGGAAAACAAATCGGCCTCCATATAATTTGTTCCATTTGGTATATGTTTTCAGAAATTCTGAAACGGAAAAAGAATTTTGTAATATTTTTCATTAAATGGAAAATAAACATTACTTAAGTACTTCAATAATTAGCACTTGCCTTCACTTGGTCCAATAAAAGACAAAGTATTTCCCAAAAGGGGTAGCTGCTTTGGGCCTGGAATTTGGCTTAAAGTTTTGCCCAGATAAGATTTGTGGAAAAATAGCCAGTAAATGAGAAAAGTGAGGGCAGCAAACAAAATACCCCGAATATTCTCAATAAAGTAATATTCAAGCATCGCAAAAATAGGCGTTCACTTTGTTAGTAAACGCCTGCTGTGGAGTTATTCAATTTTGTATTTCGCGTTTACGAACAAAGACAATTGTTTTGTCAACACTACTTTAATATGAAAACTACATCGTAGTTTACAAACATTACGGAATTGCTAAATAAATGTTATGTTGACGTGGAATAAGGTTTTCAAGTTACCCCGCGTTCTATATTTATTGGCTATTCTACTAGCCCCAGCTCCTAAGGTCATTATGATGCTTTCACAAAAAACTGTGGTATTCCGTTGGTTTGGTCAAAGTCGAAATGGATTTTTATCGCAAATTCGCAATGTTCTCTGATAACTAACTGATGATGTATAGTATATTATTTGCTTTCAGCTGGCTGGACTCTTGGCCTCTCTTCTGCTTAGTCACTCTCTGTTATCTATTTCACCACACACACACTCAGTAATCTTCTGCCCTTTCCCAGTGCATTGCACCACACACGTTGATCAAAACAAAAATTGAGTGTAAAGCACAAATAAAAAATGTAAATGAAAACGGTTTGAGGGGTTTAGGTATTGTGGTACTTCCGGAACTGAACACTGTATTTGTAGTAAGATATTGGTGTAATTTAATGAATTCGCACGAATGCTTACATGCGAAATCTGGATGTGAAATCATCATTTGGGTCAATGTGTAATCTCTTAATTCCTAGTAAAATGCGTCATTCGCCAGATGTGTAATGGGTTTAAAAAAACTGCTACAGGGGCTCTATTATGGGGCGATAACAATGACTATAAAATACTCTTTAAAAATATTAACGAATTGTTTTATTATTACGGATTCGACAAAAAGGTTTAAAAATAGTAATGCTTTTTAGTTTTCTCATCTAAAGCTATGTATTAAATAGGCTCCCAGCACTGTTATTGAAGTCTACCCAACATTTCGTGTAATTTAGAACGATGTTTACCCTAAAATTGGAGCATAAGCATAGTGTTTTACTCATGCCAAAGTTATCTATCATTAGATATTAAGGACTAAAAAAGGAAACACTCGCTCGATTGTGTAAATTTGTGTTACTCTTCTATAAATAACGTAATGTTGGAAGTTGAAAAGTGTAATTTACTATTTAAACAACTGTAGATGTTGTAGCATAGGATGTTCAAGCTTGGGATTGAAAAGGGGCTAAAATTGTGACCTTAGGTAAGAGTGACAGCGACCAGTTGTGACAGAAATGTGATTTTCCCGACAGAAAATGTCATATAACGTTATAAAACCATAATATTATGTACTATAAAATAATATTATTATATCTTTAATAAGTAACTCAGCTGTATTGAATGAGGGAGGGGGCTATGCCGCAATCAAAAAAAGAATTTTTTTCTTAAAAAAGCAAAATGTTTCACTCATAATAATATTGTATTTTAGTGTTATTTTTAACTCATTTTCTTATATGACGTCTCAGCGAAATGGAGTTTTCTAGATAATCTCTTCCGCACCGCATGGCATTTCATCCCGTTAACCATTCACAGAACATAGAAACAACTTTGATAAAATTGCACTAAATGGTTATATTATAGAAAGAAATATACAGAGATTGTACTACGCACATGCAAGCGAAAGTTAAATCTTTCCCTAGCAGCCCATTTTGAAACTGATATTCAAGCAGCCTAATATTATACATTATACCCGGAGAAATCTAAGAGGCGTTCAAGTTCAAAGCATAGTGAAGTAATACATAGTACTATTTAATGATTAATTAATTAGTCTTTATTGGTAAATCTAAAATTATTTATGTGATAGAAATAGAAGTTAACTAGTGGTACACAGAGTATGAAGTATGAATGTTAAATCCTCGATTTTATCCGACTAAAAAGATATTTGGCCAGCCGGTTAGTTATTTTAGCCTGCCGGCTGGTTAAAATGGCCGGCCATTAAACACTGCATGCATATGTCACCTAATTTAGCATAATCTTAAATTAATCTATACTATATATAAGGATAGGGTGAGGTCTTTCAGTCTTTTTCAAATGTCACGGAACCTTGGTGCCTTACGTACTGATTAGTAGAGCCAAAATGTTAATATTATTGAATCTTATGTACCTACTACATATATAGGATTAGTAAACCTTATTATACAGAATTTTTGATAACAGGAGGTTCGTCTTTTCCTTGTTCTTTTATATTAAATCAAAGATACTTACCAAAATAAATAATCTCACATCTTTGTCTCGGCTGGTTTATTTTGCTTTGATATATAATATGATATGCAATAATTGTATCAAAAGCCATTAGGAAAGGAAAACTATTTATTTCCTCATCCTTTCCTCATCGATTTGTTTCCACTGTTTCCTTCTGTCTTTCATTTTCTGCTCTTTATTAATCTTTACACAATGTATTTGTCATGCTTTCGGTTTTCGGGTACTTTTTGGATACTATCATAATACTATGCATTGCATGAATGAAGGTAACAGGTAATTGCATTTCTACTTCGTCCTGTGCTGTACTCATGCTCCTTCATTTGTAGTGCTACGCTACTCGTACTTTTGTAAGGGTGAGGAATGAAGAATACTTCCTGCATTTTAAGTTGATTTTGGTTTTCGACGAAACAAAATTAAATTAGACTATAGTGTGCTGAGTTTCCTGTCTAAACTGAAAGTTTATACTTATATTATACGTTTAGGTTATAGGTTTATTGACATTTCAATTATTCTTGCTTTTATATACTGAGTTTTAATACAATTAATCTGGAAGAGTTCTGCGTATCTCTCCCCCTCCTACCTCCGTATGCTTGTCGGCCAACAGGCTTTTAGATTACTCTGTATTAATTACAACAGCATAATATGGTTGCAACAGGCAAATCTCATCTTTCACCAATATAGTAGCTCTTAGATGCTTACATCAGAAATCGACTAAGTTCAAGCAGGCTCAGCTTACGTATAATAATAATATCCGGTATAAACTTTTAGTTTTTGCTTTGGAAGCCTTTTAATGCAATAAACAGAAGGAAATTAATAATTAGTTTTGAAGATAGGAACTTCATGGTCCATAGTGCTATGCAAATAAAGATGACAAAATTGATATATGTAGTAGACCGGTATCGCCATCAGGCCTGTGGAGTCGGATTGCAATAAACATATTGTTTTTATTAGATGGAATCTCCAGTCACTATAAATGGGCACTCAGATTACAAAAGGAACAAAACGCATACAATTAGCATGCCTTAAGGGGGCACACCCCTCCGTCGAGATATCTAGCGGAATTGGGCATGTATTTACATTGAGTTGAGTAAAAAAATTCATACTTTTTTAGAAAATCAAAGAAAACTCAAAAGCACTTCGGTTTTCAATCTTGATTTTTTTACCTAATATTCGTGCAGGGTCCTGGAGGGTCACAAGTTTACGCTTTGTTCAAAAAGTCTTTTAGTTATTTTTAAAAAAATTATAAACCTATCCCGCCAAAAAAATAAAAAGCTTTTTGGTAGAATGGCCACTGTGACATTTGTAGGTCAAAATCATAAAATGTCTGAAACTTGTGACCCTCCAGGGTTTTTAGTCTAAATTTTGGGACTAACTATCCCCAGATTGAATGAAAATTAGGTGACTTATCCATGATTTCCTTGAATAGGAAAACATATGGAAAGCCTACCACTACCGGGCCCCCTTAATTGCCTAACAATAAAATGAAATAATTTATTGGCAGTTCATTTTTATGCCTGAAGTTAACACATAACAAAAATGAACTTGACATTGAGAAATCAATGTATTCGTAAAAAAGCTTCAAAGGACAATGCTTATTCCCTGTGGCAGATAGTCGACTGATAACTATCTGTCTTGTCACTGAAGGGACAGGGGTCATAATTGTGAGCAAAACCGCCATTAACTGCTATTAATCTAACGTTAAAGTCACATGCCCGGGCATAGTACCGGCCTATCACATATACCTATATAGACTACACTTTCCTGAGCACCAGAATTGGTTAAAAGCAACAAATAATTTTCTGTTGGTAGCACAGATTGACAAAGGAGTAGTTAGTAGTCATAGTCAATCAGTTGTTATCCAGTCGTCATCTGGGCATCGTTGCATCAGGAGAAATGGAGAAGTCGTGGGAGTGGAACTTCCACAGTGCAGGAGAATAACATAACAAATAATAAGATATTTAGAGCAGTATTGAACAGTAAAAGTGATAGTATATTGACTAACCTAAACGCAACAGGCATATAGCAATTTTGAATACGGAAGACTCTACATTTTATAGAGAACAACCAGTAAGAATATATTATATGAGTCATGGGATTAGAAGACTTTTTTATAGGTGAGCGTGTGGGAGTGTTGTTAGAAAGTGAAGAGTGAAGGTGTTGGAAGGAAAATCTACAATTTTACATTCCAGGTCACCCAATTGATCTTCCATTAATGAAAATTCCGAAAATTTGTTCAGTTTACGAGTGATGTGATGAGGAAATGCCATGAATTTATCTGCATATTGGTTTACTCTGCCCTATCTGAATCCACATTTTATGTTCAATAAGAAAGGAAGCTGTAAGATTAAAATACTTAGGATTTCCAATGATCTTAGTGGAAAATAAAGTGCGATCTAGAAATGAAGGTGTTATCATTGTTACTAGGTATATACCAGAGAAAGACTATGTGGCTCAGTTTTCACCCGAGTTCGGCGAAACATCAGCAAAATTGCAAGACGACTTATTTCACGATTCAAGATCACTTCACTGCCTTTATTACGCCCGGCCCCACAAATAAATAGAATCCTTTTTAGACAATAGACTGCTATGCTATTTTTTAAATTAGCAACCCAAGTACAATATTTGACAGCTTGAAACACCATCAACCATCATTCTTCTCAATTCCTAAAGGTAACCTTTACAGGATTCATATCATGAACAAATTATAAGCTTGAGGTACGTTACAATAATTAAAAATACTCTTCCCAAGAGAATTTTATCTAAATCCATCAAACGTCATCGCCATCTTTGAAAGCACAGTATAGCATTGAATTAAAAAAAATGGCTCGAAATTAAAGACATCATATTATTATCATTCAAATAAATCCAGACACCAGATGTAAACTTCACTAAAAATTATCATCATTTTTAATTTCTATAATTTATTGATTTTGTAGCGATTACAGAATTTGATTTTTAAGGGAAAGGCAAGTAAAATTGAACAAGAACCAAAAAATACGTAACCATCAGACTGGCAGTCTAAAATGATTAAAGTAATTAAATTGTCAGAGAAGTTTAATTTTAGTAATGATGGTTTAAAAAATACTTTGAATGTTAATTGCTTTATATACCATTCCAGAAAATGCGTACGTGATGGTAAAAAAGTTTCCGCCGGTAACACCCATTTCTGATGAAATTACTTCCAAATAATTGGCAGCTGAAGATGACTGGTTAGCACCGTCACCCATCACTTCGGCCATCCACAGCTTCTTGAGTATGAACATTTTGCACTTTACGACCTTTAATAGAAATTGGGCATTGAATACTATTAAGTTAAATTAAAATAAAATCCCACTAGTTGCTAGTTTTTCCATAAGCAATCCGATCAGGACCGCAGCTAAAGGAAATAAGAACAGAATAAATTTTGGCTGCACAACCCAAACATATTTTGCTGCTTTGCGCGAAAATAATATGTAAATTCACAAATAATTTGACGGGTCCCTCTAGAAATTTTTTTTCTGGCTGTGGCCCTGAATCTGGTCCTAAATACAAATCCAGAAAAATTAATTCTAATTCTAAGTTCAGAAAAACCAATGCAAAAATCCTAACTCCAGCAAAACTCCAAGAAAAAAGTCCCAAAATCCGAATTTTAAGTCCAAAAAATACATCCCTGATGTAAATGCAGAAAAATCTTGCCTCATAAAAAATTCTTTTGTATTGCCTCCGGGCGCGCCGCACAAAATTGATTACACTGTTTGTTATTATAAACATGTTGAAGCCAAAATACAGAATTTAATTTTACTAAAAATTAAATTCTGTATTTAAAAATGGAGTTTTATTCCAGGGCAGAAAAATTTCCTCACCTGCTCATGAGCTTCAGAAGCAATAAAAATTACCACTACTAACTCCAAAAGCCAAAGTCCAAAAACAAATCTTCGAAGAAATGCCAAATCATTATTGAAAATGTTGTGAATTGCAAAACTGACAACAGTAATAGATGCTAAAAACCAAAGTAGAGTTAATTGCTTGAATGTGGAGTTTATCAATGACAATCTTTCATGAGTTGTTTCGTAACTTTCCATCATTTCCTAAGACATAAAAAATTGGTTTTGATCTCAATTTAACTATAACAATTTGATAAGCAAAAAACTAAAACATTGGAATCCGTAAATATTGCTTACCAATGTGGTACTCATTTTTTTGACATTTCTTTTTAAATCGAAGCTAATTTCCAATGCGGCAAATCCACATAGGAAACACAAAAGTGAAGTAAATTGAGAAATGAAACAATTAAACCATCTGAAATAGAACACGGCCCAATTCATTATATAAACGTTCCAAGGTACATCTTCGGTGTAATTAGAATTCTCTATTTCCTTTTGAAATATGAGCCACATGGAAAAATGCATTGTTGAGTTAAATCCAGATCGCGAATTTACAAAAAACATGTTGTAATCAAGACAATCAAATGTTGCTTGTAAGCTGATGAAAAGAATAGCCGCCAGTGGGGCAACTATTTTCTAAAGCCATTTAGAAAATTTATAATTTAATTGTTTATATCATATTTTTAGGCAATTTTTGTTAGTAAGTATTATGGTTCCGCTACCACAGTTCTCTCTTTGTATTCGAAAGACAATGGATCATGTGTTGCATTACAATGGACCTCCCACGTTGATTTGCTCGACTCGAAGTTTGCGCTGAAGTTAAGCCTTTGTATTGCAACATATGACCTATTGTCTTTCGAATACAAAGAGAGAACTGTGGCAGCGGAACGATAATAATATGTTCTTTTAATTATTTACATTAAATAGATTATGGAGAGGTTTGCCAGTTTCGAAATCGCTGATATTATTGCAAATTGTTTCACAATTTTTTGATTTCGCCCAAAATATGAAATAGAACGAAAAAATTTTAAACCCATTACAAATGCTCGTAGCCACCGCAAATAGAATTGGAGGAGTAGATAATATACGAAATGTAAATTGACGAGCGATTCGTAACAATGTGTAAATCAAAGTCCCTATCATATTTGTCCGAAATATAATCTAAAGAACAATCATCAAAAATTAAATTCAAATTTCATCTTGTTATTATTCCATTAGAATAAATTACCTGTTGAAAAGGGGATGTGCGCAATTGAAAAGTTTGTAATTCATTATTGAAAATAATTTTGCAAGGCACAATTCCAAAATAATACCCTAATGTTAGACACGAGGAAAGAAACGTAGGGTAGTAAAACGCATAATTTTCAGCTCTGGATTTCATTTTAATGTTGTCTGACAGTTTCCTAGATTTAAATATTCTCACCTCCCACTGCGAAATTGCATAGACTATGTCGCCAGTGGAGCGATTGGTTGATTCCATACCAAAAGTTTTTGAAGTCTCTATTTCCCAGAAACCTTTTCTTGTTCTCTTGCTGTTTAAGTGTCCCTTTCATTGTCCAACCTCAACCTAATATACGATAAAGCACATAATTAAAATTATCTGTACAAACAAACAAAAATATCACCATTGGACCATTGTGCTCTCAATCTCAAGTATATCATTAATTTATTAGAGATTTTTCGTAGACGTATTTCTGTTTGCAATTATAGCTAAGTAGACACTAGACATAGGACATGTAGGTTTTTTTATTACGTAATATATTTTAGATACCTTAATGCCTTAATTGCTTATTCATTTAATTGATTATGTCTAAATTTTAATAAATTATTATAATCTACGTACATACTATAAACACTATAAAGAAACTCCTATTTCATGGATGTAGTCGTATGTATGAAATGAATTAAATATTTGGATAGAAAAAACAATAACTGAAAAGCAATTTTCCTAAGTTAGGAGTCCTAGAGTTTTGGATATTGCTATTTCTCATCCATAGTTTTGTATGGACGAGGATGGAATGGAAATACTGGGAAATGTGAAGTAAAAAATAAATATTAGGTTTAGGTGATAGCAGTATAATAGGTATTGCAATATTATTGCGGCATTTTGGGCTTTTCCCATTCCAGTTTTCTACTTCCCATTTTCCCATTCGATTTTTCTATTTACCATTTTTGCATTTAGCCTTTTTCCTACTGGGAAATGGGAAATTCCATTTTCGTTCGAAACAAACCAGTTTAATGTTCTCTACTTCATCCAGAGTTTATTACAGTTACTAGTGTAGACTCCCACATTTACACAAAAGCAAGGCTGTTTTCTCTTATTTACATCATTCATATTCATATACATTAGCTAATTCTATATAGTATTATATATTTCTACTGTTTAATAATTTGTATTATTATGCGATTTAAATTTTATAAATGAATGATTTGTACGAATGATCTGTTTTCTGTTAACTCAGATTCAAATATTTCGAACAAAATAATAATAATTTTGTTGCAAAAAGAGCCAAAATAAATACGTCATTCACTAATATATTTTGTACTTGTACTAGCAGAATTAAGCCTAAATGCAAATAATCGGTAACGTTTATTTTGACGTTTATGTGTCTCAATCAACTCAAGATCTTGAAGCTATTATGACTATAATTAAGACTATGGGATTTGGGATTGGTTTTGACGAGAATATTATGCGACATGAGACTGAGATTAGGACTGTGACTGTCCCTAGATAAGTGTACATTTTTGATGGGACAGAAACAGCGACTGTAAATGCATACTACTGTGACTAGTAGTGTTTTGACTGTGATAAGATAATGAGTTAAGTTATTTGTATATCATGTATGTTTACAAATGTCGGCATAGGAAATGATAAATAGAAATAGATATCCAGATTACAAACAGTTAAAGCAAATTATGTGTTTAAAAAAGGTTCAGTTTCTGCTCTCCATATAAAACGGTTGATTTTGGAAGTGATTAGCGTCAATAGACTAAGAATGGTCGAGGTATCACGTCGTGTACATTACACATCAGTTATCAATACTAAATCACAAATTGACAAACCAATCAATTAATTTTTAAACACACTACTCCACGCTTCCACGAATGCACTCTATTGAAGTACACGGACACGGACTATCACGGAGTAGATTAGAGATAGGGGTCGCAAATACTGCACCATCGATTAAAAACTTAAAAAACAGTTATATTACAGATTCTGATTGCGTGAAGAGTCAAATAGGATTAGTTTTTTGTTCGTTGGATTGGAATTTTGAAGGGGTACGTTTAGGTATTTAGTGAACAATCAAATAACTTAGATAACAAATGAAACCTTTCCAGCAATGGACATTTCTTTTCGTAATATATATGTTGTACCTGTTGATCGGCGGTTCAATATTTATGGCTCTGGAACGGCCAAATGAAAAGCAGAAATTGGACGAACTTCAAAAAGATATTTTTGGTAATTTCTATTTATATTGGTGCTTTCATTCTGACTATATTTTAATCATTTAACACAGAATAGAACATACTGGTTTTAATATGACATAACATTTTATTTTCCCTATTTTACAGATATTTTACTGAGAAATAATCCAAACCCCCCATTTGAAAAAGCAAATGCTTCTAAGGATCAATCGCAAGATACTTATATTCAAATTAATATTGTTGCTGGAATTATTAAAAGAATCTCGTCAGCTTGTGACACAGGAACAGATATAAATGACATAATTCTGGAAACCGACCATTTGGTTCCAACTGCAAACTCAAACCTTAAATGGAATTTCTACAATTCAGTTTATTTTGCTTTCTCGTGTACCACCACAATAGGTAACAAGTTTTAACTCGCCTGCTTAATATTCTTCCTGCCTGTAACGCCCATGACATGACCTTTGAGCCTTTGGTTTTTTGACTTCGACTTCATAAACAATATTCAAGATTACATATTAGACATTCGTTCAGATGATACTCAATGATCAAATACGAAGCCAATGTATTTGTATTTGTTTGTATACACAGTACAATATTATCTGTTTGTATTATAATAATAATATGTACCATCAACTATGCACATACATCCAAATTACCTTTATTTTTAAGCTTCAGACGTTCATGTAGACATTAGATTCATCCAATAGCGTTGCTCTAAAAAAAATTAGTGCTCCATGAAATGGCAAAATCATTTTCAAATCCGTAAAAGTATAAAATTAATTCCCAAGTTTTTAAATTCTAAATTTTCTTAGATGTTCCCCAGGGAGGCGTCTACTGTTAGAATTATCAATTCGCGACCTTTTTCAAATAATAACCGCAGTGAAAATCGCTTCTGATTGGTCGATGCATTTTTGAAATTTTTTTTAGTAATAAACTAATAAACCTAACTAGGTATACCATATCTACTATAACTTAACCGAACCTAACCCAATCTAACCATAAAAATAGAAATTATGAACTTTTGAACTAAACCATCCCTCTTTAGTTAAAAAAAAATATTATTAGTCATTTGTGTTTTCTTACGGCTATTGACAGTTATTATGGACATGAAATAGAATTTCAGTACGTCCTAATAAAGAAGAAAAACAAGTGTTTAATTTTATTTGAAATTCTACATACAAGGATACAAGAGACTTTTGGATTATATAGTTTAACTTTTTATTACATTGCATAGACACAAATTAATATAGGAAAGCGTCACTTTTATTCATTTTATCTTTTTCAAGGATTTAAGGATTTGAATCCAGATGCAGTGACACATACCGATAATTGATAAACATTACGTATTAATTCTATTAATAGAAACAGTACTGCATGAATCAGATAATTAAAACGTGTTGGTCTATTTTTATATCGGTTATCTTTCATAGTGTATTTATAATTTGGGTTTTATGTAGGTTATGGACATTTGTCTCCACAAACAAACTGGGGTAAAATATTTACCATTTTTTTTGCTCTTGTCGGTATCCCAATCAATGGAACGCTGGTTTACGGTTTAGGAGACTACTTTGGCAGCAAGGTGATTGGAATCGCATAATATTTGCTTTAAAAGTTATTAAAATGTTTTATCGTCATTTGTATTTGTACTGTACCAATTTTTAATTATGCAAATATTGTAGGATTAAAATAATATCTATGTTGCTCTTTTGTTTATTATTCTCCTTTAAGTAGCTGATAAAACTACACAATCGTTTCAAGAAATACAATGGCAAACTTGCTCTGGTGTTTGATTTCACTTTTTACGTCATTCCGGGCATTACTTTCTTTCTTATTATACCAGCGTGGCTCTTCGTTCTTACCGAAAATTGGACTTTTCTAGAAGCATTTTACTTTGCCTTTACAAGTTTGACAACCATTGGCTTCGGCGATTTTGTTGCTGGTCAGTAAAAATCCTAAGGCAGATAAGATTTACGCGTAATAATTTTTCACAGTTTCAGAGATTTTATAATAATTTATCTTTGATATGCAGGTATAGGCGGTGAACAGAACAGTATATGGCTATGGCTTGACAAGGTCATTATCATTCTATGGATAACATTCGGGCTGGGGTATCTCGTAATGATATTAGGTAATTTTAAGGAATATTAATATTTTGGCAGTTGTGGTTTGTTACGATGCAAAACATTATTGTATTATTATTTCAGGTTTTATCACGAAAGGAATAAAATCCAAAAAACTTCGTATGGCCATAGAGAAGAGATTAGATTCGATTCATGTCACAAAAGAGAAACTAGTCAAAGAAGTAGAATACATGAGTAGCATAGTCAATGATCTTTATATTTGGCAAAGCCAACAACCCCCGTATGAATCAGAAAATATTGAGTGTGATTGTGAAACGAACGAAAAAGACCATCAAAGGAAATTGTTAAGGAATATTACAAGAAGATTCAGTCTGTCCATGCCAGTTCTAAGTGATGATGAAAAATTTGCCACTACGAAAACAAAAAGAACAAGAACGAAATCAGAATCTGCTCTTTTTGAAGTACAAAATAAAGACAAATTGCAAGAAGGGTCAGATAAACTTTTGCTGTCTGTGGTTAAAGCCCTTAGTAGAAAAATATCTACACATGTTCTCACGGTAAAGTTTCTTGAATCTTGAACATTTAGATGATTACAATTACCATAAGAATCGATATGATTAATAGAATACTTTCTCTTTTAATTTAAGGCTGTGGAAACCCTTAATGAATATGAAGCTGAAGTTCTTGCCCAAAAGGCAAAAGGAATACGATCCCGCAGAAAAAATGGTAAGTAGGTATACGACAGATCACTGGATGTTACAACTATATAATCATTCGTATTAACATGTCAATTTTTACAAAATGACAAACAAACACGCATCAATAGATAATATTAATTGATTATTAAGTGCTTAAAAGCTAAATCTAATTCATTTTTTTTTAAATTTTACAGGTACAAATACTTTAAATGTACCCGACTTTCCCGAGTTGAATTATTTGGAAAACAAGAATGAATACACGAGTTTTACATCATTGACGTCAAATCCCAATAATTTAGAACAAGTAGTAGTTTACAGCAATAGCAATGAAAAAGAAGATGTTATTAGCGGTGGCGGTGACACTAATTACAAAGATAAAGAAGATTGCCAAAGAAAAATGTCCGTTGAATTACCCTCGATTAGTCGATTATCAACTAAAACTTCCAGATATGAAAATGGGCTCCATAACGGGTTAACAATATTTCGCGTTACATTCAAGTTTATCTTAAGTGGTCATTTACATATTTGCCAGCCAATTATGTCAATGTAAAAATTTAATATTAGTCAGAATCAGATGTGCATTGCATAATTTGCTTGAATATGAATTTTCCCTTATAAAACTTATGGATATTATTATTACTAATATATCTTACATTTAAAACTTGCTCCTGTAACAAGTAAATAGATAAATATAATATACACATAGGTTTCAAAATTAAAAATTTTATTCTACGCTAACGGATAACTTTATATATATTGTTTTATAGGGATTTTGAAGCCTCGTCCAGAAATGAACCGGTTTTCTACAGACCAAGAACTGACTACCTTCATTCTAATTCCAGTTACTGTCAAAAATGTGGGGATGTTCACCGAACTCCACATGGCGATCAAGTTGATGGGATTCATCATAAAAATGCACCAAAGGATCAGCATTTCCCTGTTTTAAGATCGCCTAGAAATTCAGTTCCGGGTAGAAACAGAATCTCTAGAAGTGAGCCAAGGAATCCACAACGGAGACGAAAAATAACGGCAGAACAAAGTTCCTTGGAACAATTTCTCAAAGTCTTGGACAATGTTCATGAAAAGTTAAACGTAGATACGGTCATCAGAGAAACCCCATTAGAACAAGCTGGTGCTAGTAATCTTCGTCAGCGAGAGCCAAGACAAAGAAAAATCGGGGTTGTTAACCCTGGGTATTCTTATTTTAGTCATACATTTGGCAAGAATGTTAAGCCATAACATGAATTCGATTAGTAGTAGTTACTAATTCTACTAATAATATTTATAGACACAACAAGCATTTATTAATATTTAGTAAATTGTTACAATGTATATTGCCCAGTAGGCATAGGGGACAATGTTTTCTTTGCTTTGTTCAGAACTGTTCAGACTCCGTTACAATGTATTTTGTACACACTTAACGCATATATAGCTTTAATACTTCTAGTACGTTACATTCATTTTATAATATATAATATAAAATTACAATATCCAATGTACAAAATACGATTATAGTAACATAATTTAAATTGTAGTATTTAAATTTAAATATTTTGGACAATAACAAAACAAGGAAATATTTAAGTAAAATAGTATGGCTATAATAATTTATTATTTAACCATACTTAAAACTCAAAAATTTAACAGTTCTATGTAACAATTCTATGCTTTTGTCATCATTTCAAGACTACTGTAGTAGATTGTAGAACAAGTTGTGCTCTCACCGACTACTAAATGCTGCCCTTCTTTCTGATAATAAGCTAAGCGAGAGAGCGCGAAGATGCAATTTTCTTTGATGTGCCCTCGAATGGGGTGGATCGCCGGTCGGGGTCTCCCGGGTGTCCCCAAACAAAATATTGACCCCCCCCCCCCAAGCCCTAAATCGATTCCAAATGGTCTGAAACAAAAAAAATACAATACATTTCTTTAGCCTTTGTCGACTTTTTCAAAAACAAAAAAATTTATTTTATCACGATATCATCATCATTGCTATATACCGATCCATTATTAATAGGCGGGTGTAGTCAAAGGAATATATTAATACCTTGTTTATGTTCAACTGCTCTACTTCGCCTCTTGAGTTTGCCTAATCATTGATGGCCCTTGTCCTCCCACCTATGTGACATTTGACATGATAGTTGTCCTTATGATTTGGGCTTGGCGGTCGTTTATAGTTTGTACTCATCATTATATCAGTGCTCTTTTTTGAATACATGTATTGGTAGCCAACTTCACTCAGATGTCAAATCACTCTTTAGAAGGAAGTAATTAAAATTTTTCCTTTGGGTGCTTTTTATTAAGTAAGGAATGGCTTTTGGTGTGGTGGTAAGATAAGGTAATTAAGGTAAGGACAAGAAGGGTACCCCTTTCATTTTCTCCTAAAGAAATTAAAAGTGAGATAGCAGTAGCTTGTAAAAGTCAAGTTCAGAGTTATCAATTTTCAATATTTGTAATTCCACTTTGCAGGGTCACATCAAATTCATTTTCAATCTCGTTGGTGGTTGAAATTTTAAATTTTCTTGGAAAATGTTTATAAAGTCAGTGATCCTAGAAGGTTTTAAGGTATATATATACTATACTACTAATTTATTTATTCTCTTACTCTCGTGCGGGCTGGATTTAGGTAGCAGGATCTCGTTTCCTCCTCCGTTTCCTCCAAAGTCCAAAGAGCTGGAATTAGGCAGCTGGATCTCGTTGCCTCAACTGCTCCCGTTGCCTCCGTTTCCCCAAGTTTGACCACTTAACCTATTACCGTAATTTATTTTTCCCCGTTTCCCGAAGTGCTTTCTAATATGCCTATTGAACTTATTGAATTCGTTGCCCCCGTTGGCCCAAGTGTAGTAAAAAGCAGTACATGTGCACTATATTGGGGCAACAAATTAAATGTAATATATTGTCAAATATCAAATGTAATATATTGGGGCAAGAAATGCAATAGATTAGGTAAACACACATTAGAAGCATTTGGAGCAACGGGGGCAACGAGATCCCGCTGCCTATGCAGTGTACAAAATACCATTTACCACTTACCAGTGGTAAGTGGTTTTTAATGGTATTTAACGTTAAATACCACTACCTAAAAAGTAGTGGTAAGTGGTATAAATGGTAAAAATGGTAAAAAATAGTTTCATTTAAATTTCGTGTTTAAATTTTGAACAAAATTAGGGGGCAAAGTACGAAATAGCTTAGCAGATGATCATTGTTGTCACAAATTGATAAGTGTTCATCAATCAGAGTAGGATTCATCCAATGAGGGCGCTAACAACCCTTGCCGATTGAGAAATTAATTGCAATTAAATTAGTATCAATTTTAAATGGGCGATACCAAATACAATCTTTCTTTCTTCTTTTTTTATAACTTTTGGTGTACAATCAAATAAATATGATTAATTTAATTGATATTGGAAATATTTCATAGAAAACAAAGTTCTAAAACTTATATTTTAGGAAGTCTAGTGTATCTGTACTCAGCTGTCTAATCAATCGCTAAAATTTACCATTTTTACCATTAAATGCATTTTTACCATTAAGTGCATTTTTACCACTGTGATGGTAAAAAAGGCTAAAAAGTGGTAAATTTTGTACACTGTGCCTATGCAGCCCTCCAAAGTGCCACAAACCTAAATGTTTTAAATTTCGTAGTTAAATATTTGCATCAATAAAAACTTTTAAAATTATTTGAACATTATGAACAGTCCTATCGAGACAAGATGAATGTCGGACCATTTGACGACCATTTTAACGCCATTACGGGGTATAATGGGTCAGGAAAATCGAATATCCTGGATGCCATTTGTTTCGTTTTGGGTCTCAGCTCACTAACGACTGTAAGTTCATGTTATAGTATAGCTTTAAAATCATAAATTGACCTTATTAGAAATTGGGGATCCAAAATCCGGACTCGATTTTGAATGTAATTTCAGGTGCGTGCTACTTGCTTGGGAGATCTGATTTATAAAGGTGCCACTAACCGTCGGGCGTCGGTGTCAATTGTATTTGACAATGCCGACAAAGGAAAAGGAAGGTCGCCCTTAGGATATGAAAAATATGACGAAATTATTATATCTCGGACCGTAGAGAATGCAGAGTTGTGCAAGGTACTATTTAATATTTCAACAGTAAACTGATACTTAAATTATTTGTCTTTATAATAGCGTTTGTATGTTTTGTCAACGCTCAGTATTTTCTGAATGGATTGGGGTCTACGAAGAAAGCCATTGCTGAAATGCTAGGTTCTGTTCAACTTAATATTAACCAACCAAATTTCGTCATCATGCAAGGCAAGATAACAAAAGTTGTGAACATGCAACCTAAGGAACTTTTGCTCATGATTGAAGAAACTGTAGGAGCAACAGTGTATCAAGCCAAAAGAGACAAAACTCAAAAGGAATTGAACGACAAGGAGCGACAAGTCGCTAGCATCAATGAGGTAATTGTATATAATTTTGTTCAATTAATAGTTAGCAGATTTGCAAAACCGTATCAAAATATATCGCAAAATGTATATGGTGTACAAATATACAATCATTTAACAAGTTAATATAAAAAAGAGATTAGTCGTAAAATGTTTAATTTAAAATGTTTTCTCACTTTGTAACAAAAATGTGAATTTTAATTGTCGGTAATAGACCATGAACGAGGTAATATTTCCGGCCTTTAATAAACAAAAGAAGGCAATGGCTGATATTGAAGAGTACCATTTGTTAACCAACGAGCATGCACAGAAAAGAAGGGCTTATCATGTTGCCGTGTACAAAGAAAAGAGGGTGGAGTTAGAAAGTCGTAAAATAGCGCTAGAAAACATTTTAGCCGCCGATAGCGCAGATGACGCCAAGCAGAAAAATTACGCAGATGAGATGAAAAAATGTCAAGCAAGACAAAATGAAATGCAAAAGGAAGGAACCAACTTTACCGAGAAAATATCTGCCGCAGAAAAGGAAATGAACGTGTACAAAAAGAAAATGTTATTGTCGAAGGCGGAATTGAATTCTGCCAAGCAAAATGAGCAGGAAGCAAGAGAGAATGTCAACGAAAAGGAAGCTGCCCGAGATGACGAAAAAAAACAAATGGATCAGTTCCAAGATAAAGGAAAGTCCTTGATCGAGGAATTTAATAGAGTCAAATTGGAGGTGGAAACAGCTGAGAAAAATTTAAATGACGCCAGAAAATTGTATGTGGCATTTCAATTGTTGCAATATTTACAGTTATTTGTGGATTAATAGACTTAGTTTATTCACACAGAGAAAGTGAATTGAAAATGGGGGCCATCCTTGACGAGTTCGGCAACACCATGAATGCACTAAAACAGCAGCAAAGTATTTTTATTTTATAATTTATTTAAATTAAACATATTATTTCAATTAGGAAGATTTTTAAATTAAAAATTAAGTCTTCAGTTGATTGGTAATTATTAACTGTTTCTAGATATGGACGAAAAGATCTTAGATCTGCAAACAAACATTGAGATGAATGAAATGGATCAAAAGAGACTAGCAGAAAAATTGTCTGCAGCTGAAGGCCAATTGAGAAAAGCTCCTGCTCACAAAGACATCGAAAATAGGTACAATGCTGCAGTGGAAAAAATGGAACAGTTTAAGAGGGAGGCTGCTATGGAAAATTATATGGAGACTTCCAAAGACTGGCAAAAATTATTTTACGAACTTAATCAGAAATTGAATCAGCTGGAGAAAAGAAAGCAGGCTATCTTCCGACAGTTTCCAGAACTTAACTTTTACTATAAGTAATTTTCATTAACTTAAACGCAATAGTTTCATTTCAACTAATTCAGCATTATTACAGATAACACTGATTACAATGTAGTCTTTTACGCTACTATTTTCGGTAGTCAGAAAAACTTTTATCAATTTCTATTCCTAAAGCAATTTGACAGCCGAAATAGTGTCAAATCCAAACTAATCCAATTACTTAATTGAATATCAATGCAGAGAGAATCTTAGAAGGGCTGACCCCGCTAAAGTACGAGGACAGGTTTACAATCTCATCAAATTCAAAGATATTGAAACTTGGGGGACGGCATTTGAAGTAGCAGCAAAAGGATTTCTTCTTCATGTGGTCGTCGACGAAGCTTCAGTAGCTAAATATTTGGTAGAGCCAGGAGGTAATTGAATTTGCAACTTATAAGCAAAGTTAATTATCACTATTGAAAGTACTAAAAATAACTTGCTGCGATTTCAGTCTTGCCAAATCGAATGACAATTCATCCAATGGATGTCTTCAAGTCCAACTCACAAAGTAAAATTACACAGAAAATGCTAGACTCGAAATTAGGAAAAGGTGTAGCTACCCGACTCTTGGATTTAGTCGAATACGACCCCAAATATCACGACTTGGTTCAAAGTCACATTGGCCACAAAGTATTGGTCGAAACCTCTGCAGATGCCAGGGTTATTATTACTTATTATTGATTAATATATATTTAGATGTACTCTGATATCATTTAATTATTTTTAGCAAGTTGCATTCGGCCATCATTTCTTTTCTATTGCTAAAAATGGAGATTCTGTCGACCCCGATGGAATTATGCAGGGCGGTGCTAGAAAAAACGGCGGAGCTTGGATAAAAGCGGCTGATGAAGTTCGAGTTTTAAACGAAGAGATCGCCAGCGCTCAGCAGGAGCAACAAATTTTGAAAGCGTAAGTAGTAGTGTGTCAGCAATTATTGTATCAATTTTTGGTTAAAAGGTATTTGAGGAATTTGTTTTACTTTAAAAGTGCGCAAGAATTTTCCTTCGCATATCGACAAGTGTCTTACGAATTGGAGACGGCTACCAATTTGAGGAATCAAACTCCACGGTTTGTTGCGATGAACGAAATCGCCGAGATCAAAAAGAAAAATGGTGCTGTGTTTTTAGTTTTTATTAATTTTAATTTTCTAATAGGTATGCTAATTTTTTTAAACCATTCATTGCAGAAGCAATTTCCGAGCAAAATAATGTCTGGAATAAGGAGAAACAGCATTTAGAAATAGAGGCTGCCAAACTGAAATCCAAAGTGGACAATTTGGACACAATACGAGCAAAGCAATATGAGGAAAACAAGGAAAACATCAAGAAATACGACAAAGCTTTGGAAATCGCACTAAAAAATTACAATGCCCGTCAGACAGTTTATGCTAATGTGGATGTTGACATTAGAGCCCGAGAACAACTAATTCTGGATTGCCAAAAGGTAAATGGAGGATTGATTATTTAAACAATAATTTTGGAAGTAATTTGAGGTTGTTTTTCTCAGGATGTTGATAAAGCACAGAGCGAGCTTGATGATTACGTAAAAGAAACAAAATCCAAATGGGACGCTTTTGAAGCTGCAAAGGAAGTTTTTGATTCTAAACAACAGCTTTACGACGCAGAAGTTAGTGGTAATGCAAAATGGCAGCAAGAAAAACAAAGATTAGAAAATGCCATTGCTAAGGCCGAAGAAAAGTTACATGAGACAGAAATGAGCAAAATGCGGAGAGACAACGACAGAAAGGAATTGAGATCAACGGTGAATGGTAATGCACATTTTTAGGATTTTATTGCACAGTAAATATGTAAATTATTTTTTTAAATTTAATATTTGTGTTAAGCTATAAGAAATCGATTGACGGACATAGAAGCATCCAACCCGGAAATTGACTTCACAAATCTTCCTCCTAGAGGCAGAAATGAAAATGCAAATGTAGAAATAAAAGTTTACGTTTTTAATTTTTAAATTATATTTAATTATATAGAGGTACAATATATATTTTTATTGAGTAATATTAAATATATTTTTGTAGAAATTGAAAGAAGAGGTTGACTTCATTAACTCTCGAATGGTTACGATGAAAGAACGGCTGGACTTTGAAGGCGCTGAAAAAGTGAATATAACCAAATTAAAAATTACTGAAGCAGAAAAGAAATTGCAGCAAGTTTCTTCCGATAGGAACAAGTTACAAGAAGCCGTAAAAGAGCTGGATAAGCACAAAGTAATTCAAAAAATTGTTAATCGACAATTAATTGGATTTCCACATTGCCAGTGTATAACAATTTGTATTTGGTTAGGTGGATCTTGTTTCTGCTGCATATGACCGAATCAACCAAGAGTTCGATGGCATGATGAATACACTGTTGCCCGAATCCCACGCCCGTCTTGTTCCTGTCAATCGTCATGACCTGACGAATGGTCTAAGTGTATGTAGCATTAAAGTAATAATTTAAAAATGAAAAGCAATTAATTTAACTAGATTAATAAATAATTTATTTCAGATTCAAGTGTGTCTCGGTGGTGTATGGAAAGAATCGCTCACTGAACTAAGTGGTGGCCAAAGATCTCTCGTGGCTCTCGCTTTGGTTTTGTCTCTGTGTATGTTTAACCCGGCGCCGTTTTACGTCCTTGATGAAATAGATGCTGCTTTAGACATGAATCATACTCAGAACATGGGACGTCTCATTCGGGAGCGATTCCATAAGACTCAATTTATTTGTGTCTCTCTCAAAAACGGTAAGAAATAAATGTTTATAGCTAAAAAATTTGGCGTATTCCGTTTTAATTTTCATTTGATTTTGCACCTCTTAGGAATGTATACCAATGCAAATGTTGTCTTTCAAGTAAGTTTCGTCCATGGTTCTTCCGAAGTGCGTCGCTGTACCAAAAAGAAGTCAATCTTAAATCAAAGTATTACAACAGCTCCGCAAGTATCAGCAGTTTTCCAACCAGATGAGCAGATTCCTGGACCTTCGTGGAAGCGAACAAAGTACATGTAGCGTTTTAAATTAGTTATTTTTAGTTTTCATAATTTTATTCTCTTTCAAAATTCATTTCTGAGAGAATATTGTTGTGTTAGTATGCGGAATTAATTGTAGTTAGTTTTTGTGTTGTTATAAAATGTATGCAGAATACGAGATTTAAAAAATAAATGTTTTCAAGTTAGGTACAAGCAAAATGACTTCCCAACCACATATTTCCTGAAAGTTACTCTAGGAAAATCATTTACTATTTTACTTGATGACTTGTTATTTTTTAATGAGATAAGATTTAATAAGGAAGTTCTTAGCCCAGAAAATAGTAGTTAGTAGCTTACCGTTGAATAAAATGTGGTGATATCATAGCGGTAATATTAATAGGATAGAAATATTAATAGAATTAAATATTAGAACTAGCAAATAGATTTATGTGATAAATTATTAGCATTTTAAACAATAAGAGCTGTGTGTCGGTAACTGCTTTATGTATATTTTATTGTTTATATTAACATTATGAAGTTGACGTTGATCTGTGAAAAGTGAATAGATAGTACAAAAATAAATAGTTTAGTATTACGTGGACGTTGTGGACCGTTGGTTTTGTAATCTTTTAAAATGAAATGAGTAAATGACCTCAGAGAATGAACGTTTACTGAGATTTGCTGTACTTACTGCTAAATTATTATTATGAAACGATGCCTTTTATAAAATTTCAAGTTAAAGTTTCTGTTTACTCAAAATAAAATGAATAAAGTTTTTACTATACTCATAAAATAAAGTTAGCACTTATATTATTTAATTTTACATAATATAATATTTGAGAGAATTATTTGGAAACGCTTATGTTAATTTCGGTTTGCAATACGCTCTAAGATAATAGGTCAAAGACCTTCATACACACCAAAACTCTACTAATTTACACCAATAATTCATGAATGATAAGTAGGGAGGTTCCTTTCATGTTTTAGTATATACGAATTGCAAATATTCTGGAAACTGCGGCTTGCAAAATATTAGTAATTATATGCTATAGTAGCTTCTAGATGTAGTTGGTTTACCGCAAATAGTAAAAATGTATAGGCGAAACAAGAATAGTTTTGAGGGTAGGTGGCTTCCGTATTTCATGACCAGGAAATCTAAAACAATTGATTTTCAACAGATATATATAAGGTTTTCAAAACATCATTTTATTGCAATGTTCATTTTTTGGCTGACACTTATCCCAACACCAGATATATCGCTGTAGTCCGAAAATGGTCCGTTTTCTTTTGTTGGTGGTCGTTGTGTCGCTTAACTACATAAGTATCGAAGCATGTAAGAGCAATTTTATTATAAACCATAAATGCCATAATATTATGAAATTATTAGGTTCTTATTTCATTTTAACTATTTCAGTGAATGGAGATGCGACCTACTACCACCCGAGTGCTGGACTCACTGCATGCGGAACCCAACATAGTGATTCGGAATTAATTGCTGCTACAGCGTTCAGTTGGTGGACATCAGGAAATCCAAACACAGACTCCATGTGCAAAAGAAGGGCTGTCGTAACAAATCCTAGGAACGGTCGTACAGTGACCGTTCGTATTCGAGACAAATGCTCCGGCTGTAAGCGAGAGGATATCGACTTGTCTCCAGCAGCTTTTCGAGCTCTTGGGGAAAACCATTCGGTAGGACGGTTTCGGGTCCAATGGAAAATGCAATAAAGCTAATTTTATGTCTCAATCACCATCACCGGTTAGCGTCACCAAATAGATCGCCTTTCAGGAATAATTGACATTTTACTTTGAAAAAGAACCTATATGAGTGTTCGAATTAATATTATGATTAAATAACCTGTCACCATGGCCATTTTGTAAAATTTCAGTGTTTCGAAATTGAGAGAATAGGGGATAAGTTGGGATTAAGACTACTTTGTGGGAGTTTACTATCTGTCTGTCTGTCCATTTTTCTGTAAGCAATGCTTACTAAGAATTGTACTATTTTGATTGAGAAAAGATTAACATAAGCATCCAAACTATTTGAAATCTGGTGGTCAAAAGCACTGTTTGAAAATCAACAAAATCGGACATCCTCCCTATGCCTTATCTTTTGTCTAGGGACGATTAGAAGATCAAAATAGATGTAGATTGTAAGTGTAACCCTGTACCGAGCAGGTTTCCTTTCCCAGTGAGGTTCAAACTGGATACCCCACAAACCTAATTTAGCTTATCACAATATAACCTAACCTAACCAAAGAATGGGGTGGCTGCCTACTTTATTATTTTAGTTTTAGTGTGCCGGCAGGCAGAAATCAAAACAGGCTACTGTCGTACTGTCAACTGCCAGGGTCTACGCAGTTTTTCTAAGTTACGTTCAACCTGGCTGCAGACAAAGAGTAAAACAGGAGTTCGTCACTTGAAGTAACAAGAGTTGTCACTGTCATAGTAACATTTTTGAAAATCGTGAGCTAGAGCCTGATTTGATTGAAAGTAAACTTTTAGATCATGTATCTAAAGGACTATAGTACGATTCAAAATAAAAGGGAGTTGACCCAGGCTCTCTCAATGTATTAAATTTTGAAAGGTCATTTTGCAGAATTAGAAATTCATGTCTTAAATCCTTGACGACCTGAAAATTTTAATAAAAACGAAGCATGGTCCTATTACAATTTTATTATTTATTTTGTTATTTCTGAAACCCATTGCAGCTAACCTCTCAGAATTTCCAACTCCCTATTATTTAGAATCGTACTTTAGGGATGTTACATCTAAAGATGTTTGCGATCTAATGACTTAACCTCCGCTACTTTACTTTTTTACATCCGTTTGAACCATATTTATAATATTTTGATTTCTAATTTTACTGGGAAATATAGAGGAAACTCCCCCAGGGAACCCTGGCTATTTTCCATAGATACAAATTAATATTCAATTTCGAAAACTCATATAGGTTCTTTTTCAAAGTAAAATCTCAATTAACCTACATTATAAGATAATTTCAACGAAATGTTTTTGTGCCAAATTTTATTCGTAACTATATGTAAAAAGCTATGTATTAAATAGATAACTCATCTCTGGTCATCTAATTGAAACTATTTGTAATTTGATGTAACAAAACTCATTTGAAATTAAAAAAAGGTTACAATTATTTACTCAATGGTGTAATCAAAATTCTATCAGAATTAAACTCTCTTTGTTCTTATCTCATGATTGATGCCCATTTTGTAGAAAATGATCCACACTTTGAAGCTGACATTTTCAACAAGTTGTATATCTTCAACAATGATTGTTGTACATATACAAACGAAAAAAATAATGTTGTGTTAAAGTAAAAAAATAATAATAACTAGCTTTTGGCTATGGATTACTCGGCTATTTTGGATCTTTTGGCTACTCGGATTTTGGCCGGCTAAAATGGCTGGTTAAAATGGCGGGTCATTTAATATTGTGTAGATCTAGACTAGATGGTTTCGTAGCATCTGTCCTTAAGGTGTTGGCACAAGAATTGTAACATAATAACATTTTATTATCCTACTTTGCAATAAGATATTTTATTATTATTTTACTTAGTACTTAAAATTTCTAGCATTGCATTTTAGCTTGACTTGATCGTCAAAATTGCTTTAAAAGTGTAAATATTCTAAATACTGTAATCTCTCGTTCCATCGTGCGTCAACCAACCGAATTAAAAATGTCGTCACATTCATATTAAGACTTCTCTGCCCAATTTCATTTATCCAGTGCATATTTTCTTTTAACCAAAAAAAATCTAGTGCATCTAGTTCATATCAATCATATCCATTCCAACCCTATATACTTCTATTATCCTTGTCTAACAACATGAAATTACAAATTACAATGATGATATTGATGGTAATACCAGATGCCATGTCAGATGCCGATTGTAAACTGATTCACTTCAGAAATTATTCACTAATAATTGTCTCGTCAAGTCAAGTTTGAACTCCTGAAATTCCTTCTCAACGAAGAATCTTCTCAAAACTTCTGGTTTTCGATTTTATGAAGATAAAATTTTTAGCATTCTTTTATAGTTGACAAACCCAAAATAATTTTAAAAATATTCTCATTTAAACTATGTATGCATAAAATTACTACTGCCAATTTTTGGTTACTCCAAGGCTCACATTCACAGTTTACTAAAGAGTGGTGTAATAAAAAAGAAATATACCTTATTGATTGGGAACAATTCTAGAAGTCTACAACTTCTCTAACCTGCACTAATGTAATAATTTTTCAACCACTGAATACTAGCAACATTGAAGTTTTTCTCATGAGGGCGAATGTTTAATAACGTATATGTATTCAATTTAAAGCAATGAATATTCAATGTTCAAAGAATTACACTGCCAGAAAAAACTACATTCTAAGAAATCTTAATCCTTTGGGGATTAGGATGGTGGTTACAAAGATCATTATGTCAAACATTCAGTATTTTAAGCTCTTTGGTTTTTAAATCATTTTTGTCTTATTGTTTTATCTATAGAACCCTAACCTAAAGTTTTCTATTGGTCAATACACAATATTCACAATGTGTTGTGTAAAGAAAGGACTCAGGACTCACCGTAAAGCAAATACATAAATTAGATATTAGGGAAGGCCTTGTAGTATTTAATACCTTTCATGCTAAATGCAATGTAGTCTACATTACACTAGTCTACAATATTATGTAGTCTACAGAAAAGGGTGCATTTAGGACAACTTTTGGCTTTGTTAATTTGTTTCACTTCCAAAAGAAGATATTTCTGACACCCATGCATACCCATCCAACCAACATTCCAATTCTGTCCGCAGAGAGTACTGGAAACTGGAATGGTACTTAGTACTTGCTAACTTAATTTTTAGAAATTTGTAATTTCACTAAATTTCAAGGGACGGAAATTATAAAAAGAATTCAAAATGAGTTTATTGCCAATTTTAGTGGTATTGACAATCTCCTCTAAGGTCCAAAGTTTAGATATCTCAAACACCAATAATACTAAGTTCACTGTAAGTCCATCAAAAATTATAGGTCAATCTTTGAAAGCAGTTCTGGAGAGAGATGGAAAGGCCAACATTTTTGTGACAATGGAAAATTCAACAAAAACTGTTTTAAATGAAATCTCTTCAAGAAAATTCGACACTCGACCGAATTTGGTGTTTACTGTTTGGGAGGCTCTTAACAACCACGCAGAAACAACCCAAAAGCATATTAGAACGTTTCTGCAATCAAAAAATATTACGCACACTAGTTTGTGGGTGAGCAATGAGATCTATATCGAAAATGCTTCCGTTGACACTGTGAACAGTCTTTCCAGCATGGAAGGCATATCGGGCCTGGAGATTGAAGAAATTCTTCCCGTTCCAGAACCAGTTGAAATTGAGGAAATTTCGGAATCTGACCTGAACTTGGCCGAAGAAAAGGGTGAATTATTGTGGAATATGAAAATGATAGGAATTCCATGTGCGTGGAATATAACGAGAGGGAAAAATGTAGTAGTTGCTAATATTGACACTGGCGTCATGTGGAATCACACTTGCCTTGAAAAAAATTTTCGTCGAGAAAAGGGGTGGTTCAACCCAAGATATCCTATGGAGAAATATCCAAGTGATGATAATGGACACGGCACTCACACAATGGTAAGCTGGACAAAATTGTCTATGGAATAAATTGTCTGTATCTTACAAAGGTAATTGTTAATATATTATCATAATTGAATATTAAACAGGGAACAATCGCTGGTCATAAAGGAATTGGTGTAGCTCCCGAGGCACAGTGGATAGCTTGTAAAGGTTGCGGTAAAGGCTGTCCAGAATTAGATCTTAAATTGTGTGGTCAATTTATGTTGTGTCCCTTTAAAACATATTTAACTAATGGCTCCTATTCGGAAAGATCATGCCCAGCACCCCATGTGATTAATAACAGTTGGGGCGGGGGTCAAGGGAGCAACAAATTCATGGGTATGGTCAATGCCTGGATAATTGCAGGAATAATTCCCGTATTTTCGCAAGGAAACTCAGGACCAAAATGCGGAACGGCAAATTCTCCAGGGTTAGAATTCTAATTAGTATTACAATAAATGATTAACATACGTAAAACTTTTAATCGTTCCTCTCCTCGTATAACATGTTATAATATTATGATTAGGGATTATCCAAATGTAATCGGAGTCGGTGCGGTCAACTCAACTAAGGGAATTGCGCGATTCAGCAGTCGCGGTAATAAAGTTATTTTAAATTGTGGAACAATAAAGTTTGCATCAATGTGTATGACCTTTTTACTTCTATTTTGAATCAGGTCCTAGTGTGCGTAATGAAAATAAATCCAAAAAGCCGGATATCAGTGCTCCTGGTCACCAAGTCAAGTCTTCGTATATACTCAGCAGTACAAGTTATCTTATTGCTTCTGGAACAAGCATGGCCGCACCACATGTCACTGGATTGGTTGCTTTACTGGTTTCGGCTGGAGTCTGCCAAAAGGAACCTTTTATTAATGGAAAGCAGTTTTATGAATGCACTTACAATGCTTTGACAATTTATGCTTGTAAAAATTATCTCCGTTCAGACAACTGCGATCCTGCTGGACATATTGACTCAAATTACTCTTATACCTACGGATACGGCATTGTTAATGGATGTGCTTCACTTACATCTGATATAAATGCATGCACATTAAATTGACCTCAAGTGATTAAAAACTTATTATAACTTTGCCTAAAATATTGTCATTCATAAATGTACAAAATAATTCCCAATTTTGATTAATAAAATTGGTGTTTCTGTACAAAAAGTTTTATGCACAATTTTCCATAATCACCTTTACCATTGCATAATTTTATAATTTATATATATTTTTTCATATATTTTATATATATATATTTATATATATTTATTTATAATAATATAATATGATATTCTCATGTATAAAAATAGAATATAATATAGTATATATAGCCATATTATATACGAATATTAGTTGCGGATTAGGATGGTGGTCTTAAGCTCTTCGGTATTAACATAATTTCTGTCATCCTTTTATCTAGAACCCTATCATACACTATTCTATTAGTCAATGCACAATGCATTCATTCACAATGTGTTTTAAATTAGTAAATATACCTATTGAAGGTAGGTACATATTGAAGTGTAAAGTACGGAGTCACAATGAAGGAAATACATAAGTAGTAATACATGGAATTAGGTTTTAGTATTTAATACCTTTCATGCTAATGCAATGTAGTCTGCAGAAAAGGGTGCATTTGGGACAACGTTTGGCTTTGTTAATTTGTTTTACTTCTTGAAGCAAATATTTCTGATACCCGTGCATACTCATCCAACATTCCAAATCTGTCTGTAGAGAGTAGTGGAATGCTACTCAGTACTTACTAGCTTAACTTTTTAGAATTTTGTAATTTTTAACAATTTCCACTTTTAAAAGGCACTGAAAGTTATAAAAAGAATTCAAAATGAGTTTATTGCCAATTTTAGTGGTATTGACAATCTCCTCTAAGGTCCAAAGTTTAGATATCTCAAATACCAACACCACTAAGTTCACTGTAAATCCATCAAAAATTATAGGTCAATCTTTAAAAGCAGTTCTGGAGAGTGATGGAAAGGCCAACATTTTTGTAAGAATGGAAAATTCAACAAACACTGTTTTAAATGAAATCTCTTCAAAAAAAGACACTCGTTCGAATTTGGCGTTTACTGTTTGGGAGGCTCTTAACAATCACGCAGAAACAACCCAAAAGCCCATTAGAACGTTTCTGGAATCAAAAAATATTACGCACAGTAGTTTGTGGGTGAGCAATGAGATCTATATCGAAAATGCTTCCGTTGACACTGTGAATAGTCTTTCGAGCATGGAGGGCATATCGGGCCTGGAGATTGAAGAAATTCTTCCCGCTCCAGAACCAGTTGAAATTGAGGAAATTTCGGAATCTGACCTGAACTCAGCAGAAGAAAAGGTTGAATTATTGTGGAATTTGAAAATGATAGGAATTCCGTGTGCGTGGAATATAACTAGAGGGAAAAATGTCGTAGTTGCTAATATTGACACGGGAGTTATGTGGAATCACACATGCCTTGAAAAAAATTTCCGTGGAAAAATGGCATGGTTCAACCCAGGATATCCTATGGAAAAATATCCTAGTGATGATAATGGTCATGGTACTCACACAATGGTAAGCTGAATAAAATTGTCTAATGAAATAAAACTTCACTATCGTACAAATAAGGTAATTTTATTGCATAATTGAATATAAAACAGGGAACAATCGCAGGCCATAACGGAATTGGTGTAGCTCCCGAGGCACAGTGGATAGCTTGTAAAGGTTGTCCTACGTACTGTCCAGAAATCGATCTTAAAATGTGTGGTCAATTTATGTTGTGCCCTCACAATAAATATTTCACTAATGGCTCCCATTCGGAAAAATCCTGTAGAGCACCCCATGTGATCAATAATAGTTGGGCTGGGGGACAAGGGGGGAAAAATTTCGAGGGCATGGTCAATGCCTGGATAACTGCTGGAATAATTCCAGTATTTTCGCAAGGAAACTCAGGACCAAATTGTGGAACGGCAAATTCTCCAGGGTATTTATATTACCATGCAATATTTTTAAACGTTCCTCTCCTCGAATAACATGCATAATATTATGATTAGGGATTATCCAAGTGTAATCGGAGTCGGGGCGGTCAACTCAACTAAGGGAATTGCATCGTTCAGCAGCCGCGGTAATCAAGTTATATTAAACTGTAACATTGTATGTAGGTTACTCAAAAATATTTAATATAATGTTTTCTTCTATTTTTAATCAGGGCCTAGCGTGCGTAATGAAAATAAGTCCAAGAAGCCGGATATCTCTGCTCCTGGTTACAAAGTCAAGTCTTCGTATATATTCAGCAGTACAAGTTATCTTATTGCTTCTGGAACAAGCATGGCCGCACCACATGTCACTGGATTAGTTGCTTTACTGATTTCGGCTGGAGTCTGCCAAAAGGAACCATTTATTAATGGAAAGCAGTTTTATGAATGTATTTACAACGCTTTGACAACTTATGCCTGTAAAGATTACCTTCCTTCAGCCAACTGCGCTCCTGCTGGACACATTGACTCAAATTACTCTTATACCTACGGATACGGCATTGTTAATGGATGTGCTTCACTTACATCTGATACTAATGCATGCGCATTAAATTGACCTCAATTGACTAAAAACTTATAATAACTTTGTCTAAAATATTGTCACTCATAAATCTACAAAATAATTCCCAATTTTGATAAATAATTTTTATTACTAATTTTACCGCTGTTGTATGCAACTTGAATAAATAGTGATATTACGATTAAGAGTACTCTTTTGAATTTTTAAGGTATTTAATTTCCTATGCATACAAATACCCAAATAGTCATAAATTCTTAACCAATACATTTATAGGATGCTTCAAAAGACACTTATTATCATGCAGTATGGTGTCAAGTATGGTTATCAAAAATGGTTGACACAAACTAATTGAATATTTTATTTTAAGTAAAGCAATATGCATTCTTAAGGTGGCTGTTCCTCTTTTATTTCGAAATTCGAAATTTTGAAATATTTCAAAATTCAAATAAAAATATGCTTCTAACGGTAGCCGAAACCCATAGCCCTACTAACCGAAAAACTAACTGGAGATATAACCACACAATCGCAGTATTCGACGCTGGGCAGTATAATAGTGCAATACTTCAAAATAACAAAATGGAAAGTTCCCAAGGAAGTTCCTAATTTTGAATGGTATGTAGCTATTTAACACAGGGAGCCAATAGCAACAGCAATCTGCACTGCAAAATCTTCATCCAATGTGCCCAAGAATTTGTTCATGCCATGAACTGGCTACATTTGGACGTAGAGGCACATTTGCATTTCCACACATTTCGAGTATTGCACTGCTATCCCTTGGGTGGGACATCAGTAACCATGGGATCGAATTACTACTGACTGTGATCAAGCAATGACACTATGAAAATTATGGCACCATCAGCGTTGGCATAGAGAAAAAGCTCTATGCTCTAGCTCATGTCAAGTTGATATCAGTGCATTGCTTCAATGTCGGATATTCTATGACTTGCACATCCGGTCAAGTATGAGGCAGTTTACATTTCAACCTTTTTCATGAAACTCTCTTTGCTATTTTTGATATAACTTCCAGAGTTTTACTCCGGTTTTCTAATGATGTACATTTTCGGAAAGGTAAACGCAATGGCTAGGATTTAATTTGGGAAAATGTTCGATTATTGTCTCAGTTTTTATACATGTCACACTTTAATGATGAAATCTGGATAGAAATTCGCATAAAATTTTGAACCATTGCTACTGCTAAATAATCAAAAAAATCGAAAATTTTCCCAAATTAAATCCTAGCCAATGTTTTTACCTTTCCGAAAATGTACTTCATTAGAAAATCGGAATAAAACTCTGGAAGTTATATCAAGAATGGCAAAAAATTTTAACATGTATTTTGATAGTCACCAGAGATTCCCAAATCGTATACACAGTCACCTTAAGGGAAGCGTATGTTGGCAACCGGTAAATTATTCTGACTATCATATTGCCTCTTAACTTTTTTTGCGCCAAAAGAATCAACTCAAAAACCAAAAGAGCTACAAGAAAGTTTAAATAGGGAAAAAGATACTCCATAACCTACAGCATTCGGCTCCGAAAGAATATTTTAAATTTTTTTCTGTAGTTTCGATTGATTGCAAATTCCGCACGAAAACGTTTATATCTCCAGATTGGACCAATATGTTTGAAATATTCTTTCGGAGCCGAATGCAGAGGATTGTGGACTATCTGTTTGCCTATTTAAACTTTTTTGTAGGTCTATTGGTTTTTGAGTTGATTCGGTTGCTGTAAAGGAAGTCGGATGTAATCTGTATTATATGTTCTTCATGATCTAAAAAACTGTAACTGGGGCTCAGTGAATAAACTGCCTGTACTTGTCACCTTGTCAGTCAGTCCAATATGCTGAAGCGCTAGAATATATTATAAAATCAAATTTTTATGATATTCTCCTGGTATTTGTTTTGACGGTGTCTACAGGTCTAGATGACCCGATAGATTAAGCCAAAATCCATTAGGTAGGGCCAAACTCTCAGTCAATCTGAGGCATGCGAATGAGGCATGACTTCTCTCTCTTCCCTACTTTATTTATGTAAAAATGATTTTTTATAAATCTTGAAAATATGACAGCTGTGTTGGATTGAGTTTCCAATGTGATGGAATGGGTTTCCAAAGTGTCGGAGTGGAAAACAGCATCACAACAGTATCAAAAATTAGTTTGTTCACAGTCGAGGACTGATTATAGACAGTGGTACCTCGTTGCCAGTAGGGCGTTGTTGACGGTAAACATTGGTGCCAATTCATCTTTTACCACTTACCACCGGCAACACCCTCATCAATGACTTTTAACACTTATCGTATAATAAATTAATATAGTCCTACCGTTCCATATTTTACGGATATAAAAAACCTAGCCTAAATGAAATAAACAAATTATAAGGGGGGATCTGGGGAATAATGACATTCCACCAGTTTTGAATGTAATGAACCTAACCTAAAACCTAATAATTTTTATAGATAACTGTCGATTTTGTTTATTTCATTTAGGTTAGGTTTGTTATATATGATAAGTTTATTATATAACCAAATGAGTGTTGCCTTTGTTGCCGGTGGTAAAAGATGAATTGGCAACAATGTTTACCATCAACAACGGCAAGGAGGTACCGTTGCCTAAATTCAAGATTCAACCCAGTCGAGAGAAGAAAACTTAAAAATTCCTTATGGGGTTATAACACATTGGTATACACAGTCCCAATAAGTAATATTCGGTTCGGAGATATTTAAATTCAAAGGTGATAAGTGATGAGTAGCAAGAAGAGATAGAACAAGAAAGAGCTTTACAAACTACTTTTGTGCAATAAATTGTCTATTCTGCTTCATTTAAAATTATATCCATGGTTATTGTACTATATACAAAATTATCGAGTTTTCTCACTTTCAGATTCATACGCTTCCCTTAATATTTGTTGCAATAATTTCATAAAAATGTGCGGGGCAACTAAAATGAAATAGATGTTATCAACTAATTATGAATCAAGGAATATAGAATATAATATTTTAGAAAAGGAATGGCAGATTGTTCGATTTATTGGGGGTTCGGAACAAGTGAAAATAAGTGGAAAATTTACATGACAACAGCCGATCCCTAATTCCCCCCACTTGGGGATCCCTATTTAAATACACACTCGCCAATTGACGTCATTGGCGAGCTTTCCCACCCACTTTTCATTTTTTCATTTTTCCATAGGGATCTGCCTCGGGTTGTTATGAATGGGGTTGTTTGCTTTTAGAATTGAGTTACAATTTTGTAAACTATTAAGTACCAACGAGTATGGTAGACAAATAATTTTATGAGTACTTCCAAAATGTTTATGATTTTGATAAACCAATAATTTATTTGATTCCAATTAATCGTTAAATATCACAAACGGGTATCCAACATTGTTTAGAAGGATTCAAGAGATAACAGAAATTTTAAATATTTTTTGTGCTCCAGGAAAGAGTTGATTTAAAGGTAAGCTGGGCCAGCAACTCCGAGTCCGACCTGTTGGTATCCAAACTTTAAAGTTTAGCAAAGAGAACGAGTATGTCAATTAAAAACTTTTAGAAATTGAAAGGTAGGCTTCAAAATGAATTAAAAAGTAACTATTAAATTAAAAGTAAGTTTTTCTTACAGCTGGGGCAGCGTGGACAACTGGGGAGGAGACAAGAGCGGGTTGAGCATAAGCAACTGGGGCAGCAGCGACCTGTTGATAACCATACTTGAGGTTAGAACGAGAGAGTCAAAGTTCAATTAAAGACATGATCATTAAAATCCAATGATAATATGGTTTTAGATATATTTGAAACTTACGACTGGGGCAGCAGCGACGGCAATACGGGCAGCTGGGGCACGGTTAACGAAAGCGGTGGATTGGGCAACTGGGGCAACGGTCTTGACAACTGGGGCAGCATAGGCAATTGGGGCTGGGGCAGCATAGGCAACTTGGGCTGGGGCAGCGTAGGCAATTGGAGCTGGGGCAGCATAGGCAACTGGAGCAGCGTGGACGGCAGAAACTCCGACGGCGTGGGTGGTTCCTTGGGCAGTGGAGTATCCGAATTGGCCACCAGCAGCGGCGGAGGCGACGAGAGCGAAAAGGACAACGAAGGAGTTCATTTTGGATTTGGGATGTGTAAACACAAAAGAGAGATGTGAATTGATTGTTGTTCAAATTGGAACTGAAAGCTTGTGATGATCCCACTTGGATCACCGGCCCCTTTATATACTAGAGAAAGGGGAAGTGCTACGCAAAGTGCGGATATTTCTAAGGTCAATAATTCTCCGCGAATCCCCATTTGTCCACACACACACATCTCATAAGGCACATTCACTCTCTTCTGTAACGAGAGACTTTTTTAGACGAAATGCTATTCTACTCCTTGAGTCTCAAGATCAATACTATTTACTATAAGTTTTTTAAATTGGGTCGATATATTATTATAATTATAGTTAGCCAGACGATGAGACGTATATAAACATCTGATCAATGCTAGAGGAAGTACATACATAATTATTTCTTAAAGACTCTTCATTCCTTTGTAACATACTTGAGTGATACAAAAAATCAATCCTTCTTCGTTTCGAGTAATAAAATAGTCTACTACTGTACAGCTCTAAAGGTCACTCCATGTAAATCTACACCATAACGAAACAAATGTGGAGTAGGTATGGACAAGGCATGAAAGGTAACGCAGTAAGTAGTCGTGACGTGAACTCTGTCTTCCATTGTTTTAACATGTCCAATTTTTAGGTACATTGTTTAGCCATTTTTCCTAATAGTACAATACCTAAATAAATAGATGTTGAGGTGAGTGTAGTTCCATTCTTATAAAGTCAAATATCATAGGACTGTATAACTATGTATTTAAACCATATGCAGAACAAGATTAAATCAGTAGTATAATATATGAACGAATAAAATGTTATAGATTTGCAATTCATTTATATAATTAATATTTATATATCAATTGAATGTTATAAGCTATACACCTATAGACGATATTACATACTATCAGATTACATTATGCATTAGCCGGCTAGCCGTCCTTGCACTATCGTAATTCTCTAATCAACAACCACATCTTTGTAATAAATAAAATTATCTTACACATGATCTTTGTTTCCGTAACTTTTTGCTAGGTTTAACATAATAATACAACTTTATTTGCCTTTCAACACCGTAATATGCCTTTGGAACGGTATAGAACATAGAGTAAATACGCAAAAACCTATACAACACAAAAATTGTAAAACTCACGTACACACCTGAAATGTTGTCTTTGTAACATAAATAAAAATTCAAGGACATAGTGTCATTCGACTTGGAAAACGTTAATTGATATAGTAAGTGTAACTTAAAAGGGCATCTTTCATTTAACTACAAACTTGTGTCGTGGATATACACCTGTATACTATGCCCATACTTCAACTTTGGTTTATTGTTGGAAAATATCCATTATAAATTCTTTGAGACAACTTTTGATAAATTTTATAAGTTGAAACTGAAACTTCAGTGTTTTTAGCGCTGATGATATATTTATCTACCTTCTTGCTATAGGAAGAAATCTGGTACTTCACCATGAGCGCTAATTGTAATGAACAATATTAATTGCTAATAAACCATTTTAGTAAGCTATATATAGCTCTAAAAAAGTGTCTTCATCTATTTGTACTATTTGTATAGCATGAGATGCCAATTTCTAATCCAAAGCTGATAAATCAAAATTAGGACAAATTTTTTCCATTGTGTGATTCTATTATTCCAAATGAACAAAAGATTTACAATCTATCTTGGTAAAATTTACTTGGAAATGTGCAGTTAATTAGTTGGGATTTATGGTTCTATTTCTAAATTGTCATTGTTGTGGCTAGACTCATATAAAGGATTTGATTTGTCCAATTGTTGGTAGATAAAATTAACTGTATTAACATATGAGTGACCTAGCTGTATCTTCAAAGAGTGTGCGTAAAAGTAAATAAACTTGGACTTGAACCAAAAAATCACTGTAAAGAGTCTGCTGCCTGATTACAAATTAAATGATTGAGATAGACATTAGAATTGAAGGGAATGAAAGGAATCTTGTTAGTTTAATGTAAGGGCCTTTTAGCATGGAGTTGGTTGAGATGGGTGTAATGTATTGTAGTGTAGCTGATTTATAAAGAGAGATTTCCATGCGAGGGTTGGTCCTATAGAAGGTTATACATGTAGCTAAAAAGGATAATGGGCAAGCGAGAATGATTACGTCTGTGTTCACTCGGTGGGCAATGAAGCCAAACAAATGAAATCACAGCATCCACACAGACAGTATTAATTAACTTATATGAACTGTATATAATAAACACTATATAATCATATACTTACTTCCATTATGATGATCAAATGTTTATATTTGTACAATTACATTGAAGGAGCATTATCACAGACCATATCTCAACAATGAACTTCATTCCAGTGTTGTGCACCATTCTACAAAAGTGTTAGTGAAGTGCAATAAAAATTTATTAATCCTTGTATGTCAAATCATGCTCGCCTAACTGGTTCAATATGAGAATTAAATTGTATGCATAGCTATCCAGTCTGCCTATGTAAAGTCAATTATAAATAGTGTCAAATACAAGGCTTCTGTCCTGAAATATTGTACCATCGATTTTAATTTATTTGTGTATTCATTAGTGGACTGTTGGTACACAGTTGGTTCTCAGAATACTTAACTATCGATTTATGATCTATTCATTTATTGTGTTTCTATATCTATTCAACGTAAATATATACACTAAGAATCGTTCATTACATATATACATTATTTAAATATTGGATTATTTGCTATTTTAAATAAATACATGGAGTTATTAGTATTAACAGTTCTACTAGCATTCATAAAAATTGTTCCAAAATTACTACTGAAATGAATAAATATTTACAGCATTCTGTTTGAAATTAAATTGCCTATTTAATTAATTGTGGTTTTGGTTTCAGCAATAACAAAAGTATACAGTAGTCCTTCTAACGAGTTCGCACCGTTCTGTACTCTAACATTGTTGATTTATGACTATGCAGCACTTATGTTAAACAGCTATTTATTTTTCATTTCTTCTGTAGTTCAATTCAAGGTGAGCAACTTCAGATAGGATAGCATCCACCACAAATTGGATTTAAACTATTATACATTACTTTACTATATAATTACTCATATTCATATTTAGTAGAAAATAAAAATTAAGAAACTAAATTCACTAATAACTTAATAAACTAACCAGTATGAGAATTGTAAAAACACGAATATTCAGTGTATTTTGTACAATGGGGTGGTTGACAATATATTCAGGATTCCAAAAATGTGCCACACAAGAAAATCGGGTAAGAACTTTAGACAGAATTCCAAGAGTTGTAAAGCAATTTTTACATGTATTTTGATAGTCATTAGAGATTTCCAAATTTAAAAGTACTGGGCCCTTAATATGTTATTAATATATTGGTACTTGTGTGTGAGATTGTGTATTATAAGTTGCGTTCGGTATATCGAAGATAGAACTTAAAGAACTTCGCCAGTTTGGTCGTCCCCGGCATGCAGCAGCTGTCTACAACACATTCACTATACTCCATTCGCTTCGCCGAGCGTCGAGGAAAGGCAATTAAAACCAATTAGCTACACAATACAAAATATCCAATTAGCGATGGCGTTTCATTGTTTCCATTGTATCCATTGTTTACAAGGATATGCTGTAACAGTAATACATTTGTTTGTACCCAGTACTACAAATTGGTGGAAATAAGAGTGGATTTTATTTTGATTAAAACGCCACAACTCATATTTAATAATGGAGAAATAAAATTCAAGCATCTAGATATAGATAGATTTTAGGTTTAGCAAGAGATTGATTTTCTTACTGATTTGCCTACTTCGGTACTAAGTGATGTGCAATTGTTTATATTCTCTCCATTCTCTCAGTCTTTAGGTACCTATATGACTATTTTTAAAGTTTTGGTGTAGAGTTCATTTTGGTGCAATCTTGAACTTTGCACAGAGAAATAAACTCTACCAAACGTGATTTGGCTCCGATGAAATCACCGAGCATGTCTATAAGGCTGAAACCTTTAATTGACATTTAACATTTCTAACTGTTAGGGCTTCAAAGAATTTGTGTTTGTGGATCACGCAGAAATAGAATTCTACTTAGCTCCTTGTTTATGCATTCGGTCATCAATTCCTAATCTACTTATCGACTATCGATAGTATGTGTTGTAAGTTGTATTCCTATTATGTAGTTATCACTGAAAATATTTCAGAAAAAGCTATTTCAATGACATTGTGCAATATAGCGTTTTCAGTCGCTATAAATGAAATGACAGTCTGGTTTGGAAAATGACAGCTTCATTTCCTATACGTCTGAATTTGCAGTCTGTAGTAATAATACTCATTTAGTTATCAAGCATAGTCTACCAGCAGTATAGGGGTAGTCGTAGTGGAAATGTGGGTAGAGACAATTGTTTGTCTCAAGTAGCAAAAGTATAGTTAATTTGGTACTCGACATGAAATAATGCTCTACTACTCATTACTACCACTTATAAACCTTCTTGGATCCAATATTACTATAAATAAGTAGAAAATGTTCTGAAATAATCGATTCTCAAATTAGAAATGAATATAATTAATATGATACTTAATATGGAATTTTCAATGAACATGGACAGTTCATGATGGAATACGAAATACGAATGTTGGGAAATGTTATGTTGGAAATTGCAATTTGGAAAATAATCATAATGGTCTAGATAGGACTTATATATATAAAAAGAGCTTGAGACAAGGTAGATTTAATATTTTCTTTAGCCTTTAGTCGTCACGTAAGTCGTCCCTGTGTATGTGTTAATACTTCGAATCCAATATACTTTAAAGTCTAAATAAACTGTATATAGCAAAATAAAGGGCAAATTCGTGAATATATATTATATACTTTTTTGGTATAAGATTTCTCTATATAGGATATTATATATATGTATAAAAGCAGTATCAGTGTTTAATAAATTGTCGTCACAATTTTTATAGTCATTTACATGCATGTAAGTTGTCCACAATGTTGTCCTTGTAATTTTCATGGAAGCAATCAATTTTTACAGTGGCAGGTTGAGCTGGGTTAAACACGACACAATGCGCTAAAGCTAAAGGTAGTATAGAGTAATCGATTAGCCGTAAGACTGTGAAACAAAGTGCGTACTTGAGCGAGGCATTCTATGCAGGTAAGAATTATGTAGCTATATATTTCTCCATAGAATTTAGTCAGAAGTGACCTATTACCTACATTTCTCCACCTGCAGTCATTAGATATTTATTGATTTCATTGGTGCTTATTTCTGCGGCTTCTATCCTGCCCTACCTGACCATTCTCATAAACCGTCCACCTTCTTAGATGACAATCTCAAATTGTCAACACGCCAATAATTGATGTCATAATTTCCGATAGATTAACATAATGTATTTAGCAAACTATTTTTACTATCTGCGTATGATTAATAGATCCGGTCACAACATTTATGTCGTGCTCAATAAATCTTGTTTACAAACACGCTTCTATCTAAGGGAATTTGGAATGTGATGCGAAGAAGGTGAGTTGAGTGGTATAAATAAACATCACAAAAGGCCACTCGTTACCACTTTCCAACCAATTTTAAGTTAGTGTACAGGTTGAGACATTCCAGTCCACAGTCAAATCAAATCTCCTGCGGGTCTTATTCATTTATACTGCCATATACACTATACAATACCAAATGCAGTGTCATTAGCAGTTAACCAACTCAGGATTTATATTGTTCCACTACATTTCTCATTCTCTCATTGAAACAGGTATGGCTCTTTACTACTTTATTTAATTCTTTTAAAACAATATCAATTACCCTAATTAATTAAGGTTTTACTTGAGAGAAAAGTTTGTTATTGCTTTAACTTTTGTCAAGTTTTTTAATTAAGCATTTACTATTTATGTCTCGCGTAGGTATATTTCGATTATTATTAGAAGTACCATGACCAGTTTTCCTATTTTTTTAGACCAATGGAACATCAAAAGGTAGCTTTGGTGTTGGCTACCTTATTCCTCCTAATCGTGTCTTTGCCATCCGGTTTGTGTTCAGAAAATGATATCGGAGCTAGTAGCATGGACGGAACGGAGAACCGGAGGATGAATAGAAATGATCACGGTGGCGACAACGAATCTGGGAAAAACTCCGCACAAGGCCATTTCCTGTCTTGTCGATCAATACTACTCCCCATTTTTGCATTTTCAACTATAAAAATATTTCTACTTCGCTAGTTCACTTTTCTTAGAGTCAAGAATTGATAGCATTTATTTAGGATAAAATTAAGGTTGACCTACCAAATACTGCAATGTTGCAATAGTTCGTCAAAACGTGTAGCTAAAATAATTGTACATTAATTTAAGCCTGTATGCTCAATATGTTAAAATCCCCATTTAGTCTAATCTCGTTGATACTTGCTAAATTGTAAGCATCGTTCAATTTTCACAACGCATTCTAAAGTTGCAAATAATTTTGTACATTGATTTAGCTACATTTTAATTTTATGTGTAAATAAAACAAATAATATTTTCAATTATGAAACTCAATAAAGTTCTGTAGCCTGCTCCAATTTTATATTAACGAATTTCTTTAGTCATAGTTTTTCTCATTTTTATCTAGAAATTGCTACATTCCGCAATTGATATCCCGAATTGAATCTCAGCATCGACTTTATTAAACGCTGAAGCTAGCTACTTATGTTTCATAGCCTTGTTTATGATAAGTACAACCGTATAAGGCCTGACTCCATTGCGAGTTGAATCGGTTCATGGCTCCAAAGTATTTAATGTTTAATAAGTCTAAGCTAATGCAGACGCCTAGACGCATTAAAAAAGCATTGAATTTTACAAGGAAATGAACTATAGAATTTAAACCTCATGATCGTCCGAAAACCGATTCTTATAGGTATTATTATTAGCTATTTAGTTTTCAAGCTGAACTCTTAAGCCAGCAATACTACTACAGGCTTCTCTGTGGTGCTGGCATATTCATTATACATAGTTCAATCTTAATGAGTACAATGAAAGTAGCATACAAATCAAAGTAACCTAAACAAGCTAACAACTTCAAATCAATAAACGCCTAAAAATAATGCTCGGTCGATAAAATTAACTAACGACATTTCAGAATACCCCATTTCAAAGCATTTCCCAGCATTGACAATGCAACATCGGTGACTACAAGATGGACTGCTAGTGTTAACTACAAGTCCTATCCCATTATTCGTTATTTGTCCTTTAAATTCTAATAATAAAATATATCCCATGTAAACTTGCGAGATGGGAATGGGAATATCCTACTTAATCAGATTTGGACATACTAATAAAATTACTGCACTAAATCCACCCATTTCGATTGATGTCTACATTTTTATGTGTTTGAATAAACGTTAGGAAATCCTGCTTCAGGAAAAGATTCTTAATATTTATTTTTGCTGTTTAAAGGCACAAACACTGATGCAAATATATTTTATATTTTGCGTATGAGCATTTAACCATATAAGATACCTAAACTTTACATACTTCATCTAAGACTTAATATGTGCAGGCAATTATATTATACAGGGTATCTGCGAAACATGTACAACTTTTCAAAATTAATATATATCTGAAAAGTTATTTCGGGGATACCCTGTACATTAATCTAGTTGAATATTCATTACATTTTAATTGTTACTGATAATATCAAATTGATAGTGTTATTGAAGACGATTTGCATGAATGTGATGGTAGTTTGTCCCCTAATGACAAACCAATGAAAGAAAGCTGGTCCAAACGGTCTGCATACCTTTAGTCTCCGTGATATGTATTGATTTGTGACGACTCTACTCCATTTAGGCTCAAAAAGAGCTGATTGATCAGCAATTTTTCCCAGACTGGCGACAAACAATTTTTCCAAGATGCAGCACAAGGCAGATAATGTTGGTAAATAAATGTAGATTACAAATGGGATATATCTAGCTAATTTAACAGCGCTGAAAGTGCAAAGCATGTGGATGACATTAAAAGCAATTAGACCAGCTCCCAAAGCATTTGATGAGATTTGGTTGAATCTTTGATTAATCAACATGATTGACTGGTAGAAATGGATGGCCATTTCAACATTTTCATTTGGATTTAATTCATCGGATCCAGACCCAGTGCACGTCCGAATACAAACTGACATATAATGCAGAGAGCGATGAGGAATGACCCGATATAAAAAAATGGAGCAATTTTTGAGAAATTCCTTGCAATTCTTAGTTGTTCTTCATTTCCAACTTTACGCCCAATTTTGCTGCCTGGAAAATATTAAAAAAATATGTTTCAAGAAAGAAAACTAGAATTAGAAAATGAAACGAGTGGTACTGGTATTTACCATAAAATGTCTTCGAAAATTCGATACAGGTATTCACCCAGGCCATTATTTCGGGTCCTCGTGTAAGAAGGATGAAATCCAGCATATTAATTACGATAATGAAAGTGTAGTACTGAAGATAGATCACAATTTTGTGAGTTTGGAATGTGGGATCTGGATTGAAAAGTTCTTTTAGCAGTCTGAAGGACGAATAGAGGAACTGCAGGAATATCAGCCAATAGATGAAAATCCAGACAAAGAATTGTAATCTTGACTCACACCATTGCAAAGTGTTTTTCTTCTTATTCCAAGAAAATGGAGATGACTTTAGGAAACCTGTCAGTTTGAAAAATCGATCCATTTCTTTGAAATAAACTCCATAAAATGTTTCCTGTGAATTTTGCCTAGAATTTCCAGCTCCCATTTTGGTTTAGCTTTTACCTCGGCACTCAGTTATCAAGTTAAATTCTAAATATACTGATATGAAGAATAGCAGCAAAATTCATACCTCAGAAAAAATAATTAAGTATATGGAATATTTTCATACATACATAGCACAAGTTTGGTAAAAGTTATTCCGCAAAAATTGGAGTATAGTGGACTGAATAATTTAAGCAGTTTATTTTAAGTATGGTTAGGTATAATAGCACTAAGTTGTGGTAAAAATTATGGGCAGATAGTAAGGTTTAATGCATAGATTAAACTTTCACAAGCAAGACGTTTAGTTTATGGGTTTAAGGTAGGGTTAGTAATTAGCCATCAATTTAGCAGTTATCATCGTACCGTACCTTACTATGATTTAGAAAAATGTACAGATAGTTGACCAAATTATAAATTTTATATATAATTATATATATATATAATTTATAATATTTAAGACCTATAAATGGATTTCTAGGATGTGGTTTTATTTTTCTTAAATGAAAGTATGGTAAGTTTTAATTATCTGATTATTCAAGTTTCTTTCAAACTTCTAACCCCTCCTTAATAATAACATTAAAGGTTTGAACATCGCACAAAGTTTATTGTGATGATGAAAAGATTTTAGCAGAAACTCCCCCAACAACATTTACCTGACGCTACTTTTAAACAAATTGGAATTCTACTTACGATGACATTCATATCCATAAGTACCTACTTTGTTCGGGCGTTTATAATCGATATAATAGGTCCTAATATTGTAAGAAAGATAATGTGAATACCTGTATTCACATTAGAATGACTCTTCCTAATTCTTTCCTTATTTCCTATACGCACATGTAGTTTAATGGTTAGAATACTTGCCCGGATTGCGAGAGGTGCTAGCTTCGATACTAGCCGTGTGTGATAACTTTTTAGTCCTATTCGTCCTCATTTGACTACCTTACCTATCCATCTATTCAAAATTATCCCTAATCATTCCTATCTCTGAGTCTACATCCATAGTGGAGATGCTTGTACTTTTATAAGATGCGTGGGTTTATTGTGTATCTCATATCCAGTAGTGGATAGTGCTCTACACCTTTCCCTATACTTCTCATTGCCAAGCTATACATGAGCACTTGCAGCCTGTGCATAAGCCTCCCAGTCAGCAGCACACTGTATTGTCGTAAGACTCATACAGCAAAAAGCATATGTGGGACTAAGGGAATCAAACCCGTATATCCCATTATAAGTAGCCGAGAGAGCGAAGGGCATGTAAGAAAGATAATGTGAATACCTGTATTCACATTAGAATGACTCTTCCTAATTCTTTCCTTATTTCCTATACGCACATGTAGTTTAATGGTTAGAATACTTGCCCGGATTGCGAGAGGTGCTAGCTTCGATACTAGCCGTGTGTGATAACTTTTTAGTCCTATTCGTCCTTATTTGACTACCTTTCTTACCAATCTATTCAAAATTATCCCTAATCATTCCTATCTCTGAGTCTACATCCATAGTGGAGATGCTTGTACTTTTATAATATATTGACAATAGACACATATAACGTACAAGCAAGAAACTTGCAACTAAACGAATAAATCTATGAAAAACCTTTATAAAATCTTTAAATATTTTTTGTGCAGGTGCAGGTATCCAATTTCAAAATGTTAGCTTTACATCTCTTCCATTGACATACAAGAGTTACAACAAGATACACATGATAATGAATTTCGGCTGCTAGATGACCAATAAACGAAATATAAAACAGTTGTCAAACCAAATATTTTGTGATAAGTACGCATGGAAAATAAATAAAGCTACGTATCAATTATCATGAGAGTCTTGCTAAACTTCTTCAAGGACTGCTATTACTTTGTTCAAACTTCTTGTTTCTCTTGTGATGCTAGCAAGTCCATTATATTTCTTTGAATCAACTCTAAAACACTTTAACGATATGTCATGAATGTTCATCTAAGTAAGCAATAAGCCATAGCCGAACTAATAATTTCAAACTCAGTCAATTGACTGAATGCATAAAAATAAAGCTTGGTCGATATAATGGCATAGCAGAATGAACAACATTCAAAGCATTTCTGAACATGCATGACACTTCGTCATTAGGGTTCTGTTGTACTTTAATCGTGCTAAGTTTCCTCCTGTTTCAGCAGTTGATGACATAAAAGATGTTTTCGTTCGTTTCTTGCTTAGGTGGGCTGTATAACTTCACGTCCTGCTCTGACCCATTATTATTGTTCTGTGAGTTGGAACTACAGATACTGATGAAATTGCATATTCACAAAAACAAATACTAAGTAACCTACTTCAAAATGGGAGCTAGTACACATTTAGTTAACATACGTATTACAGATATATAACTGCAGACCTAGACCATACAAGAAATATGAAATTACTAGTAAATAGGTGTCGAAAACATTATTTAAGCCTAACTGGTTAAAATAAAATCAATGCACAATATACGGTCAATTCTGTGTTATTTATTGTCAGAATGAATAGTGTTAATACAAACATCAGATAACAACAACCTTAACTATAAGGACATTTTAATGGGCATAACTATTAACTTTAGTGAGTATATACGACGAAACTCAGAGAGAAAAACTCTCCAAAGTTTTGGATATTAGAGACTACAGAAATTGAAAAACTGGAGTTATCCATGAAATAATCTGTTCTATATCTAAGTCAATAATTCATCTCCACTACCGTTTTCAACCGCGTAGTACAATAAAAGAAATAAGCAAAATTATAGCCTGCTCTAGTTATATTTTATTTTGTTTTGACGTTTGAAAACCTTATGCCACATAAAAGTGCAAAATCGAAACCTATCTTCATACTACACTATAAGCCAAGCATAAACATATGCATGTATGTGTTTCAGTTTATATAGGAGCTTGCTATATTATTATGCAGTGTTGTGCTACGTTCTGATATTATATGTAACTTGAGTCAATGTCAGCAAATCCTGCAGGGCAAACAACTCTTTTTATTCATATCATATCATAATGAATTGTGTAGGCGGAGACATGCACATGCCTACTTTACATAAGTATATCATAACATACTCAATTCAACACTTTTGTAAGTCAAAGCTCATATTATTCAAAAATATTCTTTTATTTGGTATAGCTAAATATTAATTTCACTTATTGAGTAGCTCTAGCTGAAGGTTAAAGCTTAACACTTGCCGAGCCACAGAAACTCGGATTCAGTATAGTACATTGACATTCACACAGATTGTAATTGACATTTAGAGAATTATACAGTATTGCATTGATGGATGTTACATGCATCTATGATGTGTCTCATACTAAAACACATGTAGGTATACACAGGAAGATATTATCTAAACGCCTATGTCTAACCAATGCATATAACTTCCGTTATTGTTACGTCACTACCATGTGCAGTATAATTGTCTGTAAACGTACAATAGACAGCCTCCTACACTAAAAATAAATGTATTATTCCATGAGGAACTAATTATAAGTTAGTTATTAGTCCCATAATAGAGTTCGTTTGTTTTACTGTACTAATTTACCAAAGCTGTAACATCATCAGTACATAAAAGTGCAATAAAAGATACTGCGTTCTATAGCGTACAGTCCTGGGTATCAGCAACTATTTTTTACAATCCTTATCAGCTGAATTAATAAACAAACTTGAACATGACGACTACGCGTCTGATAAGCGGGCTCCATCATCTTCAGTTCATTTTGCTTCAGAGTTCAGATAGAGATTACTTTAGTTTCTCCTTCCATGACTTCATTAACATTTTGACAACCCATTCTAAAGCAAAGAATTGGTAGTACTTAAAATTCTTTTTTGTATTCGTACAGGATTTTAGTACTTTTACATATCATCTTTGTAATAACAAGAAGTGGCAGTGACTACTAAACAATGCAAAAGTTTCTATTGTATTTTCTTGTGACAGTTATTAGTGGTACAGTTTATGGCAGAATTGAACAGCCAATTAATGATGAAATGAAAAATACTATCGACGATCTTATAGTTGAAGTTATTGGAAATAAAACTGGACCAATTGAGAGAGGCTGGTCACAAACTGTGTTTTACCAGCCGAGACATATTCACATATCTTATGGAGGTATTCAATATCAAATAATATTTACTTACGATAAGGAATTAGTACCATTGCAATTATTACAATGTTTTTCCTTTGAAACTATACAGATGATCCAACAACAGAGATGTTTATAACATGGAGTACCCTACACAATCCAAATGGAACAATAGTGGAATATGGTGTTAATCGATTAGATGAATATTGGATGTCGGGTGTCTCAACAGTTTTCATAGATTCAGGAGTCTTACAAAACAAGCAATATATTCATCGTGTCCATCTTAGAAACTTAATCCCTAATCAACGATACTGTAATCTTTTTTTCAAACTTTATTCAGCTGTTAACTTAGCTTGTAACATTTTCAGTGCTAATATTTTTGTTTTAATTCAGTTTATCATTGCGGTTCGGATAAGGGCTGGTCGGAAATATTTTCCTTTAAAGCTATGCGAAATGGAACGGATTGGTCTCCCCATTTGGCAGTTTATGGTATTAAATTGGAATTAAAATCAAATTATTTAAAAAGAAAAATAATTTGCGTCTGCATCAACAATGGTCTATGTGATTTGTTCTTTAAATAACAATGTCATTTATTAAACAGGGGATTTAGGAAATGAGAACGCTCAATCCTTGACACGGTTGCAACGTGAAGTGCAACTCGGAGTTTATGATGCTGTTATACATGTGGGTGACTTTGCATATGACATGGACACGGTAATCCACTCAATTGCGTTAAGCCTTAATTTATTAATGATTGATTTGTATCAGAGTTTTTTTTTGTTTATCTAAACTTTGTCATTGTATTAATTAGACCATTTTTTCTGGATACTCCTATATTATGTAAACATTATATTCATTATTGTGGTACACCAAATTGTGGTGTATCATAATTAATGGATGTTGCATGTGTTGAATTTGACATTGCTAATAATATTTGCATTTAATTTAGGATAATGGGTTAGTTGGAGACGCTTTCATGGAACAAATCCAACCAATCGCAGCATATTTGCCCTACATGACATGTCCAGGCAATCACGAGTGGAGAAAGTATGTTTTGTGATAATTTTATGTAACATTGAGATTTTTCCTTGGTTGAGGTCTAGTCGAAGATAATAATTATTATTATTCCACTTTATTTAGCAATTTTAGCCACTACAAAAATCGTTTCACGATGCCTGGAGAATTTGAATCTATGCTATACAGTTTCAACATGGGTCCCATTCATTTTATAAGCTTCTCCACAGAATTTTACTATTTTCTTCAGTACGGCATGAAACCTTTATTGAAACAATATGAATGGATAGAAAATGATCTGAAGGTGTGTTTGATATAGAAAATCTTTGATCATGATATTTCTAACACTTCATTATAAAATTCCAAATGAATTTTTTAGGAAGCAACAAAACCGGAAAACAGAGCAGAAAGACCATGGATAATTACTTATGGTCATAGACCAATGTATTGCTCAAATAACAACACAGATGACTGTACTAAACATGAAACACTCGTAAGAGTTGGTGTTCCTTATCTTCATTGGTAAGCACATTACGCAATAGATCTGACTATTTATCATGAGAAAAGGCAAACAATGTGATTTACTATCAAAATATCTTATTTGTATTTATTAACTGATTTTAAAATGCCAGGTTTGGTTTAGAAGATATGTTTATGAAATATGGGGTTGACCTATCCATTTGGGCACATGAACATTCCTACGAAAGAATGTTCCCATTGTATAATCGAAAAGTTTATAATGGTAGTGATGAAGAACCATATAAAAATCCAAGAGGCTTAGTACACGTTACCACTGGAAGTGCAGTAAGTAAATATTTAGTATTTTTCATCTTTTACAATCCATTTAAATACCAGCAATGGGCATCAATCTATAGATAAAGTATCCTTACGTTAAATTAAAATTTAATTTGTTAATACTAGGGATGCCATGAAAGACATGACGAGTTTTTGGACTATGTCCCTCCGTGGACAGCTTTCCGTAGTACTGACTACGGCTACAGTAGACTGAAACCTATTAATCGCACCCATTTATACATGGAACAAGTCTCAGACGATCAGGTACGTTAATCCTTCATTTATTTTCCAGTAATATTCATAGTAAATACTAATAGCATGTAAAATATCTTCTGATGCTGAAGTAATTTTCGTGCATTACACAATGTCCTAATGTTCTTTCCTTTTTCATAGGATGGCCTGGTCATTGACTCTTTTCATATTGTGAGAGAGGAGCACAAGCCTTATCCATTCCCGGATATCCCACAAGAAGATTAATTTAAAAATGTGACATTATTCCTCGTTAATTATATCATTTGTATAAAAACTTAGGACTAATTATCAGCATATATTTTAAATATTATGGTACCTACAGTACTAGTTCCTAATTAACTAGTAGCAGTCAAAAATGTATTGCATTTTGTAATCCAGCTCCAGCATTCACCCATTTCAGATGTGAAAAACGAGCTTTCTAAATATTTTAATACCTGTTCAATTGTTCATAGCTGACTTATAGTTAACAGCGAAAGCAACCATACATATCGTACACCAATAAAACGTTACGCTTAATATATTTGTTATACCCGTCTCTATTCTCTAGGTTAAAGTTATGCATGCATATTAATGTGGAGTGGGGCATTTTTGAGAAATGAGTTTAAAAGTGTATTTAGTGCACTTTTAAACTAAGCACGTCTTTTGCTTTTGATATTCACCGACAATATCATTTTTATCCAACTTGGCTAAAATACATAATCAGATCAAGCATAAGATAAGTCAATTTTATTAGCTCTTGTTGAGCTCTTGTGGTGTGGGTGACCAATAAACCAAGTACTTTCAAGACTCCACTTCTACTCCACTTCCATGCCATGCCAAAATTGTATTTATTCTATTTTCCTTGGTTATGATTATAATAGTCAAGTGATCTTTCAGACTTTTCCATCCTCGGATGTTTGTTAATGGATTAAAGTTTAAGACTCTCGAGGATAACATTTTGAATGTTTATTCAACTAATGGTCAAGCTTTCGACAACTCTCCGTTGTCTTCATCAGGACAATTATCTTTCAAAAAAATTAAAAACTCATATTATGAATAAACGTGACAGATGAACTTATTGTTCAGTTTGATTACATTGTAAATAATAATATTGTTATTCCGATGTTGGTCACGTTGCTACTGGAAATATTATGTTAGTTGAAGTATGGGGATAGAAGAGATGACCAAATTTTGTTGATTTTTAATCCTGTATCTAAATTCATACTGGTTTTGCAATTTTGAATGTACAGGCCCTCTTTCAACTTCCTCTGTTGGTATCTTGGTTCTTTTTCAAGAATTTTCGAATTTTTCGTATCTATCCTGTGTGAAGGATTCTCTGCAAAATGTAATGCAACTGCTGATGTTTCTACACGCATATGCTTTATGTCCGCTAAATGTTCTTTTAACCTAATCTTGTAGTCTCTTTCAGTTTCTCCAATGTAGCAAAGTTGACAATCATTACAGGGAATGATGTAAATTCCGGATTCGATTGAAGCTTTCTTGTCTTTTTGATTACAGATTAGATTTTGTAGTTTATGACCCGTAAGATATCCAAAATTCAAATCTATAAATCCTTTCATGAGTCTTACTATTTCGTAAGTACTATCTCCTAAGAATGGTAGAATTAGTCTTGGTGTACTCTTATCTTTGTTTGGTTGTATGTTTCGTAAGTATTGAATTCTTTTGTTGATTAGCCTTTTGGGATAATTGTTATTAATCAAAACATCAGTAATGAAATTGAGCTCTTCTTGTAAAAATTCTTCACTGCAAATTTTTAGGGCTCTAGTTACAAGTGAATCTATCACTCCAGTAGTCACAAAACTTCAGTGATAGATTCACTTGTAACTAGAGCCCTAAAAATTTGCAGTGAAGAATTTTTACAAGAAGAGCTCAATTTCATTACTGATGTTTTGATTAATAACAATTATCCCAAAAGGCTAATCAACAAAAGAATTCAATACTTACGAAACATACAACCAAACAAAGATAAGAGTACACCAAGACTAATTCTACCATTCTTAGGAGATAGTACTTACGAAATAGTAAGACTCATGAAAGGATTTATAGATTTGAATTTTGGATATCTTACGGGTCATAAACTACAAAATCTAATCTGTAATCAAAAAGACAAGAAAGCTTCAATCGAATCCGGAATTTACATCATTCCCTGTAATGATTGTCAACTTTGCTACATTGGAGAAACTGAAAGAGACTACAAGATTAGGTTAAAAGAACATTTAGCGGACATAAAGCATATGCGTGTAGAAACATCAGCAGTTGCATTACATTTTGCAGAGAATCCTTCACACAGGATAGATACGAAAATTCGAAAATTCTTGAAAAAGAACCAAGATACCAACAGAGGAAGTTGAAAGAGGGCCTGTACATTCAAAATTGCAAAACCAGTATGAATTTAGATACAGGATTAAAAATCAACAAAATTTGGTCATCTCATCTATCCCCATACTTCAACTAACATAATATTTCCAGTAGCAACGTGACCAACATCGGAATAACAATATTATTATTTACAATGTAATCAAACTGAACAATAAGTTCATCTGTCACGTTTATTCATAATATGAGTTTTTAATTTTTTTGAAAGATAATTGTCCTGATGAAGACAACGGAGAGTTGTCGAAAGCTTGACCATTAGTTGAATAAACATTCAAAATGTTATCCTCGAGAGTCTTAAACTTTAATCCATTAATTATAATAGTCATTACCATAGTACTGAAATCTGGATAACAAAGGAGCTTTAACTGGTTGGGGTATCCGTTGGTCTTTCCTTGGATAACAGAAAGCTATAGAGGAACGACGAGGAAAAATATTACAAATACAAGAACTGAGGAAGAACACAAACTTACTACAAGAAAAATTGAAATTATTTAGAATTTTTCGTTCTGTTGGAGATTGGAGAGCATTTTAGTGAAAGCTCAAATTGAAATCACAACTCTTTCACAATTATATTGTCAACTGGTTATTTTCGTCGTCCACTGATCAGTTGTTTTTAATACTTAATAGTCTGTTGTTTCGCTTCCTAGCTGATACACAATGCCAGACGGGGAAGAAGTTCAAGCTCAACACAACACGTTTAACTTCTTTAATTCCCTGTTCAAATCTGGAAGCAAGCACTTTGTGTACAAACTAAAAAAGATACAACTTCCTTTCCTGATTGTGGCTTTGTCCAGAGTTGCTTTGTACTGGGAATTTTTATTCTGTGGAATTACTCTTTCGACATTTGTTTTGATATCATATGCAGCATTTTTTGCCTACTATGAAGAAACATTGTGGGAGATCGTATTTTATGCAGATGTTGTCTTCTCCATTGATGTAATGATTCGACTAGCTGTAGAATTATGGAGGCAACAAACCCAGAAGAAACTAGTTATTTTTACAACACCTTACACAATGGTACAATTTATTTTGGATTCCGTGGCCATGATACCATCTCATCAAGTATATATTTGGATTGTTGGAACGAAAACTCTTCATCAACTTTCCTTGATAGACTTCTGCAGATTTAACCGTTTTCTTCGGCTAATTCGAACGTACGAGTTTTTTGAGTTTCTGAAAGAAGAAAAGCGAGCGAATGAGAAAATGGTTTTCATTTTCAGTTTTACGATCCTCTACTTGGGCTTCATCCACGTCGTTTCATGTGCGCTTTTCTGGTTTGTCAATGTATCTCCGCTGATGTTTCTTTTGCACCAGGACAAACATTTATTAGATGATGCATGGATAGCTGATTTCCAAAAGAAGAAACTACACTACGGGGACGAGCCTGTGGATTTGTATATTATATCAACACATTTTTCAGTAGCACTGGTCACGACAGTCGGGTATGGGGACTTGTTTGCCGCCAATGAAAAGGAAATGTGTCTCTGCATTATTGTCATGCTGGTCGGAGCTATTTTATTGTCTGGGTATTTCACTAGTCAACTGACTAATTTTGAACTGGAGACGGATGGCGCCAGATTCGATTTATTTTTCCGACTATCAGGAATTAAAAAGTTGCTTGTGGAAGTAGAAACGCTTCCTTTTTACAACAAAAGAGTGGAAGAATATTACAAATACCTATGGACATACCGAGAAGGTGTCGACAAAGTAGCTTTTCAAAGTCAGCTACCAATGGCTTTCCAGGAAGATCTTCAGTATGACATTTGCCAAGAGATGTTCGATAAATCCTTTTTGATGCATGGCTTAGACGAAGCTTTTCTGCGGGCTGTATCAAAAATTGTTCATGTGGCTCTTTACAATCCTGAGATGTTATTGTGTCGATACGGAAGCTACGCAAATAAAATGTTTTATATCTTACAAGGAGAGTGTATTGCGGTATCTAAGTATGATATGAACAAGCCAGCGGGCATCCTTCGGGCAGGGTTTCTAATAGGAGAAGGTAACTTGTTTTTCAGCTACCCCTACACAACTTCGGTGGAAACACGAACATGCTGCCAATTTCTTATTTTGGAAAAAGAAGAACTTATGAAATTGTTTGACCAATTTGAAGACGAATTATCCATTCTGCGATCAAGAGCACAGCAAAAATCACGTGATATGTACAAATACTATCGAAAAGCTGGTGAAGATGCGATATCTTGGGTTGAGGCTAAAGATGACTTGGAAGAAATCGATAATGAAAACCCTCTTGATCAGTTTTTAGTCATGAGGTGGGGCGACGGTCTATGCTCACTTGTCACCGAAGATGTAATTGACGACACTCAAGAAGCGGTTATATTTGAAAGACTCTGCAGTGACAACGGCGTTCAGAAAAATCATTTGACCCCGTACATGACTTGCGTAGTACCGGAAATAATGGTTTCAGAAATGGAGTTTGTAAAGTATTGGAACACTCTGATCATGATGTGTGCTTTGGTGTATGCATTCGTTGGTAAGATCTTATTTCGGAATTTTTTATAATGTTTGGAGAAAGTTTTTCTCGTCATCGTACTGGGAGAAAGTTTTTCTCGTCATCGCACTGGGAGAAAGTTTTTCTCGTCATCGTACTGGGAGAAAGTTTTTCTCGTCATCGCACTGGGAGAAAAAAGTACTGAAAATGGGGATCAGCTTTCTCTCCCGACAAGACTAAAAGGCCCGGTCGTAGTCGTAGGGTGGGGCACCCCACTCTGAGATGGGGCCTTTAAATGTGGCCGCTTTCTCTCACATTTGTCCATCAGCGTAGGGCATTTGAAATTAAGAGGCTTAATAGAAGCTTAGGCATATGCATAATATAGAAGCTCAGCCATGCCAAAAATACGAGTTTTTGGGGAGAGCTGAAAATTTATGTGCTAAAAAGCATTTTTTTTGTATAAAATGACTCAAAAATGCATGTTGTGATAAAGAATGGAGCTCAACTCGCAGGGACTAAAAATCATTAACTCTACAGTGTACACCCCAATAATGCGCATATTCACTTTCATTTCATACAGTTTAATGTTCCAATCCCAAAAAATTGAAAAATCAAACTTTAGAATTTTAATGAATTGCAGGACCCTATTGTTTAAGTTTTGGGGAATCGACGGAACTGGAAAAAACGTTGTGTATTCACGAACAGTGGTTTGAAGTACCGAACGCATTACTATTCTTGGCTGATATATTTGTTGAAATAATAGCAGCCTGTCCTGTTTATGGTTTCTATTACAAGTTTCGAGACGGACTTCGGTTGAAAAAAACTGAGCCAATGTTCTATTTTGACTTGTTGGCTGGCATTCCTTTCGAAATCCTTTATACCAAAAAGAACACGAATAGCCAAGATCCTGTGCATGAGATTAACGCATTTTGTAAGTCTATGAAGTTGTGGAAAGTAGTTCGTTACTTGCACTATCTCGACAATGAAAATCCAATAAAGTTGTTTTGGTTTCGGCTGGGACAAACTTGTCTGATTCTCCTTTACGGAATACATTTCATTGCCTGTATTTTCTTCACTGCTGCATGTCCAACGGGGGACAGTGGAATAGAATGTCGAAAAAATACTTGGCTTGGATCTTATGCTATTTCAAATGTAGTTAATAATGAACCTATTGCTCTTGAAAACACTGTGGAATATTTAGCAACGGATCGTCCTTACCTCATGGCATTTTTCTTTTCCTCTGCTACTTTAACAAGCGTAGGATTTGGAAATTTCAGTCCTCAAAATAAAACGTTAATATTTTTACATTTTTTCAAAACCCAAAAGTTCAAAGAACATTAAGCATTATTGAATGGAGATAAGGATTATTTTTGATTTGAGTATTTTTTCTAGGGAAATGATCTGGGCGTGTATATTTCAACTTATTGGATTCTTTTTGATTGGTTACTACACTTCCGTCCTCACCTCGGCTCTGTCTTGCGGCGTGAGACCGGAATTGGCATTTCAACAGAAGCTTGTGAGCATTCAACAATTTATGAGACATCATCATTTAAAGGAATCACTGCAAGATCGGATAGTTGAGCACTATTATCTCCAACATCAATTTCGGGGTGGCAGTGAGTGAAAACATTTTTAACCAATCAATTTTAACTGAAAGCAATAAAATTATAATATTGTTTATCCTGGTCATTAGTTAATATTCCACATGGATTTGTCCACTTCATGTACGACGCACCCGATTTTCTTAAAAAAGATGTATTGTATATGGAGGTTCACAAGTTACTAGAAGGAATACCAATTTTTACAGTAATCTACTATCTTTTAAACGTACCTTATTTTATAACTTCTATTGATCTATTCATAACCATTTAAATTGCAATTTCTGTAGAAATGTGATGCAGAAGCAATTATTGCTATGTCTGCCAAAATGCAACGCTTCCTTGTCCCACCAAATATAACATTCATTCACAGGTTTGGGTTTAATAGCACTTTTATCAGTTTATTACACTCATGAAGGCAAATTAGAGATAATTTTGTGTAAACCATTTTTTTCGAGATGAGGGAAGATTTTATTCGAAACCTTTTAGGAAGGTTTTTTCACCGCAGAGTAGGTGGAGTTTTTAGGAAAATGCACCCTAAAGATAGTTAGGGATATAATATTATAGTAAGCGTTTTGGGTTATTCAGAAAACAGTACTAGACGAATTTAAAGCTCTTTTTCCAATTTAAAATAAGAAAACAAACACCTCTTTTGGCAAATCAATGGAAATTACTTATTTTATTTGAAAAATGGTTTATTAAAATCTTTTTCTTCTTCTGCCCTTTATGAGCCCTAGACAGAAACCTATTTACTTTCAGAAATGCTGAAAGTGTAAGCTAACCCAAAAGTTTTAAGGAAACACAGGTTATAAATACCTTATTTGGAATTTGTGTTGCATTAAAAATACTCGAAGTGGCGTTTTTTTATCATAGAGTTTAAAAGTCATAATAAAAGAGTGATTTTGGAAATTGTTTTCGGATTTGAAATTTCAATTGAATGTGATGAATTGAGTGAGTTTAGGCAGATTGGAGAAAGTTGAAATTTCTGAGTTCCTAAAAAGATCGTTTAAAAAAATCTTATTTTATTTAGTGTCCTAGTTTCATTTTATTGTTCATGTTCATGTTCTGCCGTGAAAAAGCGTTCTAGTGCGTCTATTAATTATTATAATTTTGTAACTTTTAGAGGAGAGGTTAGAAGAATTATGTATCTCATCAAGTATGGTTCTATCGGAGTAAGTTGAACAAAACTATTTTTCAAATTTCATTTCGTTGCGTCTATTAGTAATTTATTCAATTGTAGATCATAGATGATGAAACAAATCAGGCAATACAAATATTGGAATCCTCAGCCCATTTTGGAATTCGGGATATGTTGTTTGGAGAACCGTGTCATTTTACTATCAAGACATTGAGTCATTGTTGCCTTTATTCGATTACGCACGACCAAATGCGCGACGTATTTGCAGCCGACGAAGAACTTATTGAATTGATAGATGCCGAAAAAGAAGTCCTGAGCAAAAATATTGAAGAAATGACCCATCTGTATGCCATATTTGCAACTCATAGACATCAAAAGAAAGATGAGAAACCATATAAGATACCGTCTTGGGTGTGTGTGTCAAATGAAAAGCAAGATATGACTTACCAAGAATTCGAAAACACTTTAAGAGATTTTCCAATAAGCCGCTTTTTCAAGTAATGCCTTTTATTGTAATATTCGTTATGAAATCACTCGTGACCAATATACTATAATTCTTTCTTTTCATGCATTGATATTTTTCAGGTTTTTTTTGATGCACAGAGTTGTTCATCCCGTTGGCTCCTTTGCCAGTTTTTGGAGTTGGTAATAACTTTTATAATTACATTGATAGTCTCAATTAATGCATTACAATAATTCCATGCTCTCTTCAGCTTGATATCAGTTGTGGGATGCCTCACAATCATGTCTTTGATTTTGGAGACGTATATGTACATCAGGAATCCTTATTTCAGATTATTTCAAATATCTTTGGATCTCCTGTGTTACGCAGACATGTAAATTAAAATTTGATATTTTATGACTATAGTTTATCGTGAGTTTATGTAATATGTAACTGTGTATTTCATTACAGCTATTTAAAAATGCACTGGGCCTACTATAGTAAGTATACTACGAAATATGCATACACTTATGATTTTAATGTTTGAACAAGAGAAGTATTTATTAACATTGCAGTACCTGGTGGATGGATTTTGGTGACAAGTCCTATCATGACATTCCTTTGTTATATCATGCAAGGGTCGTTCTTTATGGATGTCATAGTTTGTACTCCATTTGAATTGTTTACTTTCATTACTGGTGAGACATCTTTCCTAGGCTATGGACCTGCTTGCTCAGTAAGATTTAGTACTAAATAAATGCATAAAAGTAGATATAGAGTGTGTGAAATAACTTTCTCCGTGTTAAGAAGACTTAGCTTGTCCATATGAAACTTTCACAAGTGAAAGCGTCATTTTGGACTAATAGTGAAAGTTTTGAGGCATTTCTTTTTACGCTCACGCGAGTTTTTCACTCAATTTACTCCTTTACTACTTAGTAGTTACTTTAATTTAGATCTTAGATTGACATAATATTATAGTCTACTTCCATGGATTGACCAAAAATAATTTTTTGACTTAACAGTGGTACTCAACTTTAAGATGGGGCAGATTCTTTCAACTAACGAGAATTGCAAACATTTTCAAAATCGCACATACCATATTTGAAGCTAGGAATTTAATTCTGTAATTCAGCACTTTCTTTTATATCCACTTCCTCCCCTGAAATTACAATATTGTTTTTACTATGTAAATATATGGAAAATCATTATCATTTTGTATCACCAGGTTAGTAGTATATGTTTCGGTGACATTATTGGTATGTACTATTGTTGCTGCCTACGCTGCCTATTTAGGATGTCCGTGGAGCATTGCAGATTATACGGAAGGAGAAGAATACAAACTGCCCATTTGTCTTGATGGTACTTGGGCTACTACAAAAATAGGTACTTAGTTCAAAGTAAGACAAAATATTCAACTTAGTAAAATGTAAATTTATAATATGGTTTCATTAAATCTGTTAAAGGAACGGGCGTTACTGCCAGTTTAGGAGCAAGATGGATTGCTGGTTTATACTATGTCAGTCAAGTTGTTCTTGTGATTGGATTTGGGGACATGATAACTCTTTCAACTTCTGAAATACTACTTTTAATTTTTATGTCCGTCTTTGGTGAGTCAAAAAAAGTCTAGAAGTCGTTTTCGATCTTAAAATATTTATTAATATTTTTGTTTTATTTTTAAAGGATTTATTTTCATGCGCTGTGTCATTGCTGATATAACTGCCGCTGAAGTGGACAATGACGAAATCCGTGCAAAATTTATTGAGCAACTGACTGTTCTCAAGCTTGTAATGACGAGAGAAAATCTGGATAAGAAATTGATGATGAGTGTGATGGATTATCTTAACCACAGTAATATTTTAATTAATGTTCTTTCATAGTTTACCGTTTGCTTTTCTCTCTATATTCTGATTGCTTTCAAATTCATTTAGCTTGGGAAAGAGCCAAAGGACTTTCTCCTCAGGTTCTATTTGCAGACCTCCATCCTGCCTTGGAATCAGATGTCTTTCGTGGACTCATTCGAGATCGACTATTTTCGGTTTTTGCAGTTTTTGTTTACAATCTAAGGATCTAAGCACAAAATTATTCAAATTAAACGCCAGCAATCATAATTTATGTTTCAGGTTCCGATCTTTTCCGACTTTCAACACAATATAGCCCGAGCTTTGTGTCAATACATGCATCAACTGTATTTTGTGAAAGGACAGCGAATAATGCGCTGCGACAACAGTATGTTCACCGAGCGTAATTAATATTTTATTTAAATAATTTAATGATTTATTTAATTATATCTGCCATTATGTGTTTATAGTGGAGTATGAGATGATAGTTATCGTGGAAGGTCGTGTTTGGATAACAGACAAAGATTTAAACTTTGTTTGTTCGTTAACATATGGAGAATCGTTTGGAGAATCGTCTCTCCTTTATGGTTAGATAGAACTAGCATTTTATATCTATATGTTTTAAATCCATGTTCAAACAATTTGTTCTTTAATTCAGGAACGCGGCGTGAATTCAATGCTATTGCTGCCTGCAATGTTGTAGTTTTTGTGCTAACATCCAATAATTTCCTGCTGATTAAGCAGCGCTACCCTGCTGTACAAGATTTATTCGAGTCAAAAATAAAAATGCCTACGAAGAAAGTTAAATTCGCTACTAAAAGTCATGAACCAAGAAGCAAAGCTCCTTCTGATTTATTTGTAAAGAAAGTACTGCTACGAAAGGATATGATATCGGCAAGCAGCGAACCAGCCCGTATTCGAGAAGCCGAGTTCGTCAAGAAAGAAACAGCTTTAATTTTCGATGCAGTAGCAACCAGGGAAAATCTGATTTCGGAACACCACGAAAACCTAATGATTCACGAAAGAATAATAGCAACTGTCGTAGGTTACATATACGGTTGTGGGAATCACGATGAAAATCTTCCATTTCTGTACTTCGCACGGAATCGTGTTGGCCGGTGTAATTTTGTAATTCATCCCAACTGCCAATTCATGAACTGGTTTTTATCAATCGTCTACTTACTCTGCTACTTCACACCAGCTATCGCGGTCTACGAAGTATGCTTCAGTATCGATTACCACAAAGATAGTAATGATTTCATCACAAACCTCATTAAGAAAGTGCCTCTCTACATTGAAAGCATTTTGATTGCCTACATATTTATTATGTTCTTCACTGCTGTGCAGACCGAGAGGGGTTATTATGTGAAAGATAACAAAAAAATTGCCCTAGCCTACCTAATATCTCTTACAGGCTTCTGGTTGGATTGTGTTGGCTCAATCCCTTATATAATTTGGTTTATATTAGATCTCTTACACGTTTTTGACGAAGGTATTGTCACTAATTTCTATGCCTCAAAAATTGGAAATTATTTCTCCCTGTTGAAAACGGTGAGATTATATCGTTTTTACCATCATCATCTGAGCAAAAAAGATGATCTATCAATTTCAACCTTCCGCTACAAAATGACCCTTTCAATTTCTTCATTTTGTCTGATGGTCCACGTTCTTGCCTGTGTTTTCTATGCAAATTCTCCTTGCTCTCAAGTTTATGATGAGAATGGTTACGTCGTTCTTCAGAATCCCTGCAAAAACCAAGATTCAGATGAACCCACTTGGACATTAATTTGTAAGTAAAGGTGAAAGGAATGTTATTGTAATAATACCATGAAAGTCTTCTAAGGTAAGAAATAATATTATACCGGTGGTCGATTAAGGGACCACAAAATATGTAATAATTCCGTAAATGGCGTAGAAGCGACAGTCATTAAAATTTTATAACAGTTTCAGATACAGCGTTTGGTGGCGGACTCTTGTGGGAGAATGATGACCAGATGAAACAATGGAGATGGTGGGTTCGAAGTGCATACTGGGTAACTACAAAACACATTCCTTAAAGTTACTTATCTATATCATTGTAATTGTAAAACTGAAAGTATATATTGTATAATAATTGTTTCTAAATCGTAGGTCGTAACTGTAATTTCGACTACAGGCTTTGGAGATATCACTGCTCAAAAAATATCTGAAATGGTCATTGCGATTGTTTGTATATTTTGTGGAGCTTTCGTCTTATCTATCATTTTAAGCCACTTCACATCTGGCATGGCCTCCATTACCAAATTTCATCGAGAATATCTCTATCAAGTTAAATTGCTTGTCGTAAGTTCTACTATTATTCAGAGATTTAAAAAGTGAAAAGCTTCACTTTTACTTTGTAAACAAATCCACTCTTTGTCGCCAAACGAAACTTTCACTCTACTTTCACCTGCACTGGGAGAGTAAACGAAAGTGAAAATTGTCTGTTCAAAATGCAGGGACAAATCTTGATATGGTGTTTAGGGGTGAAAAGATTTACTTAGCGAAAGTGCTATGCTTGGTTTCTTGTATGGAAAATGTTTTTTGTATGTAATTTTAAGGATTCATTTTAAAATTTTCTTTTAACTAACAGAAACATTTAAGGAATATAGGATTGTCTCAATATCGCCAAGATCAAGTTATGGCTTACTTTCTCATGGTAATTAGCTTTAAACGTCTCTACGCTTTCGAGTCCAATTACTGTAGTCGATTTAATAATTATTTCTGATATGTTATTGAAGGTTTGGGACCGTAGCCGAGGAATCCCTTACCATAAGGCTACCCAAAATCTTCCGATTACAATGCAAATAGAAGTTTGCTATTCACTGTACATCAATGTTTTGAAAGAAGTGAAAATGTTTCGTTGTGAAGATAACTACGTTTATCACTCACTTCTTCGGCAGATCAGTTTACGTCTAGTACATTCTTATTATATTCCTGGAGTTTGTATTGTTAAAGAAAGCGAAAAGGGATCGAGTCTGTTTATAGTTTACAAAGGTCAAGTATCAGGAACAACTCAATCTCAAGGCCTAGAGTGTCCAGATTTGAAGAAAGTTTACAGAGTGGGTCATGTTTTTGGTCGCTTTCCTGCATTGTTTCGAACTGCCAACTTAGAAGAGACATACAAAAAGTCATATCGAGCAGAAGAACCAACGGAAATCCTTGAATTGTCACAGGTGGACATTTTGCATTTGACTGATCACTTCCCCGCATTTTTTGACAACCTTGTGTCACTCATCAGACACCGCTATAGTAATGATGACGCTGGTGATTCCCAGCCCATTTTCGTTAAGACAACCAAGAAACGTGGAGGAATTTTTGATCTAACAGGATTTGATAGCATTACGAAACAGAAAGGAAAGAAACCTCCTCATATCTCTAACTTTCCTCCTGAGAAAACGCAAGACAGGCCGACTAGATTATCTACTAAAGACACTCCGAATCAATCAAACAAAGCTAACCAAGGCAAAAAATCTAACTGAGTATATATATAATATTTAAATTTATGTTTGTGGATGCCCAAGTACTTTTTTAACTATTTGTAAAGGAGTTTGTCTGTCTACTTTTGTAACTGTAATGAAGGCTGGTTTGTTGTAAAATAAGTGTTTAAATGTACTTTCTGTTACTAATAAATATGTTTAAAAAATTGGTTCTCTCAGTGCTTAGTTTTGTGTGGAAAATCTCACCGATTTTAAAGTGCTAGGTATTAATAAATGCCTTTTTTTAAATTTAATACTTGTCAGAGATACTATGGAATGTGCAAATTGTGTGAAATACTATTAATGAAAAACTATTGACGGAGACAAGTAACTTTCTCTGTTCTGAAGTTATACATATAATATGTTAAGTATGTCTTGTCTCAATCTGGAAGTGCAAATTGTATAGAACTAGTTGTATAGTTTACAGTTAGTGTCAAAGCAAACAGCAGTATACATTTACATTTCCAGTCTTAAGTAGTAAGTAAACTTCTGCTGCCCTGTCGTAATCTAAACCTACTGAATTAACTTTACCTTTATTTTACAGGGGAACATTCCATAACAATATGCAATCATGCAACCATTTCTTAATATCCCAATCTCAACATCTCGCATTATTGAGTCTGACTGAAAAGACTGAAGGGCACTGAAAAATAGATTTGACTGTACTCTCCGAGGGAACCCATTTTACCTATTATTGTAAATGAAGCACATTTTAATAATAACAGATTATAGTCCTTGAACAAGGATAGGTCCTTGAATAATAAAACTTGCTCGAATGATTTGATAACTTTTTCATTTTAAAGCGTGCCTTTATCAAAATAAAATATATTACAGTTAGGAATGATTATATGGCCTAAAATAAGGACTGTTAAAGACACGACAATGAATACAGCAATACAGCAAATACAACTGTATATCTTTTTGGCAATATTTTGTTATAAAATTTCCAGTATTGTTGCATTTGCCATAGGTAGTGAAATTGAAAATGAACGTAGAGACCAGATCAAAAGAAATACACCAGAAAGGCGGACAATGAACAATGTCTACCAACCTAGACATGTTCACATATCTTACGGAAGTAATATAAACTCATTTATTGTGGCCTTAATTTTTGTGCTCAACATAGATTATCAGAATATATTATGCATATAATAAATGATGAATCATAGATGATTCGACGGAGATGATTATTACATGGAGTACCCTGGATAATCCAAACGGATCTTTTGTGGAGTATGGGATTGCAAAATTTAATGAAATTAAGGTGCCTGCTTTGTCAACTCTTTTTGTAGATGGAGGAGTTCTACGAAAGAAACAATACATCCACAGGGTCTTCCTCAGAAACCTAACTTTGAATCAACGTTACTGTAATTCTTAATAACATCTAATCAATGGTGCTCTTTTTTCTGTGTTATTGTAACAACTTGTTTGTTTCGATTATTTGTATTGACTGCAGTTTATCTTTGTGGAAGCCCTGATGGATGGTCTGAAATATTTTTCTTCAACACTCTGAAAAACGGAACCAATTGGTCTCCCCATTTGGCCGTTTACGGTATGTTCAAATTACAGCGTAATGGACTGTACATATCTGTTAATTTCTAAGGTCAGCTTAGTACATCCGGCAGCAGTAAGTAATATGGATAATCTGGAATGCAAAAAGCCCCCTCATCGTACACTTTCACAAAAGAAAGTTTCAAAAATAACTTTCTAGGTTTTAATTAATTGTATCCAATCTTTGTTATCCAATAGGGGATTTAGGAACACAGAACGCTCAGACCTTGAAGCGGTTAGAACGCGAAGTTAAACTCGGAATTTACGATGCTATTGTACATGTTGGCGATTTTGCATATGATTTGGACACTGTAATATCACTCAGACTTAATTACGTATTATTTACAACTTTTTTATTAGTATCTATTTAATTGTATAAAACTTAAACTGTAAGCATTATTTAACCTAGAACAATGGATTAGTTGGAGATGCGTTCATGGAACAAATCCAACCAATTGCAGCTTTCTTGCCCTATATGACATGTCCAGGAAATCATGAATACTTTTAGTGAGCTTTCCGGACTCCTATATTTTATAAATCGGCTACATTATTTTTCCTGACCCAACAACCTTTTTTTCCGCACAGCAATTTTGCCCATCATTACACAAATCGGTTTCCAATGCCTGGAACACCCGACGCAATGTTTTACAGCTTCAATATGGGTCCTATTCATTTTATTAGCATCTCGACAGAATTTTATTATTTTCCTCAATATGGTATGTCACATTTGATTAACCAATATGAATGGATCCAGAAAGACCTCCAGGTGCGCTTGCAATTTGATTTTACAATAGCATAATTTTTGATTTTCTAAAATTATATTCCAATGAATTAAAGTTTGTGTGATGAATTCTAAAATATTTTAAACGAATTTATTTAGGAAGCAACGAAGCCCGAAAATAGAGCCCAAAGGCCATGGATAGTGACTTATGGTCACAGACCTATGTATTGTTCGAATAGCGATGTAGTAGGAGTAACAGATAACGATTGTATCACTCGTGAAACACGCATAAGAATTGGAATTACAGATCCAAGACTTCATCCACCTGTCCGGAGGTAATTAGCATTCCGGGTACTATAAAGACTTAATAGGGAGGTCATATAGGATTAATTGAGCTACCGTAGATAATTGATTATTATCTAACGGTACTTTCATTGTCGGTGAATTTTTAAAATTTATTTCCAAAATACGAAATGGGAATTGGATGAAAAAAATTTCTAACCTATTTTTTCAGTAGTTTAAAATGACTTAGGAGATATCAATTTCTGAAACGGATCCAGAACCAAATGAATTAATCGGAAATGGTTTTTGTACTGAATATTTAGGTATGGATTGGAGGATCTTTTCATGACATACGGAGTCGATCTATGCATTTGGGCACATGAACATTCATACGAAAGATCGTTTCCACTGTACAATTATACAATTTGCAACGGTACTGTTGTCGAGCCATATAAAAACCCACGTGGCTTAGTTCATGTTACTACAGGAAGTGCAGTAAGTAATTTTGGTCATTAAAACTTCGCAGTTTTTAAATTTATTTAGTATTATCTATTTCATTCTTACATTAGCGAATCAGTGCCAATGCCAACATTAAATGTAACTTAGGGGTGCGTAGAGGAACATGATCTATTTGCAAAATATATCCCTCCCTGGTCGGCTTTTCGTACTACGGATTATGGTTATAGTAAACTAAAGGCAATCAATAGCACACATTTATACATGGAACAAATATCTGAGAATAAGGTACATCGAGTGCAAATCAGCACAATTTGCTTATTTTATTAAATTTATTTTACATGGAGAGGGATTATCTTGTGAAATTGATTGTACGTAATTATTGTTTGATATATTACATCGGATTCAGTCAGTTCACAATCTATTTTGTATCTTATTATCATAGGATGGACACGTCATCGACTCTTTTCAAATCATCAGAGATGAACACAAGCCCTTTCCTTTTCCAGATAGACACTCTAAAAAACGGCGGTAACCTAATTTGTCACCGTTACAAAATGGGCTAATCTATTAACGTGAGGACCTTTTGGTAAAAAGTTACTAAGAAATGTATGGAAAAAGAATTTAGTAGGCAGCAGTAGGAACAGTATCATATTTTCGTCGCTGCGATTCTTCTGGATCATCTCGCATATTCTTCCAATGGCAAAATGTAAATGCAACAAGTAGCAACTGCAATTTAATTTAAACATACTTAGGTAAAATAATTTAACCGAAGCTATTACATTATGGTACAAAAACAAAAATACTTGCCTGCAAAGATCCAATAAAAATAGCAATTCCTGCAATCCAGCCAGCTCGTTTTTCGATAAACAGAGAAAATCGTTTGACGCATCCATCGCTGTAAACATTTCCGCTAATTTTATCTCTGCAGAAATCGGAAATGGGAAGACGATGTCTGTCGTAATCCTGATAATTCGATGCACCACAGCAGCCCACCTATTCGAGATTCATCTCATTTGTAGTACTACACGTGATCGATGATTCATACAATAATGCTACTTATGTAGAGTAAGGTATATAATTACTTTTTTTAGAAAATAGAACTGAAAAGGGAGAAGATCTATGATGAATTTAGTGAATCAAAATATGTTTTACCTTTTCTTGGACTTTTTGTAGAAGACGGTAAGAATTGTCGTTATAGTTTGAATCGAGAATGAGTTTATCGAAAGTTTTGAGAAGCCAGGGTTGTAGTTGTGATGTTTCTGTCCCATTGACCAAAATGTAGATTCCTCCAGCCAACTCCAAAATCAAAGCAACAAGTACGAGTATTGCTGACTAAAAATACAGTGCAATCATAATAAATTATTCATTGAAATTGAATATGTATCATTTACCTAGCAAAATTGCTTAATTAACTTATGTTCCTCAAATTGATGGTTATCCACTAATAAAATTAATGTGTGGGTCTCCTATATACAAAGAAAAACATGAAATTCTATATGCTATGCTATATTCTATATACATTGTCTTCTTTATCTATGGGAGTCTCCTTACTGGATTTTTAATTTTGATTTCTGTAATTTTCTATTTAAATCAGAATCTGATATATTTTTATGCAATTGAACTGTGACTAATGCTTTCGAAAATTTTAGAAAAAACTTACGGTTCCCAATAGACAAGGATTAGACGTGAGAGCACCGCAGCAGCCAAAAAAGGAAATGATGACGATGATAGCTCCGGCCGCCATGAGAATGTATAGACCATTCCAGTATTGATACATCCCCATCTCACGCACCCAATCCCGAACCTCATTTTCAACACGTAGCCAAATGGCCAAGGAAAATAGTAAAGCTCCCAAAATCTGTACATAAAATTTGGATACAGCTATTAATACAGATTCAATATAGCTATATATGACATTCTTTATGTATCAAGCAATAACTTTTATAGATTGAAAAATATATGTAACTAGAAAATACTTACACCACAAAGCACGTTGATTATTATGACAGAAAACATGAGACAGTTGTCACTAAGACCCTGACCCGATCCTCTTCCTTTACCCATTTTGATATTTAATTGTCAGTTCAATTCACCAAATTTTGCCACAAAATTGCAATGAAAAATGGTTAAATAGTGTTATAAATAACAGAGACACGTTTATATTTTTGGCTTAGTTCAGCCATGCACAACCAAAATGGAATAAACGAAACAATAAAAATGGCGAATGGGTGTTAGTCCTGGTTAGCTTTTGGTGAATATGCAGGCAATGCTTATCTTGCTGATTTAATGACTAACTGGGCCATTCATTTAATAAAACACTTTTTCTGGTATTTTTACAACATGGAGAGATTCAGTTTCGGCTTGACTGCTGTCCCAACAAAGTTCACTTGATTAGTACCCATACCTGCTGATAAGGATTATTTTTGTTTGCATATGGACATTTTATCTTTGGATGACTATGGCTTTAATCATTTTTGTGAGTTGCTAAAATTACAACCTTACTGACATCATGCAGTAATACTTTGTTCCTTTATTAGTCATCACACATTATTAGTCTCTAGCTTTAATATGCTCAAAAGTAACAAAAATAATTTTTATCCTCTGCCTGCATAGTAGTGTCCAACTCTATACTCTGTCTATGTACAGGGTCATCTCTTATGCAATTCCCCCTACCAAAATAAAATTGAGGACCTGGGGAAATTCGGAAAGTTGGAATACGGGCAGAATTTCTGAAAATTTTCTAAAAATTTTTTACCCAGTTTTTCTAAACCGATTTGCATGGTGTTAGCATCGGTTAGATTTGAAAACAGATTCTCTACAAGATGGTACTAGGTCATTTTAATAACTAGTCTGTGTTGGGCTGTGGTAGGGGGAATTATATAAGTGATGACCCTGTACAGGCCACAAATATTCAATGGTACAGATTTTATTTTGGCCTTCTATTTCATGGACCTCTTATTAGCGCAGATTAGACTATTTACTTAAATACTATTCGAAAGGATGATGGCTTCCGCAGGGGCAATAGCATCAAATAACTAAATAGGTTACAGAGGTTACAGTTATCTCCTGACAGGGGAGGTGGGTGAAAACCTGAAAACAGATGTACAATACTTCGGTTATATTCATCGCAAAATAGTGGGTAAATTCCTTATTGGAAAACAATACTACTAAACAGATTACAGTCTCTTCATGGCATGGAGGAGGAGGTGAAACTGACAATTAAAGTAACTTCAGTTCTGTTTATGTAAAAAGTTGTGTAATGGTTTATTCGAAAGCTGACAGGTTCTGCGATAGTTCTGAACAGGCCAGAGGTCAAGTCAAGGGTCAAATGATTTTAGCTAGGGTAAATTCCTTTGTAGTAGTATTTAGTTTTTAATGGTTTATTTAATTTCTCAATGGAAATTTTTCTAGTGCACTGGAATGTAATTTTAGCACCTTAAACTAATGAAACTATTAAGTTCAGTTTTGGATTGATTATGATTATAGTGATTATTAATTCCAAATGATTATCAAAATACAGGCTATCATTTTCTGCAACTCTTTGCTTGTAAACTTTTCTCCTGCTGAAATTTATTTTCTGAATCACACTTTCTCAAACTTACTATCCGTCCTCTTTTTGGACATGAGTCCCCTTTTCGTTTCAAAACGTTCCCTTTTCGTTAAAACAATTTTATGCATGTAGTTGCAAAATCTCTAAACTTTGTACTTGAACAAATAGCAATGAAACACAAACAATGCCCTTTTATCATGTAACCCTGAGGAGAAGCCATTAGTGGTTTTCAACAATTAAAAATGCAAACGGTAAATGTTGATGAATAATCAGCAAAAACTGTAATCTGATAATAACTACTTAGTACTTCATTTTTATTTATGTTATCACACTTACAATTTACAATTGACCAATAGAACAGTTATTTGTGATTGAATCTCTGATTTACATTAAGAAATTCCAAAATGAAGTGATCATTCTATACAAAAATTATAATTCTATAATATTTGGTAGCTTTGATGATTTACGGATACTTGTCAGTATATTTCACGTCAAATGAACTACCCCCAAGGTCCATGTTTTGTTTTTGTCTTACTTACTGTCTTACTCATCCTCCCTCCCCTTTTTTCGTTTTGTCATACTCCGATTTCGTAGCGTAGAAGATCGGAAAAAAGATAATGAGGGGGAGAATATAGCAGCAAAAAATAAATGCCGCAACAGACCAACCAATGACAGCGGTACTGCCCTGGCAGCAATCATTTCCATAGTACGGCTGCCCGTACGGTCTGTAGTTCCCGTAGCCGTTGTAGCCTGGTTGTTGAATGATAACTGGTGCTTGAGCATAACCTTGAGGGTAGCCTTGAGTGTAGCCTGAATTGTAGCCTGGAGTGTAGGCGGGCTGTTGGGGCTCAGAAACCTCTTGATTCAACTGAGGATTGTCGGATTGAACTTCTTTATATTCCTGCTTTGGATACATTTTTCTACAACGTTTTATGGCACTAAGATTCCTAATCCATGGTCCTCTACTTTCTGCTATTATTCCATTCCGATAGACACTTTACTCAACTCAAGAAGTGTGTGAGCCAATATGCGTCGATTTTGTTACTCTAGTAACCCATTTTATATCATCATCAGGTTGAGACAGGTTTCTCCAAATTTTGCACCCAATTCGTATTCTAATACTTTGGGTTTGAGTACTTCTGCTTACTTCTCTGTGGCAGTGTAAGTTTTCAAATTGGGTGCAAAATCGGGAAATATTCCTTTATGCCTTCACTAATAGGCATCTTGATGTGAGCAATGTTGATATAGATTGATGGTCATGATTCACAAGCGGTCACTCACGGACGGACGAGGGAAACAATTTTCCAGTGCATTTCATTTCATACTTAGAGTCAAACAACAGTCTTACTTCTTTTTGGCCGGCCAATTCCTCATGTCCAACTTTCTCATGGGGACGAATGGTGGCAACAGCCTACCTACCTTTAAACTTTAAACGGGATGTCTGCCAAACAAATCTAACCATCGACTTTTTTCGTGTGGAATATGTTCTTCAATATAACTGAGACCTAGGTCAAAAATTATATAATAAACTGAGATCCTGCTTTCATTGGAGGACACTTCTTGCTATCATCCAATAAAATATAGATTTCCATAACAAAATGTTACGTGATTACTAATAGGTATCCAAACGGGTATACAGTTAGTGGATATGGACTTGCCAATATGAGTCAAACTGAGTTAAATTGAGACTAAAACCTTAATTTTAAGTCAAACTGAGCGAAATTGATTTAAATTGAGCCAAGCTGAATGAAATTGATTTAAATTGAGTCTAAACTGAATCAAACTGAAAGAAATTGATTTAAATTGGGTCAAATTGTGTCGAGACAAGTGTCGACATATATTCTCATTTTTACCAGGCTAAAATGGCTAAAAATTAAAATTCAGACAGGTCCACATTACTTGGCAATTTTTTCCAAATTAAATACAAGAATTTCGTATTTGAGTTTTGAGCGTACGATAAGTAAAACTTCGAGCTGTCCTGAGGGATTATAGATGATAATGCACTACAAAATATTATTATATTTAATACAAGTATAATTACTGCTTAAATGCATACCAAGCAGTAATGTATAACTAACTAATATTTTCCCAGATTGTTAATGATACATCTCCTCTTTATTACTCCCAGTTTACAAGCCAAATTGCCGGGAATTTTTGTGCCACTTTTTGTACACAAGATGCTACGATACTGGAAATGTAATGACGCACTAGAACCTGACGAGTACAAGCTGCTTCTAATTATTCTTGAAAGAATTTTAATCTTAAGCTACAGTGCAAAGATGTCAATAATAAATTAGGATTTAAGGATGCTGACTTAATGTACAAATAATTTTAATACGGTATTAGTTGTAATTAAATGGCGATGTACATACGCTAGTTACGTTGATATTATTTTAAAATTATGTCGAATCGGATTAATATTTGCGTATTGGTGAGGTACGGATTATATTTTCATCTAGCTTTAATTCCTTGTGTCTTATATACGTTGTGTTGCGACTATTCCTTGGTGGAACGAGGTGGCCGTTCTTCTATGCAACTTCATCCTTATTTCAATCCGTGTAATTTATAATATTATGTTGTCACATAATAGCTGAAGTAAAAACAGATAGGCCGCTATACTGTATTACAACAAAATTGGAGAGAAGAAATCACAAAAGTATTACATAATAGCGGAGACTAAACGTTAATTAGAATGAATATCTGGAAAAGGCTATTATTGCTTGAATTTAGCAAATTACCATTGTCAGAAAAAATTGTGGTTACAAAGTACACACTCTAAGGTCAAAATATTAGCCAACAGAGAACTAAACTATATAAATATAAAGATGTAAGGTTAATGGCAGAAATTACAACTCTAGAAAGATAAAATATTTTCCAGTGATTGCTTCACAAATTCAATGTAACGAAGGCGAGAAATTGCATGGAGTATGTAATGTGAGTCACTTGGTTAACTACCTACTCATTATCGTGTGCTATAAGGAAATTCAGTTGGAAATTCGTCGTTTTTTGCTATTTAAATATCAAAACTTGATATAAAGTACATTTACTACCAAATTGAGTTTTCACATTCCTCGCATCTCTGCAATGACCATGAAATGAATATTAAGCACTAAACTAGGTACCATCAATCATCGGATGCTAACTGCTAAATGTTGCTATATTATTATTGGTTTGGTCATAAGATGCAAACATAAAAACAATAACACAACTCGTTTAGCAAATATTTCTGTATAGCTTAAATAGCTTAAACCACACATTTGTAATTATTCTTATGCTACAAAATCACCCAACAGACTAGAACGGACTCCAGTCTCTCTGTAACACAGTAGCAACTAGTCAGACTACTCGTGGAAGAATAAGTTTTACAAAAGATGCATTTTTCCTCTTTCCTTATAGAATGTGCTGACAAAAAACGGGAAATTACGAAAGTGTTACATCTCTGGCCTAAAAACAGTGGCAAAAGAATCTCCAGCGGATATAAGTCAAGCCAGTTAGTGAATCTTTATCTTGAATCTGAATTGTTATCTAGATAGCTGTTTAGCTTGGAAATATTATTATGTAATGCTATGCATCGCTTATACACGTGTAAGTTGTAGAACTCCTAACCATAGTTCATGGATAAAATGTTCATTCCACATTGCCAGTACTTTACTGATCTAAGCTGAAGAGTCACAAGTGCTGTTTCCCATTCCATGCAAACTGGCGCACCTTTGCTTGATACTGGCACCGTTGAACATCAAAAACGAGAATCCCAGCTCAGTTTCAACTTCTGCTGTGTTCGTGAGAATATCTTCGGAAAGACTCATAGCTTAATTATCATTAAATCATTATTACATAGTAAAATCCTTCAGTTAATAAAAACCGGATCATATTTCCCACGACTTAAACCTGAACCTGTCAACGACTGGTTCAAAAACAATGCACAATATAAAGAATGGAATAATCCTTGATTTGACAATTAATTAAAATGATAAGTAGTATTGCGCCTTAGTTCCACCTCTATTTTGCAAATTGGAATTGAATGTTGTATGGAAGGTCAGTGGTAGTGGCAGTCGAGAATTCAGTCCAGCCTTATAAAAACCTAAACTAATATAACCCTACCTTAATAAATCCTTACTCAACTCAATACCCAGCAACCCCCACCCCGGACACTATGGCTTGAGAATATATAATCTGCAGTAGAAGGACCTAATGTTATTACCTAAGAAGTTCTCCTCAGTTCTCGTTCTCACAATTGTTGTTACATATACAAAGAATGTATAGAGTCTAGTGTCCTTTCAACGCAGTACAGTTGAAAAGATTCTTAATTTCAAACTTTCCAGTTTCCATCTCCTAATTTTCAAATCGCAAAAAAATGCTGAAAGTGTCTTTTTTCCATTTTAAACATTTACTGTAAATAATATGGGTTTCCCCCATTTTCAATTTCAACACTTTAGTTTCTGATACCTTAGGTTAGTAAAGGTTTCACATCACCATTCATAAGATCTCTGAAAGCATTTGTATTTCATTTTTGTTATTGATTTTTTTCTTTAAGAAATTAAGCATTTGAATAATTTCCATATGTACAATAATAGCTTTCGAGAAAGGAGTTTCTTGTTTGCCTCACTTTTCCATGATTATTGCTATCAACGCTGACGAATACTTTATTGTATAATAACATTACACAATCTTATACAGCATTAACATCTTCTTGTCAATAAAGTAGACTGATAGTTACAAATGTCTTAGACATGGACGGTCGTGTGTGGAGTGTATCCTTACTACTTTTATGATTTTCTGTGGAGGTGATCATCTTTATCATCAAGCAGTGTCAAGTTTGTTTCTGTGCACACATGTTGTTTGGATGATATGGTTTTAGACGACGACCTTGTCCAAGTACGTACAGAACTAGTCTGCCTTTGCCATACTCCTATGTATAAATGTAACCTATAGATCGAAAGACAAAATACAAAAACATTTTTCTGCCTGTATAGAGAATGCACTTTATGACTTTGGAAGGTGGCTGACTGACTGACAGTAAAGGTTTGTTTTTAGTTGTAAGAAATTGTTATTATGTATTATATAGTGAGCCACTAAGTTATCATATTGAGATTTTGCTCTGAGACTTAGTGACTAACGGTTTGTGACACAGTTAGGGGTTATTTGTGGCATTATGTAGCATAATAATCAACATTTTCACTGATATTACATTAATAAGGTGTTGTTGTATTCACATCATTGTTTATTGTGCTATACTTGTATACAAAATTACATCCTCGAATCTAAACTTCTTGTAAATTGGAGAATTTGTTATTTGATGCAGAAATACTTTTTTCATTAAAGCCCTACTTAAATCAGTTTCTATCTTTAGTGTACACAGTTAAGTGCGGCAGTGTGACAAATAAATTATCCAGAATTAAAATCTCAAATGAATTTTGCTATAAAAGAAATCTTGTTAATGTTGTGTGAGTGCTTTATAACAAAAGTATTTAAACAAGGAGCATGGAATTTCTTAGTCTTATAAGTGCTGATAGGCATAATAATATTATTTGCGTTTACCAATAGTGAGAACAATAAATTAGTGAAGCTGAAGAATGTGCCTATGTAGCAAATACAGTTTTAAGCTATGGTAAAGCACTGTGTACCTATGCAATGATGGAAAAAATGAAGTGGATGAAAACCGTTATGACACTAATAGCGAGTTGTGCCTCATGGCTCTTTGACAAGAAGCACAAACAGAGGCAAACCGCAATGGCAGCAGTTCTCGGTATCGCTGCTCTCGTCTACAACTCATATTTCGGGGTCCAACCCGATGGACCCGTTATTCAAACAATTTACGGAAGTATCAGGGGATCAGTACAGAAGTCTAGAGAAGGAAGAGACTACTTTCAATTTTTGGGTATAATAATATTTCAATTTCAAATATAGTAAATTAGTTTTATGTATTAATACAATTAAATAATGCTACTCTTATTATATAGGTATACCATATGCAAAGCCTCCTGTGGGAAACTTGAGATTTGAGGTAACAATTTTTAACTTTATTACTACAATGGTTTATGTACCATAAATATCTAACATTCTGTTGTAGATTTGAGTGGATTCTGTTTAAATTCTTGAATATCGATGTGTCACTCAATTTAAACTATGTTGTTAGTACAATCACTAATTCCTGAGTTAATAAAGTAGTTCATAATTTCTTATTAAGTACTAATGTACATAAAAACGATGTATTTGACTATAATGTACCTTGTTAGAGAAAATGTTATTTATAAAAGTGCAGCTAAACCTCCGTTAGTTTGTCGTGACACTTTTTGCAATGAATGCAAAAAATGCACATTGCACATGCACGGGCTTCTTCTACGTAAGAAGGAGAGTAGCCAACCAGCTATTAACATTGCTTATCACAGCAAATTAAATGTATTTAGATAGTGCCTATTTAAAATCCCACGTCTGTCTAGCAATGAGTATTAATTGCTACCTGTTTTTATACTTTGTTGTGTTGTTCTTTTTATTACATGAACCTGCATTTCTATTAATGCATTAATAGTGGTCTGGTAATTAGAATTATTCTTCTGTCCAGTATTTAGTAATAAATAGTATACTTACCAATCACCGACTGACTGGTCAGTATGTAATGAGTGTACTAGGCGATTTGCATGAGAATAGAAATAGATAACCGGATAATTTTACACGCTACGTAAATAATTTGGAAACATATTCAGATACTGGAAACTTAAAAAGTACCTACATAACATTTTTGAATGTTTCATGTGAAGCCCCCTTTGCCACCTCTGTACTGGAAGGGGGTCAAGAATGCCAACAAATTCGGTCCCGAGTGCATGCAGCGAGAAGTAATGGTCACTGGAAGAGAAACTGGACATGAGGTACATATCTTATTCGAAGCCTATACAATTTTAACAGTAAATTTTTGAGAAGGATTTACAATGTATGTCTAATGAAATATTACAGGATTGTCTTTACCTCAATGTCTACACTCCAAACGTAAGTAGTTTATGATATTACTTTGCTATGTATAATGTGCAAAAATTAACGTTGATTCTTGATTGTTGCTACTTAAATACTATAGCCTAGCATTGGTATACAATACTTTATTATTCATCCTACAATTTAAAATTATAAAAGATTCATAGAAACATTTGTATTTTCTTATTTTAAGATTGGAGATGCATTTCCTTTACTTCCTACAATGGTAAATGAATAAAAACAAATGGTAGTTTATGTGATTATCCAATCTAATTAAATTATTTTCAATATTATGATTTTCAGGTCTTTATTCATGGTGGATTGGTAATATTCAATTTTAAATAAAGTAAATATAATTTTCTTGTATTTGTGAATGAAAATATAAAAATATCTTTTAACATATGAATGCAAGTTCATGACTGGTGGATCAAATATGTACAGGGTATGTTACACAAATTACGCATTTTTGTTCAGGAATATCTCTAAAAAATTGAATGTAGTTTACATATCACTTGTTTATGCTTACTGGAATCCGTAATAATGGGAATTCTTTTTGTAAGGGAAAATATTTTATGGATGAAAAAGTAGTCCTCGTCACGTTTAACTACCGGCTAGCAGCATTAGGCAAGTTACAAATCAACCATGCTTACTGAGCTTTTGTTTGTGCTATACTGTAGTGACATTGTAATGTACATGCGGATGTTTTCAAAATCTATTTTTTTAGGGTTCTTGAATACTGGCGATGATGTTGTCCGTGGAAATATGGGGATGAAGGTATAAGTAGTCCTAATGATCCCTTCAGAATATTTGATGATCTGCACCTTTTGAGTTAGCAATAATTTTTACAATTTTTTAAAGGATCAAGTGATGGCTCTTCGTTGGGTTAAAGCTAATATAAAAGCCTTCGGGGGAGATCCGCAGAAAGTAACGATATTTGGAGAGTCAGCAGGAGGTTCGGTTCTTCTATGATCATAAAAATGCGGATTTAGCCCTAGAAGTTTATTTTATATATGTTTTTTGAATTTTAGGGTCTTCAGTTCATTTCCATATGCTGTCTCCACTATCTCAAGGTGAGAAAATGTAATCTAAGTAGTCTTTACAATTTTACATTGCCTTATTTACCATTAGCATTAATAATATTTCATTTACAGGCCTATTTCAGAAATCTATATCACAAAGTGGCACATCATTGAATATTTGGGCTTTAAGTAAAAATCCTAGAGAGCAAGCTGTACAACTTGGTACTCAAATGAAATGTCCCACTCAGAACTCTAAGGCTCTCATAAATTGTCTGAAAAAGAAAGACGCTAGTGAAATAGTCAGAGCTTCAATGGCCTCCATGGTATTTTGATCATAACGATGATTTTTATTTCTAATTCACGATCTATTTGTATAAAGGTGCATTTGTAATTGTTACAGTCGCCAATTCGGAGTAATACGGATTTGTACGTCCCTACAGTAGAAACTGTTTTGAGAGAAGACACATTTCTACCAGACCAGCCAGAATATCTTTTGAGAAATGCAAGTTTTTCGTTTGTTCCTTGGCTCTTGGGAGTTAATAGTGGAGAGGGACTCCTTAATACTGGCAGTGAGACTTTTAATTGATTTCCTCTTAAAGATGTATAAAGATTAATTGTTCGTATATAAATATATTATTTATATTAAGGAATCTTAGCCAGTCCAGCAATATCTGAGAATTTGTCGTCTCAATGGAATAAGTGGATACCCATGATGCTTGATTATGATGCAAATAGAGTGGATATTTCCAGTAAAATCCGCCAGTACTACTTTGGTAGATCTATGAATTCAAACACTGTGAATAACATAATGAATCTGACGCAAATATACTCAGACAGAGTCTATTTCCATGCTACACACAAAGCAGCAAAGATTCATTCTCAATACGCCAAAGTATTTCTCTACTATTACACTTATCCTGGAGAATTGTCGTTTTTTCGATTATTCAAAGCAGTCATGCCTGAAAATGGAGATTTCATTCCTCCAGAACTGAAAATTGCGGCTGATGTCACAAAAGATCTTATCATGAAGTATATCTTGAGAAATCCTTCACCTCAGAATGGTATGATCAGTGTACAAAATACCATTTACCACTTACCAGTGGTAAGTGGTTTTTAATGGTATTTAACGTTAAATACCACCACCCAAAAAGTAGTGGTAAATGGTATAAATGGTAAAAAATGGTAAAATATAGATTTATTTAAATTTCGTGTAGAAGTTTTAATAAAATTCGGTGCCAAAGTATGAAATAGCTAGGCAGTTAATGATTGTTGACACAAATTGATAAGTGTTCATCATTCAGGGTTGGACTCAACATTTGGGGGGAGGGGACACTAATCGCCTTTTTGTTTGCCGATTGAGAAATTAATTAAATTAAAGCAATTAAATTGCCACTTATTCTTATAAATTTTAAATTGGCGATACCAAATTCATTAACCTTGGCTTTAGTAGTATTGCTTTTATAACTTTCGGTGAACAATAAAATAAATAGGATTAATTTAATTAATTAAGGGGCTAATTGCAAATATTTCATAGAAAATAAAGTTTTAAAAACAATAGTTTAGTAACTCTTGTGTATATTTACTAAGCTGACTCATCAGTCGCTAAAATTTACCATTTTTATCATTTAATGCATTTTTCCCATTAAGTGCATTTTTACCACTGTGATGGTAAAATAGCCTAAAAAGTGGTAAATTTTGTACACTGGGTATGATTGTTCTCTTTCTTCCTACTTGTATCATTTCTACAAAATACAACTAAAAGTTAAATTGTCTTACAGGAGTTTCTATGCCATGCCATGCTGATGAACTATTTATGCTGGTAAGATACTTCAAAAACTTGATATATTTTTTTTACTCTCCAAATGATTGCATTAATTAATTATTAAAATTAATTCTCCTTCTCACTCAAGTTCAATATGCATTTGCTCACGGAAGTCCGCCAAAGATCTACAGATTATCTAGTTTCTAAGTCCATGGTCAAATCTTGGGTGGCTTTTGCCACTGATGAGTAAGTTTGTCTACTAATACTACTATCAGCCATGAAAATGACCCTTTTCCATTATAAGTCATGGTCTAAGTTATTCTTGTTTATTAAAGGTTAAGTCTGAAATATCAGAATCAACCTTGGCCGTCCATCAACCCAACCGGTGTCCTTAAGTACATGAACCTTGACAGGAAAGGGTCTCTCATTAATGAACCTTTCAAACAAACCATTCAGTTTTGGGATTCTTTGGGATTGTAGTTATTTTATACCAACTTCTTCTATGTCAAATATTTCTTTTTTCATTACCATTATAGACTAAATCAGTATTCTTGGTTCCTATTCTACGTTTGCTCTCAAGCAAGCTGAAAATCACCACTGTGATGTTTTATTGTTCTGCCAGTAATATTCTACTGTAACAATGTACCTATTCTACATGAGTATTTGTTATTGCATTATCGTTTATTTTCCTATTTTTGTTTCCATTTTCCATAAGTGTATAAACATTTTGTAAATAATTTGTTAAAACATAAAACCAAACCACTTTTGTAAGTGCATTACCATTTTCTTATTTGTTATTTTGTGTTTTTTGATAACTTCATTACTTTTATACGTCTCCAGAATCATATCCGAAGCCAATTGCCCTAACATTCTTACAGTTGCGTCATTTTCAGATGTATGAGTCAACTGAAAGACCGATGCATCTATAACGCGCAGATTTTTAGCTCCGAGAACTCTGTTGGTAAACACATGCATTTAAAAACCTTTACTTTGAAAATTCTCTTTCGAAGCAGGCCATATTGAAAAACTTACCTAAGTTGAGAATCTACCACAGCTCTTGGATCCTTTTCATCTTTCCCAATCGGAGCAGTTCCACAATATTTATAGGCCGTAAGAGTCCAGTGCCTGGCCCAACATTCATAGTAGTCGTCACTTTTAAAAGTATAATTAGTACACCCTGGAATATGGAAAGGCATCAAATGTCCGTTGATTTGCTTAAAGGATTTAGTTTCCTCCACTAATTTAACAGCAAACTTGATACCTGGAATTAGTAAATTGTTAATGACTGTAACTGGCACAATTAATGGAAAACAGATCAAAGATTTTATTTACCTTCAATGATTGTAAGAATATCCTCTCTGGCAGAAAAATATTGTGGGTCAATTTCTACAGGACTCAGCGGATTTTTATCTCTGAGTTTTACAGTTCCAATTCCAACCGGTCTTGATAACGTCACTAATTGCAAAAAGGAATCTTTGCCTCGAGCTCTACCGAAGTGCGCTAATGCTTCTGAGTTAAAATTAAATGATTTTCCAAAATCCAATTCTGTTCGACTGTCCGTAGAGGCTGAAATTACATATGTATGGATATCTGGTACAGATTTTCCTTCTTTTTTGGATCTTTCCGATATTATAGAATGTGTTGCCTCCGTTCTTCCTACACATTATATTTAATTTACAGTCGAATACAATTAATTTAAAATCTAAATCTATCTAAATTATAAATATTGGTAGATAAATTAATTTTCAACTAACTTCTATAACGGTACAAATATGGACTGTACATAATCCAAATGGAAATATTAATAACCTGCCGCAACTGGTCCAGTTCCGGTGAAAAACCATTGGAGAAGTGTCGAGGGAGTCAAATCTCTGTCTCTTATAAATGATTTTTGGTCATCAACAATAAAAGGACCAATTAGAGCTCCATATTTGTCCGAGAGACTTTGTCCAACAGGAAGATCCATTAATGGAACTATCTGTACGACAAAACTGTTTCAAAATAGTCAAACCAAAAAACAATTTTCAAAAGTACCAAATGTAAATAATTTTCTTACTCCCATTTCTTTTAGGTGGCCAGCTGGACCAATTCCAGACAGCATTAATAATTTAGCCGTGTTTATTGTACCGGCACATAATAAAACTTCTTCATAAGAAAACCGTATAATGATTAGAAATGCACTTAATTTTTAATTTTGTTGCGAATACAAAAGAAAAATACCCTAAACCTTTTTTAGCAGTGACCACAAACGTTTGTCCATGTCTCTCATACAAGACTCCATACGCTTGATTACCATCAAATAGAATTTTCGTTACGAAAGCAAATTTCTTAACAGTGAGATTCTTCCGGGTGCTCATAATCTCTCTCAATTGACCCTTAAAAGCATCAGCTCTTCTTCCAAACTTCAAATAAAACTCCATTGGGGCAAAACCTTCCATTTTATAAATGTTGCAAATATTAATTGCTATAATGGTAGAGTGCATCTTATGTTGTGGTAGGTTATGATCAGATTTTTATAAGCAAAGTGTTGTTAAACGAAGACTTACCTTCTGTATGTGGGCCATTATTTGGATCCCTAATATTGTATCCAAGTTCCCTTCCAGCTTCGAAGAGGTTATGTGTAAACGGTGACAAATAGGCTTTCTCAATACCCATTCCCCCACCTTTTCCATGAGAATCTATAACAATTTATATAATTTATAATGACACATTTAAATATGGATCAATAATCTAAGATAAAATTACCCTCGTCAAAAAATCCATGATAATCTTCAATTTTCTTATAATACTTAAGGACATTAGACATTTTCCATCTGGGATCTCCCGTTTTCTCAGCTATCTCATCAAAGCCTTGTACATTTCCTCTTAAATAAATGAGACCGTTTATTATACTGGATCCTCCTAGACCTTTTCCTGCAGGCCAATGAGAAATCTTCAAAATAGAAAAAACAAAATTAGTATTCAAAATTATAATTTCGTCAGCATAATAATTATTGTGAAACTGATATTACATGATTATTTAGTCCCCAGGCAGCATTTTTCTGGGGGACGGTACGATGAGCCCAATCGACAGGTTTTTGGTTATTTAACAGATATGAAAATACAGGCAAATCCAGCAATGGACTAGGAAGACCTCCTGCTTCTAAAAGTAGCACTTTGTAATGTTGTGATAATCTATTTGCCAATTGACATCCTGCCGAGCCTGCCCCCACTGCAAATTAATTTTAGAACATTTCAGGTACTTTATCAACGGTCCTAATATCAAGTTAGTAATTAATCATACTTATGTCGTACCTATAATGAAATCAAAAGAATCTTGTTTGGATTCGAAAGGCATATTGAGAATATCTAAATGTTTATCCCAACTAACAAATCGGAGTAATATTGGTTCCAAAACTTCCATAAAAACGTGCAAAATAGCAGTTAGTTTCACAACTTGGTCTAAAAGCATATTTTTTTAGTTCAATGAGAAAATACTTATCTTTCAACTGTCTAACAATGTGTATATGATGCTAAATATAATTCACAGCTGTGGCTATCATCCGATCTAACTGAAATGACAACTGAAGAAATCCTGCATTTAATCTCGACTTATATAACGTTCATCTTCCTTCACAGAAGATCATATTCAAGATGAGAGAGTTTCCTTTTTTATAAATTCTTTAGATAGCGGAAGTTTAGTAAGTATTACATTTATATCATGTGAGTGTACAAAATAAACAATACTTAGGGCTAAGCTTAACCTGACGATGGAATACTTGAAATTTCTCTGACTCTTTTATGCAAAAAATCAATTTTTCATTAAATTGAAGCCCTGACCTATAATAATTGAAAAGTTGGTTTAATGCACTTTCTGCTAAATTCCATCGATCCATAAACATGCCTGCCAGAGCACAAATAAACGCACAATCTCTTCCGCTCCTGATTTCATTATAGATAAACCCATTGTGACAGCAACCGAAAGAGAAACTACTAATCTTGCTGCTACTTACAGCAAAAATTGATGGTTTCCAATTCAGATGTTATATTCTCCTATTTGCTAAGGAGCTAGGTTCGGTTCAAACTCAAACAGCTTCCAAAATCTCTTAGATCAGGTTAATCAATATTGAACGTATTATTACAACTACAGTAGTTACGTTAATATGAATACAGTGCCCTTCTCATTTAGAATTTTTAAATTACACGATCAAAAGTTTATTGTTTTGGTAGAGTACATGTTTCTTATCTGATGCTTCTATTTATACTACTTAAATTCTCGGAAACAGTTTTTAAATTTTTTTTAACAGGATATCTGCATTAAATATTTATACGCCTAAATCTTCTGATTACTATGAGCATTTTATTCTATTTATATAATTTCATAGGTGAGAACGAGAAGGAAAAGGAGTAGTAGGAGTGACAAATAAAATAATTTTCTCAATATACATACAATATGTTAATTTTGTCTTGTTATTGTTAACAAGTGAATTACAAAAGGAACAGATTCTATTAATTTGTCAATAATTTATGAAAATTTCAATTCAATTGTTTATTAATTGCATCAGTATTGTAGAAATCTCAAACGTAATCAGATTGAAAAACACATAGCATTTGAAGTATATAAATACGTACAACTTAGTCCGGAAATTAAAACTTGAATGATCGTTTTTCAAATTAATTTTCATTGAGGATAATATGGAATTAGGCTTCAATGAAAACGGTAATTAAGTTCATTGAAATTCAATCTCAAAATCACCGTTTCACATAAAATCTGTTGCGCACAAATCTGTCAGCGAAAATTATATAGCTCTTGTATACAAGTCGTAGAAAGTACAGTTTGTTCAACCATAATTCTTGCCAAGATACCAAACTACTTCTATTTATAAGAAAGCATTGTTTTCATTGTACGGAAAAAAGTGTAAAAATAAAATGGTACAATTATAAATGTATATTATTCCTTTGTCCGTTCTTGCCCATATGTTACAATATACAAAACTGGAGCTTTAAAATTAATTTTTGAGTTAAAAAGTATCAAAAATGATGAGAATAGCATTCTAGAGTTATACCATATTTTTCCAGAAATTTCCAAAGAATGTCATTCTTTTAGTGGTAAGAGAATTCTATCAATACTAATGGGTACACCGGGTGTGAAGAATGTGTAAAAATATAAGTATAGGATAGTAAGTCGGCAGTAGTCAATGAAGAATCTTATGCAACCGGAAAGAAAGGGTTCACAAGTAAGAATATGCAGTAAGATAAGTATGCGTTGAGAAATTAGAATGGGGTATAGTTCATAGATAGGAAGTAAGTAAGTAATGTAAGTAAAGTAAATATGTAGCTGTAGTTGTGTAGTAGGAGAAGAGTCACACACGTAGTAGTAGACTAATATTATATGCATGGGATGGTTAAGAGATTGAAGAAATTGGGTTATCTGTACGTTTAGTGCAAGTGGAGCTATTTTTACAACAGCAAGCAAACATCCCAGTCGACCGGCCATCCGTCCCGGGAAAGAAAGCCCCGCTTCTGCTCATCTCATTGTCAGTCGGATTTAGATTAGAGGAAGAATAATACAATTCCGTCAATTGAATGAATGCCTACAGTACTAGTAAGTAGTGTAAGTGTGGCACTACTTGCTAGTTGCCTTTGCAAGTAACCGAAACCTTATTTTTGCTACTAAGGAAAACCTTAGCCCAGAACTCGGTTCGATCTCATTACAATATATAGTATTACATTATAAAGATTTCTGTTCCAAAATCACATTACTGCTTTATTTAGTTCTTGTGAAACCAGCGATTGATCCTGGTTAATTGTTCGACATTTATACCCATATTTAACTTTATAAGAGGACGTCGTTAATACTATATCCTCCTATTTATTTACCATCGACAAAATGATGTCCGACGAGGAAGAGTTCTTTTCGTAAGTCCCTATTTCATCGTAAAATAAAATTTGTTCAACATTATGGCTATTTAATATTCAATTAAACGACGCCATTAAATAATTAAACCATATTAAGTACGAAATTGTATTTTCTATATCAGAATACATAAATAGCATTTAGAAGACGGGGATTATAGCACACATTTTACGATATAATAAAATTGTCAGGATATATCCAAAGGAGATTAGTGTTTGGCAGATTATACTTATTTGTATAGTGCATATGAGAGAGTCAACAAATTGTATTAGCTATTGCTGTGTAGTATAGACAGCAAAGCAAGAAAATCTCAAGGTTATTGCCAAAAATAAAATTTTGCATTTATTTTTCCTATGTGCACGTGAATTGCAATGTCGAACGCCAATACACAGCGGGGAGGAAGAGGAGGTAATAGTAGAAGAACCTGAAGAAGAGGCTGCACAGTAAGTTCTGCTCCAATTTAAAAATTTAAAGCACTTGATTTATTCGATGGGACGTAAATAGTAGAAAATAAACAGTAAAATAAATGTCATTCATTGTCAGTCGACCTTTATTTATGTTAATGCAGAGAAGAAGAGGAGATCTTCGCGAGCCCTCGTCCTGGTACTGACGAACCAATGAAAACTCTAGACGAAGAAGAAGAACAGGAATCTGCCCCTGTAAGAATAATTCAATTGTGATAAAATTCCATTGATTTTTTATACTTTTTATTTATTAGACAGCTAACTCCTTTTTGACATTTTTACTAAAAACCTGTTTTGTGAACTATTTTAGGAAGTTAAGGAAGAGGCGGCAGAAGAACCTGAAGTTGAAGAGGAAGTTGAGGAGGAAGTTGAAGAGGAACAAGAAGAGGAGCCACAAGCCGAACCGGAGCCGGAACCTCCTGCTGAGGAGCCTTCAGTCCAGGAAGAAAAGGAACCTACACCTCCGCCCCAAGCAAGTTCACCAGCAAATTCTCAACATGTCTCAGGAATGTCAACTCCCCTACCATCGGATATTGCTGCTCATTTTGACGAATGGAAATCACAAAGAGTCATCGAAGCACAAAAACTTAAAGACCTTAAGGAACGCCAAAAAATTCGAAAGGTAAACCTTACGGCTAATGAATTTATAGACATTTTCCTGAAACTTATTTTATTTTATTTGCTAGGCTAAAATGGCGGAACAAGAGCTAATTCTTGCAGAAAGACGCAAATTGGAGGAAGAACAAAGAGTGAGGGAAGTGGAAGAAAAGAAACGACGCGACCTAGAAGAAAAGCTGAGACGCATAGAGGAACAAGAAAAGAGAAAATTTGCAATGCTTCAGGCTCAAAAGGTTAATAAATATTATATCTTAAAAATAATAATTACCTTAGTCTCAGTTACCAAAAAGTAATTTTTTATTTTCATTGAACAGGAAAAATACTCTGCTTCTCGTAAATTTGAAATTACCAAGAAAGCCACTGCTCAGGTATATTTAAAATTGATGAGAATTTACAATTGTGTAACCTATATGATATTTACTTGATAATTTTATTTACTGTAATAAAATTTGTAGGAACTTCAAGAGGATGCTCCAGAAAATAAATTTAACAAATCCAAAGAAGAATTAGCAGAAATGAAAAGAGTTTATTTGAGTCTGCGAGTGCAGCCTTTACAGTTAGGTAATATGAATAAAGAGAGTCTGAAAAAATTGGCCCAAGAAAGTTGGGAAAAGTTGGTCCAAATAGAAACAAACCGATACGATTTAGAAGAAAGAGAGAAACGCCAAGATTATGATGTGAGTGAGCTTGACTTTGATTTGACTTGGCAGAAATAATATTTCCTATACGACATAATGGAATAGCTTACACCATTACCCATCGTCAACAGTCTACCTATGTTATTACAAATGTCTCCAATTTCCGTGTTTCTGTTGCTTACAGATGAAAGAGTTGAAGGAAAGACAAAAGCAGCAACTGCGAGTAAAGGCTATGAAACTTGGCATTGATCCTGCGTAAGTCATTCATTATCATTTTTTCTTCTTCTGTACTTATGCTTTTTCTGATGACATTGTCTACGTTTTAGTATAGAGTATTTTCTTTCATCTGCATTTGAAAGCTTAAAAGCTTCTCTATGCATGAAAGTACCTAACATATTATTTAAAGACGTAAAAGAAAAAAATGCACTAATAATTGGGTTTTATTTTTCTTACAGAGAAATGATAGGAAAATATCCAGTAAGTTAATTGTGTTCATACCATTATACAATGTGTACAACACTTTAACTAATTACAATTCTCCTTAGAACATTTATTGTTAAATTATGCGACAAATTGTAATTTGGAATCTTATTTTCAGCCAAAAATTAGACTGGTATCGAAATTCGAGCGTAAGTTGGATCCCCTGACATATAGCGATAAGAAAAGTCTATTTGACGGGGTAAGAACTTATTTTTATATTTATTAGACAGTTATACTTCCCTAAAGTAGAGCCAATAGCAATATGTCGTATTTTTTTAAAAAATAACAGAGTACTAATATATTTTATATTTACACCAGGGATTTGAAAGGTTAAACAATCAACACAAAGAAGGGATGTGGCAACAAAGATACAAGGATCAATTACAGAAAATCGTGCCGAAACAAAAGCAAATAATTGAGGACGATGATATAGATGTTTATGCTGTTGCACTTGGATCACAGCAGGCTCGTAAATTTAGTGGAGTTAGTTTTGGAAATGTTTTTTTTGAATTTTAGAGTAGTTTGTGATAGATTTGGATTGCAAAATCTTTTACTGCATTTGCAAAGAGCAATAAATGGTAATGTTTACTGTTGTTTATTAATCCAGGTTCAAATTGACGAAGTAGAAGACGAGCTTCCTAGTAAAGTTGACGATGAGGGAGAAGCAGATGCAGAACGGGAACCTGAAGCGGAAACTGAAGCGGAACCTGAGGCAGAACCTGAGGCAGAACCTGAAGCAGAGCCTGAAGCGGAGCCTGAAGAGAATGCCGAGGAGGAGGAGGAGGAGTCGCCGGAGAGAGAGCCAGAAGCCGAACCCGAGAGCTCAGAACGAGACAGAGAGGAGTCGGTTGAAGTTGAAGCTGCAGAAAGTGAGGAGGAAGTAGTGGAGGAAGAAGAGGAAGTGGAGGAGGAGGATGAATAATAATATACTTTTTAATCCTTTTATTTTATTAGCTTTAGAACTTGTTAAAAAAACAAAAATGGAAACAAAAATCTTGCCTTTTATTTATTTTATCAATTAGTCTCTCATTAGACAATCTACTACATCCCTCTACTGATTAAGCTCATCTTTGCAGTATTCTGATACTATAAATGAACTGCAGAATATTATATTTCCAAGTGAAATACATATACAAACTATTTCACTATTCTGGATTGTTTATTACAATGTATAGCAAGCGTTCAGTCACATCATAATAACTACGTTACTGTGTTTAATGCGAGTTATGGTATGCAAAAATGTGTATATTAAACCAAAAATTCTTATAAATGGTAAATACGAATGTTAATGGGCCTTCATTATTTTAAGTTCTATTAATAGATGTAGATATTGTAAGGTATTAATACACTTATCGATAATAAATGTACTTCTGCTACTTACTTAAAATATCCACGTTTTTATTTCAATTAATTATAATTTTGAACTATAGGCTATGCATTGTGGAAGAGATATTTCTATGATTGTGAGTGCATTGGAGACATCAATTTCTAGCGAATTGCAAAAAGTTAAATATCTTCCTAATCCTGTTTATCAGTTAGTTAAATCAGTTGCATATGCTTAAAACGTGAGACGTGTCCAAATAAATAATACACTGCATGTACATTCATGTCCCAACAATATTCATGCTACAAAATAATTATACATATGCAGAGATTTTTAACTAAGGTTTAATAGTTTTTGTCTATACCATACCATTTTACATCATTACACCAAGTAGTTTCAGACTAATGGCTTACTCCACATAGCATGACAATGAGAATTTATTATGCTTTTGCATGGGACCTTTTATTCAGGAAATTCATTTCATGAATTATTCAAATCGAATTACATTGAAGCAACAAAGACGAGGAAATTAAGGAAAATAAGGTAAAATAAATAAATCAGTTTTTAAATAATTAGACAATTTAAAAACTGAAATATCTGTGGAAATACTTTCAAGTTGGCTAATCAGGGGCTCCAGAATTTAATTAGGCTAAAACTAGAATGTAAAATTAAATTAGGAGTTTAAACATATTATTAACACATGGAAAAGGACAAGAAAAAGAAGACATTCAAGTTAGCAACTGGAATGTTGGAAAAGAAGACATTTATATAAGTGTGTGCAAAGATATAGTTAATATTTTACAATACCCAGTAAAGCTGTCAAGAATAAATACAATATTGGGGATAGATATTGGATATAATTTATGACCAATCTTTACAGCCATATATCTAGAACCTGAATTATTCAGTTAGCCTGATTTGATTATACTGATATAAATAAGGCCTAAATTACAAGTGCTATCGATTTGTCGATCCCATCTATGTCATTCCTAAAGTAAATAGTATTTGTGTCATGAAAGTTATGATTCAACTCAAATGTATAACTTAACTGATTATAGAAATCTTAATAAATACTCTGCTTATAGCCTGCCTGACTCTTTCAGTTTAAAAGTCTATATTCACTTTCATAACGTATTTTTCGACTTTGTAACACTAAGTGGTTCAAAATAGAAAGGTTAGAAAATAATAATCTAACTAAACTGAAAAACGAATAAGTAAACGATTCTTTATCAGTGTGAATTTCACGATCCCACAAAGTAGTGTTTTTATTAAGGTGTGAGGGGATTCTGGAAAGATCTGGGATACATTTGAGCATCTGCACCTGCTCAAATGTATCCGGTTACCTTTGAGCACTTGCAGAGCACCCAGAGCAGCTGCTCAAATGTAGCCGGATACCTTTGAGCAACCCCGAAGCAGCTGCTCAAATGTGTCCAGATACCTTTGAGCACTTCTAGTACATTCAGAGCATTCAGAGTAGTTTGGAATTCATTTTGGTAAATTTTTACTCATTTTTGTAATTTTGAATTTATTTTGGTGATTTTTTATTGATATTACTGATTTTAAGGATTTTGGTTCGCTATTTGTGTTCATTTACTATTGTTCATTATCATTGTCGGATGATTGCATGTCATATGCTAATTACTCTGAATGCACTAAAAGTGCTCAAAAGTATCTGGACACATTTGAGCAGCTGCTTCGGGGTTGCTCAAAGGTATCCGGCTACATTTGAGCAGCTGCTCTGGGTGCTCTGCAAGTGCTCAAAGGTAACCGGATACATTTGAGCAGGTGCAGATGCTCAAATGTATCTCAGATTCTGGAAAGGAGTAAAGCAGAGAGACATAAATAGTATTCTGGATCCAAATGTACAAACCTAACAAACCCTTTTAGAAATCGTCCACGTACAGGTAAAATAGAATCTTTACCCGCTCGGTGACGCTCTTTAAAAAATACTGAATAAATATTTAGAAGATCTACGTCATCATTTAACTATATTCACATAAAATAAGTTAACGTGTCCAACGGCAGTTAGTCATTTTTTAAGGTTAAAGAATTGATTAAAATTTGGTCATTAATTTAGTGGCTAAAGTATTTCATTTCATGGATTTTTTTGCAACTCTCTGTACTATTATCTGAGTACACCAGTAAAATAGTTTACTTCGTGCTACTGTATTTTTGGCATTCAATACTAAATCATTTGATACTTTTTTGGCATTCGCTATTTAAAAGTTGTGTGAATACATTGTTTAAATTGTCACTAAAGGGTTAAAAAACAAAACAAACGTTTATTACCTCTTTCTGGCTACACGTGTAGTCGCAGAAATGTTTACATTAAAGGGTTATAATTGAGAAGTATACTACATGCCGGTTAATACTATAAAGCTGCCGACCTCGAGAAAACAGCTTATAAAACACAAAAAGCGTGAATACAATCACATCATGGAAGCATTGCATTGCACAATTTAATTTTATTCAAGCATTCTATTTTGCATACACATGGAATTCCCAATTTGCCATTTTCTTTGTTTTTCTCCTTCTGAAAACTGACTTTTAACTATTGTAAACCTGTTACAGAATAACAAAAATGGGTTTTGGTTTACTTTAACATAGATAAATACTACCAATTGTCATTATATGCAATGCACCTGCCTATTGTCTACATTTAAGGTGTATTTTGCATCTGTTAAGACGTTAATGCAATGTAATTTGCAAATATTAGAGAGGACAGTTCAAAGTTCAGTCAAATCACGTTCAGCAGTAAAGATGGTATAGAGAGGACAAATACATAGCTTACATGCTCTGCATTTGTATGTGTAATGCAAGTAAATGCATGTAATGAAAAGTAAATCTGATTGTTAGCACATTGTGTGTGTATGGTGTGATTTTACGCGTGAATTGTTGCAAGTTAAACAAAAGCATCAGTGACTAAACTTCATTCACTTCACGACTGCAATAGAGCACAGACGTGGTGGATTGTTGTCCTTGACAGAGAATTCAGTGATCACTTTTAAGACCATTCACTCTGACAGAAATCTTTCTGGCTATACAGACTAAACATAATTTTTCATCTCCACATTTTAATTTCCAAAGAATTTCTTTGCCTTACAGTATTATTTATTTTAATGTATATTTTTTTGGTTAAACTTTCGTTTTCTCCTTAGGTATTTGTGAAAAATGTCTTCGAATTATTTACTTAATAAAGTAGATCTAACAAATATTAGTTTCTTTCGACATCGTTACCGAAAATTAAATTTCTCTATTAGTTTACTAGTTTTTATTACAGTTTATCTCAGTGTCACGGTTAATATAGTCACGGGCACGGTCGTTCCCACAACTTATGGGAATGTAAGAGGACAAATTGCAAAATCGAGAGAAGGGAAGGAATACTTTGAATTTCTAGGTATATTTTAAAGTAAATAATAAATGTGGTTCGTGTATTTATTAACATAGTAATTGCAGATTTGCTATCTCATTCCAACTATATTTATAGGTATACCTTACGCCAAACCACCAGTGGGAAACATGAGATTTGAGGTAATTTATCATAAATATTCAAATACAATTCTATGCTTCATGCATATGCATCTTGCCAATTTTTCTAGCTTGCTGGCTCATTGGCCAAATGAATATTATTGTCTAATTAACTATACTTTTAAAGGTTAACAAACCTTGTTCTTGTATTGCCCATGGATTTAAGCATTTATTTTATTCACAACATAAATAAACTACTACTACTATGATTTATTACAGCCACCTCTACCTCCAGATAATTGGGAAAATACCCGGAGTGCGACAAAGTTTGGATCAGAATGTCTCCAGTTTGATATCGTCGTATTACTCAGACAAATTGGATCAGAAGATTGTCTTTACCTCAATGTATTCACACCGCAAGTATGAGCATGATTACTTTTATTTCTATACAAGCTTTATCTTATTATACTTACTCAACATGCCCTACAAAGATTGTCTGACCTTCAATTAATTAATCGCGACGTATAGGTATATAATTAAAAGGCATAAACTTGTCAACAGTTTTTTATACCTTCCCCATAATTGAGCTGAATTTATTTTTATCGCAAATGAGAAGTACGAATATCAATTAAATTAAGTGGATTTTCACACTGGGTGTTTTAAATACTAAATAATTAAATATCTCACCCATGGCGAAGTATTTCCACTAATTCTACTGGATTTGTTTGAATGTTTTGCACCAAGAAAGTGAAAATGTTAATTGTTTTAACTTACACTGCAACATTTGAGATCTTAGTGTCAAGAATAAAAATATCATGAACTGAAATGAAAAATGTGAAGATATTTTACCTATCAGATAGTAAGTCATAAGGATAACTGATAAATAAGTAGGGTAGACTCAACGTGAAGGTGTATGGGACATGGGACATAATATAAGCAAGCTACATTAGTTAGTGTACAATGTACATCTACGAAACATGAATTTTATCTTACTTCCTTCTCGTACCTAGGATAATCTTTACAGGTAGTTTTTCCTGTGACGCTGAGAATATTTAATTGACGCTGTTTTGAATTTGAAGTAATCTGTGTAGGTTATCAAAGTGACATACTCAGTTATCATGCTGAACTTAAGATTAATGTTTCGCTAAGAACTAGGTATTTTTAATGAGGAAACATATATTTCTGATTTTAATTGCACTAAGTCAAAATTACCAAGAACCTGTGAAAAATAAAAGTTATTATATTATTATTTCTATTCTGTGAAATAATTTGAGCATATTCTTGGTTTTCAAGAAATTCCAGCAAGCAATGTACTTACTTCACAGATGTAGTAAGAAGTTAAAGAAGCTATCTACAAAAAATAAGAGTGTTTGTTGACTGATGTGAATTCCTTGATCTTAATAATAGTAATAAAGCATGAATACTTTTCATTCCTTTCTCATTCTCAGCTACAAAGGAAGAATAGAAAAATGCGAACATTAAGATGCGTTTTTATAGTTTATTTGATTTTCCCATAACTATTGGGCAAACCGTTCACTTACGGTTATTGAGGCACACCACATTAGAAAAAGTGAGTACCTTGTGAATATCTTACCCAACGTTACAAACAGATTATGATCTTTGCTGTGATAGGAAAAACAATAAAGATACCTAAATAAATTCTTATACATCTACACTGCAATTACTATACTGCTTGTACGGTACTATTTGCTCCCAACAAATATTTGCAATGCTAAACCACGATTTATCGCAATGTCAATGTCATTGGGTGTGTGAATTATGTGAGTATCGTATTATCTAGGTCTGTGACTTCTGTCTGTGCGTATTTACATTATATAACCAGTACTTAGTACTTATATGCAAAATTAATTAATGCTGAAGACAACTAAACTTTTGGTCATTTTTAGGTGCCAACAACCAGAAGAATGGAAGATTTATTGCCGGTCTTGGTAAACTATTCACGCATTATCAAAATAGTCTTATTATATTCTTAAACCTAATTTTCTAAATGCTGTGAATTTGGAAACAGGTTTTCATACATGGAGGAATGTAAGTGTGTCTCATAAACATCCTAAAATAGTTACCTATGTGAATCTAAGCAATGAATCAGAAGGAACTACAATAGATTACAATCAAATTATTTCGATCTTTAGGTTTATGGCCGGATCCTCGAACATGTATAAGGTAAGATACAGTAAATGTCGATTGTAAATATATAGATAATGTTAATATCCTTAATATTCTAATCCTTACAGGGAAAGTTCTTTGCAGACGAAAAAGTAGTTTTGGTCACAATGAACTACAGGGTGGGAGCGTTAGGCTTTTTCAGCACAGATGACCATGTCGTACGGGGCAATAATGGCCTGAAGGTAAAATCACTTTTTAATTGACATATTTACTCGAGCATTAGCTCTACAATTTCTTAATCTATTCCAAATCATACTATAACTTTTAAACTTATCTAAAGGACCAAAATATGGCTCTAAAATGGGTTCGAGACAATATCGCCAATTTTGGAGGGGATCCTAAAAAAGTAATATAATTTTCAGTCTTATTTTTAATGTTTATTAAATATCTCAAGTTTTTTATAAACATAAAACTTTTTATTTTTAGGTTACACTCGTCGGAGAAAGTGCAGGGGTATAAAAAAGCTTTTATTTGAAATGTAATAGTTATGAACAAAAATTAAAATCTAAATCTCCCAATTGCAGGCAGCCAGTGTTCATATGCACATGCTTTCGCCAATGTCTAAAGGTTTATTTGATAACGATTTCTAAATGCTACCTCAAATGCAAAAAAGGCTGCAGAAAATGTTTTTTTACCAATTCACCTTTGAGTTGTATCTACTTAGGTTTATTTGCTAAAGCCATAAGTCAGTCAGGCAATGCAATCAGAGACTATCGATCTACAAAGAATCCTGCTGTTCAAGCAAGATATTTGGCAGAAAAATTTGCTTGTCCTACTAAAACTTCAGAAGAAATTGTTGACTGCCTGAGGAAAGTGGATGGGAAAAATCTTGTAAATGCTCATCAAGAAGCAATTGTAAGATACATTTCCTTTATCATCTGTCATTCTTTTTCTTTCCTTTTAACTGCACATACTTTGAAAATGATTCTTAGAATGTATTTCCCTTACAATAGATTGTATTTATTTAGGGGGCAATAAAACCCGAATATTCTTTATACACTCCAATTGTGGAACGGATAAAGGATGAAAATACATTTCTGGGAGAACATCCAGAATTTCTGTTGCGCACTGGTAACTATCACAAAGTACCATGGATAGGTACGTTATTAGATTCATAACATTCATTATTTTCATTATTTCATTATATCATTATTATTATTTTCATCCTAACGATGAAGAAAACGGTGAACTAATGGCTTAATATTTTTTCTCAGTTGGCGTCAATTCTGGAGAAGGTCTTATTTACACCGCGAGTATGTAATTTTGATCTATAATATTCTACCAACCAAAATGAATCAATATTTAGGATTGCAGAGTTAATTTGTACTGTTACTTACAACTGATTTTAGGACTGATGAATAATTATGATTTGACATCACGGTTGGATTATGAGTGGGAAGAACTTTTGCCTCAAATTCTAAATTACGACAGAAGTAGAAATGGAGAAGCTGCAATGAGAATTCGGAATTTCTATTTTGAATCGGGCAGTCCAGAATCAAATATTCAAAATATAACGAATATGTTCACAGATAAGGCATTCTTTTTAACTACACATGATGCTGCTCGATTGCAATCCCATCATTCTCCAGTCTATTTGTACTACTTCAATCACCAAACAAAACTATCGGTTTATGATCTTCTTTCTGGAGTCTCTGAGAGCAATAGACTACCTGCAGAAGTCCAGTTCGCTACGCGATTTTTTGTGGACTGGGTAAAGCAAAACATTCTGAGAAGACCAAAACCTTTCTACGGGGTAAATAACTAATTTGTCTTCTGACTAATTATTTCCATTATTTTTCAGGTGTTATCATGATAATTGATTTCTTTCTTTTAGGCTTGTCACGGAGGTAAAATATTATAAAGTATCATACCAAGAACTATACACATATCTTGATTCTTGAATATAACGATGTATATTTTGCAGATATACTGAATAATTAATTTTTAATTTTTAAAGATGAACTCAATCTTCTGTTTAATACTCAAGTGATTATGGAAGTGAGACATAGTTCACCTGATTATCAATTATCAAAAACAATGGTAAAGGCTTGGGCTGACTTTGCTCGTAATGAGTAAGTTGAATACGTATATTATTTGTGTCACTGGCATAAGTAATTCATGTTTTATTAGAGAAAATATTTTCGTTTAATCTAGCAAGATGATATTAAACTTTCAATCTATACGATGGCCCCCAATACACCCGAAGGATAAAACGCTAAAATATATCGAGATAAAGTCACCTCCAGCTTATATTGATGAACCTTTTACCGGGCGATTGAAATTCTGGAGATCACTAAAATTAATATAACTAGAAAAGTAACCTTGTGTGATGATATTTTATTTTTATCTACAGTTTCGTTTCATCGCTATTTATGTATGAATAAACATGAGTTCAAATATTTATTGGAATTTCTCTGTCCAGTTACTTTAGCCCATCTCTGTATGTTTGCTTGAACGTATCGCAAAACCAGGTACGTATTTGGGAGGGTGATTTGGATTATTGGGGAAGTTTTATATGAAGGAGAAATGAGGAACAAAAGTTAAACTCTACGAGAAAGTATCTATTTATTAACAATGGAGAAAACTGAACAGTCGAAATACATAATTCTAAAAGGGTCTTTTAATATTACTAATATGAACACATACTTAATAAAAGCTGTTATGCACAATTGGGGCGAATAAGTTTATGCACTAGACTAGCAATGAATTTTTGTCACAAAGAAATAATAATAAAAGGTAGAAACAGTGTGTCAAATCGGTAATTAAAAAACAAATCTAAGTTATTACAACTAGAGAGAACATAAAATGTAAATCAATCTATGATAACAATATTTTTAAACATTGGTTTCTACAAAATTTAAAAGGTATTTTGGCAGTTAGGACCAGCCGTGTCCGAACAGACACAAGAGCGGCCTCCTCGAGCATTAGGCAAACAAATACTTTCATCTCCACAAGGATTGTATTCACAGGGGCTGTACACTGCAAGGAGAAAGATAATTCATCACATTAAATTATCTGAACTAAAAGGTTCTTCACGAAAAAGTGTTTAAATTCTCACTTTGCGGACATTCGGATGGAACCAAAACAACGCCATAGAGTTTCCCTGGCCCACCGAGAGAAACGTCAATGCTTTGACCCGCTTCTCCATTACTTCTCGAAGCACTTTCAATTCTTTTTCTGTAAAAAATTATTTCATTTAAAAAAATAATTTATAATAGATAAGTTAGAGAATTATAAGAATTTGAGTTGATTTATAATTACGTTTCCCAGTCACTCCAGTAGAACGTATCTGAACCCAAAGCGAGTCCAAATGGATATTTTACATTTGTAACGTACGGTCGCCGATTTCTTCCGTCAATGCCGACACATTCTAAAATTATTTCATGAAATTGTAAACAAGCCTACATGACAAGTTTGAATATTTTTATATCTGTCACAATTTACCAATCTTGTGGGTTCCAGCATCAGCCCAGCATAACTGGTCTCCGATGCTGTCAATAACCAGGGAATTGGGCAATGCAAGTCCTTCTCCAACTAAGACTTGACGTTCTTTTCCATCTAATCCAGCATATTCAATCTTAGGATATTCTCTATTCCAATCACTCCAAAATAAACGTCTGCAATTTTCATATCAACAAAAGTTAAAGAAATCAGCTCATATAGAAATTAGAAATTCAATTGGAAGTACGTTGAAATTGTTAATTCACCCCCTCTGAGGATACACGGCAAGTCCTCTAGGATTAACAAGACCAGTTGAAATAATCGTCTTTCTTTTCTTTGAGTTAAGATTAGCAACTTCTATTGTATCTTTAAGTGAGTCAGTCCAGTACAAGTTTTGTGAAGCCCAATCAACGCTCAGCCCTTCAGGAGATCCAATCTCTACAAACGGATTAATTTAATATTAGTTTTAAAATTCATTGAAGATTTAACGTGACTGTATCTAGAATTACCGTCGTCTAAAAATGTAGATTTGTTGGTTCCATTGAAATAAGCGACTTTAATTGCTCTGGTTGCTACATCACTCCAGAAGACACGGCTGTTAGGACAGTCAATGTCGATTCCAATTGCAGTTTGGAAGGGTTCGACAGTCAAAGGTAGTGACTTTTCTCCGCTGGTTGGAACTTTTATTAGAGACATTCCTTTTGTTACAATAAGAAACTGTCCTTCTGAGCCTTGCCGAGAAACTTCTCGACACTCTTGACCACTTCCGACAAATCCAGATTTACAGGTGCAGCGATATTCCCGCGATTCCAGATTTGGTAAGCAATCTGCATTTGGATCACAAACAGATCTATCTTGGTAACATGACACGGATGACCTGCATCTATACCCGTCCCCTTCGTATCCCTGAAGAACACAGAAAGTTAAATATAAACTATTTCTTATTTATATACAATTATTTTTTATTCATGATAAATAAACATCCGACCTGTTTGCATTGGCATCTATATCCACGAGCTTGAGTGTCATACTCACACTCTGCATTCTTGGCACAATTCTTTAAAACATTACATCCCAGGAGATCTTCCTGACAGGTAAGCCCATCACCACGAAATCCAGCTAGTAATTTGATATTATAAAATTTTTACGAAATGTAAAATTCTTAAAATCAATCAACAAATCACGGAAACGTACCTTTGCATTCACAAGCGTATTTCGAGCGCGCAGCATCCCAACTACAAAGGGCATTCACATCACAATTTCTTAAAACATCGCATCCAACGTCACCCTTTGGGCGACAATCTTTACCATCTCCATTGAATCCTTCTCGACAACTGAAGAAAAAGAAATTATAGCATTAACCACAAGTATATAAATAAGATCTAGATTATCCATTTAATTTGAATGTAAAGTATTATCTGTAATAAAAGTATTTATATACCGGCAAGAATATCGGAGTTCGGCTTGATCGTAGGCACATTCGCCATAAGGACTGCATTCAGAATGACTTGAGCAAAAATCTGCAATTAAACACTCAAGTATTATTTTCATCGTAAAAATTAAATGTGTAGGAATAGCAAGTACTAAATTACCTTGAGGGGCGCAACGCTTTCCGTCTCCGTTGAATCCTTCGCGGCACACGCATGCATATGTATCTCCTCTTTGCAAACAAGCTGCATTAACGTCACAAATTGATCTATCTTGTTGACAAGTGACTTCAGGATTCGCTACTTCAACAACAGCAAGTTGACAGCGTTTTCTTACTTCGTCGTAAACAAATCCAGTTGGACAGTAACAAAAGCTCAACACACAAATTGGAGCTGGGGAATTTTCGCTTGGATCTTTTAGATTACAAAATACATAAGCTGTAGATAAAGTTTAAACAAATTACAATGAATAGAGGAAAATCCGTTGTAAAATATTACAGTGTGAGTGTTCCCTTGAGTGCATGCATACGTAACCATCTCCATCAAAACCGGCTTTACATTGACAATAATACTCAGTTTGTTCCTCATCAAAGACACACTCAGCATCCACATGGCATGTGTTCTTCACATCACAGGTTTCTATTTGGAAATCACATAAATCAATCGCTCTCGGAAATTCAAGAGATAAAATATTTATAGACAAAGTGAGAAATTGTAAATACCCGTGGTTTGTTCTCGATGACACATTGTACCATCACCAGAGTACCCGGGTTGACAGCTGCAGATATACGAATTACTATTGTGACTAAAGATGCATTCGGCAAATGGATCGCAGATGCCCCTCACGTGTCTACAGTCAGGCTCGCTCCCTATTCAAACATAGACAATTAGTACATATTATTTTATAAGTAGTTAATTACATTAGGCTCTTGTTTCTCTAAGGCTCTTCCACTAACAATATTTGTTATTCCAAACATTAATTAAGATTATTACCTCTAGGAACTTCAATGCCTGTATTCTGATAGCAAAAAACTCCATCTCCATCATATCCCGACTGGCAACGACATTCAGGTTCACCAACAGAAACTTCAATGCATTCTGCATTGGGACCACATTGAACGTCCTCACAAGTCAAAACCTCTGAATTATATCAACACGTAATTTTAATCAACCAAAAAATAGCAGAAAATGAGAAAAGGCACCAATAAATATACTAATGAAGAATGATCAATTTATACTCACTTGTGCACGTATATCCATCACCAGCATATCCGGGCTGAGGACACTGACAACTATGGGATCCTTCAGAGTTAATGCAAGTAGCTGTTACATCACAAGTAGAAGTTCCAATCCTGCATTCATCGATATCTACACAAACTGGAGTTTGACTGGATGGTCTTTCTTCATCCTCTTCATAATTATACATCTCCTCATAACTATTATCAAAAATTAAATGCAAAATTCATCATCGCACTATACGGAGACAGTGAGCTATAAGTATTTCAACAGGTATATGGGCAATTAGTATTTTCTGTACCCTCGATCACAAATGCACTTGAAGCTTTCACCATCTACAACACAGGAACTATTTGGGCCGCATCTATGTTTATTTTCCTTGCATGGATCTTCTCCTAAAACCATCACAAAAGTTTTTTGTGTAAAATATTAGAGATCAAGAGCAATCAATCAGAATAGTAGTGGAATGTTATAACTACCATCAACAGGGGTGACTTTGCTAGTGATGGCATAACGAGCAATTTGTTGTGACACATCGTACACAATGTAATTCCTTCCGACTTTCATAGTTGTAGTTTCCAATTCGGGAGTGACTGGAGAAGACCAAGGACATTCAACGTATTCTACAGTCTGTTCTATGCTGAATGGGTTTTCAATAGAAGTCCCTTCAATGGTGTACGTGTGAGAGGATCTGGAGCGAATGATTCCAGGTGAAACGCGGGTGAATTGCATTTTGATGTCGTTGACCTCAATGGATTTCCCAACGGGGACAACGGGAGTATTTCCGTGTATCCGGGTGTCTACTTTCATGTGACTAAACACATCTAATCCCATAAAGTTCTGATTGATTTGAACTTTTTGTCCTGTTTGGTAGAAGGAAATGTCTGCAGTATAGTTGAGGATACCGCCTGTTTGCCAAAATAAACAGAATTAACGATGGTTGGATTCAATTTGTATACCTAAGGCTTAAGCCTATAAACCCTAAAGTATAATGCTAACTGTCATTTTCAGCTTAGAGATGGTTTTACTTTATAAATGTGTTTTCTTTCTGGTTAGTTTAGCATTTAGCATTTTTCACAGATTTTACGAAATACATGAGGATTGTGTAAGCAAACCTGTGAGCTGGAAACCGTTCGGTGCATTTTTCACTCGGGTGCTGTACAGCCAGCCGATACTTGTTCCCAACACAATTACTGTCTGCAAGTCGAACCCTAGACGTTCAGGGATTTTTGCAATCGCAGTATATGAACGGCCGTCCTGAGGCAGAATGTACGAAAATAAATCTGAATCTTCGATTCCTATTCCGTTAAGAACTCCTTTCACCTTACCGTTCATTCGCAATGGAATACCTGTACCATTTAAAATATTTCATGAATTGGTAATCATTTCCATTAAAGTAACTCAGTTTAAGACAAACTTCATTGTCTAATTCAAAATTCAATGCAAACAGTTTTGCTTTTATATTATAAGTAATTCCCTACTTTAAAAATATTATAATGCAATTTCAGATTGTACTCATATTATATATCTTTGCATAATGTTATCATTATTTGTTTGTACCAATATGTGAAATTACGTAAGTGACGGTTTGTTATATTAGTATCTAGTATAGCATCTCCCCAAGATGCTCTTCAAACACATATTTCCTTCGCATACATGACATAGCAGTATTATTTAACAATATTGTGCAACACTAAGTAAATATATGTTTTAAACTAAGACTAAATATTTATTGGATATATGTACTAAGTAAACCAGCACTTATAGAAGAGATGAAGATCTCAGCAGCCAAGTTTCCACAATTACAGAACTTATACAAATGTTAATTTCTCCTGTGCCGACTTTTCTAAGAATGAGTTGATCAAATGATTTTATTTGTTTCAATAAATTATTTGTAACTTTGCTTTTAAGGTGATTTCGAATTTCTATCCAGTTTTAAGAGATTAGGCAATATCTTTCTAAGAAGTGCCAGTGGAATGTCAATGTCAATGCATCATATGACAATTTCTAACTTCAGAACTTTTAAAGACAGCAAAACTTAATTCACCCCTAAATCTTAACCAAACCCTTTACTTACAAATCAGGCTATATTACACTGTTGGGTGGTAATAATAATATAATAATGATTTAGTACATAATTAAGACATTTAAAGTGTCAAATAAATCTTTAACAAAATAATCTGACATGTGTGTACAGTAATTGTTCCCTATCCAGCATCGCTACATCATTTGTATTACGTCTTTATAAGTAGTAGGTATAGGGGGTTTAAAATAGTCATAAAGCAGTGAGTATTCGGAGAGTGATATGCAAACAAAGAGGATAATATGAGACGGAAAGATAAAAGAAATGATTCTCTGAAGATTTGCATAGATTGCAAATACCCACGCGTTTGTTCTATCGAACACGTAGATACACATAGATAGGAAATATGAATGTTGAGGGAAGGAAGTGTCGTAACAGTTACCGATAGGAATATATATTTTACATTACCATCTTGAAGACAGACACGACCATTTCCATAAAAGCCGCGTGCACATCGGCAACAAAATCCGGGCTCAAAGTCCAGACACTCGGCTTGACTGTGACATTGAGTTGTTCCCCCAGCAGAACATGAAGATGTGGCTTCTGACGATGACTCTGTACAGAATATAAATGGACAAATCAAATAGTATCAGCTACCAAATGCGAACACACGAATCTGTTGAATGTTTCCGTCTCTCTTCCACCTAACAAAATAGCATTGTTTGAAAACTCTCAAGTTGCAACTTCTGAGAAATAGTTGAGTGAAATTATTGATGAAGTGGGAGACAAGAAAACTGAGTCCGGTTCTTGTCCCACTCATGAGAACATTTTTCTCAATGACTTAAATTGTACCATATACATTGACTGAAGCTAATATAAATATTTATTTAGGATCAGCATAGTATCTAACTGACGCAATACATACATGGATGGTTTCACTGAATAGTAAAGGGCTTGTTACTGAATATTGAACAACATCATTGCAAAATAACATAAACTACATAAGGAAGTCAATAGATGCAATATTTTCCATTAAGGCTATATTAAAAGGCTGTTCTATATAACTTCACAAACCATCCTCCATACATAATCATACCTATTTTGTTACATGAACTTATTTATTATCTTGGTTATTCAATATTTTCTTACTCTGCTTTCAAACACGTACCGACAGTCATGACTGTCAATCACGCAAAGTATTTTTCAACTTTCATTTGGCCATTATAAACTCGAGTTTTATATTTAAATAGGTAAACTGCTCCATATTTCTATACGAATAAATAATAAACTCTATTTTCAAACCTTGGCTAATCTCACATTTTCTCCTTACTAATAAACAGATTTTCGGTTTAGTTTAACTGTTATGATTCTATCCTAAAAGTTACGATTTTTGAATTCCTTAATGCATAGCTGTAGCTGAGAGAGAGGTAAATAATCTTTCTAAGTCTCATATTTACATGCCGACGGCCAAAACTCAAGTCAGAAATCAGCAGGAGCTTCAAACAGTGACACTCACACAACTCTTACAGTCTCATGATGACTCTATAAGCTAAGTAGGGTAGGGCACCATATACCGGACGACTGAGCTGTGGGAGTGCAGGAATGAATGCATACTTTTGTTCATTTACTTGGTAGGTAAGAAAAATATTATTTTAACTTAAAACTAACCTGAGTCAATGTTGAGATTTGGTTCCTCGATGTTTTCTTTGACTGTTCCAATTTTGAACAACCATACCCCATCCTCATTGGCATTAGACCGCCTAGAACATAAAAGGACTATTTACAGTTTTCAGTATAGGTTAATTTAACTAAAATTATTACATAATTAAAGCTTCCAATGCAACTAAATAATTGTATACCTTGTAGAATAATGCTATGAATGAGTTAGAAACTAATTGTAACCGCTCGTATATTATGATTTCAAAACAACGAAGTTAAATAACGCAGAAACATCTACATGATAGCATTGGAGAAGATAAGATAAAATATGGAGCCTCTGGTCTAAAAAAGAGGCTGTGAGTGGAAGTAGTTCAGTAATTGAGTGGGATTTTTGGGGTCTAGTCTGGAAACAAAAGTAAAGTTTGTAATAAATAACTGTCATGTCATTTATGTCCCTATTCATTTACTAGAATCAAGATCATGAAAGCTTCACACAAAACTTGTAGGGAAACAAATGTACCCACGCACTTTCCTTCAGATTTACAAGAGATGGGTATATAGTATTCATGAGTTAAGAGTTATAAGAAGGAGATGCCTCCGTCCATATCATAGCATAGCAAAGAAATAAAAAATTCTGTCAAAACATCACAATTCCTTTGACTTTCTTTTAAATTATTTCCTTTCGCAACGATTAGGATCAGCGTCAGCATCAGTCGTGAGTCAAAAAGGTTGGAGTTTCTTGCGGAACTCAGACTCAATTCTTCATGGAACAATAATAATGATATTACTCGTCTATATATAGCTATAATAAGTACATTCGTTTAGATAACACGCACAAATAGACGGAATCTATATAAAAATCGGATCACAAAAAGCCTGACATGCAAAAGCATCGGAGTATACAATGAACAGACGACATGACAGCAGAGTTTAGTTAGGTTCAGCATTATTAGTGAAGACAAAGATGTATTTCCTGTTCCCATCTTGAACAAAAACAACAGGAATAAAAAATTCGTCTTCCAATTTCCCAGAGAAGTTTTCGACAGGGAGATATCTACAAAGACTTTTTTCCTCCCCGGCACTCAGCTCAAATGTATTTTACTGCACCGAAGTGATAAATGTGATATTTCTTCTACTACATTAAATCCCTACTACTGCACTTTTTCATTGATTTGACTTTTCTGTTTGAGGAAATGGTTCACTTTATTATTAGGTGCTACTTTCTACAAGAAAACAACGGACACAGTCATTTGGGGTGCAACTTACTTTGGAAGGTTGGACACTTGATCAGTTCCAGATCCCTTCAGTGAGAAATGAGGTCCGCTACCGGAGATGATACCCGCTTGAGCTTTCGCATCCGGTAAATTCGGATTCTTCCCTGTTCCTTGAATCCACTCAATTTTCTCGTACAAGAATGCAACGTATGTTTCCCCACCGTCAGATGCAACTACTATTTGAAATGTATTCATCTGTTAAATAAAGCAAAAGTTATTATTAGTCAAATTTAAATCCTCATTCCTTGCATTATTATTGCCTACTATCTATTTGTGCATGTGCCAGTTTTACAGAACAATACAAATGCTATTAAATATGACAACATTAACATAGCACGACAATTAGATTAGCTTCAGAGGAAAGAGACTCTCGTTTTGTTTTTATGATCGCATTATTACTTTCAGGATTTTATAGCCTTTGCCCAGTTGTTTTAAGGTGCTTAAAACATGTAGGTTCGGCTATAATCTATCTTACTAGGTTCCATATATTATTTCATGTTACTAGTTATTCTACTTACTACAAATCACAATTTTACAACTCAATTACAAAAATAGGCTCAGCCACATTAGCCAAAAAATATAAATGTCAAAGTCAAAAAGAGGTCAACTGAAAATGAAATAAAACTTTTGTATCGTACATGACAAGCCGGCAGCCATGCAAAGCACAATCATCTTTTCGGCAAATCGTAAATTAAAACTGGGTCACTTTTTCTCTACAACATAAGCATAAGGACCACTTGTACTATAGGAAACTACATTAAGCCATCATAAGTATATTAACAGTATTTTATTTGATTACGAACAACATTTACTCACTCAGTTCGGTACACGCAAGCAATGCTTACCTAAAATAAGACAGACTAACTTTTGTTGAGAGTGACTCAAAAGACATTTGCTGAGTAAACGAAACTGACAGCTGAATGAGCTAGTTAAGTCTTAAATTCCTCTTTGCTGTCGGAAGTCGGTCATGTAGATAATTCTTGATGGAGCGGAAACAAAAATTACAATCCAAATCTATTTTCACTACAGTACCTACACCAACTAACTCTGATTCGCAAAAATTACTGGATTTTCACTTTTAACCTAGAATTTTAATTGTCAAAGAATTTTTACAGTTAATTACAGCTAAGCTAATTGTGGATGATTCAGTAAATGATAGTTTTATAGCTTTGTTGATACATTAAATATAAATCTAATCTTGAGATGGTGGTACAAGTATTTTACTAGGACTCGGAGAAAAACTCTCAAACTTGTATGCTTCAGAAATGGAAAAAATTGTGCTGAGAATCAAACATTTGGTGATTATTATAACACGCGGGAAAATTAACTGCCGACAATAATTCGATTTTACAGTAACTTGGTTCATAAAGACAACAATCAATCAAATATATTTCTAGACGCTAAAAAGCATAATTTTAAAAGTTACTGACAAGCGCGTACCTTACGGTTTAATGCAAAACGTCTGCAGTCCTCTTCACGTTGTCCCGCATTGGCAAAATTAGAGTTTCGGCAGAGAGCATGCAAACGACTCTTGGTTCCCTTTGATTTTAACTGAAAAGCCGCGGAGAAAGATAAAACCACATGCTAGTTGCAAATCAAGTCAGTCGTAAAGTTTAAGGAAAGGAAAAGCAACACGGAAGAGCATTAAAATGACAAAATACAAAGCTATGTACACACAACTCCAGACTGACTGGTTTTCCAAGGAAAATATTTGAAACCGGAAAATTGCACCGTTGCTTTTCATTGCGTAAAGATGTGCTAAAATTTAAAATGCCATCATCGGTTTGATTCGAAACGGATTGCATTTTTACAGTTTAAAAATAGATAAACAAACGCACTCGTTCTTACAATATCAAAAGAGCATTAATTTTCTTTTTTAGTAAAGATTGATACAAGATATTGGCAATAGACACAAATCTATCATGTGTCATGTTATTTACGTACTGTTGAGTTCTTAATTGGAGTTTATAGAAGGAATGACGAACATTCAAATATCTCAAATGTACTAAAGTTAACTTGCCACAATGGCAAAGTTGTTATCTTTGTAGTGGTAAGTATAAAACGGTATAATAGAGCAAGTGAAGTGATAGGAGTTTAAAAATATCCTGCTGCGATTAGAATAAAGTCAGAGAGTTCCTAAGAAAAATATTATCAGACATGCAAAGTCATCACAAAGCGTAGTAATGTAACCTTGTCACTTTTCCTGTCGTAGTGGCCAACGCTATCCCACGTAACGATGAGTAGACCGGTTGGCTGGAAGTTTGTGGCGGATGAGAAATGGTCTGACAGAAGTGTGCGGGTTCTTTCCAGCAGATCATCATCTGCAGTCTCTCTGTCAAAGGTACATAAAAGTTAAGGTTTAGTACTATAATTATCTGTGAAGTAAGAATCCATGACGTGCGAAGAAAGGAAAAATAAAAATCGCGTATGGTAATTCATGTAATGACATAGTAGAATTTGGGATTAGCATTCATGAGCATCCAGGAGGATATCAATCAGAGAAGTATTTAGGTTTAGTTGGTATGATGGGTATCCTAAAATTACCATAATCCAACCATAAAAAGTCGTGTAGATATATGAGTTTGAGTATTGAGAGTGAAACCTCACACCGACCTAAAGAACTATGACATAAATGCGTAGGCAGTAAAATAAAAGAAACTCGTCTGCAAGTTAAATGCATTCTTAGGCCATAATATCATTCCAATGTCCCTTATTATTACATGGCAGAGCCGATTAGTCTACCAGAGAAAAACAACAACGCAATAAAATTGAGAATGAACAATAACGTCATTGTTAATACGAACAAAGTGGGGTTAGGGATGATGCAGAATGGAATGCACGTCATTGTTCGTGACTGGACGAAATGATTCCATGAATCAATGCGAAACTTGTTACTGATTCATAAACTATGCTTCAGTAATTCATTTTATCAGTTTTCATGGGGTACATACACTAGGATCTTTTGCAGGTGTAATGCTAATGCACTATTTGCAAGAGTACCTACACAGCCATCCAATATTTTGTACCGTAGGTTTGCTAATGCTTACAATTGAGTCTATTAAGTTGGGTCAGTCAGATGTACACCAATTGAATTTCATTTCAGCATTATTATTGGAGATAAGCCTTTTCGTGGGCAGTTTATAATGATCAGTTAGGCAAAAAAGAAATTGCAAACGGGAATGAATAGTAAATTCAGAGAAATGTTATGAATTTTGTTAGGTTTTAGGTTAAGGTACTTATTATCTAGACGTAGCAATTAAATTTACCTGTAGAGAACTGTGCCCACAATCCTTGTGTCAACATCCGAGTAGAAAGGAGCAATCGTAGGGTAGTCGAGAGGAAATTGAATGTTGACGAAGGTAGGTATGTCCGTCAAAAATGAAATGAGTCCATTCTGGTTTATCTAAAAGAGTTTCAGAGAAACAATTAAAATCTAGGTTTTAGCAGGAAAAGAGATTTTATGGCTATTTTCGGGTAAAAAAATTAGAAAATACCACAAAAACTTACATAAACAGAGTTGTAGAGTGTTCCAAAGAAAAGGATTGGAACTTGAAGGCGTAATTCTGGTGAAGATACATCATCACTGTCTCTTGCCAGTTGCAAATCACCTTCATGAGTTCCATATGGAAAGAGTGGAGGACTAGAGCCGGCTACTTGACATAAGGAGAGAAACACGCAAGAAAAAGCGACGATAAGAATTTCCACTGAGAGTGTTAATGAGTGGGTCGTTTTCTTAGTGCCATGAAGCCGCAATGGGTTCATGAGACTCATCCTGATGAAGTTGATGTGATGAGAACGATGCTAACGATACTAATCCAGAATAAGGACTCTTTTATTTTCAGATAGTTAGGTTTTTATTACTTTGTCGCACACAATCCGACTATTGTTCTTTATTTTCTCTGGCTGGGATTCTCTCGTTCCCCTTCCTACCCTATTTTACCTTTTCTACATTTACTTACCGATCAAGATGGTTAGTTTTAGTAAAAATTCTAGAGAAACTTACTCAGTCCAGTCAATTTACATAGGATTGGTTGGTGTCCTAGTAAATGTCTAGAAAGGAAGTTTTACTACTCTGTTTGTATTTAAATATGTAGCAAAACTGAAGTGGTCTTCTGTGAGTAACGGGAAGTAGAATTCTTTTCGGATGCGTTGATGTTGACTCGACCAACTCCCCTGACTGACTGACGGAGTGGAAGACTCTTGGCTCCGGGTCAAAGTTTATTTTGGGATGATAACAGCCAGATCTGTTTGTCTTCTTATCCGACCTACACATTTTCGGTATTTCTTCCTAGGTAAGTATACACAATTTACTCCTATACATTCTTCTATATGTATTATGCAATGCAGTCGAGAATGTTACTACACTACAATAATATACAGTCTACTTACTCTAATGTCTTCCCTAAACAAGCCAAGACAAACCAAACCACATGCTTACAAATATAGGCACATAAATACATACAGATGTAATAACAACACACACATTTAGATTATCTTACAACAACGATGTTAGTTTAAATGCATTTCTGTCGTTTCTTATGTCATACACTAGTCTACGTTCTGTTCTCACGTCTTCTTGGAATGTCAAAGAAAATCTAACATCACCTCTCAATACTACACACTCAAATGTATTTATAAAGGATAATAAAAATACCTACTTATTTACTGTTTACTTAACTACGTACAATACAAATTCTACTACCATTATTCACTCCCAAATCTATCGATCTCCTATTGAAATAAACAACATTATTATTGCACTTACAGATGCATTACTAACGGGAACCTTATTTTTATAAAATCTCTACCACTTCCAACTTTACATTGTATCAGTACCTACATATACAATTTTCGTGTAAAAATAAACTCACAATCTCCTCTTGTCATTAACTCCTATATATAAATAAAAAATTGCCGAGACTACTCAACTTAGAATGATGCATCCTTAGTGCATTCCACTATAATGTGTCGTCTACTCAGTAGTAGGTGTATATTATGATGCTTGCTATTTACACTTCTTTCCGAAAATGCTTTAAATCACTGTACAGACATGACGCAAGAATATAAAAGCTTATAAATTATAATGCAACTTACAACTTAAAAGTTAATTCACAATGCTAAACAATTAACTTTATAAATTATAATCATTAGAATTTATTTCTCATCATCTAATAACGTTATTGGGTACTGCTACCATTCAGTGGTACATTAGCAACCTCACAAATTAACCACCAATTCCCAAAAAATTAGAAAATTGGACCTAGGGTTAATTTAGCATATATATATAAAGGGGGACAGTAAGTAGCCTTGCAATGTAAATAATAACTATAGCTAATCACTAATTATATTAAAGTATAGCTTGTAAAATTGTCCAGATCGGATGCTTCAACATCATCAAACATTGAACGTTTAAAATGGCAGATAAAATTATTCTTCAAAATTCGCTTCCTTTGATTAGGTTATTTTTTGTCGAGAATACAAGAGCCATGCCCTGATTACCACCAAAAATTGGACATCACTACTATTAGATAAACGGCAAAAGTCAGTCACGTGACAATTCCGTTTGTATGTTTGTACTTCTGTGTGTTGATTTGCCGTAATTCTAAAACGCAGCCAAGCACATAATAACACACATAATGAGGCAAATTCCAACACGTCCAAAGCAGAACAATTGGTGGCAGTACACAGTTATGCAATGCGCGGTCTATAGTCTCCTACGACTTACAAGGCACAAAAAATTTCATAACAGGAACAATGCATGCATTCTGTATGAAAATTATTCCAGCTTTCAGTGCGCTCAAGGTTTCTATTACTTCATGTGCGGGAAAATTCAATTTGGCCATTTACATTGATGTTTTGAATAGGTTGAATAAAAGTTAGATTCCCAAAATGTGAGTCAGTTTCCGATTCTGTAAAGTAAATAATTTTGCACCGTTTAAGGCAGTGGTGCAGATTTAAAAAGACTGTTTATACCACAAATAGGGACGCTGCTAGGCAACCAGCAAAAAATTATCATAGAAGGTGAATGGGAATCGCGAAAATTCGTAGTTTTTTTGGGAAAGTGTAAAAAAGAATCTTCAAAACTTATTCTAGAGGTTATACTTTGAAAACTTCACATTTTTGTCTCGGGCTTGAAGATATCATCGTTTGAAATTGAAATTGATACATATTTCTGTATTTGCATTTTGTTATCCGTATGTCTTCCAATCAAAGACAAAATTGTGAAATTTTTAAAATATAACCTCTAGAATTTGTTCCGATGAATTTTTTATTGAATTTACTTTATGGGTGTTGGATCAGTAATCTCGGATCCTTTAGCACGTTCCCAAAAAACGTTAATGAGGAATATGATAGTCAAGAGATCATTTACGTTTGTATGCACCAGGACTTTAAGCTCCCGGTACCTCCGAATTGTAAGTCTCTAATGATCATCAAAATGCATGTAAAAATTGCTTTACAACTCTTGGAATTCTGTCTAAAGTTCTTACCCGATTTACTTGTGGTACATTTTTGGCATCCTGAATATAATGTCGATCATCACAACGTATAAAATATTAATGGTATTGTATGCTCAATGAGTTACTCCAATAGTCAAAAAATTTTCTAAAATTTCATCTTACTACTACCTAGGGTCAATAGACATCGAAAAAATTTTAATTTCCAGTGTAACAGGCCCCGCCCAGTGGCTAATTTTCTCACTTTGGCGACGCCCCCGAATGGATCGTGACGTTCTCAAGTTTGATCAATATTTGTCTTTGCATTTGAAAGTTATCGTGGGGACAGAAGGACGGACGTACGGACAGACGGTTCTATAAGCTCGCTTCCTCAGGCGATGAGCTAAAATTACAATAAAAAACACTCAATTTTCTAATTAATCGCTTGACGCTACATTGCTAATTAAGGCTAACTCGGCCTTAAAATGGTCCATTGTCCAGTGATGGCAGTATGTATAATGGTGATTAAAAGTATCCGAGTCAAAAATGTGGTGGGTAACCGGAGTAATTTGCCAATAACCAAATTCTCTTTTTAAACAAAAGGTTGACCCTAGGCCGTACTAAAGTTTTGGAATATTTTTTGACTATATCAATAACGTAAAATCTGTACTTCTGGCCCTGGCCCACCTAATGAAAATGCATGAAAAGGTCAATTGGAATAAACATAAAAATCTATGTATCTGAAATACATTCTACCCATCGTACTATATTGCCCTGGTATACACACTAGCTTTATTTATAACAGAACTTGGGTCCTCCTGTGACCGGTACATTATATTAGTGATGAGCCCAATTGGATGCCGGTGTAATTTGCCTACTAGAAACCATAATTTTTACAAAATTGTTTGTAGATCACTAGCCCCATGTACTACAGGACCTGGGTCCTGTGACCGCCTAGTAAGGGTATATACAGCTTTCGCTTTTATATGGTGTTTACTATGCCCATTATACCTACCTTTACCATATCAATTTAATTATGGCCCCATTATACTTATTTATATTAGGATTCATTACTTAACATAATACAAAAATTAATATTTGGACTATATTATAGCAAGATTCGTCTATATGGTAACAGGTTAGTCGGTCCGGTAGTTGACAAATTAAAAATTCACTTTTGTCACTTCTGGAGGACAAATCCTATAATTTGTCCTCCACTGCTTGGATAGGATCGATAGGATAAAGGACTGCCATTGCTAACTACCATGGTGATTACAGGCAGGTGAATATGGAGGTGAAAAAAGTGAACTTTTAATTTGCCAACTCCCGCACCAACTAACCTGTTTAGACGAATCTTGATATTATAGAGTACTTGGGGTATTAGCACATACTCTATGTAATCATCCTTTGTTTCAAGAAATACGATAAGCTAGAGGATAAATACTATTAGAGACTAATAATAGCAAAATCGTATTCTCACAGTTGAGAAAAGTTAAGTTCGCCATTTCTACTTTTATGTTTTTAGGTTTAAAATTAAATTAAAATAGTTTAACGCAGGAAGATTGATGAAAAGTTCACATGTTGCGAAAAGTTGACTGAATGAGTCACTCTCCCTCTAATGCTCATTTCCTCGAAGTAGATTCTCCGAGCTTGCTCTTGGTGCTTTCCCAGAATTACGTTGTACTTTTAGCCATTAAACCTTAAACCACATTGCATATCTATTTAAACGTAGATATATACGTGGTCGTTTTTATATTGTTTGCACAAGCGAAATAAGCATTATAGTTATCTGTAATATTAGCGATATAGCAGAGAGCATGAGGATTGAGGACATTGCGAAGCTATAAATCCATCAACACTTGCTACACAAATGTGTTGTAGCTACAAACACTATCCTCTGCTACAGAAATATAGTTTATGTTTAAGTTTCTCCATATTTGTTTAGAACAATTCCGTCGAAGCATCCAGATCAGTCATTTCATCCTTTCCCATTAGCTTTCTTTCAAAATGCACACAAATCTCTGATTATTACAAAATTGAGCTAATTTAGAAAAATGAGCATTGTCTACCCGAACAACCCTTATCAGTCCAAAATCATCGAATACTCAGTAGTGACAGAAATAACTGACCTTTGAATATTATTTGATTAATATTTCGCAGCGATATTGATGCCTATACATAATGCTAGCACTAATATCTATCTGTACTTAAAGACTTTGACCTGCCATTAATGTAATCTGCATACGCAGAGATAGCAACATAGATAAGCATCCTCTAATCATATTGACAAAGCGGGCTTTCAGTTTCGTTTATGCATATATAGATAACTAATCACGTCAATAAATAATCTCTAAAATAAATAGTACAAGCTTACCTGAGTGCATAACACACAAGTTCATAAAAAAGTAATATTCTTTGAAAATGTCGTTTAATGTTGCATGTACCTACATAATTGGTAACAAAATCAAATACACTATGGTATAGTGTTTGGTATTCTAAGCTTAACGTTCAGATTGCATAGAATAGTAAAGGATATTAGCAATAACGTTTAACTCAGTGTTAAAATATTTGGTAAATGCGTATAGGGTTTATATTGTAGCTATTATATTTCTATTACTCATATATACATGCATAAACAGTTGCAGCGTCCTCAGCTCATAAGCAAAATGCCAATAATTCATATATGCAATTTTTTTGTCTGACAAGTGCTTACATACATAGACATATACTATAATAATGGTAACGATATGTTTTGCCGTTCTTGCCTGAAAGTATAATGCATACAGACATGCATGTGTGCCCAATTATATTATGGCTGTGACTATTTATGCACTGAGCAAGTTCATCTGCAAAAAATGTACATAATTGTTCACCAGGCTTTGCAATTTGTTTGTATTTAGCTTTAGTATATGTAAAAGATAAGTACACCTTAACATTCACTCATTTACGCTTCGTTTGAGAATATAATTAATTTCCTGTAGTTTATACCTCCCTAGAATGTAACAAATAATGACGTCTGATAATACACAAACCATGTTGTACATAGTGTATAACTTTAAAGTTGCTGTATGGGCACGTTCTTGAAGCTAAAGTGCGTCTTTTACTTTTACACCTTATTATGACTTTGTTTTTAACGCAAGAACATCCAAGAAAGTAATAACAAAACAATTGACACTTAAGTGCAATGCGAATATACCATTCAATGTGATTGTTGGAAGGAAATCGCAAGGGTAATTTAACACTTTAAGGAACAGCGAAAGTATTCTTCTTATCGTAGACCAAATATACAATGATAGCTTGTTTATGGTTAGCATGTTGGTACGAGTTGGAGATTTTATAGAATTTGCCTTTACGTGATAGTAGGAATTACATGGCATTACTTAGCCCACAATAAAATGGCCACAAATTTTTAATTGCGCAAAATATTTTCCTTATTGGGAGATTGGGAGTGAGTGGGGTGCTTTTTTTAAAGATTTTAACGCGCCTAGTGAGTCTGGAAGGTTTTGCTGCTACTAATTTTCCCTGGAATGAGACTGGATGTTGGAATAGCAAGCAAATATTATGTATTCTATGCATTGTCTAGCTGTTTTAGTGTAGCTGCTTTATTTTAGGATGGATATTGCAGTGTGAATTAACGAAGCGAAGAAAATGAATGGCATATCCTTGAATTGAATGTATGTAGCATCATAAAAAACGAAACTACATCATAGTTGTAAAGCACGTAGGACATTTGCCCAGTCGTCTGGTGCTCTATGTATGTCCCTTTTGCTTTTAGAGCCTTTTTTTTAATATATTTGTTTAACATTGATGTAGGCATCTTGAATGACAGTCGTTGCCAAAGGGCTTTTTTACTTTACTTTTACCTATGTAGTTACAATACAAATTATGCCAAAACTAAAGATAAGAAGACATGCCTGGACATACCCACCTCATGTATAACCATACTACGTAAGTTAGTACAACGGATACGCTGAAATGTGTGCCATCATTTAATTTATTCCTTTGCAAATTTTTTATAACTGATCAAACACTATGATATATTATTGCTGTTTAAAGAGTTCCTATATCCATAGGACATACTGTGGCAATAGATTCATTTTATCTCCAATGCTAATGCCGACTTGGAATATTGTAAAATTCTGCAAATATATTCCTAAATTTTATTACCAAGAAGTCTTTTATCACAGACTGACGTTGATGTATTTCATAAGAAAAGTAGAGATAAAAATGACAAAAATCATATAACTAATTCCTATAGGAAAAAGATTTAATATAATTTACCTAAGTTAAAGTTTAGTTTACCTTTAAGCACTTTACCATACCTAGACTTTTGTCAATCGTAATTTTTTATGGTTGATCAGGTATTAGTAAAGCTACCTGCACTTCCACCAATAAATCACTTTGCCCTTCAAAGAAAAGTGCTACGCAAATTCAACAGCGTTACTAATTATGAATAATGAATAGATTTTGAGGCATTAATGCCAATATTATTTGTTTTGCTGATTTTGTGAAACTTCTGAGAAGAATTCATATGTACGATAGACATACAAAGATTATCAACACGATATTTTTAATGGCAGGAAGATTGTTTTATTGCCTCATTTCTGGTGTAAGCATTCATTTGGTCTTCCGTGAGGTCGAACAACCAACTCCATACTGTATATGATGCCCTGCCTGCGAGTTACCTCATACATACATAATACATATACGTATTAGCGTCATTGCTGACTGACCAAATCAAATACTCTTTTCCCTATACCGTAGACACTGCAACATTTGACATCATTGACAGTATCATCACTATTCTATAATCGAGGTTGAACACATGTATAGGGTATACATGGAATTTGTGGCTTACACCAGACCAGTCGAAAGATTATGTCAAAGACTATTAAATAATAATATTTACAACGCAACAGTAAAATGGTGGATTTTCTTGTAAAGGGTATAGAAAGCATAAGTTGCAATTACTGTGCAAATAAAGTTCGGAGATGCATAAATTGTAGTTCTATTGTTCTAAAATGTTAACCAATCCAGTAGAACAATAGAACTGTAATTTATGCAACTCCAGAATTTTTAGCACCTGTACATTACTAGAGTAGTTATATATATTATTATGTTATAATATATTTGTGATACTTTTCAAGTATTGAATTAATTAATCCAAATATCTCATGATAATACATGTAGGCATGTTTTTAATTTTTTTACAGCTTCCATACAAAGACAATTGTAGCAGTTTGGTGCTATTAATGTAGTTACATGTAATTACTCAATTTAAAGATAATCTCTATAGATCAGGTTTTCTATAGAGCTCAAGATTTTCTGGACTATCTGGGCAGTTTATGAATAGTGCAGTTTCTTAGAAATTATGGACTAATAGAAACACAATGCGTTTAATTACTCTATGAGTGCTTGTTCCTGCCAAATTAATTGGCAAAATGTTTCATCTAGTTTTAGGTGGTTCAAAAGTGCAAATAGTTTTTAAATGTAAATAGTTCTTGTGCTTTACTGTTCATTTTGTACAGTGCAGTAATATTTGTAGAATGGATATGTCGATATGAGCAATTCGGTATGAAGGTTGTTTAGTTTACAAGTTTACAAGCGCATTTTCCTGTCCAGTTAACGATCAAGAAAGAGTAGTACATGGGTATATATGTAAATGAGTTGTTCTTTGTCCTTTGGCTTTCCATTTAAATTCTTTTGTCAGGTTTGTCCTGTACGTATCATGCATTAGGTGTGACGATTTGCTTTGACTCATCCGTAAAGTATGAATAATTCTAAACAATTGAGAAATGGTACTTAAATTGTATATTGCATGTTAAATATGCAAATACTGAATACACAGGATCAATCATATCAGATGTAATTACATAATCACAGACATTTTTAAAGTGTTGGGTTTTATTTCACTTTCTTCACAGTAGGGTATAAATAGATTAAATAATATACCCTTCCCTTGACCTTAAGTGTAGGTGATGTTTCACCTTATAAATATTGAAGTCAATTCTGTCTACTAAAACAATGGGATCTTCACAAAATAAAAAATTCAGTTTGACTAGTGGAGATTGATTAATGTTTTAAATAATGAGTTGTATCTAATGAATACTTATTAATCGTCTCAAGTTACGGATCAAAGTCCGTATCTGAATTTTTGTCATTAAATTTTTTGTAGTTTTGATTATATCTGTACTTATATTGTTGTAGGCATTCTTTTAAGTTCTCGTGTATACCATTAAGATTTCAACAGAGCGAGCATTAATATTAGTAGCACTGTTAATCCTAGTAAATGCTATGTGCATAATGGGTATGTAATTACACACTTCTGATTTACAATGATACTTTTAGTAGATGGATGTTTATGGGCTAGTCACTACGATTGCTATTCACAAGAAGAGTGGATGCATGGCCTGTAGTAGATGCCTTTTCTATGTAAATACATTTCATGATGATCGTTTTGTAGATGTAAATAATGCCGTGTTCGTGCCTTTGCGTGGGCAGTGAATGTGAATGTATGTGAGTGAACAATCAAATGAAAACAAGGAAAGGCCATCAGATCTTACCTATACATATTTCCAATCTGTGAAGATTCTTCTGAAAAAATAATTGAAAAAGTTGATTTGGCTCGCTGAGATTTGAAACATGACAGTTGCAAATGACATGAGATTTATTACCCATTGAAATGTCAGTACGCTTTATTTAGTCATCTTTATTCTACTGATTATCGATAAATCTACTATTTGCTTAAACTTTCTGTCCACGTTTTCCCGTTACTCAATTTTTGGCAAACGGAAGTTGCATTATAAATTATTTTTTACTATTCTGTATGTATAATTTAATAAAATTCGGCCCTTGGCTAATAAAATTTTTCTGAAGAATTTTAAGTTAATAAAATTCAATGTTGTTCTTCAAAATGAGGGTTGAATCTCAAGGTTCTTCATAATAGCTGTTAATGTTGCTTGGAAAATACACTAATGCTATACAGAACAACAATTAATACATGCAATATAAAAAACATCTGTTTGCTGGCACATGCAGATATCATTGTCATTTTATTTTACACCACTGAAGTGATGCCATAAGGATGCTGATTGGTACCTGCTCCCACTATAAAGTTGTATTATATTTACATGAGGTAAAAGTTACAAGTTACTTACTAGTAGAATTACCTAGATAGTTTTCTAGAATAGAGGCGTGTCAAAACCAGTTTCACTGATCCGTTTATTGAACTTACTCAATATATGTATTTTATTATAAGTCAATGTTGTAGCGACATTCTGTTATCAATGCAAATCCTATATATAGACAACTTTATCATAATCAACCAACTTGGCTTGGCGCACTGTTGGCAATTCACTACCCTTGCTACCTATAACTAGGCATAGCAAAACTTTTGATTTTTTTCTCACCAAGAGAATTAATCAATTTTAACTCCTGTCCCTACATTAAGTACAGGGTAACGGATTAGACACGCAAATTACTGAATAAATCAAATAGGGTATGGAGATATTATGAAGCTCATATTTACCACTTAATTCTTTCCAGTTTTTACTCGTAGTCCTGATTAAATTATACAATATGCATAACTTCGAATGTAAAAGGTGATTAAGATCATATCTTCAAGAAATAAAAGACAATAATGGCAAATTGCTTTTGCTTGAAACAAAAGTCTGCATTAGGATTAGGACTAATTTATTTAGCACAGGGTACGATCAATATTCCACATATTATCTTCTATTGTTCTCCTATGGCACATGAAAATCCACAATTTAGTAAGATGTTTCTCATTTATTCAACGGATCAGGAAATGCAGTTTTAATAAGGGCAATTCTGGACGTTTAAAAATCAAATATTGTTTCTAATAGGGTTTGGACATGCAATGTTGTTTACGCAGATTTTTACTTTATCCCGAGTCAATAATTACAACGAGATTCCAAAACAACAAGCCGACAATTCGAATGCAAATTTGATGCTTTTGCATTGCATTCGTTCGTTTCATTAATTTCAATGTTGTGGCTATGCTGCTTAGAGCCAACAGTACCTATAAACATGAATGTTCTAAATACCTTAACACATGACATTTGAAAAAAGGAACATTTCATGGAAAGATGCATTACGTCAATAGCAATCTGTGTTTTTCTTAAATGATAGAAGATTGATTAGAGCAAAGAGGCCGCAAATAAAGAAATCTGATGCAGATTGCTTCTTTAAGACGAAACATTCAATACGGATGAAATAGAGAGATGATAATTATTATGCTACTTGTAAGGAATGAGGGTAAATGATATGTTACGTCTGTAATTTAATTACACAGATAAGACAAGAAAGACAACAAGTCTAGCAAGCTAGAATTCCTTGTGATATGCTTACCAATTCTTTAAGTGATTTATAATCAATGCTTTGAATTCATACATTTCTTACGACGCATCAAATACTTTAACTCACAATCTGTCTGCTGTTGTCAAAATTTATATACTATACTGAACTGAAATTCACAGAAGTTTTTTTTTTGAAGGGAAGCAAAGCCCTAAATGACACAAAACAGTAATTTTCCATATATGGTAACATTGAGTTATAGGCACAGATGAATTTTTATTTGTTTTTTTTTTGTATCTGTTTATATCTAGTACAGGTTCTTGAAATTATTCAATTGCATAACGTATGAATTTATTAGCTAATCTGAGTTCAAAATTGCAATAGTCGTATTTAGTGACGTCAATGAAAGGATAAATGTAGAGTATATGAATATTAGTTAATATTTTAAGATTTGATAAATGGAAGAAACGTAACTGTAAATAATCTTTTCCCTTTACTCCACTTTCTAAGTGTCTATCCTACCTATTGCCATTTCTACATCATTTTTCAATGTAAAGTTATGTTTACATCTGTGAACTACTTATTAAAGTCAACAACAACACCTGAGAAAAATCAATCGTAACAACTGCTTCAAGTGTGAGACACCTGGAATGGAAAAACTACTCTCCACCTTGAAGCTCTTGAGCAAATGGTTGAAAACGAAGCAAACAGGTCAATAAGACATGATGATCGTCATTGACAATTTATGCGCTGTCGTTATAATGGCAGTTACACGAAGACATTTAAGAAGTACATATCATATCCAGATATATTGATTAAGAAACAAAGTGATGAGCAGAGTACCCTATAATTATGTTGTAGGAAAGGAATTAGCAGTCTAGTATTTAGCACAAAATATTCAACAGACAAGCTTGTCTTCCTTCAAATCAGCGATCGCGTAAACAAGTCAACTCAACAAGCTGTATTACGACTGATATTCATTTTTATTCATCTTCTCAATTCTTCTTGCAGTTGGGCATAAATTTTAAGTTTAATTAAAATATATTGCTTAGTGCACCGAACTGAAGTTTTGAAGTGCAACTTTGCTAAAGTGCATGACATAAATATTCATACATAATTTCAAGTTTTCAAGTGTAGCTACTTAATTTTTTGGCAGATGCATTGCGAATATTCACATTACAAGTTTAAGCAAAAGAAAAAAAAGTGCATGTAGAATATGATTATGATCTAGGCCTGATTTTTATTTTAACTGATTAAAATGTTATTTACAAAGCCTGTTTTAGAATGACATTTTTCAATTTATAGATAGCAAATGACATTATGCAATTTATGATAGGTAAGTATGTATATTGGCATCTTTGAAGTTTGCACTTAGGATGGATATTACTAGTATGGTGTGTATATCTGCTTTGGAAATTGCATGATATGCCAAACCATATTTACTAGACATCCCACCAGTGCATATAATATTGGCGTATGTATATGAAGTATTCGCGTGTGCATTTAGTTGAATTCTAAACTGTATTCCGGTTTTTGCAACAAAGTATTATCATATTGAATAATATAATCCCTAGTAAGTAAGTGGAGAGAGAATCAAGTCAGCAAAAAAGAATCAGAGAAACAAAACAGTGTAGAGATTACATATAGTTGGGTATAGTAATACATTGTAAGTTGTACACACCATGACATTAAATAGCAAGCATTAAGCAGCTTGTAGCATAAAAAGGCATCTTTTTTAGATTATATAGGAGAGTCTCTGGTTTGTCTGGTAGATAAAAAAGTTATATTACAAGCTGGGCTGGCAAGACAAGTCTAAAGTGATCTTTAGTGTGAATTGAATGGTATAGTGTGTGGGTGTTAGTTGTTTAGCCAATCAAAATTCAGGAAAATGACGGCATTTCGCAGGAGGCAGAAGGAGATTCTGTACACGTGCAACCTCAAACAACACTCGCTAGCCTGTCAGTAGAAATCCAACCACAGAGCAAACAACATCTACATAAGCCTACTACATACTACAACCAAAGCTTTTCGTTTTTAACTCCTAATTTCTTTATGTTATACATTATTTCTAAAAATTCTTTTCATTTACTAGTTCAAGGGTCAAAGTTTCTCTTTGTTGATGGTTCTACCTAGATTTATACAGAATGGTTATATAATTCAATTCTTCACTTCTATGCACACTTAAACTACTAAAAAGGAAAACAAATTAAATTACCTAAACTATTTCCCTCCATTGTTCCATTACAATGTCAAGGTGAAGTTTCCGGTGAAAAGGTTATGACTTGTGATTCCCTCAGAAAGTTTTGTGAAAACATGGTATTCAAACACGAAGTAGGAATTCTTAAGTAACTACCAAATTATAAATACTAGTATAAGACACTCTGTGCATTTTACCGGTGATTAAAGGCTCCATGCTAACTTTTCTTCTCAAGGAGGAGCCTATATTATACTGTTTTTAGAAATCCAACACCAAGATATAGATTATTGTTGAAACTCAAATTGTTTGTCGCAGCACAATATTTTGAGACAAGGCTTTAACCGCAAATCTCATTCTTGTTTTTACAAATCTGCGCATACAAGAATAGTTTGCTGAGATCGTTAAATGGGAATTTCAGGTAATAATATTTTTCATTTGTGTGCAGTGTACTGTATCTTGCTAAAATTACTGCCTGCTATTTATATGTATTAATGAATTAATAGTTTACATTCAAAACAACATGCAATTTACTAATTGCATTTTTAGATCAAGTTATTGTAAAAATAATTCTATCAGGCTCCACACAAAAAGAGCAACAGGCAATTCGGTTCATTTTAATCGCTGATTAAATGGCTGCTTATAGTAAGAGAGTATTATCTAATTAATACTCATGGTATTATAAAAAGGAAATCTGTCTTTGTAGTGTTCATACCCAAAATATTGTTTGTAGGTACTTGCTTGCATTAAAATGCTAAAACGATGCTAAAAAGTTCATGAGATGCTTTTTGTAAGCTGAGTAAGCTCAATGTGCTGCTTATCACCCTCCATTTTGCCGCATAACATGCTTAGGTACGTGTCCACAATAATCCGGGAAAATGGAAGACTCTAAGACTATTTTCACTATTTGCTTTTTTTCTCTAATGTATAGATTATTATTATTTTTGATGTTATTGACCATAATTATAGATTTTGATGCATATTACACAATTTCATATCCACTGGGATTTGTTTGATGTTCCAGGCTGTTCGAGTGGGAAAACAGTTGTCTTTTAAGTTGCATTTTAATTTTTCAAATAGACTACAAATTAAGTACAAATAATACAGCACCTGTTAAAATAACTGACTTCCATAGATTTATTTTCACTTTCGCCCCTACCGAAAAGACATTAATTTTTGCATGGCTATGCCATGTGCATATAACGGTATACTACCATGTACCTCATATATTAATACACGTATACAATCAAATTTCAAATCATGGTTGAGTAAGCTAGTTCAAAGATAATATTCTCAAAGGAATATGGTAATCAAGAGAAATAAAGCAGTATCTAGTAAAAAGGTTTGCACTGCTTGGTATGTATTTAATAGATAAAAATATAGATATAGATAACCGGATAAGCACATTTTAAGTACATAAGTAAAAGCACAGGAAGCGCAAAATGGAATCTTATCTAGCTGCTTCTTTGACGATTAGATTGGTGACAAAGAAATGAGTTTATACCTATGCTGATAGCGTGGGATATCCAGATATGGTTGACTATCATTGTCCTGAATAGCAGTAAAAATAAACATCAAAGGAATGCGTGCGTGTTATGTAATATTGTATATAGTTAATTAGTTGACATAAGATGACAGTGACATATTTAACGTTGGACTTTCGTTTTTTGCTTTTGTCATTGTACCGCAACCACATGTATAGATAAATACTAACTCATGATCACTACTTCTTAATTGTGCCCATTATTTAGTGCTAGTTATTTTTGTTTTAACAATCAGCAGCACATTACACATTTTGCACAGGGTTATGCTATTGATAAATCCTTAAAATGGCCCGAGTAAATGTAAATGCAGATAAATCAACAGCTTTGGAATGTGTAGTACTGTCCTCCCAAACCCATTATCTAATAGAACATGCATAGAACACATTTACCCATACGTTTTGTGTCTAAACATTTAGGGTTGATATGATGACATGTAAATATTTCTATTTTTTACATACATTCAATTATAGGTTTAAGAATTTCATATTTGTCTTGCTTTAATCAACATGATCAACCAATTTAGCATTCATTCATTGTATTTTCAATTTTACAACGGCCAATAGTAGATTAGTTGTAATCTGTGATTGCCTTCTGGGATTCTGAGAAATTTGCACACTACTGGTTCTGAAAATTACACGAGACTCATCCATTACAATTTTTTGCAATGTTGAACCTTGCATACAAAATTCGCCAATTTTTTTTAGAAAAATGCACTAGAAAATAAAAATTTCTGCTGTCATATTGCATAGGTAGTATTTAGGATGTACACTTTTACTTGGAAAAATTGATTAAAAATTACAAAAGTCTTCAAAACTGTGGGTAGCGAAATATCATAATAAATATTTCACTTTGGTGAAGCAAGAATGGAGGATCACGGCATTTCACTTGACGATGCCTCAAAGTCTGAGTGTGAATTAAAACTAATATGTATGTACATATTGTAATCAAGTTACCTTTGCCGTGGTGCTTGGATGTGTAGTGTAGAGATCTTAGTACATAGATTGGTTAGTAAAGAGAAAGAAATAAACTTCATGAATTGAAAGGCATATTAAATCTCAACTCAAGGCTTCCCTAGTCACGAGTTTATGTTAAATATGTGCTACCATACCAAAATATATTCATAAAGTATACATTATTTGTCTGTGGGTACAAATAGAACGACTACGTCTTCAATGTTAGCGCAGAAGTGTACACACCTTCAATACATTTAATTATATAATTTAACTTATTATAATTAACTTCCTTCAGTACAGCCGAAATGTTATTATTTTCATACTCCTACTACCGTCATTTATAATCTAAGAGCATTGCAAGGTAAGCATTTAATGCTAATGGCTAAGTAACTGACGGATTTTGTAGCAGTAATTAATTATTCTGATAGCAATAGTAAGATAGCTTATGTTTTGGGTTTCAATTGCCTCTATTTGGCAAGCCGAAGCATTTGGATAGTAGTAGCTTGAAATATATGCAAACAAAAGGGATAAAAGTTCACATTTGAGGTTAATTGCGACAAGGATTTTGCTTTAGGTTAATTATTATTCAAATGGCTATTCTTCTACTTTGCATAATTATCTACCATAATTGGAAATGATCACCCAAGATGTTTTCTTAGACCGTTTCAAAAGGTATGTGCCTTCGTGATTGAAATTCTTTTCCTCCATTACTATATTCGGTAGCAATTTCAAATGGTACAATGCCAAATTCAGTGCGTGAATATATCTAACTTCTCATATCAATTAGTAACTTTGGCTGTAAATTAAATTGCCATACTCATTATGTATTCTGAGCATATTAAACACTAGGCCATAAATTCTAGTCTAAGTACAATTCGATTATAAATGAAAGAAGTCACTGTGTTAAGTTGATACCATGCTTCTTCAATTATTGAATTGCTTACAATTTATAATGAAATTTATTTAGGTTTCTTTCGTCTAATGCATATTGTAAGATTATTTAATTTACTCCATAATTTATTGCACTGTTATTACTGACTGACTGACATTCGTGGATTTATTACCGTGACGTATCAATCAGAATGGGTAAATATGCTTAATAATTTACAGCTAATTGGAAAGGGAAATATTTATATACAATATACAACCTATTAGAATACACAATACATACTTCAGCAGCCGAATTACCTATCAATTACGATTCCAATAATGCTATGCATCAACACTAAAATCATGCCCTGCGTTATATAATTATTTGCAAGTTGTATTTTTTGTAAATTTTCCATTACCTAATTTATAATGCTATATAGTCGTTGCTTTTCTATCGGATTTGCCTAGTATAGTCCTCTTTTACACACTGATGAGAAGTAGAACGTCGACCATTTGTTATAATCGTACAATCGTACCTTTGAAATATATTACAATACATTTGATTGATATATTTATATCTGTTCCAAACGTAATTTCATTATTTTAACACCATTACTGATTACTTTCCTTGTAACTCATTTACTGATGCATCGAAACAAAAATAAAGTTTCAAATACAATTAGGTACATCTCCTCAAATAAGTTTGTAGTAAATAATGTGGTTCTTAAATTTCGATAGCGCCAATAGTGTAGAAGAGTCCATAATATGATTCCTGATAATACTGCTTTGGTGAATGTAGATAGTAGTTTTGTTTGCTGATTTGACCTAAAAAACTGTTTTGTTGATATTGCAGAATGCCGAACATAAACATAGAGTTGGCACGCGTCCACGCCCAAGAGATAGGAAATGGAGGAACTGGACTAACTGGGGCACCGCAAGGGCCTCCGACAGGCCTTACTCCGATTTCCCTGAATACTCCAGATATACTCAACTCGATAATTTCCATAAATCCATTTTTCGACTCGACAACTCCGACGGGAACAATAACGCAGCCAAGCCAGCCTTCCGATGTTTTTAGTCCCGCAGGAATCGGAGGCGTCGTCCCGCCCGGCTCCTCTCCAGATGAGCCCGAGAAAAAAGTGTTTGCAATGTTGGAAACCCCGGAAGCTACTCCGCAGACTTCCGTGCAGTCGATGAGATCCCAACTAATCAAAGAAGGCCTTAAGTTGACGATCCAGTCTAAACGGAAGAGCAGCGGAAAAGGGGAAATAAATCTGAAGTCTGAACTGGAGGTGAAGCACAGGAGGAAGGATGAGGTAGAGTCTTATTCAATTGACTCAGAGTCTCTATCACCATCCAAGGTCCTTTTATTCAGAGCAATTTTCGTAGCCTGTTGGTGTGTTCATAACTTGCCCTAATTGTAGCTTAGATATCTTATCCACTCATCCTGATTTGCAAATACCTGTACTATACTTAATTAATAGTAAAAATTACTTGCGTTTTATGAGAATTGTAAATAATTCAGAAGGTGGTATTGTAGTTCTGTATAAAAAATGTATATTTTTCTTATTTTATCTTATCTATTATTGCAAATTCTCCATTTCCATTATTTCTGCAAAAGTATTTAATTTTTACTCTTTTACCTCATTACTTATCAATGTTGTTTTCTCATTTCTGACTATTTAATGTCCCAGTTAGATAATTACTACACTTTTACACAGAAAGATTGGCTTTTGTGGTTTTCCTCCTGAAAATCAGCATAATTACGATTAACGCGTTCAAAATACGTAAATTGTCACACTGATGAGAGATAAAGATGACGCGCAAGGTTGCCTCAATATTTATTCTTGTCCATGCTCTACCATACCACAGATTACAAATTGGATATAATTTCATCGTTAATTTCCTTATACACTTTAATTTACATAATAATATTATATACAAAGATAGGATTAGTAATTGTGTTAGGAGATGAATATTTAGCTCAATTTATTAGTTAAATCATAAACATTATGGAGTTTTGAATATAGAAAACTTTAGTCACTAGTGTCTTGCTGAATTGATTTGGATGTCTTTAAAATGATTAATAGGGATTGAAAATTGCTTTTTTAACATTTGACATTTTGAAACAACGAAAGTGTTTTAAAATAGAATGATGGACTCATATTTCCTTTGCTTTGTTTCAGCTTACACCAGAAGATGAAGAGAGACGGCGGAGAAGAAGAGAACGAAACAAAATAGCAGCTACCAAATGTAGAAATAAGAAAAAGGAGAAAACGTGCCTTCTCGTCCAGGTAAAAGAAATTATTATGTATGCATTAAACCTGTCCATTAATAAATTGTTCAACTATTTAGTAAATTGAATTATTTTGAAATAGGAGTCGGAGTCCTTAGAAGGGAACAACGTATCTCTGAAAAGCGAGATATCAAAACTGGAATCTGAGAGACAACGACTGCTGGAGGTTTTGGCGGCCCATGCACCGACATGCAAGCAAAACATGAATAATGTCTACAATGACTACAATCATAATCATAATCATAGCCATAGTCACCATCATAATCATAACCACCCTAATTACTATGACCAAGCTATTCAGCTTTAAGACTGCATATTTTCTGTGATATTCAACCATTATTAATTTTAAGAGAATTGGTATTGTATACCTACTTTATGTTACTACACTATTATACCAATAATATCTGTACTATACCTACTTTACAATAATAATGATATACAAACTATATTTAGGTATATACTACACAGATACAAACCGCAAGCGTCACTACTTAAGAAACGATTTGTGCATGCTATGCTGCAAAACGCTACACAACTCTTAAAAGTACCTACACAATATAGAAAACAGACCTTAAATAAAAGATTCGTCTAGTAGCTGACGTTTGTTTAAATGGGAAAGATTATTTTTCTGATTCTCAGAGTTATTAAAATAATATCAGTCTTCTCCAGGTACTAGATCCTACACTAGACATATACTCTATACTAATATACTGTGTACTGTATTTACTTATGACATTTAAATACCTACCATTGCATTGATACATACCAATATTATATTACTACACTTTCAATCTTCAACCTTCATACCAATGTTACATAAACATAAAATGTAGCTAAATACATTTTATTTCACTATATGTACCTATTTATAATAATGTGTTAGTTGCTACTATTTACTATCTCCATCCTTTAAGATATTATCTTTGAGTTTGTTTACTCAGAAGTGTGTCTGTTTACTAAGTCCAAACTGTTTAGATTTTAGATGGATGTACATCTGTGTTATTATCGTATAAATGTTTCTGTGTGATAATCATTCGTAGTTTCGTAGTAGGTACATACCACCAAAGGTACGCCCCCCGTAAAATTGTTTGTTTTCTTTGTTATGTTTTGAATCACTTGATTATATGTGCCATTATAGTAATATATGCTGTCCCCAATGCATTTCATGTTATAATTGTTTCTAATTGTTTCGAGAAGCTATGCATAATCAACTGACTATGAGTACTTTAAGTACATACTTTATGAGATGCATAAATAAAAAATTGTTTTATATTAGTTTGTTGTTGATGATTCAATTCAAATGCATCACAAATCTACTTCTTGAATCCAAAATGAAAATCCTAAATTACATGTACTTTCCTGTTGTAAATACCAATTGAACTCAATCTTCCTGATAAATTCCTGTTTCGTTCTTGACTAATTTAAAATATAATTTTGTCATTCCTGTTAAGTAGTTAATTACATCCGTCCGATCTCCAGCAATATTGATGGATTGATGGACAGCTATGGCGGTAAGAACCAATCAGAACAATTTGCATTTTTTTAAAAATTGATTTGTTCCAGATTGATATAAAATATTAATCTTTGAGCTATTGTTTTGCATAACTACTTTGAAGTGATGCCTTCTTTAGACAATTCATCATTAACGTATAGATTGTGCTGCTATTTACGATGTACTGAAATTCAGCTTGATGGAATATCAGTTGTGTTTTGCATTATATCATTTTTTATTGCGTATTGAGAAATATGATTGCGTTAATTTAGTACCCACACGTAAGAGAGATGCAGGTTCTAGGGATTGGGAGACTCCATTAAATCGAGGTCTTTAAATGGAAACAAGGACAATATTTGATAATGGGATTTTTTTACGGAATTCAGCCAATAATTTTATTCAACCTCCTCTCCTAGAGGAAAGGAAATAGTATGTCAATTTTCAATCCCAGCTTATCTTTTGCCACTGTTATTTTGTTATTATTTTTTATTATAACAAATTGTAATAATAGCATTTCAGCGTTAAAACTGACGGCGACATTTTTAAACCAAGAAGAGAGTGAGTATGCAAGAAATCATCAACCTAATCCAGAAGACGATTGGGATCCATGTGGAAAAGATGTGAAAGAATGTTACGGTTAGTATCATTAAGGAACCTGATTATTTACATTTTCCTTTAGTATACAATTTTTCGTGTAATTGAAGTAGCATTTTCTATTATTTTAGTGACACTAATGAGTGTTTATGCTCCGGAGAGTACACAAGAGCAAGATAAGATATTCTTTACCTGTGTTGACGCATTCAATTGTGAAAGTTTTAGAGAGAGAACGTGTATGGAAAATTCGATGTACAATATAGCTTATGTAACTGAAAAGTGTAAAGAATGGAAACTCGATGGAATTTACACAACACGCTACAAAATTGATCTATACCAAGAAACAAACCCTCCAAGATTTCCTGACTAACCTTACCGTAAAAAACATAAGAAATTACCAACATGTAATCTATTTCGATCATACCAGCATTAAACTGTGTACAATAACCTGTTACACAATTGCCAAATCCAACTAATATGTAGATGCAATAATTTTATTGATAGTAGATACAAAGTAGTAATTTTATTTGCTTGATGTAATGTGTAGAAATTGTAGAATGGGTTTTGAAAATTGCAAACGAAGTTGTTAAGCGTGGTAAAGGTCAGGTATACAAAATTCAGAACAAACTTGCCCAAAAACGGTACAGGGAAAAGTTTTGGTTTGAATTTGACGTTTTCACAGATGGAAATTGACCATAAAACATTTACGTTTTAGTTTGACAAGATTTCACAAACATATTATAGAGTATTTTTAAGGGTGAAGACATTGTTTTGACATGTAAAAGTGGAATAGAAAACGACAGGCTATAAAATAAATAGAAATCGCATTATTAATTGTCACCTGGTGTATGAAACAATAGAAAAGGGAAATCTGATTAGTATGCATAGAAAGTGTTTTGTCCAATGTTCATTTGTATAATAGACACATCGCTGTGAAAATTCAATTCCATTTTGATATAGAGAACTCGGAACAGCTTGTCTTTCATTTTCTTTGAAATCCTTCGTAATGAATTCAAAGATTTTAGCTTTGTTGGTTAGCTCATTTAGTTTAATCAGTGCAGCATATGGAGATGAGTTCGACGATGGCTTGTCTGGAGTACTGGGTGAAGACGCTCTGGAACTGAAACATAAAAACGAGATAGAGTCAGCGACAGTTGTTCCCGAGCAAGTTAATTCGACCAGTGGAGATAGCGAGTATGAGAAGCCTACAGAATCTGCAGAACAGCATGGGTTCACACAATCACCGGAAATTGAGGAAGAGGGAGAGAGCGAGGGAATAGAGCCACAAACGGAGAAAGCTACCTGGCATATCAATCAATACATGCCTGGATGTGACCATGAAGTTCGAGATTGTTTTGGTATTAAAATAAGTTATGATTTTTATTGGCAATAATAATTGAGATTTCATATGCCCATAAATAATTTAACTCGTTTAGACCATGCCGTTCAGCTAAATAATCCTGAAGGACAAGAAAAAGACACCTTAATGTTTGACTGCATTGAAGCTCATGACTGTGCACCATTAAAACGATGGGCATGCGATTCCAATCTAAAATTCATCAACAGACACACTCTGTTGACAGAAAGATGTTTAAAATGGGGACTGTACCAATACCAGGACGAGGAACAAACGGAGCAGGAAGTAGACCGAGAACTGTAAATTTTATATGAGGGACCATAAACCATTTAAATGAGGACATGTCCCTATATTGTATTTCGCCTAAAGAAGTAATTCCATTTTTATAGAATATGATTTCTTAAAAATGTGCGACCTGGTTGAGTAGTGTAAAAGTCTTCTTTCTAAATACATACATAGATTCCTATAATGTGTTTCAATGGCACCATTATAATTTCCAACAAAATGTAAAGCAATCTTTTATGGGTTATCTTGATAGCATTTACATTCCACCGAAATGCAATAATAGCTAGTGTCTGTTTAGAGTCGATCCGAAATTCAACGGATTCTACTACTCCATTCAATTGCGGGTCACATAAAAGCTAGCAAAACTCATCATGGCATAATCCACATGTCTCCTATATATCTCTCTTTTTCTACTACTCTGTTTACAGATATTATTGTATATGAGTGGCTGCTCTGTCGTATTTTGGTTTATGCCAACGTAACTCACTTATTTTATTTCGTCCTTTCTCCTGTTTAGTCGTAGATAAGAAAAAGTCGTAAGAGTATAATGATCATAATGGTAAACGTCTGTACGATAAAAGATTCCGGATCGTAGGATGATAGGATAATAGCGATAATAAAAACACTCCACTCTCAGCACAGCAAGCTACATTTCACTCTCCCCGTCATCTAACTGCACCGACTGAATTCTGATTGTGAATTGTGACCACAGAATGCCAACTTCTCAACGACAATATTTAATAGCAACCATATACTCACAATATATAGTCATACATAAATAAAGTTTAAGGGATAGACACCCTACTATATATAAGTAGTTAGACATCGTCAATGAACATAACAGAGTGGTCCTCGTGTTTTCGGTTTCACTGGAAATGAAAAGATCCCCACGAGGAATAATTCGGAAAACCGCAATAAAGGCAATCATCATCCTGGTAATCCTAATTCCTCTCCTTATGCCTAATGGCTGTGGAGGGTAATAGACTAAAACGAAACCCACAATGGGAATAGGAAGGAAGGATGCTCTGACAGATGAATATTTCCAACATCTTTTTCATCTTTTCCACTATCTACCATTACTCTAAGTGCTCTCCCTACCTCTACCTACTACTCACTATATTTATATCTCCAGTTCAACTTACCTCCGACCAATACATGATAATAATAATAATACGTATACGATAAGGCATATCGGTAACACATCTCATGTAAATATGCATCAAAATCAACGTTAGAATGTACAAAATGATTTTATTACAATCCATCACAGTTTTAGCTTACCTAAATAGATTAGACGATACACGGGCTTTTGATTTTGTCACTCTTCGTTTTTTATTCACCTTACAGCTTAATATAAACACACTTTTATCCCCGTTTTAAACGTTACTCATAGGTTTCCCGACTCCAGACTTGGTAAATAGAAAAGATGGAATGGAAAATCTGGATGAAGATTGGAATTCGTATAAAAATGTATTTATTGGACCAATTTCAAAAATCTAAAATTATTCAGATGCGCAAAAATATTTTACACAGGAACCATAAATAACATTTTAGAAAATCAAAATTGAAAAGATGCAAAAAGTCCAAAAAATGTGGAACGCTTCACGATTTTGCGTGTCATCCTTGCGCAGGGGCCATGCTAATCTTCTCTGTATCGTTCCAATTTTAGTATATGTACGCCACGAGGGCAGTACATCAAACAGGGCAACAATTTCTTTACTTGTCCCTTTCTCCCAGACTAGATTACAATGCTTGTGTGGGTAGAGGAGGGGGAGAGGTTCGCCGGAGTCTGTGCAGATGGCGCGGTGCCCTCTTCAACCACAATTCAACTAGACTGCACGATTTTGATGAATTTCTCACATCGTCTTCGCACTGCTAGCTCTTCACTTGCCTCTGCTTGGAACTTCTACTACTACTATACTATTACTTGTACTGTACTTTTGTACTTTTACTGTAGTTAGTGCTTATGATATGTTTATGTGCAATTATCATTCTAATTTGACTTTTAAACATTCTTGGTTACTTTTGCAACATTGATTAACTTTTTTCAGTGATTGTTAACAACTGAATAATTTATTTCTGTCAACGCGTCCCCTTTTATACGTTGCATATCGTCTGAATGTTGAATTTATACCCTTGTCCCAGCCCCTTGCCTTTCTTTCGCCAGCACAAGTATGTAGTAATCCGTAACGTACCTATATCAGCTAACATAATAAAAGTTATCATGATTGAAGATTTGTCACAATCGAATGTTTTCCTATAGATTGACAATCCATTGACACAGCATTTCTTTATACGTATAAAACGGCTGATTTTTCCGGAGACAAATACTGTTTTCAACATATAATATTCGTTTTTTTGTGTGCATATATTGCCAGAGATTGGAGTGTGTATTTGGGAATATTATACCAAGGTATATAAAAAACAGGAGCAGTGTCGATTGGGGAATACGCACTCTTTTTACCATTGTATAGGTATACTGTGCACACTTAAGAGAGGTGGGTCCGGGTAGTGGGACCGGACACCATTGTCCACATCTATAAGAAGCGGTTCATAAAGTAAAAACGGATTTCCTTGTAAAGACATTTATCTTCGGCGCGTTCACTGCATAAGTCACTGTCAAGATATTTTCTGTCTCTCCCTTCCGTTACCAAACAGACGATTCGCCCAAAGTGCAACCCATCGATTCTCCCTTGAAAAAAATATTTCAGGCTAACTTGGAAAATCAAATGTGATAGGTGTAAATTTTTATATAGGGACCTAACTAGAATTACATTTTCCTGGGCTAATTTTAGAAAATGTTGCATATGAAAATCTCAATAATGACAATGACACACCTTGATGCTCTGGAATGGCTCCGGATTTCTGTCAAGTCAGAGCCAAATAGAATGATTTAACAACTTAACTACGGAAAGTAGATACTTACTAGCATACATCTCATTAGACTGAATCTGCTATGAATTTGTCTTCACACTAGATCATATTTTCTCAACAATATGTTGACTATATACTTTTTTTAGATTATTTCATAGTCATGATAAAAAATGGCGACTTAAACTAACTTCTGTGGTAATTTGAAGGATTGTTGAAGGAATGTGTTAACTAATGTCTGAGCAAATCAAAATGCTAAAAATGTTTCAAAACATTGTGTGGACAAAATAACTAGGGAGTTGGCACTTTAGAAAATATTCAAAGATAACTTGGGTCAAAATGAGATTTTCCAATGAGTAGGAAATGTCAATAACAGTCTTTCATTGTTACGCTGTATCCTGCAATCTCTTAGAATAAAACCTATTTTTCCATTTGGATTATCATATAGAAGAATTTCTGTAATTTGTACATACAAATATCTCATGTATATCTCAAATTAGAAAGTATTTATTGCACCCTTAATAAGTTAAGGGTGCAAATAATAAGCATTTTAAAGCTACTAGATATTCTACTAATTTTAACCATTTAAATCTAAGCAAAAAACTGCAGGAAAAAATTCAAGTGCCAAATTATTATTGATAATTTATATTAATAGGTTTTAAAAAACAAATAATTTATTTAATTCTATAACTCAAATAAAATGGATATTCTGTGTGGATGGACGGATATAATATATTTTGGTAAGCCTTGTTTCTTGTCCCATTAAATGTGGTTACATCACAACAGACAAGGATTAAATTAAATATATTGATCCGGTTTTAGTTGCGGCATTTATTTCAATGTTGACCCTGAAATACCTCATTTTAAATTTAGTTTAAGTATTCCGACTTTAATTCCTTTTTATCTGAAAGATAAGTAAAGACAGTATTTTCCACGGGAAAACAGAAATGGTACTCTGCTAATCGTAAGTATATTTTTTGTAGGAGTGCAATGCAATACGTGAATATTAAGATAGTGTGGTCACATGTGTATATGCAAAGGCATTTGTATATGCTTTTAGAATTAGTAGAGGGAAGCGAGTGAATTAAAAGCTCCGAGTAACTTTGTTTATCTATGTAGCTAATCCCTTTCTTACAAAACTTTCCAGTGATATTTCGTGCTATTAGTTAATATTAGTTAGTTTTAGTTATAGGATGCCACCACATTAGTTATATCCATTAGTGCCACCTTACATACCTTAACTAGTGCCCAAAAAAAGTTTAGCTTTTAAGCAGGAGTAAGTGTCTGTGAGGGAAGTCGGAGCTGAACCGGCTCTTCCACTCTCACTCAATCTCATATCTACACCGTAATGTAATAACTTATAAATCTGAAAGAGCTGGCTGACTAGAGTGAACTCACCTAAACGCTCAGAGCAAATTAAGCTAACTAAACCTTCTCTTAACTTACAGTTTTTCAACTCTAATCTAATGTAACGTTGAATGTATTTCACCACTCTTGTTTTTGTGTACAGGTCCTCCAACCAACTACTAACACAAGCACCTCTACCTACAATATACAAAGTTCTCTCTGACATACAAGAAACGCATTCTTTTCGTCTTTGATGCATTACACAATATGTTCAGCTTAAAATGTTCTTGTGTCTACATACTACATGCAGTTTTTGTAGTCTACAGCGTTACGTTACAAAATGTTTGTGTACCTTCGTTCAAATACATTATTGCACGCACACTGACTAGACTAACTTACTAATGTAGGTAAGCAAAGCACTAAGGACTAGGTATTTACTTTTTGGTAATGACTCCCCCATCCTCCATGTTTCACTTTTACGATACAAACGAGAAGAGTTAAAACTTTCTTTTTGTGAGCTTCACCTCTATACTCCACTAACAGACTCATGCTTATAATTTTCAACTTTAGCTTTCGTATAACCTTTTGAAAAACTTGACTTCTTGGATATTATACTCTGCCTTGTCTTGACTTTGAATTATAGGCAAAGCTAATTGTAAGTAGTAGTTAGAGTTATGCCTTGTTTTCCCACTAAACATACTTGTAAAAGGGAGATTCATAAATCTCACGTTTAGATACTTCTCTTCTACAGTCTTATTGTTAGAACTTGGTACAAAACTGACTTTTCCTGTATTTCAGTCTCTTTACCTATAATCATTATCTCTATAACTATTATATTGATCAAACTATAGAAAAATGTACATCATTAAAACGGATCTGACCTGTATTCTACAAAATTTGTATCCATTTAACTACTACTCGTGCGTAAGTTTAAATAATACCCGCATTGTGATTCAGTCGATAATACAATGCAGTAAGAAAATATTAAGCGTATTTGCTTATCTTTACAAATTATTACAAGTAATACACCACAATTATACCATTTAACTATTTAATGTGCAATAAAATTGTTCAAATACATCTTACATTCAATATGCCCATATAATTACAGTCCCGTAAGCTCCATCCATTGAATTACAATCATTACCGTTTATTGAATCTATACTACAACAGAATTTTTCAGCATTATATTCACATTCTACTCACAATCAGTCAATTGATTATATCTGGTGATTAATTGTGAAATACAATGGGATACCGTGTGCATGCACTTAATTATTGTTGAGCTCATTTGTGAAGCTACGATAAATTTTGTTCAATGCATACATAAGATACAAGATTGCAGCTTTATAAATCCTATATTAACCAATTAAATACTTTGGACAGAAAACGAATTGTGCTTCCACCAGAGTAATTTCATACAGACGGAGAATAATATTAGAATATAATATTCAGATTCCGTTTGATAGCTATACCACAATGCATGAAGTCAAAACAATGCTTTAGCATGCAATTACTTTACTGAGGAGAGAACAAGCTTTTCCATTTCATCTATCAGGTTGATCTGCCAGGCAGTCTACTCACTGCAATTTAATTTAAAAAATAAGACATTAATGATGAGCATATATTATTTGTGTTTGAATGATTAAAATTCCTTTTTTGTTCCAATGTTAATCTGCACACACCATGATTGAAATCATGCTGATATATGAGCAGTGGAAAAACATACTTAACCTTACCATTCCATGTAATAATATTAAGCTTTGAAAGTCTCATTACAAGATGTTTTATATATAAATAGTAAACATTGCACTTATACTATATAGCTGTGTAAATGTATAGGAAAGGTTAAAGCTGCCATATGAATTTAAACCTTGAATGCCTACTTGTGTGTGGTAATATGTTCAGCCTAATGTGTATATTATGTTCATGTTTATGTAGTATCATCAAAACGCATAGTTTGGGGCACCAGAAATGCCAGTCGAGAAGGTGTGTCTTGCTTCTCCTTGTGTATAATAAGTATGTGGGATGACACCACACTTAAGTAATAATCTTTAGCATTAACTTTTGGGAAATGACAAGATGAATAGAAAATTAAGGCAATTCCAAGAAGTTCATCTATAACTGCATAACACATCTGAACACAAAGCATTGCAACAAAGGACACTACTATTCGCACCAAAGAACAACCCAGTCTCACATTCATATACAAGGAGTACGAAATCCCGCTGCCAACTTAGTTGCCATTTTCACTGTCATAACTAATAACGCTACAAAATAACAACAGAAGAAGCCATATCTTATAAAACACAATAGCCAAACAGAACCCCGACACCAACAAATAGTTTCCCTTCACAGACCTATAGGTAAATAAAACAATAAACATCTTTGTAATATGCATCCGTTGAGCAATCTTACCGTAGTACCTATTGCAGTCTGAAGAAATTGTATACGAAAGAGCACAGAAAATAATATTTTGTTGCACTTGTTCTCTATTTCGTCTTTTATTTGAAAAAGAATAATATTTCTGGGAGGAATCAAATAGTCAAATATTTGTTTAAGTCAAATCGAATCTGCTTTTAGCACAAAATTGTCTGCTTACTCTATTTTGATGATAACCATTTTAGAATAATAGTTTAGTATCTCCATGTAATGATCTACATGAACACTTAAGTATAGATGATATCTTAATGCTGCATATTTCGAGATTTAATCCCCCACACCATTTAAGTACCGATTTAGTGTATGCACAAATCTATATAAGGCAATGGAGATAAAAGCGAGTACTTGAAATGAAAATAAATCCGATCCAGGTATGTCATTCTTTGCGTTGTGACATGAAATATCATAGTTGAAATTGTGTCTCATTTTATGATGTATATCACACTTATTGGGAACAAGTCTGTCTGTGTCTGTGAGTAGGACTTGTGGATGATAGTAGGAGAATGGTGCACTGTAACCAAAGTGGGTAGCGCACTAGGCTCTGTCTTTTATGTTACACTGCAGTGCAGTTGCAAAGAGCAATATTTTTGCAATATTTATTTATGTTGGGAGAGCAAGGAAGGAGAGCTTATGAAATGTATTTAATAATGGTGTTTCGATATCCGTATAGTATATTGTGCTATCACACTGTCCTACATATGACAAATATATATACATAATAGCAATAATGTCATCAGTTGTGCTGCTATAAAGGAGAGACAAGTCGGGCATAAAAGTACATCATTGGAAACTGTACATATTCCATATAGAATTTAGTATATTGCTGTTTTTTTAATATTTGGCTCACTTATTCTTACGATGAGACTGTCTTGTACTTTGTAACTTTGTAAGTGCTGCATGTTACATTAGTGTATACGAGGTGTACTGAACAGTACGGTATTATTCCGTTGTTGAATTGTATTATCGCATATGAAGTATGTACTACTTATACATAGTATGTGTAATCTTTAGCCTTAGCATTGAATAGATTGCTTGCCTTGCCCAAAAGTAAGATAAAGTCAACCACCGCATGATGTCTACACTCTAATAGTCTTGATTTATGGATGGCATCTCTTAGCATGCATTTATTGTATATTGTGTTCGGTTCTTGTATTCTAGTGTTTTGTTGTTGTGTTACTTCGTTCCTTTGCCCTGTCCTGCCCCTGCATCGCTTCCTTGGCTCACTGTCGCTTCGTTTCATCTTCATCCTCAACACAACTGAAAGTCAACGCATAAAGCTCAGCTTTTTACTTAATGCCTCCTCCCTCTGCCTTATTCTCTCTCCGTCATATTATTTCCTACATCACCTCACATTTACTCAAAAGGATAGATTATTCTATATCCTATATTACTAAATATAAATGACACATATTCATTTGATTCAGACATTGATATATTAATAGTATCATCAGTAAGTACATAATAGGTGCCACTAATTTATTTAAAGATAGATAGATAAATACAAACACCGAATTCCTCTTTAAAACCAATTAAATCATTAACAAAGGATTCAAACAGATATTTCCTACCTATATACCAACTTTACTTAACATAGTACAGACTGTAAGATATGCAGCTAAATGAAAATAAATATTACCTGGATGTGCATGGTTGAGAATTTCAATGAGGTTAAATAATTTCCCTTTTGAAAAGAATGGTCAAATTACGCAAAAGTCTGCAGAGAATTAAGAAATCTGCTTTCGCAACTTGATTATACTTTTAGCTAGAACAGGAACCATTTAATTCGGAGAATAACGGTAGAGAAAGGTAAATGCAAGCCGCTTGCCGCGTGATTCATAGAATTGATGATTATTGTAAAGTACACCGTGAAATTTAAGACAAGTTGTAATATTTCCGACAGTTTGGATTGAAAGAGTTAACATTGATAAACAAGTTTTGCTTATAAATATTAATATTTAGGTTTTATCTCAGTGATACAACAAACAAGGTACACACATCCGAATTAATATATCTACAAGTTTGTGAATAATATTCACATAAAATACGCACGGTGCAATGAATTGATTGATTCATGAAATACACACTCCATTAACGATATTAAGGTCCTAGGTGTTAAGGTGTTATACAATAGTAACTTGATATCATAGCATTTAGTAACCATACGTTAGGAACAAAAATTTTTAGTTTTGAACTGTGTAATCCGGTCCATAGCTTATCTTACTAGTATTCAGGATTAACATCTAACCACTATTCATCAGCGGTCATTTAATTCTAACTTACCATTTTCTTGACATTAAACTCGCCGGCACTGCAGAAAAGATATTGTAATATCTTGGTTTGATACTTAATACTATAAGTACACTTGTATACTATCACTTGGGTAGTCTTGTCATAGAGTTGTATTACAAGGCACGAAAGCAGTAAGCAGTCAAAGGATTTTAATTGCAGAAGTAGTGACGATTTGTGTAAATCTTTTTATTACATTAAACGTAAAGTGTTGTCATTACGATGAATGCATTTATAATGGTATATGGTAGAACTTGTGTCATTACTAGTAGAGAAATATTAAAAGGGACGAAAAGAAATATGATAAATGGAGTATGCATAATAGAGCTTTCGATCTAAAGTTTTAAGGAAGAGAGACATAGTAGTGAATTCGGAATGAAGATGTAAAGCTAAGAATATGAAATGCATAATTTTGTGTATGAAATTAAATCCTGGTACATTGTATGATGTAGTGCTAAGCTGAAGTAAGGCTTTTACACTGATTTAAAATGCAAGAGACTCCAGTTCGTGTTACAAGTTAAGGAAAGTCATTGACTTACTAAGAATATATTATGTTTACCGGATATGTAAGACCACAGCGGGCCGTTTGCCAAACAAGACAACTTTTCTACTCTTTCTCCCGTTTTAAGTTCATAATATGTAATATATTGTATAATCACTCTGGACAGATTTATGTAACTTTTGTCAAGTCAAGAGCTCCACTGCAAGTACAAAGAACAGAGACGAAGATGGGTTTATGGAATACACATTTTTAAATAGCTGTGTTTACAAAGCTTGTTGTGGGCCACACCGTTGCTTGTGTCATTGCGCAGTGCTTTGTCTATCTCAAATCTACACCAACACTACTGGTTTTTGAATCTTTAATATACTGCATTGCATACAATATCTCTATGTTTTTCTGACGATTCGTGATGGAAACATACTCTTGGGTCCTATACACTTTGTATACATCCGCTAACTTAAAATTAGTTACTTTACTAGCTTTACTATTAATTTATGCACTGTCCATGCATTCTAAAGCAAAATGGAATGAGGACACAAAACTCTCTGACGCAACAGAAAAACATACTACGCCATGTCCCATGCCAAGTGAGAAACAGAACAAGACTTTGACTCATAAATTTCAATTCATAAATCATTTCTTTGCAATTCAGCTACCAATCTAAAAACTGATCTCTCTCTCTTCATCTTCTAAAGACGCATCTCATTTTTGCCCAACTGTGAAATGACTTCATGTCTCGCACCTTATCTACTTAAAAAACGCTGTCTGCATGGAAAACAAATTCCTTACGACCATATACGAAAAGTCAAATTCACAAAAATGCATATTACAAAGTCCGGATGCATTAAAGAAAACATTTCTGCATTTTCTAATGTAATGTTATGGTCAGGTTACATTAAAAAATACAAGTAAGGTTTGGTAAATAAAATTGCTACTAAATAATTGCATGCATTTTGAAAGTAAAACAGTTTTCAATTTAGCACTGAGGACAGTCTTTTCATCATTCAGATAATGTTATGATCTAGAAGAGAGAACTTTTATTTAACCGTTGAGATACTTTATTACAAGTTCTGTCCTCCGTCCCTAATAGTCATCTTTTCCTGGAGTATTGCGATTATCCAAGAATAAAAAGCAGACAAAATGGATATACATAGCATAAGGAAATATAGTGGGATAATTAAATCTAAAGTTTTCTTTGAGATATCTTCATAAATGTGGAGGATGATACTAGATCAGGAGTACAATGTAGAGCTCACTGGTTTTTGCAACGTCTTATTAGTAGGGAAGTAATTTAATATATAAGTTACTCACTTCTTTCGACACAAGATAGTTCCTTCCTCTTTGGAGAAAAAAGTTGGCAGTGCAATGGCAGTTACCTTCTCTTCTCGACATTACATTAGCATATCAACATTTCCTTCCTTCCAACATTTTTCATAAGATTACAAAGTGATAAGTTAAACAGAGCTGGCATGAAAATGGCTGTATTCACTAATAAGCACTGCCATTTGATATTAAGCACTGGCTATGAAGACAATAAAGAAGTGGTAGGTGCTATTGAATGGTACAAAGTGTACTAAATTGCATTTTTGCTTATTACAAATGTTAACATTTATATTAATTATGATTCACTCATCAATCATCCTGCAACATTAAATTCAGTTGCATTCACTATCTATGCATGCACCTACCACTTTGCTATTAGTTGATAACACTACTGGTGGTTTGTGAACAACCAAGTCAAGAACATAAAAACTATTATATTTAATTATATCCTCCTGATAGACCAGAAGCAGACTACCTCAACCCAACTGCTACAGAAACAGGGCTCACTCACAAACAAAACAAGTAACATTAGCAAAGCCACACTGCGAAAGCACTACTCCTAGAGAAAACCATAAACTATGAAAAGATGAAGGTGCAGATAATGGATATTATTACTTTTCTCTATAAGACTGCATGTGTACTTCTATTTTGCATTTTTCAGGTCCCACAACTTAATTACGAACTAACTGTGACGTCTTTCCACAACTACTCCACAGCACTTGCTACTTTTAATTAAGCCATGACTTTAATTAATCCCCAATTTCAAAATTTTTCAACCGCATTTATAAAATGTAAACCTAAATACAACCGGGTATTCATGTATCTCTCCCTCCAAATTAAATAGGTACTATAGAAAGGTGAAAAATTACCTTTTGTACTTTAACAAGCGATTGCGTAGGATTGCAAAGTCAAGTTGAAGTATTTACACTGGCTTTCAATGAAGTAGTGTAATACGACAAAGGACAGTCATTCATTTTAATGGTATGGCTAGGTATGTGGATTAAATTAGGAGGAAAAGAATAATGAAATAATGAAGTCTGCATTTTGTCAAATGACTACTACAATTGAACTAGGCAGAACAATTTAGTAAAACATTTGCTGACATTAAGCCTTCGTCTCCACCCGCCATTGTCATCTGTAATTTATTGTTAGTTTATGCAGTAGTTACCACTGATGCTGCATGTTTCACATAATTTTTCTATGTAGGTTAATCCAACAAAAGAATGTTAATGTAGACTAGTCTAGTAGGTAAGTAGTAAGAAGCAGTAAGCTATAACGACATACATTAACCTTGTTTCTCTCTGGAATTCTATTTTGATTTTTGATAGTATTATAAAACAAGCAAGATTAGAGTATTCATGAGAAATACCAGTTGGTCTTCTCCCTATTTGCTAACTCAAGATGAAATAAGGATCCAGAAGGTAGCTAATTGTCAGCATCTTTGCAGAACAAAGTGACAACGACACAAAGACCCAACAATCCCTCCTTAAGCCTCTTTCACCGCTCTTAATATAGAAATATTATATTTTGAACAAAGTACTATCACTTCCTCCTCTCCCAGACATTCACCAGCACGTAATTATCCACGTGTACATGTAATAATTTCAACTTCCATAAAATTAATTAGTTTTCCTTTTGAACGTAACTGCTATTCTGTTTCTACAAGGTAAATACCATTTTGCAATTTTACTAATCACTAGCTTGTGTCAACAGCTTGTAGTATCTTAAACATTCATAATACCTATTGTGTATGCATTTTATTCATGAGTTTTAACTATTGTTCTTCAGCTACAGGCGTACTTTACCTTACTATTTTATTAAATGCTTTTGTTCCCACGAAATCTAACTTGAAGACGAAAATTGCTTGCTTTTCAATATTGTTTAACTTTGTACAATTAACAATGTAATTTAACTGGTTACAAGTAGATTTTACTTGTTATCGTCAGAAATTAATCAACACAATTTCTAACTTAATCTGCAATGCATAGATAAAATTCACAAATTGAAAACAACCTTACCATATTATTAGGAAACTTATAACAGAGACCTCCTCCTAAATACCAAATCAATCTGGTTAAATAAATTCTCTGCGCTCTGCTGCAACAAATTACCTTCCCTACAGTACTTGTAAAACGTACGTGCCAAACTCAATCTAAGTACAATTTTTGCATCTACAAATCTATAGGTAATGTAAAAATAGTGCAAACGTGTTTACTAAGTCTCTAGCTGCACTTACATGTAATAAGAGCATAAAATACCACAATCACTACACTAAACCAGAATGAGAGGAAAAGAACAATTAAAAATTAGTTTGCTCATAAAACAAACACTGTGCATAGACGTGCATAAACTGGATAATAAGGTTGTTTATGTTGTTCTTTAATAACGTGGCAATTATCTGCATTATAATAACTGCTTTAATTTTTGTATGCAGTAATTCCAGTAACTATTACAAGTAAAACCTCAAAGTGAGATATTTGATGACATATTAAATACGTATAATCTACACCCAAATTATAGAGTTTGGCGAGTAAAAACTAGAGATATTCACTATATAGCATAACATAGTATAGAATTAGTAACCTCTAATGGATTTCCGTCTCCGTCAGTCACAGAATGAGGTACATGATGAAACTTGGTCCGTCGCTAACTATGTACATAGTATAATGATGATGTTGCATAGCAGATATCATTCAATACATGAGATACCCTATAAATGTATAGCCAGGTAAAGGTACGCACCTGCGATTCAGTAAGTGTATGTTTACATTTCCATAACCTAAAACTATTTACGTACTTAGTTATAAGATATAGCATTTGCATGTATGCTAGGTTATACATTAGATAAAGTAAATAAGGCTATTTGTGAGCGAACATAGTGTTACGTTATTTTGCTGCATGTGGATTTTATCTTGGCTGTACAATGAGCTTAGTAAAACTGACAATCATATTTTCAAAGTTAGCTGAACTAGACACATCACAACATGATGCGTTTATCATAATGTAGAAATAATAAGGGCATCTACTTATAGGATATCCCTGTAAATGCAATATCATATCCACCTTATAAGAGCATTGTCCTTATTATATAATATTAGATTATATTATAGTCACAACAAACGACCACAGTGTGATACCCTGCCTTGTGTAGTAGAAGCCTACTAGAAAAGGGAAGAGCAATGGGAAGATCCCACGGTGATAAAATCATCATCAGTCAACTATCTATCTATTCATCTCCATCTAATTCAATGCTGGAGTTTTCCAGAGGGGAAACTTGAACCGACTGCTTTCAGCTATCTATCTATCTGCTTATACTGTGATCTAATATGTATACAGATTGTGGATGCTTATTAGACATGATGGATCTACACACATGCATATTGTTACCGTGTTACTTATTATTGTGGCTTGACTTTGACTTTGAAATACATATTCCCTTAGAAAATCATAAAGCAGTCTACGGAGCTTCTCCATGATTTATTTGTTTGGACTCTGTGTACATTTACCTAACATATTTAAATCCAGATGGAAAGGGTAAAGGTGGTAAATGTACTTTACGCTATACCATGTAGTAAAATATTATCCCATGTACGATACTACGCTAACAAATACTATCCTCAATAAACTTTTTTTTGCTCCTGGCTATTAAAAATGATACTACGGATGTTTAAATATTTAGAGGCGTATCTACAAATCTTAACGGATATAGGTGTACAGGGTATCAAGGTTTCCCGATAATGTATATTTAAATCTGTACCGAAATCTGTGTCTGCATCGAAGTTAAGTCAATTAAAATCCGAATGGTCTTTGAAAGATGAATCAATAGTATATTGTGATTAATTAAAAACATTTCATATAACTACCCTTCAATCGATAAGACAATTATGTTTTTGGGGAGAGATTGATAGTGGGTACCCTGTACGAAATTATGGAGAATTTTACTTAATCTTGAGAATATTCTTTTGTCTATTTAATTAAAACTTTGAAATAGGATTATAACTAACCAGTACACATGATATACCTTATGCAATGATAAAAAGGATTGAGAATCCTTAAAAGTGGGCATACGTTAATATGCTTATCATTTAGCATTTGAGAAAAAGATTTACTAAATAGACAGCTTTCATTCATATTATGAGAAACGTAAACGTAAAAGGAAGACTTAAAATAAGCAACAGGTTTCAGAGACAACAATGCGTAAATAACAATACATGAATAGGTACATGTACATAGCAGGAGAGATGAATATTATCATTACCAAAGCTATAGGTTGTTCTGTACACGTGAACTACCAATGCTACACAAGACGTGGACCATTCAAAGAACGCATACCAGACAAGTAGAGAAGAACGAGAACGGTTATGTGGACACGACAAGACACAATGCAAATACAACAAATGACATACATATAAGCTTTGCCTTAAATAGGCAAGAGTTGTTGATGACGAGTTTTTGTTCCGTACAAAAACCGAACTTCTCTTGTTGTTGTCAAAATTGTTCGACAGCATGCTTTCAGCTTCAAGTTGAGCAGGGTGGATATGGCTAAAAGAACCATCCAATCTTGTGGTATGTGAATGTCGTAACTTAAAGGGTGGACTCAACTACTCCACAGTTCCTATTTACATTTTTATTTTAAGTAGTCACATAGCAGAGAATTTAAGGTGTACTTTAAGGCATGTCATTTATAAAAGGTGATAACACTGATCAGAATAAAATAAACTTCAAAATATTATCTCTGTTGCATTTATAGGTGCGCTAGTATAAGGGACATTCAGGGCCCTGCCTTCAGTGGAGATAAAATAACCATTTATTTAGTATTCGGAATGAATAAAAATAAATAATCTGTGTCCATGCATACATACGTAGGGAGAAGAAAGGAATTTTGTATACTGATTTGGTCTACAGCTATAATATTAACATAAAAGAATGTATAGGTAAGATGCCTACTATTGGTTAGGTAATAGGTACCATGAAACAGTTATGCAACTTATCTTCAGGTAAATATCAAATAGAGTGATGCTTCACTAAAAGGTAAAATATTTGTTCAAGTGTAAGAGGGGTACTGATTACGGCAACAAAGAAATAACTAATTGTTAGTTAGAGGAAAGGGCAGGTACTGAAATCGGTACCTGTTGTGTCTTAGAATTTACCAAGGCGCCTTTTTCTATGACCATTACATGCATACAAATATTGTGGGACGAAAGGAAAGTCAAGTCGAAGGACGGGAAGAAACTACTAAACAGACAGGGCATGACATAGTAGGACTAAGCCTGTTAGGATAGTGATACCCTGGCTTATTTCTGTGAGAAAATAAAGATAAAACGAAAGGTAGGTGTGTCTCTCCTAACACTGTTCCCTCCAAGTGTCTCCCTGACAGTTTTTCTCTGAATGAATGTCCACCGGTGTTACACTTTCTTTATTCTTTTATTTCCAGGAGAAAAAACACAAAAATGTAGGTATTTCATACACAGAATAAATAGACCCTATAATGCATTACAAATTGGACATGGAACGGTGAATACAGGCTGTGTAATATTATATAACTTCCCCTCGCCGCTATTCGTAGTTTTTCAATAGCAGTGTTCCTGCACTATTTTTTGTTTATCACATGTACCTGTACCTAACGATCTAAGACGTTCCATTTTCTCTATCCAAAATGGGTATAGCAAAGAATTATACATTATTAAAAAAATGGATGAGCTATTTATGTCAGCGAAACAAAAAAATGAATTGACTTGTACAATATTTGTCATGAACTAGTTGACAATAATACAATGACAAAAGGTTATCATCATTGCCTGTGGTAAACTCGCATATGTGATAGCATTCAGATATTATCAAAGCAGAACTAGGACAACATTACATGCTCAACAATACATAAAAGGATGCTGTCCAATCTACAGTATGCTAAGTAAACAAAAATCACCGTTACACAAATTATAAAAATGAAGTGCCTAATGTAACTATGCAGAGGTACCAGAAATAATGAAAAGTCGGTAGAACGTAGAAGAGATCGGCACTCTTAGTAAAATGCAACACAAATAAATGTAATTTTTTGTGTGGACAGACAGAGACTGGCTTGGTGATTGGTCTTTTCTGTCGTGATCGTAGTACGTTCCAAATGATTCGAAAGTGCCACAAAATATATAGCATTATGCATAAGAGTTGTGGAAATATAATTCAATATTTAGGATTGCAGACGCCTGTAGAGCATTGGACACGCATGCAGTAATAAGCGCTTAATAATATTAATTTTATCATGGCAGACGCACACTATTAGTAGGTAAATATAACAGGTAGACAAATTAAATTATAGGAACATCGAACGAGGCTTCGCAAGCTACAATTTAAGAGTCAAAGTCACTCACACAATCATTCAAACATAAATCCTGTTCTTCAGTGCTGTACCGCCATGAGTGCATAACTTCTTCTTCGTCTATCTCCATCTAACACTACAATAAACTTTTTTCTCAAAATAATTCTTCATCCCTTTTCCCAGTCTAGACTCAACTTATTATTATTGTAGTTTGAGATTGCACTGTTATGATGTGAGAGGTTGGGAAATTATTATAAAATCTCAAAAATACACATTATACGCTGGTCGTGAGGAGTACCGTACATGTGTAATTCAACAGCTGAATGATTTCATTAAAATACCTACACTCTTCTTAGCAGTATTTTTGACTTGTCTTCACATTCACAACATATCATAGCCATGTACCTTCACTTTACACGCATAATTCGAATTTGTGCCATAAGTGCATTAACTCCTAAACTATTATTTCTGATATAGAATCTACATACATCTACCATGGTTCTGGTTTGCAGACCGTATATGTAAATGTATACACATGATATCATACCCATATTAATTTAACGGCAACCAAAACCTGAAGGAACTGAATATTATTAAATACCTACATCGTATTTACATGCCGCTAGACACAACAACATCTAACACGTCAGAGCTTTATCCAATTTACCTTTTATTTCGACGAAACTCTCTAAGATCGGTACAAGAAATGGAAAGTATCCGCAATAAATGCATAATTTTAATTTCAATCAAGTTTCAATGTCCTATCCTTTACCATCCACTACTCGATACTCATGCACTATAATATTTTCTTTCTTTTAAACTCTTGTAGAACTTAGAATAATTATTTTTGGGTTAGAAATGTACAAATCTGTTTTTTGGTATTTAAAAGTAATTCAATTAGTTAAACAAATTATAACAATGCAGGTGCAATTTACATACATTGGTATTACATAATAGTAAAAATACTAACAATAATGATGAAATTAATGATGTAACCCACATTTGTGCTTATTTACATCATAATACTACTTACTTCCTGCATAGGGGTAACATGTTCAGAAAAAATACTGGCAAGAAGTTAGAAACGTTCAATTCTGTTACACATTATATTTGGTAATATGTTACAATGGTAAATACCTAATCTGTCTTAATATAACATTCTTGGTTTACTTATTGGCTTTATTTTTTAATCCTGACATTGCACCTCATAATATAATAAACCATTACAAAAGGAAATGTAACTACAAAGGAGTTCATAAGCCAAAAACACACGACTCTTAGACTATCATAGGTCTGTTTAGAAGTGAATCAGCTTTCGAACTAAAGTAACTATTGCACGACTTTGTACTATGAATATTTTTCTCCGTAGGTGAACTTATATACTATTTCGATGGACGGGGTGATTTCAATATCTTATGGTACTTTAGATGTTACAAATCATGAGATATTACAAATTTTTTTAAGATGAATGCTTTGATGATACTTTTAATGACTTTTAAAATGCCATTAAATATGAAGTCCATTAATAATAATGTATATCAACATGAAAAAGAAATTAGTGTAGTCTAGGAATAATGACAGCAACGAGGATAATTTTATTATGTCGTTCTTACTTAAGTTCAATTTGTAGTTCAGGTTTCAAGAAGTTATCGTGAAGCTAGATAAAGTGAAAATATTCGCTTTCAGAATTTTTACGCAAAAATGACTTCGTTCTTCACTTTTCGAGTTATTAAAATTTTAAACCCTGTACCATAAACTAAGCAGCATTATACACCAAAAGCTTCTTTACAAAACACAAATTCAAAATGAATTATGATATATTACATAAAGTGGAGGTATTTTCATTCCTTAACTAAATCCGTTGCTTTTTGTCCATGCCTCCCTTTCATCTTGTTGGGGCTTAATCAACACAAAATAAAATGTAAGAGCGATGATACCAAAGATTATCAAACACACGATTGAAGAAATGGCTTCTCTTGCAGTGCAAGCACAAGCATAACAGGGATTGATTTGATTTTGCATGTTCATTGGTCCCGCGCCGATACCTGGAGCCAAAGGGTTCATTTGCCCTGCCCCAGAGAACCCATAACCTGGCGCGTGGGGTGTACCCATCACTTCTCCATTCGGACCAGAGGGTGCTTCTGTTGAATATGTTATTGGTTGAGGATCACTTGTTGGATACGGTTGTGGATAAGCAGCCTGATACTCTCCATATTGTTGCTGTGAATTCATTCCGTTCCATCAATTGAAATTAAACAGACAATGAACTTCTCAAAAAAGGGTTCTTGTAGACAAGAGTCGAAAGTCGTCGATAGTGGGTGGTTATCCTTCTCCACTTATCTTCTCCGTACCAAATAGGACCACAAAACGACAGAAGGAATACACTTCGACCATAACCCCAACTATCGTCAGGGTAATCGACAGTATCCCTAAGCATTTGTTATTGGACGAGCTAATGAACAACTTTGTACGATCAATATAGCCGAAGTTACATCGATTTTCAATTTTTCACCCACTTTCCCAATCATGGGGTGATTGTGACATTTTGTAATGTCCCGAATATTTTTGTCACGTCAACTTGATCAATTTTTATTTCGAACCCCACCCCGGGGTAAGGTGATATGACCGAATTTGCCCATGCATGCAGTTACGAACTCGGTCTTCCTATTTACCTGAACATTGTACCCTGATTTGTCAAACCGTTCGAAAGTTATCGTGCACAAGGATTTCCGGACAGACGGACAGACAGAAGCAGTAAAACTATACAAAGGAGATAAACTCCTTCGAATAATGCTAGTAAAATACAATCCTTAAGCAACAGTTTTCTCAACAACTTATCATACATTGTAGAAGATGCCAAACAATGGACAGTAAGTCAGTAGGGCTAAGACTCAGTAGCATACCCTTTAATAATTCTCATCTTTTTACGATGTCTGTTCACGGCAACAACTCCCTATCTCAAATGTAAGACTAAATGAAATGAAGAGCCCGTATCTTTATTACTTTGTAGGTATGCAGGAGCAAGGAACACTTAGGTAACTCTATGTAGGTATATTAGGCTAGGTCCTGTTATGGTAAGTTCTATTTAGGTAAGTCCGTAATGTAATGAAGAATATCTAGTACGTTTCTTTAACTCATTGTTAGTGATTACCTTATGGGCTATTACATATGACTTTGACTTCATGTTATCGTGTCTGCGACGTATTTACAACTTTGCACCACATTCACATCAAAAAGTTCATCTTTCTCCAACTCCTTTTGATTCCTTATGCCCATTACTTTAAAAAGGGTGCACTGCACCATTAGACACATTCTATACAAACTTTAGATATATTGATAGTATACACACACACACGTAAACTATGCATACTTACATGTTACTACATGTACCTTATAGACAGGTATACTTAAAAATAATACATTTATACTGACAAATCTTGAGTGAAATACTTCTGGTATCAGCAGTGTAATAAATAGTAATGTGAAATGGGGAAGACAAAGGTGTATTGGCTGTAATATACTTATTTTATGTAGAAATGTAAGCAGGTAACCTGCCTACCTATATATAATAATCTAAGTAGGATGCCTCGTCAAGATAAAATGAACCTCACGTTTTATTTTTACATTATTCTTATTGGAAATCTTCCCTTCTTGGGCAGACTGTCCATTCGTTTAGAAAATATGCCTGAGTCATGATCATAAAATATGTGTAAGGAGTAGAGCCTGCTTTTAATAATCCAGTCCCAGTAATATTCATATTACAGAGCAGAGCACTCATTCCTCTGTCTGTTTGATCTAAAGATCAACCGAAGCTGGGCTAAGATATACATGATAAAGGTTCACAGTTAAACATCTCGAAAAGTAATAACTGCGTTATTTGTTCATCTCTGTAATTAGTAATTATTCTTTACTATCATCTCCGTCGATCCCTAATCGTGTTCTATTTCCTTCCAAATCTTTTTTGACATGCTACATACTATGTTTGATATAAACTTTTATAATTTAGAAAGATGTATATAGGGTATAGCATGAGAATTTACATTTAATGCGTGCTTTGCGTAGTTCTTTACAGGTGGAGAGCTCAACTTTGTTCAATCATAAATCAAAGTAGCTATTCAAAATCCATATAATGGTTTTAATGGGTTCTAAATAGGCATTGTGTGTATACTCCAGATTGTAAGTTTCATTTGAAGTTTGAATCGAAGTGAATGAAATGCAGAAGTCTGCAAAGGATAATTTAATGCAATTCGACTGCGAGATTTTGTGCTGTGGCTGGTTTTGTTGGTAAGACAATGAAATGACTGTCTACAGACTTACATTACATAACATGGTTCTCCTCATCCTTTGATACACTTCCATGTGAAATCATAAACCGCTTGGTTTGTTCTTTGGTTATTTTTTCCTCTCGACTCAATCCAATCCACTCACGACTAAAGCTAGGACGCGACTAGGACTAGTCTACTTCTACTACTCTGCTTAGCTCAACTTTATTTTCTTCTGCCTCCGTCCACGTTTACGACTTTGCTTCGTGGTTTCGTTTGGTTTTCTATGGTCTGCTTCGGTTCTGGTTCGTTTTTTTTCTTTTTCTTCTCCTTCTCTCCCAAATACTTACAAGTCGGGCGTGGAGATACCTAGGAAGAATAAAGACGATTCTCTCATCTCATCTTTTCTGTTTTGTTCAGTTCAGTTCAGCTCTCAGCGTTCACGTCCGATTCAACAAGATGTGATGTGGATGTAGAGTAGACTGGCTTGGTTTGGCTTCAGCTTGACTTCAACAATACATCCTTACTTGAGAATAGGATACTACTCCTTATATTGTATAATGCTTCTTGGATTTTCTAAGGTTTGGCTGGAAGGTGCCTTCACTCACTTCACTTTAGTAGTTCTCCTTAGGATTTTTGTACCTACCGAGTCAAGTCAACTCATCTTCAGTTCAGACCAACGGAACACCGTAAAGGAATAAGGCATCATCTTCTTTTACCATCCGATGGCTTGATTTCATCTCTTCCTTTAGAGTACTACTGCTGTGCATTGCATACGTGTCGTAATGTAGTATATAAGCTATCCATTGGATAGAGACTAACAAAACTATCTGTTTGGTGGTCTGGTCTTAGCTGTATGTATTGTAGAGAGATGTTATGTGATGTTCTGTGTCGTCGTTCCTAGGTAATCTTCATTGGTACAGTGCAGTGCAATGACTAGGTATCTTCCTCTATATCTTCTTCAACTGAACTGGTACCATTGCATCTCTCGGACTGGTTGGCCGTACGTGCATACTAGCCCTATCGTGCATTTATATGATTGTGTATGTACTTACGAGATATATTATTATGTACATACTTACACTGGTAGTATGCATGTATGTAATGTAATGCACATATGTATGTATGTAGTTACTTTGGTTTCCTAGCAGAACAGAGTCGAGTCAGACAGATCAGATCTCTGTACAATACAAGCAAACATAGACCAAAAGGAAGAGTTCATTCCCTTGGTGAGGTTTGGGAGCCCAGGGGTGTCCATGAACTCCTGCAGCAAAAGAAGACACAGAAAGAGAGACTACGACTACAATTCCTCTGAAGCTTGTGAGAACGAACTCAAAGAGCTATACGTTTACGTACGGAATACCACACGATATAATACCCACCTATACTACAATATATACAGGGTACACCCATACAAACGAAATATATTGCATACAGAACAAGTATGTATATGGCTATTATTAGTAGGCACTTGCTGTAGAAGAGGGGCCTATACTACGTGACTAACACTTTGTATATAGAGCTACGATATACTAAGGGAAACAGAGACGTGGTTCTAATCTAATGTATTGCATACCAGTGAACTGCGAGTTAAACTCCCGAATTTCTAGCCAAGCCGATTGAAGCCAAGCCAGCTAACTTTCCATTCCGGAATGTATGGATGGAGCGGGTGTTTGTGGCCTAAAAATGGATTTCCCATCGTGGTAGTAGTATCCAGCGATTCTACTACCACTACTACTACAGATACTACTGCAGCTGAATGTATGTATATTATACGGAGTGTGTAGGAGCTGCCACTACTTACTTACTAGTTCCTTCGGTGATATCACTCGGTTGAAATACCAAGATGCGATGTGTAGTAGTAAAGGTACCCTGGCTTTGGCCCGAGTTCTTCCAGCCTAGACTTTCGTTAGGTTTGGCACTGCTTGCATTGCATTGCATTCCCTTGCCCTGGCGCCTCTGTCATTGATTCGGCCCAAAAGGGTTGAGTAAGTAGAAGTAGAGTTTGCTTGAGAAGAAACGAGGTTCAGGCTGTAATACTAGTCAACTCATGTGAAGTATCGTATTCTTCGTCCTCGTTCGTTCGTACTGTATAGTTTTCTTCGTCTGCCCTGCTCTCTTCTACTACTCGCCGTCGTCGTCGTCATCGTCCTCACTAACTACTACATACACTACTATGTATGTGTAGTAGGAGAGTAGTAATAGTTAGTTCGAAATGAACGAAACGAACTGAGCATCTTTCCCCCTGGAGCAGTGCGTTTACTTTAGTTTCCTCTATTACTCTTTATATATATTATTAGTATATACATGCATCATATTGGACTATGCCGGCTCACTCACTCGCTCCTTTCCTTTGGTTTGGTTTACCCAGTTTGCTATGGTATGTCATGTATTCATCATGTATTTCACAGTGAGTTCCACTCTTTTTCTTCCTTTAAACATCATTTCAATTGAATTTTCTTCTTTTTCATCAAAAAATGCGGAGAGAATCATCTACTCAAGAAGACCTAGACTTCCAATGAGAGAAAACTAAAAGATGAAAGAAAATGAAATGAGTAATGAGCTACACCACTAACTGCATACCTACACTACTGCACTACAACTATGTACATACAACTATGGTACATTAAGTAAACCTAAGTCAAAGACAAGCATTGTATAAAAATTCTTATATCAACTAAACTAGATATATTATTATACTTAGGTACTTAGTACTTACTTAATGATATCATATAATACCAAAATTATATAAGCCCCTACTTACACAATCTTACATTATAACAATGACTAAGTTGAAACCAGTGCATTACGTGGTACAAGCCAAATCACCAAAATCATCATAATTTGCTAACATACCTTTCTTTAAACTTTTCATTCCTTTATAAACACCCATTACTAAATAGTTAATTTTCCTGGTAATTTTAAAAGATTTTTTTATATTACCATGATGGTCAGTTTTTCTTAGTAGTATAATAGTAATGACAAGAGATATAAGAGTAATAAATATTATAGTAACATAGGACCCATGAGATTATTTTGATGATTCATATAGGATATACAGTAGTATGGCAGTAGTATTTTACGTATTTTCCCGAAGAGCACGTTTCAGTTAAAGTTCCCCAACATTTTGAGTTTCATTACTAGCCAGACCGGAAACTAATGTGCACAAAAGGAGGAAGCATGTTCTCGAGAGTGTCAATGAAACGAAACCGCACCCGAATCTTGCGCCGGTCTGTAAGAATATCAAACAAGCAGTGGCGGATTAAAAATGGTATAGTAAGTTAAAATTCGATAAGAAAACGAAAAATGAGAGAAAACGTAATCCTAAAGAAAATTTGATCTGAAAGTAAGTCAGAAGAATAGTTGAGTCAGTACGCACTTGCTGTAGTATTTCCCCGGTTGGTGCAACATTCCTTTTACGCTTTGCCTACTTTAATGGTACGAGAATAAGAGGTATAGACATAGTAGTAGACTCGTTCAGTTCACTCGACGCTGCTCGACGGCTACGGCTTGCTGGCTCGGCTGGTTTGACGGAAAGCTTACCTGCATTGGATTCAGTGTTCAGGCTTCAAGCTCCCAGCTTGGACGTCCTAAATTTTTCCTCTCCTGCGTGCACGAAGGAAGACGAAAACTACGAAAGCAGCCACACCAAACCACACCATCCTCAGTCACAGTCCAACGTCCATGTGCAGTGCAGGCAGTGCAGTGACACCCGTACGTACAATATCCGGGTTCTCTTGTTTGTCACTTTTTCCTCCGATCCGAATCTGATTTTATTGTCTTTACTTCTCTCCCTTTGCCTTACAATTAAACCCAAACACACAAAGGGTTGGAGAGGAATGTCAATGTTGTCCATTTGACAGGCCGTTTAGTTTTTAGGTTTATGTTTTTTTAAAGTTTTGTTACAGCTTTCATTTTATTGTGTCTTCACTAATCACAAAACTGGAGATCGGCAACATCACAACTTTCTAACATTCTTTACAATTTTATTTCCTAGCAGAAGGTCGGTTGTGAAGAAACTACCTGCAAAATACCCGGCTGGTGACAAAAAACTTTTGGACTGTAGTGTCTTGTCTTTCTTACTAATCAGTGCTCAACACATTTTGAATTTCCTCTTTTCCCACCAAGCCCCACACTGTCAAATTGTAGTGTGAAGAAAGTGAAATTTGTAATTCGGAGAAAATTGGAAAAGAAATTAAACTTTCACTATAATATAGTTAATTTGGAGATATATATACCAAAATTGTGGTGAGGAGAAACTGTGTTATTGTATTTACTGTATATGAAGAAAAGTTGTTTTGAAATTACACACAGGGATATTACCACTGAAATGTCATGCTTGTTTTTAAAATGACATTTGCCTGAAAGAGTTGCAAACCCGCAAAACTCAAGTGACGGAACAACGTAGTTCATAGTTTGAAAATCTGTGCCACGTGAAAAGTCGATAGACACCTTGTGCAAATATTTAGCAAAATTGTAAACCTGACGAGTTTTATCGAAATATCTACTGCTTTGTGAACAGTTCACTTTTTTCATCGTTTTAATATATTATATCGAAAACATCGACGTTTCAATATATGGCCTACTGTATAAACTATACTTATAAACTTCCAGCCGACTTACAAATATTCAACTTTTAGCAAATTGTCTACATTTGAGTAAAAATCGTAGAATTTCTTTTGTATGTGAAAAACACCAGACTTTGGACCAATTCTTTGACCATTTGTATGTGAGTTTGTAAGGTGAGTTTGTGCTTTGTATTTCTCCATTCATTCACAATTCACTTTGACACACTGAAAAGTTACAATGATGAGAATGAGACAACTATTGTACATACGGATTATAGGTCACAGCTATAGTTCTGGAATGTGTTTGCATTTTCTCGTTTGTGTAGCACAGAATTTTCTTTAGATCTATACATACCAACACAGTAGGTATGTTAAATATCGTATTTTATACATACTACCTCCAACATTATGTGAAGATTGCATAAACTCTATAGTTTTAGGAGTAATTATGAGGCAGGGCAGGCCGTTAAAACAGACAATATGTAGTTTCATTTTTTGTGGCTATTGTACTTAGAAGAAGTTATTTTTGCACATTTGAGGCTATTATTATAAGTATCAGCAAACCTTGTGAGTTCTGCAATGAATGGATATATTTACCTCATAGACTCTTACCTAACCGAAGTTTTTTGTGTGTACAATATACTTAGCTATAATTACATAATGATATATACAGTATATCTACAGCAGACAAAAATAGCGATACTATTTTCAGATTGTCATAAGTGTGTCATATGCTATTTATAAGTGCAATCAATTCCAAAAAGTTCAGACATTGGAGATATTGATGTATCTATTTATAGATTTCTTATCGACTGTGGGATACTATTTTTGTTTGCTTTACTTTTGACATTCAAATGTAATAGGAGCAGTAAGTCTCACATTTGCATCAATATTTATACAGTAGTTTGATGCATAAACAGAAAAGTCTAGTTGTAATTGGATTGGAGTAATTGTTTGTATGGTTAAGTGAACGAGAAAGTAAAATTTATTATTGGTAGTTATGTTCACAAGTAGTATCTCATCCTACCATCTGTAAACAATGCAGTTTATAAAAGTGCATCTGATAATTCACCCTTACAGAATAAGCGTGGTATAAGTAAAAGAACAGTAGTAGAATTATAATAGGTAACTATACTACATTAATTCTTAGACCTGTACAAATTACCACAGACATGCACATAAACAGTTATGCGTAGTAAACAAAGCAACTATCTAACGCATGTTTAATTATTATTTACGTATGCAGTGTTCTTTCAATTTTTACCATCCGTGGGAATCTAACTGACCAAGACTGTTCACGGACTACAACAACGAATGTGTTTATAATTGTGAGATGCAGTGAAATTCTAACAATAACAAAAAAAGCAACAATGGACTAGTAATTCTACATTATTATATAGCATTTATACGTTCTAGTAAACCGGACAAAGTAGAAAAGTGAAAAAAAAGAACCCGGAAAGATTTACCGTCTGCCTTTGCATATCTCTGTTTATTAATTGTTGTGGATGTGACTGTGTAAACTTAATTATAGTGAGACATAAGCCTTAAAAATGAACAAACTAGTTTACACTATTTACAATTTATGTCTACGACACACGTACTGAATTTATACATAAGCACTAGTAGAAGATGGAACTTTAACATAGCTAAGTAATTTCAACTGTCGGACATGAAGGAAACTATCTGCAATTATTGAATTCTTCCGTTCTTTCATATTATATATAGAAAATTAAGTGAAAACCAGCCAAAATAAAGGTAAGCACATCCTTTCAACTTTTATTTTTAAGGAAACTAATTGCGGTTACTTGTAAACAAACGATGTCTACACTTTTTATCGCATAAAATCCTCTGCATCGTATAACATTGTATTATATAAATTCTGGGAAAGAATAATAGGGGTAATAATATTGGAAGGGAATGGACAGGCTAATAATATGGAATTATGTAAAACCATATTACACAATACAAGGAGGAAGTGAGAAAATTATTAGTTGTGATGTAGATTATGTATCAAGAAAGAATTTCTTTCTCTCCATTCTGTAAATAGAGATAATTTGATAACAAAGAACAATAACACTACAATTTAAACTCATGTATGTACCCAGTAGTTTTAAATATTCTTGCTGGATTCTTCTATGTTGAAGATAGAACAAGTATTTCTGTTTGTCCATGTTACAGTTAAACAACAATAATGCAAAGTGCATGTCGGTAGTTATGTATTTATTTTCTAACAAGGTGGTTACTGCATGCATGCGCGGAGGAAGTTTTTTAATGTCCAGGTGGAGAAGAATAATTTTATCATGGAGAGGGTTATAGATAAGAAATATGCATTAAAATAAAATAGAACGGATAGCTCACTTCATGGACCGTGAGTGTGAGTGACTTGACTTTGACTACAAGTGCACCAAATAGCTAAAGGGAAAGGAAAAGCCTCCAGGCAAAAATAGTAGGCCTAGGACGTCTTATTTTTTGCCCTATCTCCCATTCTTGTTGAACATTAAAACATTCATAGGTATTACTAGCTATGATATTACTTGTATTATATTTGATGGTTTTGAACTCGAATCAACTCAACTTAACCAACTCAACGACTCAACTCCTTTATATGAGAATAATAGCAGTGTTTCTTGTCTTAAGTCTTATGCAAGTGAATTCTCTCGTCGAGTTAACTCAGTCAGTCGAATTCATCTGAAATTTGTGCTGTATCCGTATTGTGTGTATAGTAGGGTCTTGTGTATAAGTCTCTCTCTCTGTTATGTAGATCTGTCTAGTCCATAGTTCTTGGTTCGTGCAACATCACAACAACAGAACAGCACAAATCCACTCGACTTCGACTCATTCAGTCAAGTCTTAAGTTAAAGATGCGGATTGTGGCTATGCAATGCAATGCCATGGGTTCAGTTGACTTAGCTTGGCTTGACTGTTGGCTTTAGAAGAGGATGAGATGAGATTCTTGAGAACACAGTTGAGTTCTTGAGCTCCATTCTTGTCTACTCTGTTCTCTTCGACTCTCCTTCCCATTCCAACTTGACGGCTAAGCAACGTAAGTTGCGGTTCAGTTGACTTCTTCAGACTTCACAAGAGTTCAGTCAGTCAGCCCAGTTCAGTTCGCATCGCATCACTATCGCATCACTTTTAAAAGCTTCTTTTCTTAACTTTTTATTCTCCCTTCTTGTACTACAAGATAAAAAAACATTTCTTATATTTCATTGCAGTTTTAGTGGCATAAACTTGAAGGGAACGGAAAAAACACATAGGTAACGACATACTCATTTTTATCCACCTACGCCGACGAGGATGCTACAAGCTATCTAAATTCAAGTACACGACACTAATACTTATCCCCACATAATTTCTTTTCATTACATGTTTCTCTTCCAACTCCTACTTTAGGTCTTTTACATTAGATATCAAAGAAAGTGTAAGTGCAGCAGTACTCTCTCAGGTCGTACACAAAAACTGTGTTACCCCATAATAACATGTTTATAACCTTACATATACAAGTGTTTGTAGTAGTACGAATGTATAAATGTCAAGAGAAATTTAATATTGCATCTTGTAGCTGCATTTATTAGCATAAAAGTACGTGTTCTAGATTTAAGTGCTAATGAGGATGACTAAGAACAACAATTTTCAAGTACCGATTGGTAGATTATGGTATCTTGACATTTACAAATATTAAAGACTTGGTATGATAGATATAAGCGAATTAAAAGGAATTGGCTCGCTTAAAACATCAAAAGACGTTTGTTATTCCAGAAAATCAAGTGTGTTTATGAGGCTGTTATATGTCAGCACAATATTTATCGTCATTCATTATCTGTTTGATTCACGGACTGTAATGAATTTATCGCAAATGTAGAAATGAAGGAGGATCAAATGTGTCTCTGCAAGAGTTGAATCTAGTTATATGGAAAACGGACTTGATATGAAGTAAAAAGGTCACATAAAATACAATGTAAACATTCTCTGGGTTTTAACTTTGATATTTAGGACTCCATATAACTTCATAGTTCATACCATGGGAATGTTAGAGCGTAGTAGTCAGATGTATTTACATAAAACCCAGCTGCCTTTTACGGTTTTACGTCATCAGCATTCACTCCAAACTAAAAGTAGACGTTTATAAACATAAAACAGCAAACAGCTATTTATACGTTTACCTAAGGTATGCCAAAATTAAATACAAAATTAAATGCGCCAAGTCATGTCTCATTACTGGACACCGAATCCTTAAGTACAATGTCAAATTCAACTTTGTAGATCATAATTTCCTGCCAAATTAATTTCACAGATACTTATGTGCAGAAATTAAAACTGCGATGCTGTCTCCACTTTGAAAATACACGTACTAAACTAAAATGCTGCTGACCAAGGACACACTCGATGAAATTATTCAAAAAAATATAAAATGTTCATTTAACTTTACTTTGGTATATACAGTCTGTATATTTTGTACTATTGTTGTACTGGATGAAAATCTATATTAAAAATAGATATCTGTGTTTGATATGGGTCATGTTTCTGGTGTGCTATTCATAATTCACACTCACTCTTATGTATTTTATGCGGGAACGCTATTGTTAAGGGTGTATATTTTGGCTGTGAATATGAGACATGATTTGATTGACTGTTTAAGTGGTATTGTGTTTGGTGGTGTAGTGCAGCCTAGTTCTTTTGATGGAGTATTGAGCCATGTCCACGTCACAGTGTCACGTATTAAGTTTGTCCAGTTTTAATGGCCTTTTCCAAATGAACCATGCAGAGCTTAGCCCTATATAGTGACTTAGTATGTGAAGAGAAATACATATGCGAATGAAGTGGTAATACCTATATAGTTATACTAATTTTATTCTGTATAAATAAACTGGAGAGGGAAAGGAAACTAAAAGCCTTAGCTAGACAATCTAGTTTTAGTTACAGAATTTACATCCGTGCTGGTATGTTACATGGAGCATATTCAGCATATTTCCGCTCTTGTCTATCCGTTCTGTCCACAGCTCATCCCTTCGGAATAAAAATAAGGCTCCCTTCCATATCCACGCTAATATGTACGAGGGCCATTTCCAGTCAAAACGAGTCAAGCCTTACAACATAACAGGACACGCAGCAGCTTCTCTAGTTGATAAGTAGACATTATATCCAGTGCAGCTATAATATGTAGTTTATGGGTTAGTACTACACAAACCGTGCACTACACTTGTCCTTGTATAGTAAAATGTGTTATGATATACAAGTGATGTTTTAGGCTATTATTGTGTGTGCATTCAATGTGGAATTGAATGCACAGCGAAACGAAAGAGCAGAGAGTGAAGCGGATGCTGATGTTTTTATGCCTCATCCATATCGCTGTAAAAGCTGGCTAATATAAATACTTTGCTTTTACTTTTAGGAAAATATTAGTAGCGGTTTTGTGTTTATGAGTAGTAGGAGTGGAGTATAGAGAGGTTGAGTAAAATGCCTAGGAAAAACAAAAGAGGAAAGCAAAGCTCTTATGCTCTTAGTCCTCTTACTTTTGATCATAGCTATTTTCTTTAGGTTTGCCAACGGAGGAGCTTGAGCTGGTTTGGTTTAGTTTTTAGTCTTTTGACAAGACAAGACGCTAAACCAACCGGAGTGAGAAACTATACTTCGTAAAGTAAAATAAAGCAGAAAGTCGAGGAAAGTATCTCATGCAACGTGAGTGAACGTAAAGTAGAGAGTCTAAACTAGTAAACGAAACGAAACCAAGACAGCCGAAATTTTATTTGCACTTTGCCTTTACTCAAGTTGACAAAATTGAAGGAGCGACTTGCCGACACGGCAGAGGACATAAAAATATCTGTAGTAGCTGTAGAGAGCTAGATAGAGCTAAAGCCCAGCTAATCCTCATTCAGGAGCGGCAGAAAGAGACAGAGCTAAAGTCTCCGTAGTTTGACTTTAGCTTTGCTGATGGTGATACGAAAAGAAACTACCCGATAGTTATGATGTTATAGGTGGTTCTGGTTATGTAATGTGTACTGATAATATAAGTATATCTATAGTCGTAGTACTTATCGTTAGTCGTGTCGTGTCGAATCGACTTAGACTACAGTCGTTCCGAAGAAAACATGTAAATAATCCAATGTGACATCAACTTGATAGTAATATACAACTTGGAAATAGACTAATCGTAAGAAATGAATATGGAAGGACAAGGAGGATATTCCGCTCCACTGGAATCCTCTAACGAACGAAAAGGACTAGCATCAACGATAAGTGACACTCGTGTAACATAAAAATGTTGCAAACGCTAAATTCTACTATGTCTTTTAGTATAGAGCTAAGGAGACGTTTTTATTGATATGTGTGAGTAAGGTAAGAGTGGGACTGCATTACACATCTGCCACCCACACTCTCTCTAATATGTACCTTAAGGATTTAGATCACTTGAGTGAATTTCCACCTAATCCTTTTCCTATAACTGTAATCAAACGATAAGCGTATATATTCTTTAACTCTGTTGAGGTATATTATAGCAATTTAAATGGCCATTCTGTAAAGAAGGCAATTAAGTGAAATGCAATTTAAGGTGTATCATGATCTATGAAGTTAGAAACTAGATGATCCTTGAAGTAAATCTAATTCAGAGCAGTTTTGAGTAAACAAGAGTTGTTAAGGTTTTCCGGTTTAAACTAGATATTATTTGTTTACGCTGTTGCACTTGAAACTTTTGCATCTCTGAATTTTATATAGTAAACAAATGACAAGATGATCAAAATATTTGAAAGCAAGTAACTAGACACGAAAATAAATAGACCGAACCGATTATGCTTAATTCTCGGAACGTAAACGGTTCACGCTATGTGAGTGAAAAGTTGTTGAGGCAAATGAATATCGACATCTCATCTTTGTTTTTTTCTGCAATGGCTTGTGTCATTTGATTCCAGCGACAAATGTATGTGTATAAGCTGCCATATTCGTGCCAATATTATAGTGGGTAAGTAAGAAAGGTACTATTCATAAAAATACTGCGTAAAAAACTTGCAGCCTCAGCCAGCGTTTTGCCTTTCATCTGCAATGAAGGTCTTACTGGTGCAAATGTCATGTTCAGTTCAGTGCTCTGTTCACTCTGATACTACTATATGGTATCTGGTATCATACTGTAAAATTCCGAATGACAAACTACATAGATATAAGAGTCCGTTTAGGTGACTTCTCAAATGATTGCGAAGAATGTATAGATAGGGATGACTTTGTTTAATATAGCTATAACCAGTAGTTACAGTAAGTGCTACATACCTACCTACATATATAAGTATATTTACCTACAGGCCAAAGCAGACTTGCTGGGCTTACATTCTGCAATAGCGTCAAGTCTTAAATCGATGTCGCCTTAAAAGTTAAAACGTGCCATGAATCACTTCAGTTTATGTGTAGGAGTAAAAGCAGAAGTAGTGCCGAAAGGTCATATTAAAAAAGTCAGTCGTTACGGATTTCCCGAAAAGATCAGCAGTATGGCTGTTAGCGATTAGCCAAGCCAAAGCCAAATCTGACGTGACGGCCGATTTCACTTCGTCAGGCATTGATGCCAATACAATCCTTTGAGTATTGGTTTCGATTTATATGCAAGTTTTTCTACTCAATTCTTATTGACTTGCTTTTGTGAATCTTTTGTGTATGGTTATTGAGTAGTTCCTATTTTGTATTGTAGTTTGAACGAATAATACGTAAGCAATTGTAAAAGCGATTAGTAGGGAGATGTACTACTTTCAATTCAATCTAACAGTTTTCGTTTTCGTTGGGTTATTTAATCAACGTGTGGTAAAAAAGGACGCCACAACAGCAGACAGAGGAGGTATGTTGATGCTATAAAATGAAATCGACTGTAAGATTTTTATAATTCGCATTAAGAGATTGCTACATAACTATAAGCTTAAGTAGAGATTAAACTTGAGGAGTATGACTCGATTGACCAGAATAGCAAGAAAAAATATTTGAGTCCAGTCTGGTTGACTTTACTATGTAGTTAGATAAACGAAAGAAGTTTGAGTAGAAGCCAAGCCAAGGAAAGTTGAAGTATACATTGTTCATATTATGATATGCCAAAGTAAGTATGCTTATAAGAAAAACGTTGGAACGAAGTCCAGAAGAGAGTATCAGGTTGGCCAGTACAATAGCATTACTCTACACACGCACTTTTTGCATTAGTAGATCAGTAATATGGCAGTGCAGTGGCTTGGCTCGTCTCTAGTACTTAGGTATCGTTGTTTTGTTTGAGGTTAGTTGACTCTTTGAGTCCCTGGCCTATGTAGAATGGTTTGGCCTGGAAGCTCTGTTAGTCCTTGAAAATCTTTAGTTAAGCACTTACTAGTTACACATACAAGTACCTATACATCTATTATCCACATATATAAATGGTATGGAGCACAATACAATATCATGGCACTAAGAATTACAGGTGCTTGCTAGTAGCCACACATGCATAGATATTTATCATCTGCTATAGGCTGATGGAGCGAAAAATATTATATTATTAAAGTATTAACTACTAAGCTACTAGTTACGGACAATGCATAAAATACAACATTCCGTCTAATGAAGTGTAAAGTTCAGCAACTTTAGCTTACGATTAGTTAAGTCTAGTCCAGTCAGTTCAGTCCAGTAAGTCAAGTCCATTCCAATGGATTATTCTAAGAGATATTTCCAGTCGAGAGAATCCAGTCGTACCAAATCAACTTTCTTTTGCGAAGCTTTTACACAATGAAAAGTTGCACATTAGATATATCCATTGTACATGTTTTTATAGTGCTAAATTATGCAGTATGCAATGTGAATCTCGAAGATGTTACTGGTATTTACAAAGTATTGCAAACAAACTTGTGTGTCTACTTTTACTTGTACAAGAGAATTAAATGAATATTAAATAAGGAGCTTAGAGATGGTGGCTGTAGAATACTACTATGAACAATATTCAATCTATATAGATGTAATAGGTGTTTACGATTCTAAATTTAAATTGAACAAGATTTAATAAGGATTGAGTAAGACTGAGAAGACGAGTTTTGTTTTGTTCTGTCCGAGCTGTCGTATCTTATTCTGGCATGGTGGGATATTAAGTTGAATTGAAACTGAAGTTTTGCTTAAATATAAAAGAGAGTTAGATAAATAAGTGTCTGTTGGGGAAGAAGGATTATTATAAAGTTTCTGTAACATAGAGTATCGGAAGGAGTCAAAGGAGACAATGGTTAGTGAGGTACAAAGGGAAGGAAAGTAAAGGGTTGGGGTACCTAAGGTGAAGTTAAGACAAGCCAAGCCACATTTTTGCAATCATCGCATCACTAACACAACTACGAACTACAACACAACTGCTATTTTGATTATGTGCTTACTTATTGTCGTAGTGGTAAAGGGGCTAGGCGAGGCTTTTCTTGGCTTCTTTTCTTCTGAGCCCGGGATTAAGGTTAATACCAAACCAAGCCAAAGGCAAACCAGTTACCAAGTCGAGGCAAGGCAAGACAAGGGCTCGATAATATTTTATATTGCACAACTCACGACACTCACGAGTTTTCCCTCTTATTCCTACTAACCAGCCAGCACTATAAACCTAACATTGCTCTCCCTCCCTCTCTCTCTTTGTACTCTACTCTCCGAAGTGTAAGTATACGCATATGTACCACCTGGCCATCTGACTTACTCCATACATACAATTCTTCGTCTTTATTATTTTATGTGCACTAATATCTACACTCACTTTTTGGATATACTTTTGTATGCATATAGTAAACCGTCTTGCATTAGCGGGCGACAATCCCTCACCAAGATAATAGCAAAAGTTGTAATTCCTAGCGTAATATTGGTAAGGAAAGCAAAGGCAATTGTAAATATTATTATAGTAAATCACTCATATATACTACATACATATATACAAAAGTTTTATTTGTGGCCGTGGATGAAATGGAGGATTCATAGTCTCACTCGTAGTAAGTATTTTATACTCCACGTTTACGTACTGCAATTTATATTTTATTGTGTACTAACAAAACTGCAGAAAATAATATCATATACACATTCTGGATCTTGGCTCTGTCTGCATTGAGTTTTGCAGTAGTGAAGTAGTCTTGTGATATTATAAATCATATTTTACAATGGCAGTAACAGATATATATATACGGGCTATACTATACCCTGGCGGAAATTGTAAAGTAAATGGAATTTTGCAGTCTGGTCATGATCGAATCAAGAAAACTTTGAGTTTTCTCCTAAACCTATATAATGTAGCTTAGTTGTGATTGAGTAGCAAAAGCACGAGCACGGAGTTTATGACTAACTACGATTGTGTTGTTGCTGGATCCTGAATCTAGCGTGTTTTCTTAAGATATAGATTCCTGTGGAATCAAGACTCCATACAAACCATGTTAAGATGTATTAAATACAAGTGTATAAGGTAGCCACACAATCTGTAGCATACTATATTTATTTTATGAAGACTGAAGATAAGTAAAAAAGCATGATATCCAAGATATTCAAATCACATTTATTTACACCATCTCCCGTAATTTTCTCTTGGTATGATTATTGTTATATTCTCAACATGTGGGTTTCATAACTTTTAATATCATTGATCTCTGGACTAAATTAATTTTGCTTTGCGTTTACGGTTTTGTCAAAATATGAAAAAAGCAGTCTTTGATTCTGTGTGATGTTAAGTTAATATTGAATATGTTTTTATTAGGCAGAGCCTTGGAAGAAAAAGACAGTTGTGATATCAGATTACGAGTGAAAAGATAATGTTACCTACAGGTAGAAAAGGTAGAGAGAGAAGACATGTCAGGTGTAATAATGTAGGCAAGAAAAATAGTAAATATTAGATAGGAGCGGTTTTATTTGTCCTGTTGTAGCTGTCGTTCAAAGAGTTGATAATATTAAGGTAGGGAGAATGACTGGAGGAGTCTAGAGAGTGAATGGAACAAAACACTTTGAGATGAGACGAATGGTGTCTGCTTATTTGTTCATTCTATCTCTTTCTCACCTAATACAATCTGACATGATCCAATGTTTGTCTGTTGTCTTTATTTCATGGCTTTCATCCCTTTTCTTTCATTTGCTATTGCCTTTCTTCATTATTAGGTGGGAAATATCCCGAAACGTGTCAAAAGCTACGGAGCTACTACGAAAAGGCGACAGGGGCTTTACTTTTACCCAGAAGTTTTCTTTGACCCTGAATGAGACAAACGAGACACGTCGACTGTTCTATTAATCTTGCCTTTGTCTCACGCTCACTTTTCCTTTCACTCCAATTTACCCAGTCTCACTTGCTTCCTATCCTATGACGTCAGTTTCCAGTTGGAGGTTGTTGTCTTGTCGGTTGCCCTGTCTGACTTGGCCCGTCTCATATAAAATTCTCTATCTCCACTATATCCAAAGTATGCACGTATAAATAGTTTTGTGAAGATTTATATGGCTCGATATGATTTCTGTTGGTATTGAAGGAAATAGAGGAAATGTAGCATAACCTGTGCATTGTGTAGTCTCCGTGCAAGCCGTAAGTGCAGGAATTTTCTTCGATATTGTAAGTATGACTTCTATGTTATTGTTATTGTAGCTGGTGATGATGATGATCATGACGACCATGATAATGATGATAAAAGTTATGTAATGAACGTGTCTTACATCGATATAAGTATCTAATGCTCAACTAATCCCACTTTATAGTGAGTCGTGCTCTATGAAACTAATACTTAATATTTATTTTTTCCTTACATAGAGTTTAATTTTGTAATGGCTTTTGCCGTGTCTGTGTCTATCAGGAAATACATGCATTCTTGTATTTCCCATTTAGTACTATATGAAATTGAAAGGCTGATGATAGCCAATACAATGGCTATAGCTATAAAAGCTGACTGCATTCTAACTAGTTATTACTAAACATTAAATGCTACATTTACTATAATAGAACTTGGTCGTGGAAAGATACAAAGTGCGATCTATAACCTTCTTGACTCTCATCACAATACAATTTTAGTTCAGCACATGTTATGTAACATAATAATCTTAGATTTCATGTTAGTAGTATTCACTTTCAATATTAAAAATAGATACCTATGTAATAGTGCCGAATGGTAGTCCCTTAGGAAGCATATATAAAAAGTATTAATAGATATAGATATAAATCTCACTTATGATAGTAAAAAAATGAGAAGCCATAATACGGGTTGAATGAATGTATGCAATATCTAGTAGAGCAACATTAGAAGTAGTAGAGTAAAATAAAAGAACATTTGAGTAGATAGCTTGCTTGGTAGTTGGGTTGTTGAAGAGGAAAGAAAAGTGAAACTGACATGACAGTCCGAATGAACGGAAAACACTAAAACACAAGACACAAGTCGGCTAGATCCCATCAACTTACATTGCCCTCGTGTTTCGACATTGGATATTGTATTGGCAATAGAGGAGTACATAGAATACATTCTGGAAAGAACAAATACTGACAATGAGTGAGAATCTCACAATATAATATTTGTCTTAGTTTGGTGTGTAGTGATACGAACAGTCTGTGTATATAAATTGTCGGATTTTTTACGCTAAACTTTAGTTTACTAACCTGGAAAGATTATATAACAATACATAGAATATACTTAGTATATAGAATAGTGTGACTGTATATTTTGTTGTAGGTGGTGTTATAGCTGTAGTTTGATTGGGAGAATAGTATCTGGGAAGTAAGTGTGTGTACATAAAAGCGGTGGCAGTAAGTACGTACTAGTAGTGATACAGTAGTAGTCGTTGGGTATGTAATGTAATAGTATGTAGGGTTTTCCCAGTCGGAACAAGACAAGACAGTTCTGTAGAAGACGAAGGAAGGAGACATCAGACATCCAATAAGTCTTTCGGCTAAGTAAAGTAATTGCAGTGGGAATTGAGCCGGGCAAGTGAGGCAGGGCAAGGGAAGGAGTAAACTGAGAGAGCGGGTGAACGTGGAAAGATATCTTTAACACTTTTAGCACCACTCTTCTACCATTACATTACTATTGCTATTACTACTACTTATTACAGAGAGGAACAGATATTAGATTGGAGAAGAGCATGCTTTCTTTATCTGTGTGATGTTGAACCGAGTGTAGTTTAATACCATTCACTATCTCCTACGGGTGAAATTGCTACATATAGTAGTTGGTTTCGTTTCATGGCAGGGCTTGTCCTAAGATCTCTGTTCAATGTTCTCTCTTTCTTCAATCCAAACTACTACCTAATAGGTTATATATCTATTTTACTTATTGTAGCTGTTGTTGGACAAAATGCTTGCTATCCTTTTCTATTTGTGTGTAAACCAAAGTGCAAAAGGAAAATCCTCAGTCTTCCTAACCACATTATACACCACAATACTAAGCTAAGCGAATACAGCCACCAACCGCATCATTACACAACAAAACATTCTACTCTAATATAGTAATATTATTATAATCCGTAGCTACGATTCAATTCAATGCCCAACCAAACCAGTCAGCCATACACAACACTTCAATTTCACACTTTTTTATGCATTCTTCTAATTGAAATTCAGAAATCTTTCATAAAAGGTTTTGCTAGATACCGATGGGATTTACGACCAGGTAAATTTAACCGTTTGCAGTCTGTGAGCTAAAAGTTTTTAAAGATGTTTGCAAATGCAAAGTAATAGACAGGTCATGATACGTGTGAATAGGTACACTTACTTAGCATTAATGAGACGAGTCAAAAAAAGCATAAAAAATTATCGTGATATCATGTTATTACCTATGATCACTTCAAATCTTATCATCAAAGGAAATACTCACTGATGTCTTGATAGCATGACTGTAGAATATTATGCTATTGCCCTCTATTCTATTCTCATACTTAACAAAATTAAATTCTTGATGTCTATATTGTATGTACATTGAGATTATCATTATGACAATTGGGATTTTCCTTGTTCTTCAATTGTATTTTTGCTGCCTTCCCATTAATACTCCGTTTATGTCCATTGATATAACACGTTTCCTCTTATTATGTGATTTAGGACTATCTGTAGGATGGATACCTTAATAAGTTACATCCTTCTTTCATCTTTACAGTAAGACTATCTTATCCGTGCAATTTTGAAATGCCACATGTGATTACTTGCTTTGCAAATATAAATATGACTGCATTCTACAAAAGCTCTGTAGGATTTATGTAGGAAGCATTCTATCTTATCCATACAATATTTTAAATTTATAGCAAACTCTTAAGACGATAATTGTGGGAATATAGCACAAAGTAAAACATACTAACGATTACAATAAACAGTTCTACGAGCACATTATAGGATGAATGTTGTCTTTCTCAACACATTTGAATTAATAATAATTGCAAAAACACTGTTCTTTCGATAGTGCAAACCAAACTAACACAATAAACAATAAGAATCACATGTCAATAACTTTTTAGTGCCACAGTAGAAGTTAATAGTAAAAAAGAAATATACTTCTATTGGATTATTAGCTTACTTAGCTAGTACAAATGTGTGCAATAGTAACACTAGTCTAATTCTTAAGTCAATAAAATATTTATATATTGGTCTTGTAAGTTGATTTCCATGTCTATCTGTTGAAGAACATTTTTATGAGAACGTAGAGATAAAGCAATGTAAAAAATGTCCTTAAAACTGTTTATACTACCTTATAATTAGTGACAATGAGTTGTGTAGACAGTGTGTGATGTAATTTGTAGTAGTGTTATAAAGACACGTTTGTTTGTGTAAAGGAAACAAATGAGTATCAGATATCACGGATGTAGTAGTAAGTGACGTTTATTTGTATGGGACAGGCGACATATTTAAGGTGTGTAAAGTTTTATTCAGGCAAAGTGTTGGGATTGTAGTCAGGATATTAGGCTTATGCAGATAGAAAATAAATAGTTGGAAGAGGGGAGTAGTATACGTTAGAAATAACCTATAATGTATTGGTGATATTTATTAGGAGGTTAAGTATACATGTGGCTTTGAGTGAGCCCAAGTGTTCTCACACTAAAACTAAGAATACAATGGGAATGTGTAATAATAGAAGTGTTCTAAAGCACAATGAAATAAAGTTGAGTAATTTAGAGCGTGTGAGCTGAGTTAAATTGGAGTGGGGAAGTCGGAAGCGATGTAGAATGTAATATAAACTAATATCAAGATCAAGTTCTGAGTTGTTTTGCTCATTCCGGCTTTAGATTGTGCTTGTTGTGACTCCTGGGGTTGTATTGGATTTGGCATCACATATTCCAAGTACTTAACGTGTACTTAAAGTAGGGAGAGTTGGAGTGAGTGCTGATATTCTATGGTTTCCATTACGAATTAGTATTTTAGTATTATAAAAGTTTAAAAAGTGGAGCACTCGTCTTTCTATATGTAGATTTCATTGGAATCGCTGATCTGATTACAGGATTTAAGTAGCTACTTGACTTTAAGTTTCTACTGCTAAATGTCCGATTGCATGCTGAAGAAAAACTAGGAATGGCAACGACAACGACACCGAGTCTGAATAAATTCACTATTAAAGTAACAAGTAAAGAGGAAAAGCCCTCGACTCCTTCCAACTATCCCAGCGCAACTCACCTTAGCTTACAGTTAGATTAAACTAAATTATAGCCGAAATAAAACGAAGCTAGAAAAGCCAAAGATATATATCGATGCGATGCGATAGTTAGTTTTCCTTGGAGGTGGTAGTGGTGGTGTGTGTATTTACTGTACCTGTAATACAATACTATCCTTGTAAAGCACATTTGTGATATAACCCGAGGATTTGCTTCAGCTACGATTTCCCATTTACAGACACGATAAGAAAAATGCCAAGTCAAAGGACTACGCGTCCTGTATTACTATTGTAGGACGACGACGACGACGACGAATCTGAAGCAATTTTACCAGCCACGCTCTCCATAGTCTAGTAATGCTGTCCTTGTGGCTACAGTTACGTCCGTAGTATATCACCTGACAAATATATTAAATTACAAATGACTAGGGCTCTGCATTATTATATCGAAATACTACACGTACTTGAGTATACTTGAGAGCATTGCTTAGATTTGATTGAAGCAGAGAAAGAAAGAAATCAAATTGATTGTAGCCTTTCAGAGTCGAAAATCAATGTGTGAGTTAGGAACTACACACAATGCAGGTATTCCAATTAACTGGCTATATATAAGAATGAAAGATGTAGTAACAAAACTAAGCAAGCACTTACGATTAGACGTATTGTTGGAGTGAGTAAGATGTAAGCAATTCTATTGGCAAGTGTATAAAATTCAATAGAGAAGGAAACTATAAAGTTTTATGTACAACGTATGTGTAAGTGGTAGGTACTACAGGAAAGTATTATGTTATACTACTCCAGACAGCTATGCTGTGTGAATAGGTAATACAAGAAATCATTTCAATCGAATTCATTCAGACAATTCAGACAATCAGAAGGATATTGTATGGAGAACAACTTAAATATACTCAAGTTTTACTATTGTCATTTAGGTGCTCTATATACGTTGTTAGTCAAGAAAGAGAGACCCTATAAGTAATTTTCATGTATACTTAATCTCTCTGTGTGTTGGCATGTAAAAGTGCAGTGTACAATTGAACCGTAAATAAAGTACATTTCCGTATGTGTTTTATAGTCTTTCTTTATTGAGTTCCTCCCACTTTTTATGCGTAATCAGGTTGACTTGAGACTTTGACTTGCACTGTTTTTAGCACTTTGGTTAAAGTACCGTTCGGTGCGTAGGCATATAGTATTTCTGTATGCATATCATATCTGTCTGGTTTTGTCTCTACGTAGGCAGTAGACAAAGCGACGTAATTTCGCATTAGTAGTCTACTGCCCATTTGTTTAGTCTACCCTATGACTATTTGCATTGTAACTGAAATAAACATGGTTATGTACTATCTGCATGCACTTACTGCAGGTAACATAATATTTACATTACTATATAAGAAGTGGACCAAAGTTGTTTAAGAGTGTATTTGGGTGGTTATAAGACAATCCTTAGAATGTGTGCTACAATTACTGTTTACAAGACAAGGTGAAACAAGTGCTTCGTTAAGACAATACATGTTACATGGGCGGACTTGGTTAGCAGCATGTGGAAAGACAGTACTCGTCCAATTGTAATCTATTTACATTTACATACGTTATATGTACCATCATGTCCCCTAAATGACTTTTGTAACGTTAACCTTATATAGTGGGTTACCCAGAATAAGCAAGATTCCTCTATGGTAACAGGTTAGTCGAAGCGGTAGTTGGCAAGTTAAAAATTCACTTTTATCATATCTAAATTCCCCTGCCTGGAACACCATGGTAATAAGTCAGGTCCTATTATCCTATCCAAGCAGTGGAGGACAAATTATAGGATTTGTCCTCCAGAGGTGAAAAAAGTGAATTTTTAACTTGCCAACTCCCGCTTCGTCTAACCTCTTAAGGGGGTCTCTATAGAAACCTTGCAGAATAAGTGTTTTCTTTGGAGAAAATATGATATCATAGAAAGCATTATGACGCACCTTATTGTTTGCATTAGATATATAGTATAAGGTTTCTGACGTAAGTTTACCGTATGCTTTATTCTTTTGATTATCTGGCAAGCTTAGTTTTATGCACTTGTATACAGGAGATTATATTAGTGCATGCATAAATCCGTCCTATGTTCATAAATGGTAATGGAAAGAGAAACATGACTTTGTAGATGGCACAGGAACGTGTTAGTAAATAATAACATGTATCGAATGCAATGTGCAGTCTGTCCTTTAATGTTCTATTGCTATTGTATCTAATATAGGTATCATATATTGTGAATGTAAATTGGGATGGGAATGAACTTTAGAAGGCCAAGGTAAAGCAAATCAAAAGCCAACTTTACTATTACTGCACACAAACTATGATATGCACCGCTGTAGAAGCACACCGTGAATTTATTTTCTATTCAGTTGCTATTGATAGCCCTGCATTGCAGTACACTATACACATGTCCATGTAATGCACTCGTACCTACTACAATACAAATGCCAGTCAGCAGCTGTCTACATATCCATTTTCTGTCTCTATCTATAGATGTGTCTTTATACAAAACTATGTATATTTTTATAAAAGTCAAAGTCAACTCTTGACTTTGACGATTACATGAATAGACTGTAATTGTACGCTAGCTATGAGGTACATGCTATGCTTGAAGTCATGCTTACCAATAGCTTAAAACACATGCTCCGTGTAAAACTTAAATTCTATAGCACAGGTACATAGCCTCTTTTCGAGAAAATATCAGAACTAATTTAAATGTGTATTAAAGTAAATCTATAGAAAGTTGGATAATTGAACTACATTGATATTGAATACTGATAACATAATGAATTCATTGATAGTATTTGATTTTTAGGGCAAAATGGCAAATCCGTTTCAAAGTTAATGTTTCAGTTTTAACAATGAGACAGAGACAGATGCGTTCCTTTGCGGTAGAATTTTCACACCACCATGACAAAAAATTGTAGGTACATTCTGAACTTTTTGGCTCTTGTCTATCATCAATTTTTGCAGTACATTTATTGTCTACATGTCGTTTTAGGTACTTACTTTATACTTTGTTACTGCATTATGATACATGTATGTTAAATAGTTTGTAGCATGGTAGTAGGCAGCCAAATATGCATATTACTTGTGTATACAGATCATTTACACTAAACCGAAAGTAAAAGTCAGAACGTATTTTATTTCATTGAACTGGGAATGGAATTTATGTAATTCAATGTCATACTATCTGGCAATGTACATATTTGGCTGGAAATCAATAGCCTGATATTTTAATTGACGTGGAATGACTGAGACACGAAAATGTTCATGCTTCAAAATCAAAGCATAAGTGTTTATTAGTTGTTCAAATATCACAATAAGAACAGATGGTCAGTTGGCTTAATGCATATGAAAGTGATGATTTTTTGTTTTTGAGACAAATGCCTTTGTGCATAATTACTTTTGTGGCAATGTCCTGTAGAACGGAAAGTAAACATGAAATATTTCAGTGAGAAATGCGATAAATTAGCATAAAATGAATTTAAATGAATAACACGCCAATTTAAAGTCATCGACAAGCATTATTGGCAATGAATACGGAAAAATAGTGAGAGGGCATCACAACAGAATATAACATGACGTGTTTATCGTATGTGCGGTTAAGGATTTAGTTCATGAATAGCGTGAAAAACAAGTTTTTAAGTCTAATGTGTATTTATTGACATGAAGGTTTACGTAGTAAGACAAGGATGAGAGTAGTCTAGTCATAGGAATAAATATTATGAAAAAGAGGGTGAATAGCACAGCAGACATGGTATAGGTAGGTAGCCTGGTATGAAACGAGGCATAATGAATATAATCAACATACATGATATCTTGTAACATTAGAGAATGTCTTGCTATTGCATATCGACAATAGTGAGTAAGAAAGCTAAATACTTAGCTAACAATGAGCCAAGAAAGGGATGGCATCATTTTACTCTGAGTTTACTACTCCATCATTCAAAAAATGATAAAGAGTCTAAGTCTTAAGGAAAATGTTGTTTGTCTGTGTGTGCACTGTAATATGATGTTGGGTTTGGTGTTATATTACAGAGTAAACGTTGACTAGACCACTACCTTAGGAATAATAAGGGAACCAGACCAGTAAAGAACTAGACAGACAGTTAGGAACCTTTTAGCGGCTAATATGGCAAATCCCATGCTGCTCTTTCTGCTCATAATGTCTAATCTTATTTCAAAAAAGACAGCAATTTTTCATCGTTAGCCTTGTTTGTAAAGATGACATGACATTCAAACTTTGAACGAACATACCGTTACATTACATACGTATGCTACTTAAACTTTATTCTAATCTAGCGTTACTATATACGACATTTGCACTTGTCTGTGCATATCTGCAATATAAAAATCATACAAAAGCGTGTTTTTCTATTAATATAACACCTACTAATGGTATATAGAACTTAATAGTAATATATTCCCCTATATTCCTTGTAATTGTCAGGGATGTTGATATAATTTACTTTTTCAATGTAACTAATAGTCTTGGGCAAGAATAAAATACTTGCCGTCATCGTGCCTCTGTGTACATGTTGATTTTGTTGATATAAATAGAGTGAGTTATATGCCTACAATTTACACAGAGGCAAGTGAAGGAAAATACACCAAAGACATCTCTGTATTAGTCTTCCTTAAACATATTTAAGTGTAGTAAGTATACGAAATACAATAGAAAAGTATTGCAGGATGCATCTATGTAGGGCATGTTATTCTAATTTGTAATTCCCATATGGTAATATATAACATTCGGAGGAGGAGAGATAACAACGGGACTATTCAGTGCATAACGTGTGTACACTACTATATAGTAGAAAATGAAAATACAGTGTAAGAATTACGTACAAGGAGAGCATACGAGAAAGTTAATGCCAATTTATTTATTAGGTGTTAGAAAAAGTTAAAAGTTGCTGTTTTTACTCGAACGTTACTTATTGTGCTACGAACTTTTCTTTTCTGCAGCAAAGAACAGAACACTTCCGCTCTGTTTTAAAAAGTTTTCTCTTTCAGCGAAGTTTTCACTAGTTTTCGCTTAGCTTTTACTTGGGTACTCTCACTCACAATCAGTCGACTGCCTTCCATTCCCATGCATCCCTCTCTTTCTCAGTAGTTATTTCTCGTCTTTCCCTATGCACATGCAATGCAACTTTAGCTTTTACTTAAGTTAGTCGACTTTAGCACGCAGTCAGATCATGCCAGCCTAGCAGTTGTTTTCTATTGTATCTGAACTCTCTGTCCCATCTTTATTTTACCAAAGTAAAGATTGGACAAGACGGTGTACAAAGCATTTTTCTCTGTGTACAGATACTAAGTCGACCAGACAAATAATACATCACAACAACTGTGTTTTCTTTATTGAAATAGCAATATCCTACATCTACAGAAAAGGGAAAAAAACCAAACTTTTTTGATGCAGTAGTTATGAAACTCTCCCCAAGTATTCTGTTGCAATCTAAACATTAACAAACTTTGCAAAAGTTCCTCCAAATATCATTATCAGAAATCAAACACCACTTTTCAGCATCCTATGCAATATGTATCATTTATGACGCACATTATGATCTAATTGCTTAACTACATTCTCGATATTACAAAAATCCATTTGGAAGCTCTATTCATCTACATATTTATTAAAGTATGAGATTTTTATTTTCCATTCTATTTGAAATAAACGATATTAAGATTCTTACATACCACAATGTGTGTTGGTATTGTGTAATAATATTTTACTTCTATTACCGTTTTATTTTTACCATATTATACTGGGTCTTGATACTAGGTGTATGCGTTTGGCATTTCTTTTCCATTGTAAGATACCAGCCGTCAATCACCAAGTTTTATTTTTATACAGTTATACGTTGAAGTGGTTCACTTATAAAAGATTAGTTTTGTAGATACGATAGAATGATACAAATTGATCTCAAACTGAAATGTACTGTTCAGTTATTGCGTGGTTTATAGCCAGTTTTGTTGTGATAGAGGCATAACATTGATGGAGTAAAGAGCATATCAGAAGATCTTTGGAGATTCCGCTGTCTTCTCTTGTCTCAGCACCATATCTCAGATTCTTGACTTAGAGTATTCATAGTATGTGTGTATATTATGGAGAGAAAAACTACAATACCTGTTATAGAGAGATTCTTTGTAATAATTCGTGTGGCTTGTCCTTACTTTACAAGTGAGGCTTGGTCTAACTTATTAATTTCCTACTTTGCTCCATTGTCATTTATTTGGCTAGCCTTATTTGGGACACGTGAAGGTTTGAGAAGACTCGTTGTGTGTTAAACACAAAAGTAAGATACAATGTTCATAAGAACGTTGCGTCGGACAAATTAGCATTTAAGTAGTATGGCACGTACACAGACATTGTAAAGCTCATGGCTATAGTATAGTTCTAGTTTATTTACAATAAGTCTGCATATGATAGCAATCTTCCTATCTTGTACGTCTATCTTCATTCATACGTATACGTAATACATCTTTGATTCATTATCAGTAGCTTATGTATTGCTAGAACCACCGTTTCGCATGTCTATAATACATTGGGTATATGGAAAGTTAAATTAATAGAGTCTAGAGTGGCTTAGCAGGGAAGAGGATGCCTACCTATAAATGCGTTTTATAAACTTGAGTTCAGTTGATAATAATGTCTACTTTTGTCAAGTATTCACTTGTAAAGTTAACTTAGCCACGGAACTTAAGACAGTCACTTCTTCAACGTCTTGTCTCATTTGTTTGGACTAACTTAACTGAAATTTGAGCTTAGTAACTTGTACGTCAAGTTCTATTACTACTAAACTTTACCATTCTGCTTACGTCGTGTTGTGTTTGTGTGTGTGAGATATTCAGCGTATTAAGATGTAGTCTAGTGGCAGGCAGGAGGGTTTAGTTGTTTAGAAATGAACTGAGCCATCCTGTTGTTTGCTACCTACAAACATAGTTGCATATAGTTATAGTAGTAGTAGTAGGTGGGGATATAGTGCATGAATGTCATGTCTACTCTCTTAATCCTATCTCATCTCTCTCAAGACTCAAGAAGTCCTTCTGAACAGAAAACTAAGTCACCTAGCTGAAAATACATGCATACTAACGTGAGCTAAAAGTGTCTTGGTTAGTTGCTGCCTCATGGAATGTTTGTTGAGTAGATATGAATACATTATAGTAAACGACATATACATACAAACGAGCTACTCTCGTTCTTCGTTTGACGTTTTGTTTTCCATACTTAACACGAGTCGTGAATTCAATACACAAAGCCCTGTATTTCCTAAAATTTCCCTGTGGACTTCACAAGGGGAATAAGAAAGAAAGGTGATGGGATGAGATGAGATCTGATGTATTATAACAACTTGTAAATCCTATCAAGATAAAGTGATGTTTTAATGCAATATACACTCATGTTCATTTGTCAGTTGTGTCAAGTGTCTGTCTTCATAGACTTTTGAAAGAATTATAACTTTATTACATTTAGTATTCATGCCGCATTATGGGGTTGACAGCACCCACCATTCTATTTCATCTACCCATACATTTATATTAAAAACCAAACTCATCCATTAATGACAAATTCTCCACTTCAACTCATTCTTTCTCGTCAAAAATTCAATTTCACACTAATATATTGTGCACATTTGTAAATGGGAATATTAGTGTATAAGAAATATAAATGGTGGACAAAAACTCAAATACTAATATAGCGTATATACAAAAGACCACTGGAGAAGGTGATGGCTATAACTGGCATATTGTTTGGAAAATTATTGTGTAGTTATTTTACAAGCCTAAACGCACTTGATTTGCAGTCAAAAGTCTACCTATTGCTAGACTTTCTCTAAACTTCGAAGGTAGAAATATTAGAGAAAATCTGACTTTGCACTGTCGGATATCGGAGAAATCGTATACTTAAGATACAGGACAAAAAAGATAGTTTATATAGCCTAAGCAAACCATAACTCAATGAAGACTACGGAGAAGTCAACTTGCATTTTATCTTCCATAATTTAAAGTAAATAATACAGCAAATATTTTACAATTTTTAAATTGAAGATAAATAATGTTATGATAGCAATGTGACAACTTAACATTTAGTTCTTATGCGCAGTAACAGTACAGTACATACAAAAGCCAGTAATAGTGGTTGTAAGATAAGTGTATAGAAAGTACTAGGGACAAACGATGATGATGCACAGCATTTGGTAAGGATAAATATATCTTCCTGTATTTGTTTATGAAGTGTATTTAAGAGTATCAGCCGCTACTCTACATTTTCCTGCTACTAGTCAACAAAAGACTTCATCACGAAATGGTATAAAGAGCTTGAATGCTTTACCCTCATTCTAGTTACAGTTCAATGAATTTAATCTAATACATAATAACAGTGGTAATGACATCAATGATCCTCTTTATCTCTTGTTGTCGGCCTTCAGCCTGATATGGTATTAATTAATTGGGGCCTTTAACATTCTCTTACACAAATTAACAAAGCTACCTTTCTGCCCTGTATTAGTAGTTTTAAGTACTAAAGCCCCTTTCCAAAGCATTATTATTATGCGATTCCATTTGATTGTTCCAATTATTGATACAATTTATTCACATCGTTTACGTCTATAATGTACTTAAAGCCCTTTCAGATAATCCCTATAAAGATAAATGACTATTGCGGCGTAACAAAATTATACATTCAAAACAAATGACTGTGCTACACACTGTGTTACATCTTATCTACTTCCTTTAATGCATTCGACGTTTCTAATAATTTTCCAAGAGCTAGATAGGTTTAGCCTGTGTGTATCACAACTACATTCTATAAGTACGGCATCAAAGGTAAAATTGTCTCATGATCTTAACGCTTATAAATTCGGTATTTTAAAAATTACAGTTAAGTCTATAGATTTAAAATTTCGTCATATTTGGCATTTAGAATATTACAGCTTTGCACTGCAGTCAACTGTGCAAAGAAATCATTTGAAAGCGTTGATCTGTATGTGGAGGCATTGACATCACAAAATTGGGTGATCAGAAGATCCATTTAAAGTTTGTACCGGAAATTTTTGGTAACTTATAATTAAAGTAAACAGGCAGCGTTTGGTAGGTAAGTCTAAACAAAGACGGATATAGCCACTCGAGATTGTAGATGTGATATCTTTCTATCTAATGATTGTTAGTTTAGTGAGGAAAGGCAGTTGGTCGGTAATCTGGAAAGATTTGGTTTGCTTTTGCAAACTGCGGCAGAGTCGTAACTCTGTTAGTTTGCAATTTTGGAAAAGCCCATGAAGTCAAGTCAAAATCGCAGATTAGAAAATACATAATAGTCGATAGACAGTCATTTTAGTTGAGTTGAAAAGGAAATAGCAGTATGGGGATGAAGTTGCGGTCTCGATTCTGGCAAGATTATTGTCTATAGCAGATAATGAAAGGATGTATGTATGTAGTTTAGTCTAGTATAGCTAACAAGAAGAAAGTATGTACCTAAGAGTAGTAAAGGCAATCAGTTATAGAGTGGGCTGATCGTGAACAATAATTGATTGAACCGGGAGCCAAAGCCAGAGAGTCAAGTCAAGTCAGGGCAAAGGAAAGGAAAGCATAGGAAAGTGAGACAAGGCAAGGCCAGACTGAGAGAGACCAAAGCCAAGTGAGCTCTAACGATTCGAAATTAGTTTTCAGTTTATGATGATGATTATGGTAGTTTAGTTTACATCTTGGACTGTATAGCTAAGCTAACGTAAGTAGGGCTATATCTACACTGACATCAGAATCCGGCGCTCTGTTGTTTCTATCAGAACAAAGTACCGACGCTGTAATAGCAGTGCAGTGCCCTGAGTACACAGAGATGTATACACTGACCCAATTATCTTGCGGTGGCCATCTTTAGCTCTAAGCATCAAATCTACAGCAGAGTTAGCTGATTGCGTTATGTTGTATTGTTGTGAACAGAGAAAACAGTCAGGGAAATGGGAAATCTCCTATATGGCATTGCATCACTATGAAACATTCATGCAAGTACCTAACCATATAAAGTAAATACATACGAGAGAAAGCAGTTATCGTTCAAATACCGACAAGAAACCGCACCTAAACCAGCATGCACTTTTAAATGGGTCCTATATTTTCCAACTCACTCTTGCGCCAAAAATATATTTTATTCCGTAAGGTTTTTTCTCTAAATTGTATACCTAACATGATTTAATATTATTAAACTGGTAAACGATACGAGAGCTTGATAGTGTATACCTATGGTCATACATTTTATAGCGGAAAAAATAATATATTCAGAAAACTGCTTTGATTTTCAAAATGTCCTGAAACATACATGATCAATGTAAGTATTGTTGTATGTTTTATTCGGATATATTATTACGGAGTGCTGTAGAGACCTTTGTTGACTGAATTAGAATGGGAATTGACAAAGGAGAGTGAAGAATAATTTAGCATTAAATGGTTTTCACTCTTTCACCTAAATTCCCCCGGAACGATGTTCTCACAAAGCAGTCGAGCAATTTTACATTTTCTGTAGAAAATAATAATCAAGTACTTTATACGCAAATGACATTACGTACTTACGCAGCTAATTTAATGTTAGGAGGGAGTAAAGCTATACTTGAAGGCTACTGTAAGTCTCTTGTGGCAATTTTCACAGTTAAGTGTTAGTGTGTACAGTGAATGTATACCTAAGTGTAAGTGTGTAGTCTGTACCTAGTCGTTTTTATGTAGGTACATTAAGTGTAATATAGTGTAGAGTAGAATGGAAATACATAATGTCTTATAGCATGTGTAATATGGTCTTCTCATCTAACTAGGTACATAATAACGTAACTCTGGTTGAATGTTATGCTACATGGCAGGGACAAGACTGCAGGAACGGTGACAGTTTACTTTTGTAGTATGTGCTAAAACGAAATAACATAACGTAATGTAATGTAACATAGCTCTCCTGCTAATATCGTATGAGCGTGTTGAAATAAAACGGGCTTCTCTCAGCTTTATAACACTATTTGCAATTCAACACTTTCGAGAGAAGGCATTTTGCGATTTTCTTCAGAATCGATTCCCCGGATGTGATGCAAACGAGAAAGGACTCGCTAAAACTATATTAGACTCAATTTGTAAAGAAAAACGTTTTATTTGATCGTGTCGATTATATTCTTCTCTCTCCCTCTGTATAGTCCATACATATTCAGCAGTTAAATATATTAAATATTTTTCCATATTTTTTTTACAGATACCTATACTGTTTACCTGATTATACATCCTATCTAATATTATGATGAATGCCTGGAATATTCATTACTGAATAGTTGTAATATTTGAATGACCTGTTTTGTAGAATTACGGCATTTGTTCATAGTAACAATCCATAAGAGTAGACCTATACACCTGCAAAGTCAGAGTAGATGCATTTATTGCTAGACATTTGTGTTTCATTGGGCAGTAATTGTAAAAAACAAGTTTTCATGGTGTAAAGTACTAGTAGAATTCTGTTGTAATCAGTAATTGTGAAGAATTTAGAACTTTTAGAACTATCCTTACAAAGTTTATGTGAATTTATCGTTGAGAAAATGTTTTAAATTGTATTTTATGATTGTTATAATGTTATTAATTGTAACTGTAACCAGTTTGGTCTACAATATTATTAGAATGTGTACTAAAAACGACATTACTTGAGTTATCTTCAGTCCAGCTGTTGAACCGTTAAAACACTAGTTGGATAAAGCTGGATTAGTCATGGGTTTTACTGTTGAGTTTGTTTATTGTTAGAATCCTTACATTGTAAGCAGGCAGAGCAGAGAGTAATAAAACAAAGGTATCTTACAAACGTAAACAATTAAGTAGGGTACATTTATTTACTGCCTGCCATAATTTATACTCTAGACTAACTACACACAGTTATTACACCATATCTATCTAGAAATAACTTGAAGCACATAAAGAAAAGATATTTACAACTCTGTAGTTCCTAATGTTTGCATGACCTCACTTTTTTAACTACTTTGCATTCAATCATTTATTCTCCTGGTCATTCATATACTTTAATCTCCTACAGTGGCAAATATCCAGTCTTATCACATACGTTCTTACTTCTTGTACGTAAGCAGTAGGGTAAAAACTGGCCTCTTTATTCTTCAGCTTTTGCCATTTTAAAATTATGACCCTACTCCTTACATTTTTTACTGTTCTGCTGCAGTCCATAATATCTAAATGCATTTACAACTTAATCTATAAAAGTGTAAAATTAAAATACAAGCTAACAATAAACCGAATCGGCTCTAGTAGTAAAATCTCAATGATTCTGTCAAGAAATTTATGAACAAAAACAGTTGTGACTTTATTCATAAACTATTGTGTTTTTGAGTGCTTGCGCACGTGATATGTTAATTTGATGGCGACAAGATAAAAATGCTTGCTAGTATTTACCACTGTGAAAGTAAATAAAAGTGTAAATGAGGACGGTGTAGTAAAAAGAGCTATAAAAGTATTTTATAATTTACTCTACGTGGTCGTTAGTGTATTGACCTAGGTACTAGTTGGTAGGTATTTAACACTATTGAGATCAGGTTTAAGGATAATTAAATGCTGTCTATTAATTTGCATGGCAGAATTTTGTATGGTATTTTTTCAGTGAAAAACTTGAAGTTTATGGTGGGTTTTAACGGAAAATCTGTAATCATAAGCAACTGGAGATTTCTATTTCTACATTGAATTGACAATTTGACACCTATGCTGCACTATTTATATTATTTTGTACATTTTTACGGATTCATCAGGCTTTTATCTAAATATGCATTAATTCCTGCAAACTACCATCTTCTCAAATCAGAAAATACATTATGCTTCTGATGCATTTGTTATGATTTGTATTTTATTTCAAAGTGTTAATATATAATTCTTTACGAATAGTGTGAACAGCAAAGTTAACCAAACAATGAAGTATTCTTAGCCTGTATCTATACTATACTTAATAGTGAATATGAAAAGAGCCAATAATGTTTTCATTTTGTCTGGTGATGTATATTTAGTGTTGATATTTGGGTAGTAGTTTTGTTTTGGCTTTATATAAGTATTTGGGTGTAGACTAGAGCAAATAGGAGCAGAATGCCATAACATTGTATTGGATGAGTTCAAACAACATAAAACAATAGAGCACAAACATTCGCCCTGTGTAATATGTAGGAAACTATGCGCTATTACACTAACCAAGAAAAGTAGGAAGAGCACTATATATTTAGGTAGTAAATAACGTGTAACGTTCCATTGCATGCATTATTGGCGTGGAACAAAGCTCTTAAGGACTACAGTTCAGACAGACACATACACGAGGGCAATAAGTAGAGCTGGAAACTTTCTTGCCAGGTCCAAGCCATATGCCCTGGAATGCTGTGTACACAAAATATTAAAGTGAATAGCTGAACAAGAATAGAAAACAATGGAGAAAAGGAGTAGCTGCCATGCACACATCCACAGACATTACATCTAATAGCTTAAGCAAGCTGAACTCGACGATTTTACTCTTCTCTATCAGATCATAAGGCGTCTACTTATATTCATCTTTGTAATTATGTCTGCACCTAAATAAATACGTATGTGCGTAATCATTCAGTCCAAGAATCTCGACGCTGTTTTACACCTGTAGACTAGACAAAACCTCATTTCCTTATATTAATTACTCAACAGATGTGGCCTTTGACTTCCAAACCAGATGTCTTCAAAGAAACGCGATTTGCCTAATCTTGGCTTTTACTTAGCTCAATTATTGTATACAGATCACTATCAACTTCCTATCTATCTAGTTACATTCTATTTTACTCTTCCTTATTGTTAGGCTTAATATAAATTTTTCTGACGCTTTCTTCTAGTGTTTGGAAAACTGTATTGAAATGTACCAATAAAATCATACGTAGAGAAAGCACATTGACGTAGAGTATAGGCTCGTGTAATATGTATGCCATCATTAGCATTAATTCAATTACAGTTCATTCAGCTCACTTCTATTACCAGCAGGCCTAGTTTATTTTATGGCATGTTCCTGGATAAAATAATTTCAGATTTAAGTAGATGTATATAGATTACAAAACTGTTTAATTTTGGAGAGTATGGTGAACGGTAATGGTAAAGGTAAATGAATATCTAATATCTGTAGTATTAAGTGCATGTAACTGTAACGGACCTTGAGATTTGTTTTGAATTAGTTTCAGTGCGATGTGGGCAGGTATCTTATTTAGTGCATGATAGAAAGTTGACAGTCGGACATGAAGTTGGGATCGTCAAGTTGAGAAAAGAGTAAGTATAATGAAATGACTGGCTAGGAAAGTTTTCTTGCTAGCTATATGATTATTTTACATGTGCCTACTGAAACTGAAAGGTAAGAAAATAATTTGCCATTAAATAAATTGAATTGGCTGACATGACAGCAATGTCAATAGCTGGCTGGAAATAAGTTTTGTTGGTTGAATGCAGTAGATTTGTACAGTTACACAATTTCCCTTATACTTATACAAGTCCTACTGGTACCGCAAGAGTAGCTGTTACTATATACATAAATGTTTGCTATTAAGAACGTGATATGTATTTGTTCTGGTTTTACTGGTATATGATTTATATACATAAACAGGCACGTGAGCTAATGTGTATGTCGTGTCTGTTGAGTTGTGACGTGACATGGTTGACGATATGCGTTTATTATATTTTTGCAGCTGCTACATAAGATGGCTATCGCTTGAGCCGTGGTTTGATTCGGCTCTGGTTTATGTACTTTACTGGATTTATGTTTCCGTTATTTTATATGCTACTTTTGTTTTTCTGTAATTTACATTTGAATTTGAGGTTTTGATTAACTAACTTACGAATCATGCTTAGCCGCAACAGAAACTGATATTTCTATCCCTTCTAAAAACCCTGAGGGTGAAATCTACCACCAGATAATATCTTGTACTTACAAATGCTTCCCGTTTTGTGAATTTCAATATTATGGCACTTGCTGTGCTTAGTTTACTTATATTAGGATTTAGGATGTGCAGGGTTGGGTGACATGAAAGAACTCGATGCCTTAAATGCTGTGTTTCCTGTGTGAAATGGTAGTTTAAGTGATACAAGATATTATATTCAGCTCTTATATAATTTGGTATCATTTTTGTTAAAATTGGAGTGAGTAGAGGTTAATAGTATCCTAAGCAGACATACGAAACTTTAGAATTAGAAAGAAAGGTTTGCAGCAAAGGTAGAGAGATATCATGAAAACCATGTGTGAAATCACATTAAAATTATGGGAACAAGGATGCAGTCGAAACAAACTTAACCGTGCTACTTTGAGGGTACCGTACAGTTTGAATATACGTTTATTAGTGTTGGTGTATGTAATGGTAGGTTTGTGCACGTCTATATTAGTATAAGTACATATTGTATTACAAAGGTAAGTTTCGATGATAAGTTTCATATTACTTAAGTGCCAGAGTATCATTTCATCGCATGTTCAATATCGATTTTCTATTCTGTCTGCAAGTTTTTTCAACTCTTTCTGTCATTCTTGCAGTATCAAGTATTAACACTATTGCTTCAGATGCTACAGTAAATCAATTGAGTTTTTCGATTTGTGCTAGTAGGTTGGTAGTAGTAAGTCCTACGCAGACATAAATACAGCTATGCTATAATTAATTTTGTACGCACACACCCGAAACTAAGATGATTGCTCTTTAATTTTGCACATAGCTACTATTGTAAATGTCTTCTTCAATATTTACCTATCTAATAATTGAGTGGTAACAGTGGATAGAATAATCATCGAAAAGCATTGAAACAGACCTTCAAACAGACAATCAAGTACTTCTAGTAAATAGGTTCACATTACGATATTGTTATTGAGATTACCTTGTCTCAATTACTTTATAGTGGTTTGATTTTTCTGTGGTGGTTATGGGCTTGATAAATAATAGATAAGACTTTCCCAAGTTTTGCAGATGGTAGTTAAAGAAAATTGGCCAGAGCATTATCCTATCCTAGTATTAACTAATATCAACACTACAACTATCTACTGTGAAACACAACTTATTTCTATGTTACTTTCATGTAGGAAGCATCAATTACCCAAACTAGTTTTTTTAAAAGATGTTTCAGTATACTAAAATTTTTGTGTTTAGGATGGGATAGTTTGTTTTAGGAAATGTATACCAAAATAATTATAATTTACTCTCTCTCAGCTTTTAAGTCAGAATGAATGGAAAGTTATAAACGATTCTTTTTGCGCATATTATTGGTGATAAATTGAACTTCATTAATTAAAATTGATGCTTCTTTTTCCGTCTATTTGGTATTAATAATGGCGTATCAAAAATGTTAAGTTTATACCTACTTAGATGCTAGAAAGTATTTTCTGTTTAAATATGGACTAAATTTTATATGTACTATATAGATATATTAAGTAAGTAATGGGTCATTACATATCTGTACTTTATAAAAGTAAAATACCGTGAGTGGAGGATAGAGTTGAGACTAAAGCACGACATTAAGAAGAGATGAAGCGAGGGTATTATTACCTATCTTCATCAATGTAGTGTTAGTTACAGCTGTAAGTATAATGTGTAGGCATTATGGTACGTGAAGAAAAAGCAGTTTTGCGTGTGAAGGCATGCAAATTGTACAGCCTAGGTATTTAGATCGTAGCTCTTTGTGTTGTATGAGATTTTTTATGCATGTAGGCACGTATGTTTTGATTTTGATGTACTGTAACTGCAGCATAATATGTGTTTGTGAGTGAACTGTATTAATATTATTATTTGTTCTTGTCGACTATTGTCAAGTGGGTAGGATTAAGTGGCAGTGCTCATATATAATAATGTGCATTATGTCTAAGACTTATCTTATGTGAACTGTACCGAGTATAAGATCTGCAGATATAAAGTGTAGGAAAGTAGTTGTGTCCTAGCTTTGTACCCATCTTATTCATAATTTTTAATGTGCAGCTATTGTACTTTAGCATTGAATATCTTTATTGCATTTCAAGACATGTACTTTTATATGTTATAATGTGAGTGAGCAGTATACTATATCTATCTGCACTGCAAATGTGTTATGAGTAGAGAGAGGAGATTATAAAGCTACAGGTCTACTGTTAAATTCAAGAGTAATAATAATATTCGTCTATGTGCCTATGTGTGTTAAAAGAAATGATAGGTAGATAACGATAAGAAGAATGCCGTCATTACATTCATGTGCACATATCGGTACTTACGCATTGCATTACGAAGAGGGCATTAAGCAGTTGAAGAGAATGTGCTTAAGTGCGAAGCACATACCTTCCCACTTGTCTCGATCGTAATAATAAGAAGTCAAAGAAACGCATTCAGAAGGAAGGAACTCTATTTCTTTTCCACGTGTCGAGGAGGACGATTTTTTGCTTTCGCAAAAGCAAGGCCAGAAGATTATAGAATGAAAATTCAACTGCACTCAGTCTGCCACTGTTCCTGTTCTTTCTCTTAGGAATATTGCCTGATATCCTATCATTATGCTCTATTATTTCCACTATACTATAAAGAAAGAAATGTACAGGGATGAGAAAAATCGGAGTTCTATTTTTCTTGTCTTTGCACTGATTGAGATATTTATTTTCTGATTTTATTATGTCACTCACTCAGTTTTGAATTTTACAAGATGTAAATTCAATAGAAATTGTTTTATGTTTTACATAATAAATTTTATCTATTTAATCCTCCATAATTTATCCATTTCAAGTTGTGTTCGAGTAAGCACATGCAAGTCAAATTCGGTCTTGTACTTATAATAAGGCAGAAATGATGTTCAGTTTTATTTATGAGTGGTTATGTGTAGAGATGTAGGAGTTGAAATGAGATTCTGTATTATATTTTGTAAGTTCCTGTTTTTGAGCATGTTCAAATGTACCTACAACAAGAAAGTATAGTAAACAATCCTGTAATAATGCGAAAGGCAAGGATTGCGTTATGAGACTTGCAAAAAATGTGAATTATGTTATGTTTTTGTCTAAAAGCTTTCGTATGTAAACTATATGCAGTTATAGCTAATGTGAGTTAGCTGTTAAGAATGAGCAAATGCAATTTCTAACTCCTCTGCAACATGCATACTCGTCTCCTAATACTCATAAAAGTAAGTACATTGAGGTAAAGTGTGACTTGATAACTGGCACAGCACAGGATTATACAGACAAAACATAAAGTCCATAGAAAGCTTTATGTAGTCTAGTTCTGTTGACGGGCACCTTTAATAATGTGTACTATATGCATGCATTGTGCAGTGTAAGAATGGATAAAAAGTATCATCAGTTAGAAACTGTATAAAAAGTATGTCTGCCCTGATCTCTGAAGCAATGTAGTAAGTAAACGGAAGACGTGCTTTATAAGTACGCATTTTAGTTTGGTTCTGTGTAATGTTAATGTCGTAGTTTGCTATTCTAGCTCATTGATCCCAAAGCAGAGCAAGTTGCCTTGGGTTGGATTTTTTTGATGTGATGAAATAACACTACAAAGTATAATAAAGCAGTCTTCTTTCTTTAGTTGGTTACTTAGCTGTGTAATATAATGCTCTATCTGAACAAGTATGACTGAAATATATGGTAGTTACGAAGAGAGATTACTCACATCAGAGCAGGGCAAGCCAGCCACACCACAGAGACGAGACCATAGGAAGACAAGGCAAGGCAAGACAGGTACTTTGACTTGACTTGATTGATAACCTGCTGTGGAGAATAACTAAGGAGCTAAAAATATTCATGCGAATGGGAATAGGAAGTATACACACAGCAACTAATACACAACTGCAAGGCACACCTGTCTGTCTCCCTGCCTGCCTCTTCGCTAATACACTACTCCCTCTATTTATCTACATGCTCTTTCCTTCCCGACTAAAATTCAATTCACTCGGGTTTACTATTTCTTATGTCTATCTCTCGCCTTCCTCTTAAATACTACATACACTAACTACAATACAATACAAACTATATCTCCATTGAAATTCTAATAATATTATAGTAGTACTATCTATAAAATACTTATTACTTACTACTGCCATGTATAGACAAAAAAGAAACTCTCGTAACACGTAAAGCATGACATTCAGCACTTACAAAGAGGTTTGAATCTTCGCATGTATTGCACATGTTATCTATCTAGCCATGCAGGAATTCTGTATGGAAGTGTTTTGAGTTAAAACAGTATATAAGTATCGAATATAAATAGTGTTCTCTCCCGCAACAACAAAACAGAATATTGCACTGTCAAGTGCGTAGGTAGTTTCATTCGTTTATATCGGATTAAGGAATGAATTGAATTAAGGTGGGTGGTGGGATACATTCAATGGGGGTATTTGCATATAGAATCAAGTGGAAGAAAGGATCAGTTAATACATATCACGCTGTTGCGGCGCTTATCGACTTAAATTGGATCCTAGCTATTTGCATAATGCAATAAACATCTAATTGATGCAATCAACACAGATCAGACATGTAGCCCTTTTCAACATCCTCTTCTTCCTCAAACAATAGAGGAAGTCCTATCAGTATAGAACAGGTGCGTGTATTGTTTAGCTTGGGTTATCTAATTTAGTTATACTGTTAAGGAGAAGACAATAATGTAACTAAATTACAAATGCTATACACACCGCATCTCTACCTATTTATCATGCGACGCAAAATGTAGCTCAAATCTTTCATGATGAGATTCCGGAGAAGCATAATATTTCACATCACTAAGCTGTTCCAATTGAAATTATACATGCAAACACGAGTCTAGCAACTTGCTAAGTAACGACGTGATTCAACTGGCTGGCTGGTGAGTTAGCAGTTGATTATCTTCCGTTATGATAATAATTACTGCATTTGATGTCACTTTGAGTTCTATTCTTATCTCAGTCGTGTTATTAAATGTTTACTACATCCTAAGTATACTTATTTATATCAAAGGATGTTTATACTGCCGGTATAATATATATTAGTCATATTATAAGAAGTACTTGCCATTCATTGCATTATTTATTTGAGAAAGATGTGGTGAAGAGCACTGTGGAGTATAAGAAGATAACCTCAATTATATAGTTATAGATGTATTGGATATAGTAATATATATTAGGTTAAAGTTGTTGTCATCGTATTGGGTGGAGAAAGAGACACGATAATGCTTCAATTGAACTGAAAGACAATGCGAATGCAATTACAATAGAGTGGGCCGACTTGAGTTGAGTCGGTTGAATTGGATGATATATAGAGGAAGAAGGACAAAGATGACGGGAATTGAGATGAGAGAGAAGAGTGCAGCGTGTGTTGTCTCGGGGATGGGTGAAGTGAAGGAAATAAGGAAGACTGTCTTATTGTGGGCTTAGATCTCTACACGTTCGGTGACTGTATGAGTGAGTCGTGTGATGTATTTGTAATGTTAAAGAGTAGAGACGAGACAGAGTTCACTAGAGTGAGTGTAATGTGAGTTGATATAATGTGATGTCTTAAGTTGAATTCCCCGTAGAAAACACTAGCCAAAGTAGAATATATGTCTTGCTTGGCTATCAATTCCTACCTCACAACCTTTTCCTCACTCCCTATGTACTTATTTATGTGCATAGAGGATTGGTATAGCCAGGATTATATGCAATTGATGTGGTCTTTTACTCTTATAAAGTATCATCTCAACACAACTCAACTAACAATCAGCTATGTATATACATTCTCTGGTCAAATCTATTTTGGCAGGTCTTTTATGTTCAACACAACGTGCACACAATTGTTAGACTGCATGGACGGCGTGGGCTGACTCTTCTAAGTAGACATACATGTCATAGTATCCAACTACTACTACCTTGTCTTGTGTAGTAGTTTCCGAGCTAATCGCTAGCTAGTTGCTACTCCCTAGTTTCGTCCACTTGCTTTTCTTCCTTTTCTATCAAGGGAATGACTCTGTGCTGTGATGTGATATGATTTGATCTGATGGAGGCACTTTGTCCCATTCTATTTCTATTTGGATTGTATCTTTACGTATTGCCATTGATTTAGATTTCACTCTTACTTACCTTTATATTGCTACGCCCAACTAACTCAAGTTTCTCTGTATCTGGTGACTTTTTTTCTAAAAGTTGGTCTGTGTATTGTGCTATTGATACGGATATATATGTTATGTACTTAATATCTACACAAAATTGTCTTATCTTTCCGTTAAGTTACACCGTTGGCTACAGGATATCAAAAGAAAGTGAAAACATTCAATGCGGTCAGGCTTGGTTTGACTTTAACGAAATTCTGCTGTGCTTTACAGACGTATGTATGTAAGAAACAGTGTACTATACAAAGCAGGATGGATCTAACTAGTATAGGTATATAGATAGACATCATGCTTGTTGTGTTATATTATAGGTACACAAATGTTTAATTTTCCTATGTAGGATGTTACACACAGAGGTATGTATAGTAGTGCATACAGTGCTTCCTAATACTTCATTTATTTTATAGTAATGCAGATGTTATGGACATAGATGCTTTTTGCCGTACTGTACTGTACCACTGCAATATAGTACCTACCTATAGGAACTACAGAGAAAGTATTGGTCGGTTGGCTGAGCGCAGTTCGCTCTCCTTCTCAATCTCTTAAGTTATTAAAGGAAATGAGAGCGATTGACTTGACTACTTACTTACTACATACAGACAGAGTAATGCATATAGCATTACACAGCTGCAGACAAGACACTACTGCTGTATCTGTATTTGTGTACTAGTATCTATTACTAGGTACATTACATTGCATTACTATCTGAAGAATGAAAGGGGAAAGCGAAGCGAAATAAGGAAAAGAAAACGACTCGTCTTCAATCTTCAACTTGTATCATGTAATAACAGTAGAAGTTCGCAGTCACGTCTGAAATTAGTTCCGTCTTTCTTTGACTATCTTTTGGGTTGTGTTGGTGGTCGCTTTGTCACGACACATCATATTACATTAAAGACGTTAGCCATGGAAGACTTGAGCTAATGTAATAGCTGTAATTAATAAGAGGGAAACAGAACAGACGAAATGGAGAAAGTTGGCCACTTTCACTTGCTTTCACTTCAGTTTCTGAGTAGGGATTTTGGGTTTTGTGATGTGACATGACATCAAATAATGTAGTGTGATGAACTTTAACTTTATGATAATCTTCTGCTCTGTTTATTCCTCACGTTCTATTTCCTACTCTATTACTTACATGTATGCTCTCCGTCGCTATTATACATTTTACCCAGAACAACATGTGCTTTCCCCCCAACTTATTCAACTACATCCACCCTTTGTCCACACTCCCTAAACATCAATTGTCTACTCACAAATCCTAATTTTAATGAACAAAAACTAATTCAACTTTTGACTCACAAGTGTCTACTATGTTATATTTAATTTAGTTATAAAGGTACAACACAAAATAAATAACCATAATTCAATGCTAATATTGATTCATGTAAATTACTAGGTAAATTGAATAAGTCCATTTTTATTAGTATAGCAAAACGTGGATCAGTCAATGGTATAGGGTAGTGGTGTAAGGAGGAGAAGATTTTATTTAAGTTTTAGTACCCTAGATCTATGTAGTGTAGTAATGCAGTGCAGGTTTTACAACTGGGGCACTGTAAGATTAAAAAAAGTTTTAGGACGCGTTACCTGACGTCAACCTTTGTTAAGCAAACTAATCGTAAGTAAGTTTATAGTGGTACGAGTAAAGCAATAAACAATGCAAATACAAATATAAATGTAAACGAAACTAGGTAAGGAGTAGGAAGGTAACGAAAGAAGCGAGGTAAACGAATGCTGCCTATGTCGTTTCTTTTTTATTAAATTCTGTGAAGTACTTTCAGAGTTACGGATAAGCTAAAGCAAACAGTGGAACATATTAGTGAGGCAGTAGCCGTCGTTGGTATTCGTGTGTCGTAAAGTAAATTTATATGGAGGAGAACATAGATATAGATATGTAGGTATGTAGCTATTATTTTAGGCAGTAAAGTTGGTCGTTTGGTTAAGGCTTGGCAATACCTGTCTTTATCTTAACTAAGGAGACAGATATCGATCCCCGTACAATTTCTTTCCATGTCTTGGCTCAGGTTCATCTAGAGAGACACGACGTGTTGCTTTAAGTTACGTTACTTTATTTTATGTACGTGTAATGTACAGAATAATGCTTTTCCTCTGGACTTTCTTTAGAAATACATTAGCCAAGTGAGCTTATAGCTTTTATATTTACGGAATGAATGAGGCTGGCATGCCCCTGCGCAAGAAATCTTTCAGCGTTATAACTACTGTATATAGGAAAACATCGAGGGGAGAGTGAAGCACTGAAGTAACTTGAGAACTTTCACTTCATTGCCCGTTGCATTAAGTCAGATTGTATCCCCGACTCTGTCAACCTTATAAATTATGCAGTGTTCTACAGGAATTGGACCGGAAACGGAAAAAAAGTTACAAATTACATTTTCCGTGAGCCTCCACTCCTATGCCTCTCACAACACAGGAAACTCATTGCGACTTCATGTCGAGCCAAGAATCACGGCTGTCTATGGTCATTGCTAGTCTTTAAATACTAGACACGGCATGCATTGCCTCTAATGGCTAAGGTTAGTTAGAAGTAAAATGCTGTAGTGTAGTAGTGATGAAAGTATTTAATAGCCGCCATGCATGTAATTATAGCCCAGGACTTAAGCACTCAGTGTAGTACACACATTATTCCATTAATACTACAGATATGTTGGCAAATAGCAAAATCCTTGCTTTTAAGTAATTAATGCGATTATTGGAAAGCACTGGTGAATCTTAAGTATATGAGTGCTAATGTAGAGTTAAGCAATGTACTGCTACAAGTACTTACCGAGCAATGTAGCTGTTGTGATAGCTCCATGACGCAAATGAATGGGAACACTCTGGTTCATTTCCTTTCATGCGAACAACTCAAGCGAAAGACTCGAAAGCAGAGTAATTAGTTGTTTCTGTCGAAAGTCATGCCTCACCACATCAAAACTGGACCCCACGACTTTCCTTCTCAGTTTATATTACACTTTATTCTGTTTACAGTGGTCCATCATCACGGAACTACGTGCCGTAATATTTTTCTGGGAATTTACCTCTACTTTTCCTCGACTCTGCAAAAATTCTTACGTAGCTTTTGTTTCCAAGTCTATCTACGCTTTCTCTAGGTAATCCTTCATGAGTTACTAATTGTAAGCAGAAATTTATGTCCAGTCCAGAAATCCGAGAGTGGATTTGTCTCCCCTATTTTATTCTCCACTAGTTCCTATTAGTACATTTAATTTCAATTCCTATCTTCAAATCCATTGTCCATTAGGGCAGATTCTTCCATTCCATTAGTGTGCCTTTTACATGATATTGTATATACTGTATAACTGTATCAGTGTCACAAACACTTATTTCAACATTTAAAAGAGAAAACCATTTCTCTAATAGCTATTTGGCATATTTATTACATGTCATAGGATTCAATGTATTTTCTACTATGAGTCTTAGGAAATAACGTTTTGAAAGTTGCATCAGATGACTTTTAACCTTTAAGCGTTATCAAGTTAGTGTATAGATAACTTAATTCGACTTGGGAATTTTTTATTGCAACGATTTTAGGGTTCGTTAATGATATATTTCCCATTTCTATGGCTAAGTATGAGTAAGTAACAACAAAGCAGTTATATATAGCATTAGAGAGATGTAGAATTAAATCACACTTTAATTGAGGTACAAAATTAATTTTCATTAAGGTTTGCTGTATAGATAGACAGTAGATTAAATATAGACTGAATGACTTGTCTATTTTATACAAAGTGTGTAACTGCATTTTCATGGCAGATACTCTCACAGTTTGAGTCAAAGTTGATTTGATTTCTCAAGCGTAAACAGGATTGGGTATGATGTTCACTCAGTTATCACAAAATTTATGAATACGATACCTTCTATATGTAGAGATAAAGTGTATCGCATTTAGCTTTGCTATTTATATATTTGTGTTCTGGGAAATAAATAAGGAAACAGATTGGATGAGATTGAATCAAATTGAATTTTGGTTAGGTTAATGCTTAGGTAATCGTAATTCTAGGTCTTCAACGAGAGAAAGTTATTACGAACTTGAGTAGGGGATTAAAGTGAATCCAATCCAATTCAAGTTCATAGAGAAGGGATTGGGAAATCTGGTCAAAGAGTCGAATGTTGAATGTACTGTAGCAATATGTAATGGACTGCAATGAATTGGAGGGAGTAAAAGTCGCGATGTCTAGATGCCTTTATCCTCAATGAATGAATAAATGTAAAGCAATGCTGCAGCATAATGGAATGCATGAATGACTGAATGGCATTTCAGTTGAGTGAAAGGATGACAGATTGACAGCCTTATAATGAATGCGACAAAACGGTGAAAAGTCAACTCGAGAGGATATACTCAACCACTGATTTAGATTTTCAGACAGGAAACGAAATAGTGCTATGATTCTGTTATACAACATTCCCAGATCTATTATCATTGTAAAAATATTCAACAAATCAACATAAATGATTGAACTTCTCAATCTGCTAAATAATCTTGTAATTTTTTGCAAATATTCCACTATCAGGAATTACTGGGTGGGCACTGGATAGAAAGAAAAGCAGAGGTATATCACTGTACGTTATAAAACATTATTTTTGACGTACAAATCTGTCATAAATTTATATAGGTATGTATTATATTTTAATGATGTATAGTTTTTAATATAAAGTTTTCTGTGCGTACAAATGAGTTTGCTACATATTAGACTTGAAGTAAATGAAATCCAGATTGATCTTTTTATTACACGATAAAAAGTAAATTAGGTGAGCCAGAAATTGTTAGGTAAAAAGGAAGTTAATTTGGAGAGCAGAACTTTACCTGTTACTCCAAGTTCGTTTAGTTGTGTGTGCTGCTTGGATTATTTATTATGAACAATGCAGACAAATACATACATTTAAGTGCACGAAGAGATTTTAGTACGTAGTATATGTATAGGTAGGACTATTAGCTAATAGCTTTAGTCTTTTGTTGTTATGTGGAGTATAATAAAATGTAAAGTGTGTAATAGGTGTGTGCCTACTGTTGTGCCAAGGTATGTTGAACATTGCCGTAAAAGGAAAGGCAGAAAAGTTAGTAGAGCTTTATGGATTTTCCTTGTAAATTAGAGTAGGCTGAGCTGAGGGTTGCTGACAAAGTAAGAAATGAAAGGAAAGTCAAGTAATCGAATGCTAAATGTGTCTATTTTATTTTATTTCTTACTTTGTGCAAATGTCGACTACAAATGTAGCGAGTATAGTGGAGCATAATGTATAAAATAAAGTGTAAGTTCTACACAATCTGTAGAAAATTTGCAGAAAGTCTGCCAAACAAAGTAAACTCATTCCAGTATTTTTATGTGAGTTGAAAGAAGCGAGGCTGAGCTTCGTATACATGCGTTAGGTTCAGTGCAGTTCAACTTTAGAGTATTAGTTCAGTCACAGTAGATGAAGTGAATTCAATCCATTTTCTACACTTAGGGTGAAAGTAGAAAACACCTTTGCTCTCCCTGCCTTTTCCACGAACTTTTACTCTTTCAATATACGCACATATACTACAAACAAACAAACCAATCAATTTCTGGTTTGGTTGGGCCATAGAATAGTGTGGAGTCGGAGAAAACTATCCACTACTACAATATTACATAGTAAGGATGTGTTTAGTACGAAGAGCTTACTTTAGTCTATTCTTGGCGAGATTGGGGTTTTCCATTCTACAGCTTTTCCTTTTCACTCGTCTACAGAATGGAGAAACATGAGAACTTTTCACAAATGTTGATTTACTTTTCTTTCCTTCCTGCATAATATAAAGAGGTGGTTTTTAGATAAAAGTAGGCAATAAGGTAAGTATCTAGCACCCATATAAAATAAACATACTGTGATCATGCTCTTATACGCAAGAATAGAGTCACGAAATGAATTGGATGTGATATGCATGTACTTACTCACATCTTACAATCCTACCTCATAGACTTAATGGAAAAGTGTGTCTATAACTTCCTACACTATGTAAAAAGAAATCTTATTTCGCCAAAGTAATGTGTATTTACTTTCTACGGATGGTATTAAAGTATATTTATATTGTAAATACCTACATTTATATATATGATAGTTGTGAAGTTCCTTTGGCCACGGATGAATGTTTCTCTATGGAGAGCAACTCCACTTGTTTGATGAATAACATGCAATTTTATGTTCCAGTTTGGTTTCATATTTGTAAGCATTTTCATGAGTTTTTAACTGGGAGTGTTGTGATGTACAGATGCAAATACATTTGTGTGTATAGTATGCGTGAGTAAGATAGAAATACCAAGTCAGTCCAACCAAACCAGGACAAACAGAGCCGAGCCGACAAGACACCGACAGGCGCTTATGTAAGCTCACAACTCATTGTCAGTTGAGCTGATTGTAAATGTCACTCAGTTCATCTCTTCGGTTCATTTGAGCTGAATGGCTGGGGGGAGTCAGTCGGCTCATTCTATTCAAAGCAGTCGGCATTATTCCCAGCTCTGTCGGACGGAAAAATGCTCTCCTTCACTTTCTCCTATTAAAATTCTAACATTTTATTCACATATTCTCTAACTATAGGTAACATATCGTTAGTTGAAATATTACTTTGCATTAAGTTAAAATAACATTTTACTACTCATGTACTTATACACGTGTCCAACGAACTATATACTTTACCCTTGCTATCCTATAATACTTATGTTATTATTATTATTAGATGCCTTAGAGTAATGGTTAAGGCTTCACATTGAAAGAAAATCCTTTGCCTTAAAGTTCTATTTATAGATTCTGTTATTTAAATAATAGACTTCGATTTTGATATGGTATTCAATGTCTTTTGCATAAAGAATTTCGTTTTTTGTGGCAGCTAGAGTTTTTGCATCGATAGACACAAATTATATATCTACTTTAGGATTTATTTACAGATGAATGATAAGTACTAACTCAATTGAAAATGAGTATTGTAAATTATATGTGTGGTACTGCTTAAATTATGTAATGTGATGGTGAAAGTCCATATGCAGATATGAAATATTTACTATTGTAGTAGTAATAGTATATGTAGCTACCTACTTGACATTCTTATTGTACACGAGGCGGGTAGAGTAATGGACATTGGCCGTTTTTGTATTTGGCCTGGTATTGTAATGTGAAAATGTTTAGTAAGCATAGTATTTGGTATATAATGGTAAGTACATACGTGATAAATATTTCAAGTAAGTTTAGTGAAGCCTGACTGGGTTGTTTGGCAGTGGCAGTGGCATGGCATGGCATGACACGGCATTGCATGGTTTAAGGTACAGTAGTCAAGCTTGGCTGTTCCTTGTTCTGAGTGTGTAGCAAGTATGTACAGCAGTGCACTACTTACTTACACCGGATTATATGTATGGTGCGTAGGTAGTTTAGGGCGTTAGAGCAATATACAAGAGTATTAGCAGTTCGTACATTACATAAGTAAGTAGAAGTAGAAGGCAATCCAAATTCATTGAAGAATTTCTGTTTTCCAGTACAACTAACTTGACCATTGCATTGATAAGTGAAGGCGAGTTTGGCGGAGGTTTGACTGGACTTGGCTTTATGCTCATTTTGCTGACACAATCTGTTCTGTTGAAAAGTCGAGAGAAAGAGCTGAAAAGTAGGAAGAACGTGTGGTGGTGTGGTATTGTGCCACTTGTCAAATTGAGCACTTTGTCATCCATTGTATTTCTGCCAGTTTTTGTCTATGGGTTGCATGGTCTGAAGATGACGGCTGGAGAAATATATGACTATAGAGAGAGAGCATTAGACTGAAAATATAGGACAACAAAGGATGCTGAGAACAACGAAATGAAATGAAACGACGCTGCGGACGGTAAAGGACATGACACGACACACGGACACAGGCCGTGCCAGGCCTAGCCTACATCATCCTGCTCTACACTAGAGACGTACTTATTTAATCCCCTACCTATGATATACGAATTTGCCAAGTTTTAAGCAGATAGTGTAGTGCCAACAAGAGAGTAACTTACATAAGTTATTGCGAACTGTAAATATGGTATGTAGTAGGTAATATTAAATGTGCGGAAAAAATCAAGTACATACCTAAATGCATACGTGTGTAGTGTACATACTATATTATGTAAGTAATGAGTAGTCGAAGAGAGCAAAAAGGATAATATAGAGCAGCATAAAGAGTCTTTTTCCTGTGCCTGCTTGTGTCCGCTTTTTCTCCGTGGCCAGCTCACGGTTAACGTTAGTGAAGATAAGCTGCATTATTTGTTCAAAAAAGAAGAAAGAATAAGGACAACGGAAAATGGAAGGAAAGCAGACTGGGCAGAAAGGAGCCAAGGCAAGCAATCGACCATTGAGAAAGTCAGCTTCTTTCTTTCTAAATCACCTTTCTACGACTTTCCCTTCCTAGAGAAAGTATATCCGTAAGATTATGGCTACCTATACTATACTGATTATTAGTTGAGGATTTTTTGCTCTTTAAGTCCCTTTTCTGTCTCCTTTTGCCGCTCTGCCTGTTCTGACTCTGACCTGGTCTCCCATCCTGAATCCACACACATACATACATACATACACATACACACTCACTGCACTGCACTCACTCTCTAGTAATATACTAACTACTAAGATACGATATCTAGATTGGCAATATAACGTAGCGGAGAGTGCTATGTCTTTGTTGGGTTGACTTGTCCTGTCCTGTTCTTACTTTAGTTTCGTTTGGTTCACTTCAGTTATTTCTATCCTTCCTTTGCTCCTTTAAGCTGATCGTGAGCTGACTTGACTGCATGTGGACTGACTCGGATTGAAAGTAGCGAGCAGAACACTAAAGTAACTCTGTCCTGTCCTTTTCCGTACAAAAAACCTTAAAGTTCTCAAAGAATGGCTCAAATAGGAATCTCCTCGTCGACAGAATCTTGTGCCCTAATTTACGGTATTGCATTTCCCTATGGTTCTTCTAACTCACTGTGAAAGTGAAAGAAAGAGAAAACGAGCAAAGAACCACTGGCAACTCAAGGATAATATGTGTAGAAGTGTACCAATCCTAGCTACCCTCACTACAGACGGGTTTACTTTACGTATCTACGTAAATATGTTCCTTCCCATTTCGTTCCTCCTCACTCAGGCTCACTTACGGATATACTGCATTACATTCACATCTAAACTATTACAAACCCAGCCTTGTTATGTTATGTACCAACTTACAAAGCTCCGTAGGTATTTACAGTCAAACTCACTAAAGTACTTTCCTATGACATTCTATATACTATATAGTCTATACCTTACTTAAATACTCATACAGCACATAGTATAAGGAAGTTAAAGGTATTTCCTTTGCCTACAAACCCGTTGCCCTCCTCCCACACACACTCAACATCTACACACATAATGTATGTATCTACAAAATTTATATAGTAGTAATATATAGTTCTACATAAAGATATAACCCTATAACTGACACATAGTAGTATTCTCAAGCTAAGCTACGTTGTTTCATACTACTGTAGTGCCTTATTATTTTGCAAAAATATTCAGTGTATTATTTATATTGAAAGATTTTGTTGCAAGGTCCCTATTACTTCACTTTACTGATCCAATATTTTTACATAGTATAAGCACGGGTAACGGGATCAGATAGTTCGTTTATCTATCTATATCTAGATTTTCTTACATGTATGTCCTTACCTTATCATAATACATTAGGAAACAGCGTATTACTATCCATATGGTGTTGCAATAGTTTTTGCTGTCTATGGAATACATGTATGTATGATGTTTTAGTTCTCTATCTGAGTCACTATGTGCTTGTTAGTTTCATTCAACTTCAATGTCCGATGTTCAATGTTACTTTCGGATACATACATTGCACAGCTACATGTATTCTGCTCTGCTGCGTACACCATAAAATAAAATAAACGCAAGTAAAGTAACCTAACGTAATGTAACGTAAAGTAAGAAATGGACCTTAAATAAAGTTCTTAGCCATGTAGCTGGAGTAGAAGAAAAGTTGTCGTTGTAAGGTTGGATCCCTAATTCTGTAGCTGGACTCATACTACTTAGCTTCCTATTTTGTAGTAAGGCTGCAGTATGTATGTACGGACTAGGTACTTTACGTTTTTTACTGCACCATACCACACCATTTCACCATTTCTTGTGGCAATAACGGCCAGGCTCAGGAAGGCTGTCTGTTCTTTCAGTTTTTCCTTCTTTTCTTGAAATGTTTTGCTTGCTACTCGTTTTTTACTTATTTTTAATGTGTATGTAATGTAATGTGTCAGTGAAGTTAGGGTATTTGGACCACCTAACTTCTATTATGTCATTCTTATATTCATACTATACCTATGATGAAAATCTATACTTGCCACATTGATAATATTACTAAATAAAAGTACATAGTGTAGGGAGGGAGTCAACAAAAATCATGTGTTTATATGACTGCACCGGTAATTGGCATTTGCACACTTGCTTTAGGGAGGATCAATTTAATTATAGAGTGCAGAGCACAATAGGGTAACTACGCATACACTAACAAAACACAATTTTGATTAATTACTTTATTAGCACTAGCAGTATTGGTACAATTCTAGACTTGGTCGGTACGCTATATTTTAAGTAAACAAAAACGTTGTTAATTTTTAATTCTGTTCTGGTAGTTTTGTTCTCATAATTAACTGGAACATAAATATCTCACTTTAACTTCCGAACCGTTTTTTTCAGATTCGTTTTGCAATGGTGATTATGTTTGCTCAGTTATCGCTTTGGTGTCGTATGAAAAAAACTGGTGATTAGGTTTTCACGTTAGTCAGGTTTGTTGTTTTGACTCGGATCGCATTAAACACGGACTCAAATGTCACAAGTTTTCTCACTTAGTGTGAAAGCAGTGAGTATTGAGTTTTAGTAGGAATGGAAAGTATAGTAAGAAGTAGAAGATTGAGAGATAAATAGAGGAAAGAGAAAAAGTACTTTGCATAAGTAGAAAAAAGATGTCTAAAAAGCAGAAATCTTACTGACGATTAGATCAGATGGTTTTGTGTGTGCGTAATGTATACAGAGATACACAATGGTTTGTCCCCGTTGAATGAAAAACAGCTCGGCTGAGCTTTTTCTTTCTGTAGATAGAATTAAAAGGAGGAGTGTGAAGGAAAGGAAAAGTGTAGAAAAGTTGAACCGGAGTGACTTGAGTTGAGTGAAAGTAGCCAAGAGCTCCCTGACGGCATTGCAATAAAATCCCATTTATTATTTGATCGAACTTTCTCCCAATAAAACAAAAAGGGGACAAAGTCTCGTCGAGTCTCTTGCCTCAGTCAGCTTCCTTCCTTCATTCTTTCTCTTGTCAAGTCATGTCTCAAGACGAGGCATGCCACTGCCAGACTACACCAAAATCTACTAACTATAGGCAAGTGGATGGTAAATGGTAGGAAGGAAAAGTCTAAAACGCGATGGTTGCTCTGATGTGGTGCGCTAGTCCTATGGCAGTCTCCACTAAACTTTGCATACATTTTGCCAATGGAAGAATGAGAAAAGTGGAAATACTTGACTGCTTGACTTTACTGAAGTTAAGTAAAGTAGAGTAAAGTAAAGAGTAGAGAGATCAATCTCACGACTAAACCAGACCATGCCACACCAAACCAGATAGACATAGTCTGCCATAGACTAGTAGTCCACTCTATATAGTTCAACTACTATCTCCACAAAAAGACATTTTCAAACGGGATAGCACATACTAATAGGAACCTATACATGTTTATTTGATACTAAAATACATTGTACATCCTATGTATTACTATGCTATAGATAATATTGTATGCATACTTGTAGTGGTGTCTACATATTATGCATAGTATAAAAATATTCGTTTTCCAAGGGTTTAGATATATAAATGGAAAATTGGTGTGCATGCAGAGAGAAAAGAGTTGAATGGTGTGTGTGGATGTAAGTAAGCATGTATTTCCTAGTCAAGAGTTCCTCCAGGACAAAACGGAGGAAGCTATCTGACAGAGTGTTGTGATGTGACGTGAGCGACTGCACTGGCTTCACTTCTCGATTGGATTGAATTGCTTCGGCTTGCTTTATTTTAGTTTGACTACTACATGTATATATGTATATGTAAGTTGAGAAGCTATTCTTTGATGCTTTGATGTTTGAGAAATTGTGTTTTACCTTTGTAACTTTGTCAGCTCTCAGAATAAACTATGGGCGACACGACGAGACAATTACTTATCGTGCACTATCACTTTGTAATATTGTCTATAACTGCACACACACTAACCGCAGACTATATTATACGCATTTGATCGTAAATAACTTACAATAGTTGAGTTTTGGGGATCTGAACTGGAGAGTCACCGTATGTGAATACAAGTGATGGATTTTTTCCGAATGTTTTTCCCAAGATGAAATTGAATTGCATATTCCATAGCGAATGTAGGTATGTATTATGCATGCCATTAGCTGTGGTATCCGCTTTGTGGGGAAGGTCAAAATAGGTCACGGCTCGTCTAATCAAACTCTTTGTCTGTGGAACCATTGCATGACATTGGTTTCGCGTGTTTGGTGTAGAGGTGAGCTATGTACGTATATCTAGCCATCTCCGCCACTTGTCACCTTTTGGCGACTCGACCATTAGTCTAGAGAGTTCTTCCTTCTCTCATTCAATGAATGGCACAATGTGAAAGGAAATGACATGGCACAATTCTTTTATTTAATACTTCAGCACATACATGCTAAGTATATCAGTACATGTAATAGTATTAAGCTATATAGGGGAGTTTGAGTTAGTGGAGAAAGCGATGTCAAGTGAAGTCAAGGGATGAAGGCTGGGGAAAACAAGAGAAGAATGACAATATTATACGCCGGCATGGCTTGACTTGGCGAATAGAAATAGGTTTTCGTAGGCGTGAGAGAAAGAGTGAATGAGTCAAGTCAAGTTAGAAAGGCTAAGGGAAAGTTAACCATTCTATTCTAATATTCCTCACCATACTATAAGTAAGTAAGTGGTATATGATAAATATAAGAGTTGATATAGTTGTCTTAAAGAAATAAGAATATGACTGGGATGACAAAGTGAAGGTGATTTTTGGCTTGTAGTATGTATTCTCTCTCTTCCTAGCACAATGCAGTGTGGCTTTTCCTTGTTTTCCCCTTTCTTATCATCCCTTAGCTTGACTTTACTCCCGCTTTCATTTGCTAAGGAAAGCAAAGCAAAAAGGCAAGGCTAGACAAGGTTCTTGGCTCGGTTTTGTTTCCTTGTCCCAGATTGGATATAATGAACCCAGAGCAGCCAAAGTGTGGGTACTCAACTCACACTACTTACTCTTCTTGTACATACATACGTTAATATCAGTGCACTAACAAACTCCACAGAACCTCTGCTATCCTATTCTGTGTACTTATGATATTCTAGGCATACATAAACATGGCGCTCCTCTGTGTACCTAATACTAGCTCTTCCTCCTCGTCACAAATACCATCCACGCTCAAATACCATCCTACTATAAGCATAACTACCAACTACTGCTAGAGATACTTTCACCGCTTTTCTTTCAACCACTACTACTACCTACATACTGATCCTACAGTGCCAAGCCTCACTCTTTTACTCAACTACTACTCAATTTTTCCTCTCTGCTGTTTTCCTACACATGGAGACACAGCTACTGTTTCCCTTTTTATGCAGACGTGCGTCTATACATTATGTTCATGTACTACATTGAATTCTACTATACTTACCAACTAGGTACTTACTTTCAAGACCAGGATAACCTAATGTAATGCTTCTGTACCTAAGTGTATACATGCATCTGCTCATTCCTTTCTCTTAGCCCTAGTCCCTCTTTTCACATTAGTTTGCGTATGTAACACACATAAGTAAGTAATATAATATTCTTATAGTACAACATGGTACAACATATCTCTTCTATACATAAAATATTCCTTACTTTTTCTTGTATTTAGGCATCCTCTCAAATATTCGACTTAAACATATATACTAAATATACATTTATCAATATAAGATAGGAACGCTTATAAATAAATTCAACTATCGTATCTCTATTTCATTCAGGTACAAAACGATCACCTACCAATATTATGTATGTACCGCATTTAGAAACGTATACTATACACACTTAGTATAAGATAAAATTGTACCATATAGTTATATACATATTACGTAATAATATAATATTATATTTAGAGGTTGATATGGAGCATGTATGTAGCACATACATTTATTATATAAGTTATAACTAAAATATATACTTTTCCTCTCGCTTTCTTTTTGTGTAATCGTACAAGTACGTACGTACGAGTAGAAAGTCGGAAAGAGTACAAATGCAATATTTAGGTAACGTAGTGAGTAAGTATGTAGTACAGTAGTAGTAGTAGTCTGGTTAGGGCTGTGGGTGGGCAAGCGGGCGGCAGGCGGGCGACGACCGACAAGCAACACGATCGATTCACTCACTCTTTCACTTCTTCCTTTTCTCTATTTCTTACTGCCAACTAGAAAGCTAACCGAATTCACTACTATCTCTACTACTACTATAAGTATAATAGGTCTCCTACTTACCAAATACTACAATAATACCCTACCTATTTATTAGCTTTAGATGCACAATGCACTTACCGTAAATCTATTTAAGTATTTCACACTTGGTTTTAAATTCTTACTTATATGACACAATTCATTACTTTTAGGTTAGTGGTATTAGATTAGGTTTACGATGAGCGTATTGTATACAATGGCCTTAAATGATGAGAATATCAATGGGATAGCTAAAGCAATATAATGTAATTAATTTTGACCGACTGATTTAAAATATGTTAAATAATACATTGGCTAAGATATTAATATGATCAGGTTGACGTGCTCTTCTCTGTTAGCATTGAAATGTCGCCCAATACACGAATGTTCGTAAACAGCATGAGTGATTGAGGATTGTAATTACCGATTGTAATCATGGGCTAAATATACCAATGACTGTGATGCATTTGAAATCTTCTGCTATCAGAAAACTATTGTCTAACGTTCAAATTGCAATAATGTTTTATTTACAGGTTTCTGAGGTTGCGTCCAAATTAATACCTTAAGTGCGTCGGAAACCTGCGTTTGTATTTTTGATACTTACATAAAAGGAAAACTTCATAAAAGGTATGTTCTTATTACGGAATTCTTGTTGTGTAGAAATAGTTAATTGCTGTCAACATATCGTTGAGATCTCCCAATTAATCTCACAAACTCACAACCAATCCAAGGTTTTATTCATTAGTGTAATTATTACTTGGGGTTGCCAATCAAAGCTAAATTCAGTAATTTCACTGCCAATAGTGAGTGGTAGTAGGAAGTAATGAATGTCTGGAGCACAATACTCTTACTAGTAAATGATTGCTAGTTCCAACATATGCAGTGCTGTATGAATTTGTGATTTAAATGGGAATGTGAAGAAAGGGAAGTGAAGGAACGAAAATTCGTCATAGGGAAGTACTTTAGGTAATCTAATGGTAAGTAGAATATAATAACAGTAGTTCTCGTAGTAGTAGACTGCCAAATGTTGACAATGAGTAAAAAGTCATGTGTGTGCAGATCTATCGTGTAAGTAGTGCATATAGCGTAAAATTCCGTCCGTGTGGATGGCTTATCCCCCTATGTTATAACAGTGTTTTATTATGTGTAATTTAAGTGTACCAACCAAGTTGAGAGTAGGTACTTTTCTTAACTTGTTCTAGAGTAATAGGAACCTAAGGCCTAAGAATATCAACTGTGCATGACTTACTTAACTAGTGTAATGTCGTATGGATATAAGTACCTCACATGCTCAGAGTAGAACTAGTACGTACATGCAGTAGGCAAGGGAAGGAGAGGTTCGAAGTATACAGAACTTTACATTGGCTACATAGTATCTATTGATTTTCCTTTTAAGTACACATATACATAAGCAACATACAACAAATGTTAGAGTACTTGTACCACAGATAACAGTATTTATACTACGTAAACGTAAGTTGTAGTTGTACCTCTATATCTGTGTCCATGTGCGGTGCGGGTTATACTCTCCAGTAAAATAATGTCAGATAGAGCGCAAGTATGTAATAGTTATTGTGGTGGTAATGCAGTACACGAAATTGGAATTGCGATAGGTAGTGGTGGTAATAGGGGCTACGAAGGTTTCCTTTACTTGACTTGGCTAATATTAAACGTACTTTCCTTTGAGGAAACGTGTTAGTGTTCTACTGCATTTTGTGCTGACATGATGTGTACGTATGTATTAACAATGAATATACTATCAGGACCCTCGCTCTACTCTCACTTGGCTTGGCATAAATATATACGGAAAGCAATTCAGTTCATCTACCTTAACTGCTGCAAAAACTAAAGTCAGGGTAACGTCAATATTGTCTGTACTGTTTATATATACTTATTTAGTAGGAGTTGACTGTTATAGATATATTTACCAGTGGTGTGTGGTAGTTATACTAGTGCAAGTAGTAGTAGTAGTAAACCTATTTGCAGTATGTATTATGTAGTGATATTTATATGGAGGAGGGAAGTCAAAGTAGGAAATGCTTGTGTTCTATGCCTTGGGAAGATTGAAGCCCGTTTATGCGACACGATAGGATATCTGTACAATACGAAACGATTTGATGTTTCATAGTAAGTGAAGTAATGCACGCTCTAGTTCTGCTCTAATGTGTCTACGTCTGTACGTAGCGCAAAGGGATCCATAGAACCACTAGGTCCTCTCTTCCCTCAGTCAGCAAAACCAAGTCGAGCTATAAGAGCCAAAGCAGATTTGGGTTTACTTTGTTTTGCTCTCATTCCTTCACATCTTCTGGGATTCGAAACAGTGGAAAGAATAGTGACGTAAAGCATTTGAATTCGAAACACATTTTGGAAATACGATTTTTTATGGTTATATACCAGAGTACATTTGAATTATGCAGAAAAAACGACACGAGAGCCTATTATCTAAAAAATATACGCTGGAAAGAAAGGAATGAAAAGTCACAGATTTATTTTCTACGAAACGATATTACTACATCACAATACTTACTAACCCGTAGTACTACTGCACCTACACAGACGCATTTCATATTATATCCAACCTGCATAAGCACTACGTATAATGTGATCAGTAGTAGTACCATCCATGCAGCTGGAGTTGAAGTGAAGATTCTCAAATATAATATATCTGCACAAGGCACAAGTTCATATACCTAAATAGATATGTCTTGTCTTTAGGTAAGCATAAAGCGTAGCTACTTACTTATATGAAAAGAATATCGATGTCTCCTCATCTATTCCCTTCCACTCCCCAATACGGAACTTTCAAACATTTCAACTTCTTTATTTTATACACTTACATTTTCTTTTCCTACTATCAAATTGCACTACATATTATTACGACATCAGTCTTCATTTCTTTAATGGAACTATCTTACCCCTGTACACCGTTACACGATGGATTACTCTAATATATTTTCTTCACTTCCTTCTAATAAAGAGACAGAATAATTCAGGATAGGAAATGCAGTCAAACTGAAACTTACATACCTTTAATATTATTACTGCAAGTATTTCGTAACAGTTCGAAATTAAATACCATTGTGACGTTATTAACATTTTCGTATCTGTATAAAGATTCTATTAGTTAAAATTCACCAAACTATTAAATTATTAAAAAGCATTAAAACACTTAAATACTATCCTTGCCGTTAAATAGTGCTGTGGTAGAACAACTGTAGTTATTAAGGGACATTTACGTTTACACATAAAACAATCTTCAGGTACTTGAATTAGTATTAGTACCAATACACAACAGTTTTCTACTGTGTAATGTTATTCGATAGGATGTTAGTTTTTTTCAAGCAAACGAGGTTACCTACTTCTTTTATAAAAGCGTCCAGCTTGTTGGACTCTATTCCAATATGTGAAATGGAGTATGTAGTGTATTTTTGAATGTATGTGTGAATAGCTGACAAAAGTGTAGGGGATGAACAAGTATTATATAGGTATATATTGTTTTTCTGGTAGTTTTGTTCTGTATATGGTTGATATGGTTGGATTGGGATGTGACTGTGTTAGTGTGTTAGAGCTATCATATTATTATCGTGTTGGTAAGTAAGTAAAGCGATAGATAGAATAGATAGATCGCGGAGAGCAAAGTAATGTAATGTAATGCGATGTAAATCTTTCCAGAGATTATAACATAACTCATAGAGACATCCAGAGTATTGAATTTATGCATGGAGGCTCACAGTGGAAATGGCACGAGGATTCGCTATCTCAACTCTCCATCTAGTTTGTGTACACTACACATGCTACTACATTACACACTCTGGTTGAAATACTGCATCTCCTCTAATAATATATGTATATGCATATCTCTTCTAGATATGATGATATTATGATACATAGGATGACTAAACATTCTCATCGTGTCTTGTCGTATCGCATCCCAGTTGCTCGTGTGTGTATGTTCTCTGAGAATATATTTTGGGTTTGAGAGGAGCGCAGGAGAAGTAAATGCACACACACCGCCCTGTGCCATGGCATTTGCGAACCGTTAGTTAGTCTTCCCGTGACTATCTCTACAGAGTACACATTGTCTACCCTACTGTCTTTACAAAGTCTTTCCACTACAATAACACTTAGAATGGAATAATTCCTAAGCTACTAACTACACAACTACTCCTGCCTATTGCACAACGTGAAAGTAAGCCCTAACTATGTATTGTAGAAAAAAGAAACAACCACCCAGTCGTTTTTTCATGTACACTTTCTTCACTCTAGACAGTCAGCTCTTCTTCTTGGCTCGCTTCGATGCTCGCAAGACTACGGAGCATCTATTATACTTGTTACAACTTCCAAGATCCTCCACTAACTCTGTATCTCTGTTGCATTATATTGTTACGGTAAAGAACATATAATATATGAGGGTTCCAAAGGTATAACCTAAATAATAGTATATAGTCTCTCCCTTTCTGTATAGCTTGGAATAACTTTCACTTACTGAGAAAAAATCTGCGATATGATCTCCTTCCTCGCTTTCATTCTTTATCCACGCCCATTATTCACGACTACGGCAAAGAAAAAATTAGCTAATTTTCCAGAGCAGGAGCAAAGCAAATTTAAATTGGATTCTAAAATTTAGGCTAGTGTGATGAATAAATTCTTGTCACTAACCATAAGTGATATTATACTGTCTATGCTAGCATTTTGAAATATTTATAAAGTAAGCAGAATGAAACTCCCTACCATACTTGTATGAATGAATACCTAAACGAATTACGAAGCATAGAAATACATAGGATAGACATTGTTACTGTGTTACCAATTTTTATATTCTTTAGTCAGCCAAAGTAGTAAACTGGCGATAAACTTAAATGGAGTGAGATTGCTACTGAACAAAATGTACATTTGCTGAGTAAACCGCATAAAATTAAGTTTGTATTAATGATTGATCAATTTTGAGTGGAGGATATTATGGTGTTATTTACTATACAAATAAATGGCGATATAAGATATGTAGACTATATGGTAATATATATGACAGTATTTCTGTTAGATACGAAAATTATAATATACAATCAAATGATAGTAGTAAAGTATAATCTGTCTTGTCTAGTAGCATGTTCACGTGGTTTTCTATAATCCAAAGCTGTTTTGTTGTGCACATTTAGCTAGGTCCTGATTTAGTCCAATCTACTATGATAGGATGCTTTCGGTAATGTGGAGCTTTTATGACAAATATTGTAATGACTATTTGTGAACTGGAGTTAGTCCCTCTGGTTAAGTGTATGGAGAAGTGTAAACTTCTACTGTGGCTCGATTTGGTTGATTTGAGAGGCTTGAAGTTGCTGATATACAAAGAGCCAACTCCACGACAGTGTAAACATAGTAGATAGGTATTGTTTTGTAATCGGCGGATCCTCGAGTGTGATAGGGTTTATAGTCTAACTCAAGTAAATGAGCTGAACTCAAGTAAAGTAGTAATAATGAGTAACATCTACCGAAACGAGTTGACTGCTAAATACGGTCTACTGTGGCAGCACAAGACAAACCCAAAATATACCTAGATAGATACCCAACAGAATTCTTAAACAAGTACCACTTTTGTCTTAGAGAAAAGCAGGAACGTTTTCTAAAAATTATGAAATAATCCAATGTATTAATTTCTAATTAAACAGAAATAGATATTTGTGGAAACATTTAAAAATCTTTGCCTTTTTAAACGAAGAAAATCGGTGGAAAATTGTATATTTGGGGATGGAACTCAGTTTAGATTAGCTACAGTTACCATTTCTGTAATAAGTATAAGATACAAAACGATATGGCTGAGTCTGTGGTACTTAGTTAAATGCAAAGCCCTAGATATCGAGCGACCATTATCTGTCAGTAGGTTTATTACACAGATACGTCGGTATCAAGTCCTAGTTAATGGTTGCAGGAGTATGCATTTGAACGAAGGAAACCAAGTTGTGTCAAAATGATCGTATCATAATACCCTAATTCTGCTTTCGCTTCGTTTATCTATCATATCTGCTCGAGGGAACATAACAGGAGGACAGAAAGGATTTTAGGGGAAGTTAAATGATATCATAATGTTTTAAGTGCGAGATCTCAGATAAACTAATGTCGGTCGAGTTGAGCCGCTTGAATCTATCTCTATATCTTTTATGCCGAAATGCTATCTTGGGAACTGTACAAAACAAGTGACGGGTGGGGTTCATTAATGGAACATATTATACCTATTAATGACATTATTTACTATTTTGCAGTAGTGTAATGGTGTGATGCCATCAGTATAAGGAAAATAAGTATAAACTATTTTGTTTTCTACAAAACAGGAAAATGATTCATGCATAAACATGTTGTTGTAGGAAAACGTACTGAATGTAAACATGTATGTTAAGGCTATTTTTGGGATGTATAAATGGTCACCAAATAATAATAAGAGAGAGAGAAAAACATACAAACAGAGACTTCAGGACTAAACACACAGAAACAACCATTCACTCTTTGTCACCATTTAGTTCTATTTGCACTACTCATATAAACCTAGACATTGACACGTTACGTTAACTAACACGGGAATCCGGACATCATACTACGTTACACCTTTACAGTAGTAAGTCATTTGAACAGTTTTGATTCTCAAAAATATTTCTGTCTATGAACATTTGCAGATAAATGTATAGCTCAATTAAAGGGTGTAGGAGTCATTGACTGCTTTGAGTTTTGACTATTAATGATCAAAGCCTTGTTCCGTGGAGCAGGAGATGCAGGTCATGTCTGTAAATTGATGTCGTAATTTTGTTTAAACGGATGTATATTGAATTAAATAAATAATTAGCTAATTTGTGTCTGTGGGAAGAGAAAACTTTGATGATTTGTTCACCTATTTTGGTTATTCATTGAATATAGTATTTTAGTAGGGCAATGGTATGTTTGGATGTAATAGTAGTAGTTTTAGGTAGTAAACAAGTGGTAGGTTATAGTCGGGTGTAATTGTACATGAGGATATAAGAAAAGTAGGAGAAGGAAGCAAAGCGTAAAGTTATGTAATGTGATAGGAGTCAAGTGAACTGTGCCATTTTCAGACATTTCAAGTGTCTCCAGTGTCTCTACGAATTTCTCGGTTTGTGATGCGTTGCTTAGTGGCTTTGTTGAGTTGCTCATTCCTCGTCCTCCTGCAGTCATACATATCTGCTTTTCTATCAACATCAACATGGGGTTGGTGACAGACTAGAAGAGAAGGATCATCCTTGTTGTGTCTGCTTCTCTGACTCCAGTCCTTCCTGACTATACTTTTACTACTTTGGCTTAGTTAACTTTCTTATGATGTGTGAGTTCTCTATACCTGATAAAGTGGCACTATATATACACTAATGGTAGTAAATACTAGATACTTAGTTAGCGACTTTCTTTATCTTCCCTGACTCTACCTACTTATTTGTTAGTAATGTCCCATTGTGAGTGTCTAATGGTGATATTTATATATACATTACCCTTATACACGCATTATATATATAGTGAGAGAGTATAGTAGTAAATACGGAGAAGTGAAGCTAGATAAAGTTTTTCCTTTGATTTCCGTGGAATTCCGTAGTAACCTATTTATGCTGAATGTACGACATTAGTTGTGCTTTTGTGTGGCTGATAGAACGTTATGGTGGTGTGTTATGCTTTACTTTTACTTGAGTTTACTTGACTTAACTATTCTTGTCTGACTCTCTGAGCAGTCTGACTAAACTGGAGTGAAACTGGAGCACAGAGAAAGAAGAGAGAGAGACCCATGGCTCTTGAGTGTGAGTGCTGGTTGCCTTCTCTAGCCTGGAACTCTGACTTTCCCTTGCTTTGGCTGACTGATTGTGAGCTCATCCGACCGAGCTCAAGTTGCGAATTCGATCCAGTCATTTAATCACGCTTTTACGACTCTCTCCTACAAAGCCAATTACACTTGTCTAATTTAACCTGTTCCTCATGCTTCACTTGTCTTGCTGTTCCTTGTCTCTTATACCAACCAGCTCAGGACGCCTACATTCTTCATTTCTTATGCACAATCCCACGTTACGCCAAACTCAACTGACTTATCTTTATCTTTACGACTAATATCTGTCTGTGTGCACCGTACAAAACAATTCCCAAGAATGAGGATGCAAAGTGAAAGTCTCTTTTCAGTTTTACAATATTCCCTTTGCACTTTTCCCAACATCATACAACCAAACACTATCTACTACCATACATGTATATTTACCAAACACATTTATGTACAGAGAGAGTGATGAAGTATTCAGGTAGAACTATATGCGAGAATCTTTTGTAACAGTTTCAGACTATCATACCATGATACACTTAATATGTTTGTACTTTCTATAAAGTTAGTTTGTTGGATATGGTCAAAAAGAATGTAACTCTTCTGATTTTTATGGTGTAGTAATAGATCACAGAAGTTTTTGTGTCCTTTGTAGCACTACATAGCTATAGTTTATTCCCTATATCCCAGTTATGTTTGCTTTTTAACTAATACGAACACCTAACTTGTACACAAGTATACGACTTTTCTTTGATCTCTTACTTTTATTCATTCCCTGCTGGTCTCTACTCTTTATACGTACTTTCTTTTTTACTTCCTATTTGAACTTCCTCTATCATGCTTAATAATTTCCCGTTTTGGAGATACTTTTTCACTTTTCTAAATTTGTATACTATTAACAAATAGGTAGGTCATATTATTTAATAGGAAAATTGGGATAAATATTGTCACTTAATTATTTTCAGTCAAGTTATATACATACATAAATGGTACACGATGTTTGAGTTTGTTAGCCTTCTGAAGCAAAAAAAATGTGGAACTGTAGATTTAAGTTACATGCATAATGTATAATTTGCACATTTTGATGTGAAAGACAACTTTCATGTTGTAAATAATGAATAATGAAGGATTCATATTATAAACCTTGTGGTCCTATGAATCGGTGCTTTAAATCTAGAGAGAATTAATAATTGACATTAATAAAATTAGGACAGATGCGAGTAAGGAATATTAATATGATTATTGCGTTTGGCATGTCTCATGATTCATTAGAGAATCCTTCCTTAATCCAATCTGATACTACCAATATATATTCTGTCAGTTTATTCAATATCCTAAGCTTAGGAAATTAATTAGATTAGCAATTTTCCATCGATAAATCACATACATCTGCCAAATTCAAAATTGTTTTACTATAATAATGACTGTTGTTTAATATGTTATCTATGTAATAAGCTTGTATTATATATATTAGGTTTTGGTAAAAGACTTTCGTTCGTTTTGTGTAATAATTTATAAGTACTTTTGTCTGTATCACATTTGACAGTGTTGCAATCTGCAATTTCGGACCATTGGATTTGTGCTCCACTTCCGTAAATAGGAAACAAGTTTTGCGTATTGTTGTAATTGAAAAATAGTTTCACATGATAGGAAAAGCTGGAGTAGTGTACCCAAGACAAGCCAAAGGCATTTAATTTCCCCTGATTAACTCTGATCCTTTCACAAAGCAAGAGAAAATTGACTTTAGAAAGTGAATAATATAGGAGAGAGTGCATATAGGAGAAAAAGAAGAGGTTATAATAATACATGATTATTATTTGTATTGGTTAAAGCAAATATTGTATATGTATATACTGTGGGTGATATACGGTTGTGTATGAAATGGAGAGGGAATGAAAGTGGTACGTTGGTGTGGTAAGACTCTGCGGGCAAAATTCTCAACGATAGCAACTGCAGATCTAAATTGGAATAGTATAGTCTGTGTGTGCATGTCCTGATTACTATAGAGTTTGCATAGTTGAGTGGGAAGTGCTACATAGAGATATCCCCATCACATTAAACTTAAGCAGTGATAATAGTCTAGTTCCTAAATAGCCTCTAGGACTTTTAGTTGGCATGGATGATTTCGAAGGAATTGACGTGACTTACTTTCCTCTTCCTCTGAATTCCATAGCACAGAGCAGCTAGTAGTAGTTGCAGTGCATTACATTAAACATAAGTAGTATGTAGTACTATCCACTTTGCTTTCTCTCTTCTGTTGTAATATTTGAGTTTTGTTTTATGTATATTGTTGCGAGTGAGTGGAGTATATAAGGGCCAAGCCAAGCTGTTGTGCCAAGTCAATGATGAGCCCGGTCGGATGTGATGCAATTCCAGTTTGCTTCCCTCACTGATCGTCTGTTCTGTCTGTAGACTCGCAGTCTGTGCAAAACTGTGGAATGTTCAACTTTGATGAGATGTGATGTGCCAATATTGACTTAATTATGATTTTGTGGAATGCCGAATGAAATGTAATCTACAATGTACAATTGCGCTTAACTCCTACACTTCCTTTCTCTTCTACTAAATGCAAAGTCAAGCTGAAATGGCATTAAAATACAAATGTCCCGTGTCCTAACTACCGAATCAACTGTTACATTTCACGTAGCACTAAGTAAAAGTTGAATTATTTGTTTGACTTTCTCTTTACTTCCCATAAAACTAAATTTCTACTTTTTCCATTGTCAATACTGGATAAAATGAGTTCATACTTTCCACCACTCACTCCTAACAAGATTACAGTATAACCCCTTTTCTGTCTGCTCTATATTATTCCTATACATTATGTACACACAGACACACGATTCTTACTCTTCTCCGGCTTACTTTTTTGCATCACCCTTTTGCAATAAATGTTTTAGTGTAACTGCCAACACCCTTACATGTAGCCAGTGTATTAAAATTAAATGCTTGTGCAAATTGATGAACTTAACATGACGAACTTCATATTGCTGTGAATAGTATTCCTAATTATGTTTTGGTTGCACAATCATAATCTACTTTTTACTTACAGTTAGAATAGAAATGATGGAGTTTGAAACTGAGTTTTATGAGAATTATGACAGTTTCAACAGAGTTTCATTACATGAACTTTCACCCTTCTATTATATAGTAGCCAATAGTAAAATATTATATTATGCAATTTAAGCCAAGTAAAAGGGCGATTGTATAATTAGAATAGAACTTGATTAACTCTGCATTATAAACTGAAAAAGAAATAAATGCATAAATGATGAGGTAATAAATTGGCAAACACTATATACATAACAATATGTTAACCTACTGCATATGAAATTAAATATTATACGACTAACTTTAGTTTAGACATACACACTCAACCTTGCATCATGCAGTAAGTTACACAATATTCTGTTTTCACTCATACTGATATATACGTTATTGCACAAATGTTTAAACTATTATTTAACTTTTATATAGTAATTTAATAAATGCAGGCAAGTTAGTTAGGATATTGTGAAGGGCAAAAAGTTGTAATAGCAGAGAAGCCATTGTAAGAAAGTGAGATTACATTAGTAAGTATGAAAGTTTATTTGTGCTTTCCTTTATTTGTAAATTCAGAGTGAAACTATTATTTCCAACTGCTGGGTTGATGAGCATATTAGACTGAATTTCTGTAGTTGGAGTCGAACGAGCCAAATTAGATCTGTTTGGTCCTGAAGGCAAAGTGAGATCTCGTTTTGCCAATTGAATTTTCCAAAGGGTTTGATACTCTAATTGGCTTCTTTGAGTTAATTTCCGGATTTTTTTCGAGGGGTGTGTGGAAATACGTGAAAGACAAAATAGGACTTTTGACTAAAGACATTCGTTTTGATTTTTTAAAGGAAGTCAACTCTTTCCTCCTTTTAATTTCGGCGAGCGTTTACATTTCTTTATTTGCATTTCTTCCCTTGCCTCGAGAGGAATGAAAGCTCAAGCATTAGAGCCAACTACAACTAGATACCTACTTTCTTTTTCTCTCTTTTGAAACGGGCGAAATGAATCTCACGCATATAGAATTCAAACTAAAACTTCAATTCAGATTTTATTACCTTTTCGAGTAGGAGGCAGAAGCATATTTGACTACATTCTTTTTAAAATCTTTTAAAAAGTATCTTATGTTGAAACTCATTGTATACTTACGACTTACACACATATACTATATACGTTTGTATATTAAATGTAAGTAAACAACACAAGTATTTTTTGTGGAAAGTATAAGAGTAATAAGAGAAGGGGAAGTAGAAGTACAACAGCAAACAAAAAAGTGACTTGCTAACTATTTACAGAAGTAGATAGATGACAAACTATTCAATTGACAGAGGAATCTCCTAGTTGAGATTGTAAAATAGTTGGATATGCACGGGGGCATTAGTAAGAGTGTACTTATTCAGTTAGGCAGGTCCTTGGAGTTGTACAAAGGCTTGTAAAGTAAAAAAAAATGAATTTGGCTTGTTGGTGTATTCCGAAACCAGGTTAGTTACTGAATCGTGCTAAGTTTCTTTTGAAGCATTGGTTGAGAAGAGGATTTTGTCATTTCTGTGATTTGACTCTATGTGCTCTGTGGCATGGCAGTGCAGGAGTTGGAGCATAATGTAAAAGTGAAAACGAGTGGTTTCATTTTGTTTGACTTGGTTGTGTGTGATTTTGATACGAGAGACGTTTCCTTTTCCATTCTTGAATATAGTATTGTGTCTATACATACATTGTACACATTAGGCATTGTACTATGTAACTATGTAAGTTGTTGCATTACAGAGTACAATATGTGACATGACGTTGCGTTGTTGGTTGTTTAGGTTCGTGTTTGGTCTGCTATGCTTCACCTAACCAACTGAACGAAACTTTTAGCTATGCAAAGAAAGGTACATTCAAAAGTCTCCTACACTATTCTATGTACTATACTTGTAACTGTATAGCTACATGCATTATATGTGGTTTGGATTGACTTGGTCTAGAGAAAGTGGAGCGATGGAAATAGCAATAAGGAAACCGATAGGGAGTTCCTGTCCCGCACTAAAGTAAAAGTAACGGAGAACAAAAACACAGCAGCCAGATCAATTTTCTGCGGTGCCGGCTTTCACAACTTGAATAATTCACTGACACACATCGTAATGCATAGCACACAGTAGAGTATAGCACTATGTTTGTTACACCGTTGTATACCATACACAGTAGAGAAGAACTACTACATTACTGCACTGCATATTAGAAATTGGACTAGTGCTTGAATTGTATTAAGTATAAGGTACTCCAGCCAGCCAGACTAGTCCACTCAACTCTAAACTCTCTGTTACTGTTACATAATGCACACTGTGTTAAGTTGGGGAGGGAAGCTACAGTTAGCTGTTCTCTTCTTATGTCATACAAACTATTCCTCTCATTCCTCTGTCTACACAACGGGCATAAACCAAAACTGAAGTGTTCACAATAAACTAAACTGGCAGCTACATATACAGATACTAGACTTCGGAATGTCTTTCACTTGACCTGACTCTAAATTACAATCATATAATATCTAAATCTGTTTCATCGCATGTGTTGTACCTATTCGTTATACTCTATACTCTACCTAATACATAAATGCTACAATTACATAGCGTGCTGACCAATGGATATCATCGTGGTAACATATAAAGTAGAAAAAAATGCTTCAATGGATTTTGTCATAAAAATTCCTTTCGCTCTTACAACAGATTTTAATGTTCTTCAAATGTAAAACTACTGCTTTTGTGCTATCAAGAATTTTATCCATTTACTCCAAGATAAACACACCTTAATACTTTATGATCGATACAATTTTATACACGTCATATTTCCATAAAAGTTCAGATATCAAACCTTGACAATTTCATATTTATGTTTACACAAGAAATACTAAATTATTTGTGGTTTCGCTTATTATTCTGAATTCACAATTGACAAATCACACCATTTACGTTTGTTTTGATTAGTGAAAGTTTCCATGCTCATGTAGAGAAAGTTTACTTTTAAAGGACAAATATAGGCGTTTCTAACCACATGAGCGACATTTAAACATATGTAGATAACACTAGTTACTCTTAGTTGACTAATTGTTAATTCCGGGACTGGATAGAGAGAATGAGTAATTTCGACTTCGGAATTGAATTAATAGTAAAATATTTGTAAGTTGCATGCATCTACTTGATTACGTCGTATCGTAGTATTTGTATCATGTCTATGTTAGTTTGCATAAAGCTCTCACAATTGCAGTATGCACGTGATAAGTACAGAGCAAAAGAGATAAATAGTAGGTGGACTATTTTTGTTTGTATTAGAATGTCTCCAATCAAACTTCTATAATGGATTAGTATAGACTATTCATGTCCTACTATGTTATACTACCATAATGAAAACAATATTGGCTACTGTGTAAAGTTTTTTTAATCTAACCTCCACTATGGTTATCTCTACATTATAAATAAACTGTTTGAGCGTGTCAGTCGCAGACTTAATACGCTGACTGCGGTATCGTATATATTAAGGGAAAACCCAAACATATGATGTCATTGTGATTCTATTATTAGTTGAATATTGCCTTTGATGAAGGATAAAACTTGAGCTGCTACAACAACCTTACTAAATGAGTTTAAGATTAAGGTTCACAGATATGTATTTAGGAATATAAAACGGATATAGTGGCATGCTATAGTATTTTCTTTCGCCCACATACTATAGAGGCACTTATTTTAAAATTCGTACGTTAATCTTGAGTTTTTTAGAAGTTTGTAGTGGTAGTGCTGTTATACGTGTAATATCTATGATGTATGTTACAATTAAAGTACGTCTGAGAGATTTAATGGAGTTGGTTATGGTTATGAATGAGACAATGCAGTGATGTGGATATTGGTAAGTGCGTGGGATATAGAGGATGCCGAAAGTTCCATGTTGCATATTAGATATGCATCTAAACTAAGTAGTAGTAGGCATGTATATGTAATATTCTTCACATCATGTGCAGTTAGCAGGGAGAATGGGTAATTTACTATGTGGATGTGTGGAGTAGTATAAAAAGAAAGCAGCAGCACTCCGTAATAAGGAAAAACATTACTTCTTGTGTATAAAGTTACCGTATATAGCACTCATAAAAAAGGAGCAAATGATTTTTTGAGTGTAACAACTGCCAGTGCATTTGTTTTAATGGGATTGCTAGGTTAGGCTTACGTAGCTACTTTGGGGATAGACATATAGCATAGTAAGGGTACCTTTATTTACTTTTCCATATGTGCTTATGAGTGTAGGTATTGTAGTAGTATGTACGTATAATGCATGATATGAATTCTGTATGCATACTTCAATTTTGGATTGGGTAGAACACGATCAGAGTGCTGTGCAGTGTTTTCTCCACTACTACTGCACTATTAGGTTTTCGTGGTTCTTTTCTACAAACGGAGAGGTGTAGTGGGCCAAGTGCTTTGCTTTGTGAATGTGTGTACATAGTTTTCGTCTAGTCAAGTGTCCTCATATCTGAGAATAACGTGGCACTATGTTATGCTATATTATGGGTGCCGGCACGAAATAAAGACGCCATGACGCCTTTTTCTCCCAGCGCATTCTTCCTTTTCCTGTTCGGGCTCCTTTGCCACTTTGACTACCTCTTTTTTCTTGTTGTTAAACTTGTGTGGCTACCACTCTTGCCAGGCAATCTATCCAATACTTTGTATACATGTGCGTTTCACTTTACTTTTTAGACAACTTTTATTCTATACCTACACAGTCAGTTGGCTAAATCCTAGTATAATAGTACCAAGGTGCGGTTAGATTGCGTATCTACTATAAAGCAATGCCAGATGAAACAATACAAACATTACAGACATCATATCCATACATTTCCGTACCTGCTGACCATGAATTGATAGTGAATATCCGAACTATTATTTATGACGATGTAGAATTACTGATACTTAAAATTTGCTTAAAATTACTTGGCTTTTGTAAATGAAATATATTATTTAACGTCGATTAAAGTTTATTATTGCACTATTATGTCATTTTCTGGTGTTGCCTGATAGTATCAGATACCACATGGCTAATAGTCTTCAAATGCTTTCATATTGCGTTAAGACGTGTGGAGTGTGGAGTAGAAGAGTTGATCAAAATTATTGATTTAATTAGTTACCAAACATTTTCAGCGATTTATGGCATTCGGGTTTGAAAATTATTTAGTAGCATCATGTATTTATTTAGCTTTCCAAAACCTAGTCATTAGTACTAGACATAAGTTATGGGATTATTAGCCAGAATATTTATGGTTTCGCTTCACTGATAATATTACACATTGACTTAGTAAGATTCGTTGATACCTAAACCTGTATCTACTAATGATGATGCTGTTAAAGAGTATTTCTGATGTTGCTGGTATTTGTAGCAGTAGAAACAAAATATATCTACATAGTATAGTCCATTTATTGTAGTCGTAGTGGAGGTTAAGTGCGCTCACTTTGAATTTCCAAGACCGGAAGAAATCCGTTTCACGGAGCTGAATAAATGTGCCAAAGAATAAATAGGAATGGAATGTCTGTAGACGATGTAGCTTTTGTAGGTGAGTCTACTTAAGTTTAAAGATGGGAGATAAGATAGACGAAATGGCAAGGAGAGGAGAATATTGGACTCTGCTGCTTTGGCTGAGTGAAGTGAGTATTTGGAGTGTGCGTTAGCTAATAAAGATAGATCGTTGAACCGCCCGGTTTGCTCGGCTATACTCTCCATGCACACTTTCTGATAAATTCACATTTCACTAGATTGCTTTAGTTTCCTACTACTTTACTGTTAATATTTTCGTAGAAGTAAGCATATCCTCGTAATTTTATCCAAAAACGAGTCTCCTAACATTACACATACATTATGTTATACTTTTAGGTAAGACTCTAGTCACATAGATGCGAAAGACTCTAAAAAAGTCTATTTAGAAAGTTGTCTGCCGCCTCCGTTTACTTTTCCTATATGACATTACCGTATCTGTAGATATATTTCCCTGACTGAACTGTGTTCGCTACATTTCAGTTGAATGAAAGAATGAGTCAGTAAGAGTTCTGCTGAAACATTTGCTTACTTTACGTTTTTTCTGCCGACTTCTGTCTGACATTGTACATTTGTGTATAATGTAACGAGACGATGTGTATCTTTTTGTTTGACTAGTGTCAATTGCATCATTTCCACACCATAGTGCTCCCATCTACTCTTTGTGTTCGTAGTGACACATTCTTCCCGTGCTTTCACCTTTCATTGCTACTTAGGCAAGGTACAGTACCTATTATAGGTACCGTATTATCGTGTATTTGTGTATACTCACTCACTCCCATCACCAAGATTAGTGAAAGTTCCTCCAGCTTTCATTACTCAAAAGACTAATCGTTGGAGTTAGCTATTTGCGTCACAGAACGAGTTGATCTCCCTTAATATCCACAAATGGGTGTTATTTGCAACTGTGCACTTTGTCCTATTCTAAATTGGAAAGTTTCATACTTGCTAATAAATAGTTTCTATTCACTCGAAAGAAAATTTAGGAGGAAATACATGGATTTTTCTTTTATTAGAGTACTAATAAGCATGATTTGGGAAATACGTGGCAAAGTAATAAATTTAGTCGCGACGAAAGGCAGGAGTCTATTTTTACGAAATATTGTATTGCATGAAAAGTAACCTTTCACCTTAGTCACCTCGCCTGAAGTGTGTATATGCCAAGTTGAGTAAGTGCACGCAAAAAATTGAGTTGCATGTTGCATGTGAAGAATGTAATGTACTGAGTAGTTAGTTTATACTAGGTGGAACTGGTAAAGTACTAGGAATGGGGAAGTGTAGTTGTCGCACGAGCGTGAGGTAAAGAGCCAAAGAGCTGTGACACAATAGGACAAGACACGCAATGTTCTATCTATATCTTTAAACTCCTTTAAAGTTTAGGCAGTTTTACAGTTATGGAGAGAGAGCCAATACAGAACAATGCAGTATAAGAGACGATGGTTGTATATAGTTTCACTTAACTAAGGCAGCTTTGGCATTTAGTTGCGTAGGCAAGTGGTATGGTAGATGTACTTACTCGTGGCGAAGTATATATTTACTTGCGTCCAAGTGCAAGAGCAAGTTGGAAGGAAAAGCCCGTTGACACACATATTTACTTCTCTTGGCTGAAAATAGAATAAGAAAATGGAGCATCCGCATCCGTGGAATATAGATAGTGCTGGAAATAGACTCCGTCGCATGAGAAAAAAGGAAGGAATCAGGGCATCTAGAATCTATCTAGTGTGAAGGCAAGTATTTTAGTTAGAGTCATGTCTAAAGTAAGTACACTACATACATTTACGTAACTACCTAAATGTACTTTCTCCTGTCCATTACGTAGATACCTATGCATACCTACTATGTATGTGTAAGAGTAGGACGCCGCCGAGATGAGAGTTAGTGATATGTGTTCAGCTTACTCAGCTCCCATATTTTAATGTAATACTCCTCTCTGGATAAAAAGCGTATGGGGAAAGCTCTGACGTCATGACTGGATTCCAGTGACGTCAGAAGAAAATAAACTTTCCCTGTCATAAATTCCCTGTTAGCACTTATTCCTATCTCCGTGGTTTGGTTTTGGGTCCCTTTCTTTTCCTTCATATCCTTAGCCTTGCCTTACTTTTCCTTTATTCCCAATTCAAACTCTTCTTCCTTGTTTCCAAAGTGGCGCGTCTGAGGAATACTTGCTCTATCACCAGACTATACCGACAAAGAGGATACAAGAAAGCAAAAGCACAGCAGTCGTCTGCATGTCTTTTCACTTTTTTACATAGTAGTGAAAGTTCAATCCGGTGCTTTCATTTCAGTTTGCTTTCTCTCCGTCCTTTCTATTATATACATTTTAGTTTTACTTTCATTCTTCAGAGACTCTACACATTATTGTGGTCTAAGAACGCTTTTTATGTACATCTACTCAACCGAATAATATTACACACAGATATAAATGTACATCGTATACCTATACGCATGAATATTGTGATGGAAGAGCAAATGCAAATCTATTGTATTGATAGTTCCTATCAGGACGGGTTTTCTAGCCATATTATACGTCCTTTGTGCATATTCCATTTTATACATAAAACCACTGCACCACTGCTTTTTCCGTTTCCATCCTTTTCCCTTTCACAACACATCATCCCAGAATAGGCAAAAATTTTATTTTAGGACAGTTCCATCCAAACGCTATTTTACATGTACTATTTAACTGTGAATCACATCTGCCATTTCTCTCTATTCTCTTCTTGTAACATCATTTTATAGAATATGCTGTAGTATTATAGTAGTTGCTGTTATACATTAGAGAGTTTAACGAACCTGAAAATTTACATATCTATCCTATCATATATCAAAATTTAATTTTAAACAAGAAAATTTTAAAAATGGTGTTTGAATTAGTAAATGTGTCTAGTAAGCAATATTATTTTTAAATTCCCCGAAATCTGTCGCAGATGGCAGTGGCATTACAAAACTGATATGTATCAAAAATTGATAAGTGATGGGTCAATTGCTACATTCGTCAAATATGAAACTGAGTGTAACGTATCTCTTCATTCCTTTAAGGTCTTATGTCAGAAAATCTTAACTAAGAATATTCCAAATTCTCCAATGTACAACCTGTTTCATTTAGAAGCCCATGAAATGTGTCCACAGCTAATGTATGTACATAGTAGAAAGTGGAAGATAAAGTTATTCATGTCAAAGTTGATGCATAGCAAATAGTATATTCATACGTACATTTAATAGGCATTTTAAGTAGAAATAGACATTCAAATAATAACTCTCTACCCAAAAAGCAGTATCAATATTTGTCGATGTCAGCTTTCTTGTCAGATTTTATGGCAGACCCAAATTAGCGACAAATGGAGGAAAATACTACTAGTGAAGGATCTATTGTGGATTACTCGTTAATTGTTATTCTCTTTCTCCGTTTTTTAATGAAGCTAAAGTACTCGTAAATAGTAGTGAATAGTTATGTATTTGCATACAAATAATCTAGGATGATTATTCTGCAGTTTTAACAAATAAGAATGTAATTCAGTTTATATAGTCCATAGCGTAAGTATGCAATTCGAAGTTAAACAGTGGCAGGGGATAAAACCGAAGGATTGAGTTGATAGCCATAGTTATGCTGATTCTAGTAGTAACTTTCTTTTGAACAATGGAATTGAAGATAGGGAGTTGTAAGTGGCGACCTATTCGGACTCACCTAGGTATGAATAAGAATCATCCTAAAACCATTAATGTATCTCGCATAAGCTTTGAATTTTCTTGAAGACGTTACTGTGCTAGTGTATTTCTACAATTTCTAGCTTTTGTCGACTATAAATTTGCTTACTCAATAGCTCTGTCTGACTGTAGAAAAACAAGTAGTAGTTAAGTATGTAATACAAGCTCTGGCAATTGTCTGCTCTTGCACTAGTTTATTCCCTAATGGTAAGGTCTGGACTTTATGTACTTTTAGATTACGCTCCCTTCTCTTTAGAATTTATCTCGTTTTTATCATACCTACTTACTTTATGTTGCAACTAGCCAGTTCACTTCTCCACGTCGACTACAGACATATACACAAGACATACACAGATTAACTGCGTAGATTTATATACGTACCAAATTAGTTTTTCATTACATTACAGTTGGCAACTAACCATGAAAAGCTTTCTTTACTATTAAAATTTGTCCTTTGCTGTTACAAACTTTTTCTTAAAGTATCCCACTTTTAAAATTAAGTAAGACAACCCGTCGAGCGTCTGGTCTGGTTTCTTCAACATACCTTTCCATAATTTATGTTCACTTACCTGATAAGATGATTGCAGGATTAACGGCATTTTCAGTTTCTTGTCTGTTTAGTCTCTTAGACAGAAAAAAAACGTTAAAATTTTGCAGTATTTGTAGTATCTGTACTGTTTACTAAAAAATAATTACCTTTTGTAGATCCTTAAATTTCGTATCATTGTTAAAATTATAGAAATTTCAAAAGATTAGCCAAATTGACCTATTGTAATTCCAAATCGCAAAAGTTCTGTATCGGAATAAATAAATCATAGGCATATGGATCTGCTCTGCTAGAAGGATAACGAATAACTAATGAAAACTTTCCGAGTTTGAAACTCTAAGGGCTGATTTTGAAAAGTTGTCGCTAAGACGGTTCACTGGATTTTCTGAGTGGAATGATTGAGTCGGGTAGAGAGAGTAATGAAATAAAAAACATTTTTGTGTGTGATGTATTGGTATTAGCAGGTTGTTTGGAAGTGGAAGTGAAAGAAGTTGTCCTTAGGGCAGTAAAAGCGATTTGGTGGAATCAAATTGTATACGTTGGTTAGCATTCATGGTCCTTTGCACAGGATTGACATTAGGTATTTCCATCCTTGCACTGCATCTGCATCCACCTCACATCAAGAAAAGCCTGGTGCCCGCGTAGAGTTTTTGAAGTAGCAGTATACGCTACAGAATAAGTTCTCTCGTCTTGTCTTGTCAAGACTAACTTAAGTTAAAGCTCTCTGAGGTGTACACAAAATCCGTACTATAGACATTAAGAGAAGAAGTTTTATCAGGATGTGTATACTTGTAGATATAAAATATGCTTATCATCCCCATTACGAATGCATCGCACAATATAATAAAGAAATAGCTAGAAACAATGCAAATATATGTTTTCTCCCCATGTGCAGTATAGCATAGGGGAATGGAAATGTTGGGTTGGCAATGTTCAGTGGGCCTATTCCTGTCTGGCCGGCAGTTCAGTTTGAAAGTCCTGTGGGAAAATGCAATGATGTTTCATGCATCAACGTCCTGCTGAAATAAAGCTGATCTCTTCTGTTCTCCTCTTCTAGGTATTCTGTTCAGGTCTACCATTCGTATTCAGTCTATGGCATGGCATTCAGCCATTTATAATCTATAGTACATTGTACTCTCCATAAAGTTACATCCATCTCCTTTGTGTATATACGATGGTGTGGTTTCGGCTGTGGCAAAGTTTAATTATAGCCTACTTTATCATTTCTCTTTATAATCATCCTGAAATTTATGAACTGTGTGTTAGCTGTGAGTAAATGAATAAATTATGGAAACTTGTTGTTACAATCCCCTTCATTAATATCTCTACACAATATTTGATGTTTACTGTGTCCACCTATAATTCTAATCCATTAACTACATTCCGTTATAGAGTAAGGTACCAAATGGATACCAATACCAATAGATATAGACTAGAATATGTCTTATTATGACAATGTATACCAATGCATGATTCAGTAGCATCATCGTTCATAAAACCGATGACCAATTTGGGTTAGGCTAATTGCAAGATTCGTCTATATGGTAACAGGTTAGTCGGTCCGGTAGTTGACAAATTAAAAATTCACTTTTGTCACTTCTGGAGGACAAATCCTATAATTTGTCCTCCACTGCTTGGATAGGATAAATGACTGCCATTGCTAACTACCATGGTGATTACAGGCAGGTGAATATAGAGGTGAAAAAAGTGAACTTTTAATTTGCAAACTCCCGCTTCGCCTAACCTGTTTAGACAAATCTTGGGCTAATTGATTCTATTTACATGCATGGATATGCTGTGTTTAGTTTTAATGGAATATTACATTAGACACTAATAAAGATTCTGTTTAGTGACTCAGTAATGTGACATTGTGAGTGAACAGTTTTAGTAGTACTTTTAAGAAATTTACTGATCTGTAGTTTGTATTGTTGTAGCGCAATGTCAGATATGGTAACATCTAGGCTGTGGATAATGTATTTGGAGGAGGGCAGGAAGGGATAAGGGGAAGTGAGTTATGCAATTGGATACGGTGCACTTTAAACTTGAGTTGACTGTCTCCTTTTATTCGGTAGCGGGATAATGTAAGGTTTAGTACTCTTCTGCACACCGTTTATTTTCATCTTTGTCACCGGGAACGGTCGATCTGGGACTAACCAACAAACGACTTTCTATAAAATACGACGAAGCTTTTCTACATACCAAAATATAGTATAATATCCTTTCCTCTTACAACCAGAGTGATTCACTATTATTCACTCACTCATGATCCATAGGTCATGCTTAGTTCCTTCCGTCCAACCCATTTCAGCCATACATTATAAAACAGTTGCCAACTATAGTACTTAGATACCACCGTGCGTAAGCCTTTCAATAACGGATTAAGTAGAACAGGAACATGATAATTTGTAACTACTGAATTATTGAAATTAAGAAGATGCATATCATTTTCTACAGCAATCTCATCAAATTAAGTAATAATTTTAATTAGATCAACTCTCCACCCCACAGCCATCATTAATATCTGCTGTTTGCCAGAGCTAAATATCATTTTTATTTTATTTTATTGCGAATTATTAAGTAGTAATACAATAATAGATAAATATACCGGATTCAGTATGTGATATTATGATACAATTAAATATCTGTAGTAGTAAGCATAGTATTAATTACGGTACGAGAGAGTTGTGGAAATTGCAGTAAGGAAAGCGTTGTTTGGAAGTTTAACCACAAATTACAAATCATTTTCATCTCTAATATTTTTATTGCTATCGGAATCCTCACAACCCTCGTCATAATTTGTTTCGTAGATGTACTTCGAACTAAATCCCAGGGATTTTAAATGCTCAAGTATTTCTGCTTTCAAAGACGGATTTAAAGTTTTTGTGCGAGAAGAAACTGCAAAACTTCTTTGACCGGAACTCCAGCATGTGACTCCTACTGCGTAGTCTTTGCCGGCTTTAGTTATCCAACTCTCTCCTGTCAGGACATAAGGCATATTAACATTGATTTGATGAGTACATAATTACGGGTAAACAGTGCTTCTGAATTCTAATTTTTATAATCAAAAAGATAAGCATATTTTTCCTCACCAACCCAATCTTCATCACCTCGATGTTTCCAAAGAAAGGAGTTTGAATCTCCTGGAATCAAATCATAGAATGTTTTTCCTCCTAACCCAGAACTAAACGACGAGCTCTCTGATTCCACTTGGAAAAGAATGCACGAGGTTTTCAAATCTTTATCCGTTATATCTTCAAAATTTTTTCCGGTTAAGGATTTGGCTAACCTATATAATTCGTACTTGCTTATAAGTGGAGTATACCATGAGATGGTTTTGTCTTGGAACTGCAAAAATTAATAAGTGCACAGGTAATGTCTTCCATTCAGATTACCGCATTTCGGAATGAACAATTAATTCTTACCATTTCAATACCAGCTGTATCTGATTTCGGCCTGGGATTCAGACATGGTCCTTCTTTAGATAACTCAATATCTACTGCGGAACAAAATCCTATAATTCCTAACAGTAATGTAAGTTCAGCTTTGGCCATTTTACAAGAGTAGAGAAATTCGATGTGTTGTTCTTCTGATAGCCAAACCAATTCTGGTATTTATAACCTTGTCGGCAAATATATATTTGTTAACTGAAATAATGACGGAGCGTTAATCATAACAATGTACCACTAAAAACACCATGGGAAATACCGGATAACCCTTTTATGAGCTGCATACTTAGGCAAGGTTGCAAAAAGTTTGAGTCCTGCTCTGGAACATATAATATTACTTGTATTACCCATTTACTTTTTTATTGCTGCTTTTACACTTACTGCAACACAAGTTATAGATTTTAACAACTCAAACGATGAGAATGGCCTTGGTCTTCAAGGCTATTAATAATTAAGTAAGTTTACATTACAATTGAGACGAGAGGATGCTACTACTAAAAGTTGATTGAAGTATTTATGGCATTGTAATCCTTACGTCGAAATGAAATGATGATGACAATGACAATCCAAAGGTACATATAAGTATTTATAGATAGACGTGACATAGACACATATTGAGTTTAAGAGATCAAAAAGCACTGCTAACTTTTACACTAATATTTATTTTTTAAGCTTAGGCAGTTTAGAGAATTTTCATTGTTTTCATGAAGTGATCAAAAATTGTCATTTAAGGTTTTCCGTTACACTAAGTTTTGTAATTTAAACCTTTTCTTTGAACTTTTCACATGCCAATTCTCACACATTCACAGTTCGGAACACTCTTTAAGTACAACAACAAGAATAAAATTGCTTATTGCAACATAATAAATAGCAATGCTATACTATTACAAAGTTTGTTTTGTAAGTTCTATCCATCTAGAATCTAGAATCCATTTGGTTATTTTCACTGACGAGGAAAATATAATTATTAATTGAAATAGGTATATTTATGTACGGGTGTTGTTTATATCATCGTTGTATTGAGCACAGAGTTGTGGTAATAATTTGAGAGTTCGATGTTTTCGGCTTCCTTCAAGTGGGAAGTATAAATTATGATGTATTAAGCGTGTACTTTTCATCACAACGAGTATCTGTTTAACAAGATAAATTGATCATAGATAGGAATTGACAAGGAGAGTGTTTCGCCAACGTCGTCATTGCGGTCAAATGTTGTTGGAACTTATGACGTACTTGATGCAGAGTAGTTTTGAGGGTAAAGTGCTAATAATAATAGTACAATATTGATTTAGGATTAAATTATGTAGACAGAGTTTGGAATGTATTATTATCTGTGCAGAGCAGTAGCAGAGTAAGTAAGGTGCGTCGTCTGGTTTGGATTGGCATGTTTGTTTGCGTTGGGATTATACATATTATAGATAACTACTTACTTAGAAGACCACGCTCCGGTGACTGACTAGTTCGTGAAGACAGAAACGGATCTTCTTTGTTTGCTTTATAGCACTCGACTCTCTGAGTTTACTCAGTGCTCAACTTGTCACTGTCGTGTCTATGCTCTGCTACATCCATACTAGAACATATCTCTGCTAAATTTAACTATGTAAACATTTCATTTTTTATTCAATAAAGTTTTTGGCAAGCAAAGGCTACTTACTTACTTAGCAACTTTCATTATAGTGAAGGAGAGAGAGAGAGGGAAAGTATTAAGGATGACATGACATGCCAACAATTCCAAGATAATTGTCTCGCTACTAGAGTTCCTTACTTAAAAGTATATATTTGGTATGGGAACAACTCAAAGCAATTAGGACTGCAGTTTGCTAGAATTTGTATTTAAGAGTTGAACATTGAAGGTGAGGGAAAGACTATAAATGTCAGAGAAGCTTTTATTATCATTTCATGCTGTCGTTGGAGTTGTAGTTAACTACTTGAGTAGCTAAAATGCAAATAGCAAGTTAAATTAAATTGCAGCACTAATAATAATATGACCATGTGTATCTATACAAGACTCCTAATGCTACATACATGCAGGTTTTTGGTTGGAGAGATGTAGTACATAACATAACACATATAACATGGCACAACATAATAGTCGTTTCCGGATAATTAAATTTAATGGGAAAGGACTCTCTTTTCTTTAAAAATTCTGTGTACCTACATCAGACTTGGCTTCTTCCTTCTTTCCTCCATCCAGCCTACAATAGTCAAGTGAAATACCATTGATTTTTCCTCTATTTGGCTTCCGTATTTCCGAGACTGGAAGATAAGATTTGTGAGCGCGTGTCCCGCTGCTTGCTTATAAATGTTCCATTCCAGTCAGAAATACTGCAGAGACAGTTTACAGTTCCTTCCTCTTATTTTCTCTGCACATAACTATCGCTATGGCCTTTTTGCTTTACTTTCCGACAACACGACAGTTTTCTACTACAGACTAATACTCTACACATTGCATTGCACCGGCAGGCTTCTCCTTGGCCCTCCTCCGCATCACACTGCCTCTAGTTACCATTACTACTACTACACTCCCACACTCTTAGTTTTTTACAGTCCTCTTCTGAATAAATACAAATCTTTCTAGACTTTCTTTTTCTCTCTACATACCATTTACAATACTTTGGACATACTTAGCAGGCTACGCAGTGTACACAATTTTCTATGCGACAACTTTTTCCTTCGTTTACTCACCCCAATTGCTCAAGCGGAAATGAATTTGTACAATACGACGAATACACAGCTAACATTATATGCATTGTCCCTTATCATTAGATATATTTCTATCATTTCACAGTATCATGCACCATAAATAGTACAATTAAGTACAATTATACATTCGTAAATGTTAGGAGTATTTTATAGCTATGTTTAGTAGATAAGTACACTTTCATACTCATAGTAATACTTATTACTATTTTATCAGCATTAGTACATGACTTACTCCACTTCCCGTGTGCAATACGTGTATAAGATGTTAAAATATAGTATGTGAAATATGTCTACAATTTTTTGACAACGAACCAACTTGCTTGGAGTTTACTTGTGTTCTTTTATTTTATTCAAGTTAGACAAATGTAGGAAAAAACGACAGTGCTTATTGGATGTATGGAACGTGTGAGTTTTGGTTGTTTTTGAATCTAGTAGTGCGTAGACTAGATATTGTTAATGTGTTCTGTTATTGCGCGACATGTTTTACATTAATACATGGCACGTTTTGCTTTTCGAGATTTAAGCACTAGGTACATAATATACTTTTCCATCTGCGTTCCACGCATCACATCAAAAAAAGAAATTCACATAACTTTTTTCACGTCAACTCAACTCTTCCGCGAATATGTATATGTAGTTTAGTGTGTAGTATAATGTGGGTAGGTATTATTGTAATGCGGTAACATAACGTCGTGGTAGTAAGTAACGTAAGGAACGAATCACAGTTTGTCTTTTTATTCTTCCTTCCATTTCCTTCCTTTGCAGTTTCCATTGACTTGGCTTTTTTAGCTAGAGAAAGAAAGGGGAAAGGAACCCTTCCATTATGTCATCCGATCAAGCAAACCAAGCTAAACTGAACGGACCCAAGAAACTCACTCCTACTATAAGACATTTACTACTTCAACGTACCCATTGCTTTCTTATACTGACTTTCACTCTGTATGGAAACAAGGAAAAGTCAAGCCAACTTTTACCATTGCACCATTTTGCTACTGCTATATAGTGTTTGTATTAGCGTTAGCAGTGCACTTTACTATTTACTACGCTGTAGAAATGCTTGCTGCAGAATATCACTGTACACGTAGTTAGTAGCAATGTTACTAAGACGTAAATGCCACAATTGAACCGGGTCCCTTATATTTAAGATTTCTGTACTAATCTGTAATGTAAAACTTATCAATTTTAAAATCGAGTTTGTTATTGAGTAAAAACATTAATCATTGTGACAAACTGAATTTTGGGGAAAGTGAAAAATTGACAACAGAAGATATATTGTATAACGGTCTAAGTAGATAGTGTTTTAGCACTATTACTAGATGTACGGTACTCTCATTCTTCGATTGGTGTAACCATATTCGGAGTTGGTATATAGTATACCACAATTTTAAGTGTCGCAGAGCGAATCAGAGAGAGAGTAACAAAAATAGAGGAAGACGGACACTAGAATGCTAGAGTGGAGTAGCAGTGTGTGTACTGTACTTACCTAACCACTTACTCGAATACTGCACATATATTTTGTTATAGTTAGGTTGGCATTAGAGAGTAGGGAAAGAAAAGGAAATGTCGGCAACAGATGTGGGTGATAATGACACTATACTCCTTTTTGGACCCATAAAAGTCGCAACAATTTCAATTCCACCACTTGCATTGTAATTTATTTGAGACGATAGAGCCTTTTCCCTTCTTCTCCTTTAGTTTAAGTTACAACTCAAGCCTGTCTTGTCTTGTCGTATCAAGCTATGTATAGTTTCAATTTCACTTTTCTTCACTTAAATTTTTCTTTTCTTGTTTTAGTGGGGCAAGAGAAACTACCTTTTCTTCAGCTACATGTTTCCAAGCGGGATTCTATTACTAGATCTCGTATTAAATTCCTACATGTAGTACTACTAGTAGAAGAATGTACATAATATGACAAATACATAAGTAATAATAACATATATACAATATCTGTATGATTACTAGCTCTTTTAATATAGGAGAGCAATCTGAGGAGTTAGAAGAGTGATATTAATACCCATATCTATTGGACATTGCTCATAATAATGTATATGTATATAACCTGTATAGGAGGTTCACAATAATATATGGAAGATCAAAGCATTTATTTCTCGAATGGGCACTACAAGGTACAATGGTGGTGGGTCGACGTAAAGAAATGCAAGTTCTCTCAAGGCATACCATTCGTCCCTGTGTAAGTGAGCAATTCACGGACAACACTGAATATACTGTACTTACGTATCTTTTGTATCAGTGGCCCTTGGCTTTCGGTGCTAGGGTGCCACTGATAGCATTTAGTTAGGATATAGTGGTAGTATTCTACTTTTATACTATATAGGCCTGTAGTTAGTAGGTACGAGAATATATCACGTGAAAAAAGCTATTTGGATTGCGGTCGAGTACTTTCTGCCGAGAAAGAGTGGAGTTGAAACATTTTTACATTACATTACTTACATTACGTTACATTGCATTTCATTGTGGCAAAAAGCTGAGTTGGGTTGAAGTATGTATCTATCTACTAATGTTGGGCGAAATATACAGATAACCTCAGAGAAGGTAGACCTGTATTATATACAAGAAGGTGGTCTCTGTATATTATTTGTCATTCCAGAAAATAGTAGTAGTGGTGGTGCATATGTATGTGTAGGAGTACAAGTTCTGTATAGTTAAAGGTAAGTGTACTTGTGTAATGTAAAAGAAAGTGCTTTTGAGCTAAATGTATTTTTGTGCTAAATCTTCACGTCTACATGGACTACGACAGGAGACTTTGGTAACGAATACTGTCGTTTGGTTTGCTCTGCTGCTAAGGCATGGCAGAGCACTTGAAATCTTTTTAACGTGACAGTTTAACAGAAAGCCAGCCAGTCATTGCTCCATTTCATCGCATCCGAATGCAATACAGCCACGTCACATCACACAGTACGGCTATACGAGTCTGGCCCATTGAATCCCATCCTTTGCCATTTACTCTGCCTTGCTTTGTCAAATGACCACTGTGCTTATGTGTATTTCCACATCTACTCAATTCGAGTCGAGTGTTGTCGTCCACAGTGTATTAAAGTATATCTCTACTACTACTACACGTTGTCCATGGAAATAGCATGCAGTGCCACCCATGGCTTTTATGTGACCTCACCTATCGTTTGGCTCCCTCCACCATTCAGTGTCGGTAATTATTGCTAAGCGTGGAAGACAAGTTGACTCATTGTCACAAGAAATGTCTTTTTCACGAGACATTCTAACTTATTGCCAATCTTTGGAAAGCGTTTAAGGAAAAACTATTACTAAGCCAGTAACTGCAAAAAGTCGACTGCATGTCGCCCTTTCTTTTCAATCCCAGATTCAAACTGACATCTCATTGTGTACATTATTACATGTACAGAAAACTATAATTTCACTAATGTATTTATAATGTAAAGAACCCCACTCAATTTCGCTTATACGTTCGAAGTTACTCTATGTATCACATCTCTTCTCTTTCATGGTCAGTTCTTTCTTGTGTGAAAAAAATTGATTTTACTTCTCAATACGCTGTGCCTCTTTGACACTTGGCTACTTCAACAAAGGTAAACGGTTGCGTTACTGACGTTGTAATTATTTCCAAGTCTTGAGCATGTACTACCTATAAATACGAGTTTTCTTCTATAGGTTGATTTTGTTTTTGAACTAAGTACTATTAGTCGTATGTTTTTATGCAGAGCATAGTAGAAAGTTTAGTAAATAAGTAAAAAGGCAATATTAAGTATATAAATATTGTAGAGGTATCAGGGCAATTTAGTTAGGTGGGCTACATTTGTGAGTTGTTCCGTTGTGTTCTTTGTTTTGTCATTCTGACACCTTTTGTTCTGGCTGCCTTGTTGATTCTATTGTGTTGCCCGGCTTGCTGTCATGCCATGCCATGCCATGAAATGTCTCAGGGAAATAGTCAAGTCAACAGTCTATATTAGTATTGTCTTGTCTACAAGTTTAGTGGAAAGCAGAGTTGGTCGTCAAGCTTCAATAGTCAATTCAAGTCTTCTCGAGTGAAATGAAGTTTGTTTTATGCTACAACTCTGTCCTATCATACTTTCCTGCTAAGATAAGCAATTCTACAGAATTCACTGAAACGCAAACTGGAACACGACAAAACAAACCAAAGCCAAACCAACGGGAAACAGCAAACAGTTCGTTTCGTCCTACAGGTTTGCATTATTACGTATATATGGCCATGTGTACACAAATACCATTTATACATCTATCTACTGTTCAACTCTGTATAGAAGAGGATTTGTAAATATTATAAGAGTAGAAATATCACAGGTTGAAGTCAACACATTTGAAACAAGAGATGCCGTATTCATTGTATAGTATCTGTATTCTATATATAAATAAATATAAAGCTGTCTATGCAACGCATTTATTAATGCATAAGTTTTACGTTTGTGTTTTGTGTACGTATGGACATTTATATTTATAAAGAGCGAAGTAGTTAATTTATTAGGACGTGTATTATCTCTTCGTACGTATTGCAAAGACAATGGAATGGATTTGCTTGAAGCAGTCCAACAAACTCATTCTCTCATAGAAGGCAAGGCAAGCGAACAAGAATCCCGTTTCTTTCAATTAGCTCCCTTTCATTCATTCCTCCTTCCACCAAAAGCACAAGACGAAAAGAGACAGCAATCCCACGTAATAGAGTTATAGATCCCTAGTTCGGTTTTACAAGTCTCAATCATTATATACTACCTATATAATAGATATATAACTATAGTATTTACTTGTACGGAAATGATTGCGAAGAAAGACTTATGTAATATTGCACAAACTATGAGATTTAATAATAAAAGGAGGCTATATACACTTATAGATTCTATAGCCATCATAAACATTGTTATATACTTATCTGTGAACTTGTTTGATATATAAACTTGTCAATCTGTCAAGAAACACAAAAGAAATGTAAGTAAATTGAATACTTTGCAAAGTTGTGATTGGAAGGTCTTTCTTATAGGTAAAAAGTAAGACACACATTTTAATATGCATTACACAAGTTTTCTATCAATGTGGATGTGTTGAACAAATGCTATGATTTAATTCTACAGTGCATTAAGTGGAAATATACATGAAGGATTTAGGGTAGCAATGAATGCGAAAATGTTTTAGAATTGTGTTTTGTCGAGAAGCTTATCATTAAGTTGAATCAGGACGAGGTGTAAAACCTGTGGAGTGACTGACTGAGTGACAAATTGGTTGAGAGATTGAAGGGCAGACAAAACAAGACTCGTAGGGAAGAATGTTTGTTGGTAATTTAAATGAAACTCTATGGCTTACAGTTTTGCTTCTCTTGCCTTGTCTTCCTGTCATTATTATCATGTTTCTGTGTCAGGTACATTACTGACATGACGATCCTCACTCACCTGTTATTTAATCACTCTCTACCCATTGTGCATTCTATCCAGCCATTGTGTATGCACATATCTTCACGATGAACAAGACAAATGCGCTCCACTCTCGTCTGATAACAACTCCGTGTGTGAATGTAATCTAACACTAATTTTTAAATAACGTTTCAAATGCAATTATATATGCAAGAATTCTAAATACAAGAAATGGAGACATGGAACATTGTGATAATAATTGTATAATGTCTTTATGACTGCATCGTGCATTCTATGATGTGGTGGAGAAAGATAAACTTGTGATATCATGGACAGAGACCGTGACCATGACTTTAAATTAATGTCGTACGGTAAACTATGGAACAATGCTGCAAGTATTATGATTGTATCATAACGCACACCTACTCTGTCCAATTTATTGCGTACGACTATAAAATTTGTATTCTCTAGCTAACTAAACTCTTCTGTCGTTTATATAAGCTATCTATGGAAATTAGTATTATTGTTATGTAAAATGCGGTACAGTAATCTTTGCCCGGAAGATGCGTGTGAATTAAGTACAAGAGGAGACGTTTGATTGATTAATGTAGAATTGCTTTGTGTTAAATATGTTGGAATTGAATAACGGTACATATTGTAGTGGAGTATGTAGTATAATATACAGACTGATTATGCTGATTTTAAAAGCTTTCTTTATCTACAAAGTTTGTGCTAAGGGCTGTGCTTAAATTGGTATAAGATGTATAATAATTACATTACACATAGTGTATATGACAAGAGTAATATTTGTAAGGAACGCAAAAAGACTTATTGTTAGCTTCCTGATGTAACACTAAGAAAGTATAGATAGCTAAGAGTTAAAAGAGGCAGGGTGGGTCATTGCCCCAAGCTTATTCATAACCTTTGAGCTTTGAAAAGTCCAGAGAGAAAAGCTACGGATTTTAGATGTTAGACACAGCATACGTTAGGAATATGTTACGTGTTGAACTTGTTAGTCAATTTTACATGGCGTGCTTACGATTTAGTGCTGAGGGATATGATATGCTTATGGTTAGTTATCTTATCTTGTCAGTGCAGAATGAAGTGGTCTGGAATGTCTGACATGCCACCACAGGCCACATACATTACAAAAATACCAAGTAATATTATAGTGTAAGTACTAGAAGATGCATACCTATACCTTTGCAATTTAAAGATACCCAATGCACAAATATTCCGTTTGCACTACTATCACATCCTGTAGTCAAATCTAAAATGCAATGAGGACTCTTGGCTATGTACATGTTACTACATGCATACGAACATATTTAATGGTTCAAGCAAACTTAAGAGGAAGCTACATTTTGCGGTAAAGATCTGAAAAAGAAAAATGGCAAAAAATTTCGTCTGTCATCTTTTCTTGCCTCCAGGCCATACTCACTCACTAATGGAAGGAAGGAAGGTCATAGGGTACAGCAAACGAATACGTGCCTTAGTCTCATTGCTCTCTAACTGTTCTATAGGTGACTGTGCAAAAAATCTTCCCAATCTTGAATAAACCAAATACAAATTAGTTTTGCATATATATTTTTTTGAGTACAGAATGCAATTTATCTAGCAATCACAAACAAATTATTCTTATCGGAAACCACATCGATATTAGTATTGGTGACAATCTCATTTCTGAATGCAAATCAGCTAGTCCCGTTTTACAAAAGGGGGAAATAAACTCTTGACGTCAGTAAAAATATTATCTTTAGTATTTGAAAGGGACGAAGAAACACTTCAGCCTAGTATTTGAATTTATTTCTTGGTAAAGACCGGGATTATGATTTAATTCTTTGAAAATCCTGGTTGCAGTGACAATAGTGTTAATACCTAGAAATTGCAACTTTGAAGCAGCGTGATTTTCTTTCTTCGACGAAAGGATTAAAAGGAGCATTCAACACTTAAATAGTTAGTAGTTTAGCATGATAAATAGAGAATGGTTCGAACGTAAATGAGTTCGTAAAAGAAAGGACTTGAATAAAGAAAAGCCATTTTTGTGTCAAATTTCCAATGCATGGAGGACATTTATTAGGTATTTCGAGATATTGTGGTAGGGTAATATTGAGGGTATTGTGAGGACCCAGAGCGAAGCTAGAGGACATGATGAAAAGTTGAAAGAGAAAAGGCCGAGGGAAATAATGTCTGTTTGTGGAGGAGAAGTCTTTGTAGGCTGGCTAAAGGTTCTTTTAAAAAGGTAGTTTAAAGCCAGGATGAAGATTTTACTGGATTCTAATCCCTTTGGGACGAAAGGGAAAAAAGTTACTGATTTCTCATGAGACTGACAGGAGGAGTTGTGAAGGAAGTGAGATGAGGTGCGCTTTCGAGTTTCCGTTTGCTCCGCTTCTCTCTCATCCCATTCCAGAGTGTTTATAATGCATTAGAAACTAAATAGATGGTTTAACTTTGGTGTGGCTTCATTATAAGAGGTAAATATGCAGAGGGATATCTGTACTAGATCTCTTGCATGTAGTAGCAATACTCTACCAAAACAGGACAGGGGAACTGTACTTAACTTTGGCCACACGATATTCTACGTTATCTTCCTTTTCTGAATTAAGTGATACTTGAGGGGATAATAAGAGACACGTGTAGTGATATCCACGGTGATCTCTGATGCATATAGCCAGAAACCATTATCCAACATTATTATGGATCAATGTTCAAATATTCAATAAGGACGAAAAGATTCGCACGTTTGGAGCCAAAGTGCCTACTGAAGTAAATGTAATATTTAGAGGTAGATAACTCTGTAGGCAAAATAGGTACGAAATCTAGCTACTACTATGTCCTTGTTAACCAATTAACCAACACATTGTACAATTAAATACAAGCGAAATATTAATAGTTTACAGACAGATGTATGTGTAAATATTAATTGCGACCAATTTTAATAGAACAATGTTCTATTTTGAGGGAATGTGTGGGTAGGAAATGAATTAGTATCCAGAGTAGAGCAATTGGTGAGTAGAGATGTTGGATTTTGTCTAGCTGTGCAGTGGCGATCCCTTGGTTTGATAATGACAAAGATGGAATGGTAGAGAGACGTAGTTTTGTAGCGTAAGTGTGTGTATTATATAGAGCAGAGTACTTAGGATTAGAGTGGGAAAGGGTAAAATGCAGTAGCGAAGCGTAAAGAATTGTGTATAACGTAAGTAACGAAACGCAGCGCGGTAACAGTAATGGTTATGCAATGAAATAAATCGTGAAGCCTTCCGTTGTGGCTGCCACAGTGGCTTGGCCCTGGCAGAGACGCCTCATATATCACATCCGCATCGTCCATCATACATAGAAATAGAAATGCATTAGGCAAAAAGCGAGTTTGCTTGTTTTCCAACTTGTACTTTTGTATATCCTGTAGGTAATATCTGTAGGTGGTCTGCTCGATCTGTTATGTTTCCTTATTTTATGTTATTTTATGTTAGGCACATCCAACTACAACTTAATAGCTACTCCGACCATTATGTATCGCGTAGGTAATTTATTTTTTATTAGAAACCCTGTTTCACACAGGGAACTGAATCCGTGGACTTTCCTTCAATTTTACTACTCCGTACAACCAAGAATGATGTATCGAGTGATAAGTCTTAATGGAACGGCTAAAGCAATATCTAACTACTCATTTTCAAATATCTACCTATACCCTTCAATGACTTCCTTCCTCTTCTATTTTTAACAACTTATATTTATTCTCCAAACTTATAAACTAAAGTGCTCTTTGCAGTTCACTGATACTTATTCACTCTACGAGAATGTGCAAGACATATATTCAATTCATGACTCATAACATTGCGTCACATCTTTTCCAGTTATCGTTCACAATGGATTCACACAATTCGTAATGGCATTTGAAAATATTGAGTTTTTGTAAGTAACCAGAATGTGAAAATGAGTTGATGCTAAAAGAGTGTGATGCTGTTGGTGAGTAAAAGTTAACAAAGTTTTAGTAAGATATTTTTAGTGAGCATGAGCAATATTTTTGCGTGTCGGGATTATGAAAATAACAATATGCCTGTATTTTGAAAGAAGTTGTTCAGTAAAGAAGAACCATTGTATTAATGCTACTATAGGACTATAGTGATTTGTCCATTTAAACACCTACAAACGAAATAGGGTGAAATTTTCTTTGGTTTGGCAAAATTACAATAAGAAAGTTCATTTTAAGTTGGTTCTGGCAACTTTATTTAAGTTATATTATTAATTATAGTGTTGTGCAAATATCTGAGCTGGGAAACTTGTTCGTCTCAAGTTAAGTTAAGAAAAGAGAAAGGAAAGCAAGTCAAACTTGAGTTCAGTCGACTATAAGGAACTGAAAGTGTAAAAGGAAAGCTTCTTAGCCTTCCAAGTAAGTATATTCTATGTTAAACCTATATTTAGGTTAGGTATATATTTGTGTAGCAGTTGTAATGGACATATAGAGATAATGATTATACGGAGACACAGTTAGTTTTCATTTTGTTTTCGGTGAGTTCGTTTTGTTAGTTCTGTTGTGTTGTTATGTCTGCCAAGTGAAAGAAGAGGTTGAAGTTAGTTGAGTTGTTGCTTGTTGATAAATAGTTAATTGAATAGTTCGCTTGCCTACCATCATGTATTTCTATCTTATATCTGCAATGAATTGCTTTCTTTGGATTTTCCCTTTCCATGTACTTATCTGCTTAGGTATCTGCGGGATAGAGTTGGAATGCTGGAAACGATACATATAGACAGTCATGAAGAATAACGTTTCTAGTGAAAGAGATGAATGGATAGATAAGAAAGTCAGCCAGGCATCATATTTCTAGTACCTTTCTTCTCATAAGTATTATAGAGTTACAACCTGCAACAAATGAACTTTTTGTTAGTTGATTATACATACCCTCTAAGTCTATGTTTTCATTTTATCCATCCAACCCAGGTAAGCTGGCAAGAAATTCTTTATACGTATTTATTGCTGCTCCCCTCTACAATTAAAATTAATAACTATCATTTCAATATCTACAGAATTGCTCATAATTAAATACAAACTAAACATTGAAAAATGCTCAAAGTTTTTAGTTTTAGTATATTTTGAATTTATTAGGACTGAATGTTCTTTTAAAATGATATTCATGGATTTTGAAGCGGTTTATCAGTCTTTGGCAATTGGATTAAAGCTAAGCCGTTGTGAAAATTGTTTTTGACACTTTCTAATGAAACGTTCATAATATTTGTAGATATCTCGGGTATGAATAAATAGGAATAAAGCAGGGAAACCCTAATTTTTAAATTATAGTTACTACCTGACAAAAACTAATTTGTGCGAATATCAATTCCAGTTTAATTTTACGGTTGAAAGTTTGCATACATGTCTATGTTAATGCTCGAAGTAATCTTGTGCAAGAATCTGCTGAAGGGAGCTTGTTAAATTAAAAGTTATAGAGTTGTTACAATTACTATAGAGAAAGACGTAGCGTAGTATTCTTTACTGTGTTTGTGATATAAGGGAAATAAAGTCCGAAGTTTGTCTGAGTGAGGCGTATCAGTATTTCGGAGAAAGGATCTTTGAAAGTAGTAATAATAGTGAAAATGTGAGACGGAAACTACAAGGTAGTCCTTTATTTCCTTGACTTGCAATTTGTGTGACATGCCGAGTCAACTGGAGTCAACTTTCATCAAGCCACAATCATTTTCTCATATCTGCACAAAACAAACAACAGCCTAGCAAATAATAAGTACGTTGGTGTGTTTCTCTCCTAATATTTTATACGGATAAAATTAGACAAAAGTTTAGGAAACCCAGTTCTAAATATTACTTACCGTTATTAGTTATGCTTTACAATTTCTGCACAATAGCAGCAACATGGTTGAAAGCGAGGCAATCCGTTTTGGTTCAGCTGAGATGAGAATAGTAGGTTTGCCATTCATACGAGCATTTCTACTACCTAATATTTGTAATGGTATCCGAAAAGTGGAGGGAGTGAGTCGCTTCAATTTCTTGAGAGACGAAAGAGGTGTCAACATTCAAATGATATCTGTCTATTCTTCTCGTTTATTAAGGTTCCCGGAACAGAGACATGAATATTGCTTACATACCACTCTTACTATTTATATGAATTGTACTCTGTATATTTCGATACTAGAGTGGCAGTAGTGCGTGTCGCGTGTATCTCTTATGCAAATACTCCGTTTCAAGAAGATAAGGCAAACAAACTCTCATCTTCTCAGTCAGCACTCCACTCAACTGAACTCAACTCCAGTTTTATGTAAAGCAAAGCTAAAGAAGAGATTACCGTAAAGTGGAATGCGTTACAAAGATATGGCAGGATCCGCCTCTTCCCATCTCAATCTCAACTCCTGCTACACTCACCAACCAACACTCCTGCTATGTAGTATCTGTTTGCTTCTAAATTAAAACGAGACTGACTCCTTTGTTTTTGTTTCTCAAATCTTTCCATTCTTCTCCAATCCCTCGCATTCTGATTCATTTTTTCTCTCTTCTTATTGTTATGGCGTATATTTATTGAGGGCAAAAATTGTTCTAGTTTTTTACCAGAAATTCTCGGAATTAGAAAAAATTGTTTAGCTAAACTGTTTTTGTGTGTTATTACAAAGTTACTACACAATTGTAGATGACAAGATATTGTAAATCGTATCGACCATGTCGTTTAATTTTAATTTTGTTGACACACGAGACTTTCATAATGATAGTGGATAATTTGTTTGTGTAATGTTATGTGAATGTAAACATCATAAGGATTAATAAGTGACAACAATGGATAATATGAGTTGGAGCTTGTAATAGTAATGTTAGGAGTATAGATTTAAGAAAGTAGATAGTTATTGTGATAAGAGGAAGGAGATAGTCATAGATTGGATGTATGTGGTTGATTGTGATGTGATGTTATGCAATAAAGTGCACAGCAGCCGAAGAGAAGATAATAGTAGAGTACAACAGAATAGAATAGAATGGGTTGAATGGAATGTTCTGTGTAGTTACGGAGGAATGCATGTATGGATATGTGTAGGCTGGGCGGAGAGCGGAGTCGGAGCAAGCACCTAATACAAAGGAAAAGCAATTGATGCGGTATAAGCCAAGAGTAAGTGTCTAAGCCAAGTGAAAAGAGAAAGGAAAGGAAGTATCTGTAGAATGGAATGAAATCCAATGAAACCTAACCGACATGAGCTGAGATTGAATAGTATGCAGTTTATACTGACTACTGAGAGATTTCGTTGGTGGATGTGCTGCAAGGTTTGCATTTATTTTATTTTATTCCCTTTCCTGCTTGCATACAATGGAAGGTTATAGGATAATGTAAGTAGCACTGAGGTAGAGAGAGAGAGGAGGCGGCTCCGACCCGAGACATCAACCAAACCCTACGCTACATTGCTTCACCCTGCCACGGTCTATAAGTAGGCGTTTGACTTACACCAAATTGGAAAGCAAAGAGAGAAAGGGAAAGTCCGGTGAAAGTGCCACTGTCTGACTTTCCCCTTTAACAATAAGGACTTTCTCTATATCCCCAGGTTATATGTAAGTAATGATGGACTAAATATGTATTATAGAGTATACCGTAAATACTAAATACGTATCATGGTACTTAGGGCCATGACTACTACTACTTACTCAATTGTTTTCCTTTGCAAGACTTGCAGTTTTAATGTAAATAATAGCACTGTTTATATGACCTCATTTTTATCTAAGTGCTTGCGGTACATCTATAATACACTATTTTATAGTAGTATATTAAGTACCATTAGGGAATTTGTAAAAGATTTCATATGTAGGATAGTTGTGAATATGGATTCTGTGGTACGAGTCTCTAAAAATACTTATTATCGAGCACAAGGAGCAATGGATTATATTATTATGTCTTTTATGTAGAGGTGTTCGACGGTAATAAGGTTAAGATGATAAAGAATAGTGTACGGTGGAATTTTTTCGACACTTTTTAGGTAGGAGAAAACAAAGAGAAAGTGAGTGGGATGTCTACTTATGTGTGCATGCTGTAGTGTTGGTTAAATTTTGTACATTTGAAGTCAAGCATGGGACTGTGCAGAGTTGTTGGTTAGACATGGCCCTGGTCTGCTACGCTATCGTAAAGATGAGAGAGGAACGATAAAAGATTTCCTGGTGGAATCGAGAATAATTGGTTTCTTTCCTGACGCGTAACGAAATGGTTTGGTGGGATGTTGAATTCTATATTGCCATTCTACATACAGTCTCAGATTTGGTTGAAAGACTTGCATTGTGTAGTGAGTATAAGAGATATTGTGTTTGTATATATATGTATTGGTATGAGTTGGATTTTGGATTTAGTCAATTCAGTTTGACTTGACTTTGACTCTTCTTGTCTTATCCAACTTAACTGAAGTGAAGTAAACGAAGCTAAACCAATTCAAACCACTAGCACACGTTAACTGGCTGGAGAACCTTCGGGTTGCAGCAATCAGCCTTGACATGGACTGGCGTAAGTTGACTAGAACACAAAAGTTGAACCTAACCATCTGATATAATGGTCGGAACTTTTAGCAATCTTGCTCTGCTCTTTTATTTACGAACATACTAGTACTGAATAAGTAGAAACGTACATTCTTCCTGTCAGTTTTCTAAGTGGTACAGATAGTTCCTGTAGATCTGTTGAAAGTTGAGTTGAAGCTAAATGTACAAGTTAGCGTATGCATGTTCTTCCATGTATTATTTATCTGTGTGTGCTCTATATACATTACGTTCTGAATTCCCTATATGGAAAATGGACTGGGTAGTAATTTAGAGGTTAGAGCTTTAATAAAGGTAAATGGGAGTAGAACGAGAGAGAGAGTTGTCTATTGTGCTCTGGTTGGTTGGTTTGGTTTCCAAATGAGCTGTGTGCATGAAAGCAGAAGAAGGTTCATGTACTATGTAAGGTATATTATATTTAATTTAGAAGCTCAACTAAATTGGTATGCATACTCGTACAAGTAGGAGTACTATGTTTTATGTGATGTACTACAATCTGTATGCATATGTAAATCAGAATGTCTATCTAATACACATACTTCAGCACTACAATGTCGTATATACGTAACTATGAATGTATGTTAATCGAAATGAACGAGGAGGCGAATGGGAAAGAAAACGTCTCCAATTATTTTTAAAAGTGAGTTCAGATGGAAGGTGATGTAAATTAAATTGAAGTGAAGACAAAGTAAAAGTGCTAGAGAAGTTGAGGAGGAAGAAGGGGAAAGTGAGGCGAGAGCTGAGAATGAGCAATATCACAGAAGAACTAACAAGATGCTACCTTATTAGTTGAGAGGAAACAGGACTGGCAGCACAGAATAGATAATAATTTAAGACAGACAGCTCGGAATTAAGTTTTAACTATTGGAGATACTACTGATATGATTGCCTACTAAGCAAAGAGTATTAGACTTGTCCCACTTTTATAGGGGAAACGAACAAACTAAAGTTTTCTGGTCTACTATAAATTACATAAGTAGTAAAATTATGTTCTGGTATGTACTAGGTATATTATACAACTTTCATTGTATTAATAAAGTATAGATGCATAACTCTATTTAGTATATACTTGTTGGAGAGAGTGAGTGAGAGGATCCGTATCGCTTATTAGTATCTGTCTGTCTGATAAGAATACTATAAGTATTTAGGTATTCATTTATTAGGGAAGTCATCGTAAAGTCTAAGTCATCTCTCAGATTCAGCTCGTTGGTTTTGTTACGTTAGGAGAATGAGTTATTACTTACTGACGAAATTAGATAGATAAAGTACCTATGCATACTATAATATGAATAGGTGCCACTACTATAATATATAACATCACATTGTATCAGGAAGACAGTGTATCAAAATGTGCAATAGGTACACATCTGGTATATAGGGTATAATAAGTGTAATTGTAGTTAGTAGGATGAGACGAGGCGGAGAGTAGAGGAGTTGATAGAGTCTGTCGCATCCTATGGACTAATTATAGGCATAGCATAAAAGTAAGCTATTATTATGAGGGAAGACATTATCTAATGATTGGTGAGAGTAATTAGTCTCCGGAACACAAATATTTCCACATGCCCTTCCATTTCCATCCTCATTCCTAGGGATTCGATTTCCTCATTATTACTGTCTACTACGTACTATATACATAGAGGACCGTGTACAGCTAACGATAAGATAGTAGGTAACTTATCAATTCACTAATACTTTTCTATCTGTCTGCAAGTTGGCAGGGCTTGGATTGGGATGAGTGACTGAGAGATGAGAGTAGGATCCTCTTGTCTCTACCTCCTACATACAATACTTAGTACATTGAGTTTCCATCTGATCCCGACAGATCACAAACAGGGAGAGAGATACTGATACGAAAAGAGATATTAAATTTTCCTTTTACTTTCTCCACTGCTTTCTACATGAACTGCATTGTATATAGTATTAGTGATGATGTTCAGAGACTCAAGGGCTGAACCTGAACTCAACACATCTAAAGCTAGACAAACAAAGTAGAGCCTACTATAGTTTCTTTCTTTCAACAAAAACATCAGTTGCTTCGTTTCATTTTCATTATATCGGAGTTGAGCGGAACATTGTTGAGTTGAGTTAAGCCTACACATAAGCCGCAGCCGTAAACGTCATCATCATATGTTTTTGTGCAGAGAAATCATTGGATGTTCCGCTATCTGTCTATTGTGCCCTGCAGAAGGAGCCTTGCATTGCTTTGCCACACTTATCTTTCAGAATTACACATATACTATGATTCCATTGTTAAATAATACTTTGTTATATAGCAAATTGCTGGTTATAGTTCAATTTCTGAATTCATACTCTGTTATAGGAAATTTGTATCTTTTCATATGGATATGGTATATCATAAAGTATTAACAGAGGACGGAATTAGCGTGCAGTGTATACTTATCAGAAGCGGTAGGAAGAGTATAAAAGAAAAAGCCAAGTAATAGTAGGCCATAATACCATAAATAAGAGCATTAAATTAAAGGAGAATCGCGTTCTGTGGAAATGACACACTATTACTTAAGTGGTAGTTCCGCCTGCATTTGTATATACCTCTATTCTATCAGCTACGATCTCTACTACAAATACTATAGGTATTGTTATGGTAAAACCTTACAGATGTACATGATTGATACGTCTTTCCTATTTACATTGCTATTAATTAAAAGTTAAGATCAAAGAATTCCAAACCAGATGTGAGCTTGCTGATCCAGAGTGAGTCGCATTCTGGATTTCCTTTGAGTCTTACTACTATGTCTATACTTCTCTATATGGGTAGTTTGACTTGGATTTCTACACTAGGAGAGTGAATTATATATAATTGGACTGGATTACATTACAGCCTGGAAGTGGATTCATGTGAAAAAAGACGGGATGGAAAATGACAAATCTTTGTTGAAAACACAGATGGGAAGTGATTTGATATGGTGTTTTATGTGCTATTATACTTGTGACATAAGTATAACGATAAATAGTGCCGAAGAGGAGTTGAGCATTTAGAGTTTCCCTTTAATTCAATTTAATTTGCTTCGCTGTTCTACAGAATTAGCAACGAGTGGAGGAATGAATAGCATTTGGCGTTTTTTACGTGACATAAATAGAATTGAATAGCTCTTTGGATTTTGACAAGTCACAATTCAATGCTATTTAATCTTATAGCACATGCAGTAGTGCTTCTGTCTCTTTGCTGCATTCTTTATAGCCGGAATCATAAAACTGAAGGATAGTGCAGTAGTTGGCATAGGTAGAAGGGAAGTGACTGAATGAATTACTAGTGGCTACTATAAGATGTACATATAAATGTTACTTAGGAAGAGAAAAAGCTGTTGAGTGAGTAGCAGATGGAAATTATTTCTAAATCGCTTTAAAGAATGAATCCAGTGGAAAATTGCCTTTAAAAAAGAGCCAGATACTTGAGTCGGAATTGGGAAAGTTTACTGTTAATTGCGATTGGAAGCCAAGCCACGTTTTTCACTAAATGACTAACCTATCCTTTTCGTTTGTCTAAGAGTTTCCTTATATAGACATAGGTGAGTCACTTTCATATATATTAAGTAACAACCACTGAGTAGGTAGCCCTACTGTAGTAAATGGCTCTGCTCTCCCCTATGGGAAGTTAATTACTCGATTACGCTGTTGGAAATCAGTGCATGAGACTTTTCTTGAGTTGGCTTGACTTTGACTGGAAGTTTTCAGGTCTGCACATTAGGAGGAACATGTAATAGTCATGTTTACTTGACTCGAGTCCGTAGGAAGTAGTTACACTCCTCTCTAGTATTCTGTTTATGATTCTTGAGTTTCACTGCTCCTGTTTTATAAGATTGACCGGAAGGTCGGGTAGTAGTCCAGTGTTTGTATCAAAAGGGGAAGTAATTTTGTATTTATTTTTGTATTCTGGTCGTTTTCGTATGTTATGATGTTAGGAGGGAGAAGAGGGGGCTACAAAGCACAGAATTCAATGTTAGACTGCTACATACATATTTAGTGGTAGTCTGATCTATTGGTAGTGGTAATGGTGTAAATCACATATAGATAGGTGGTAGTTAAATAGTTGGAGTAAGAGTAAGAACCCGTCGTCGTAAATAGAGTGTAACTGGGATGGAAAGCGGAAAAGAAATCTGCTCTCACTGCATTACATGATATCTACTACACTATCAGTATATCTGAATTAGTGCATAGGAAATGTGTAAATGTACACGACAAGATTGTAGATAGTCAAGCAGGAGTTGGGGGAAGACGACTACATATATTAAAGAAGTAGTTTAGAGGGGGAGTGTTAGATAACTTAGCAGAGTGAAGCGGAAAAATGAAGGAAAGAATGGAAAAAAGAAAGAATTTAAAATAGTAGTCTGTACATGGTTTGTCGTTCTATGTATGTGTGTGTGTGTTTTAAGTAGTGTCTCCTCTTTCTCCAAGCGAGAGCGTTGTGACTGAGAACCTACTTGACTGCTGCTCGCATCTACTATATTTTATAGGAATGGTGTGTGCTATGTCGTGAAGAAAAGTTAAGAAAACGTCGAGTATCTGTAGGAGTTGAGTGGAGTGTAGGAAAGGGAAGTACAGGAAGTACATGGACCAAGTATGTAGCCTGTGTACATAACATGAGTAGTTAGTGCAAGTACAGTAGTCGCAAAACGACCTTCGTGCCCAGAATCTTAACAAGATTGATTTTTCGAGGAAAAGAATAAAAAACTGAGCGAGTTCTCTTTCTATAGACACTTCCTTCCATATTATACAGACATGGAGAGTATGTTCGTCTTTTCGTAGTAGCTGCAGTTTAAAAGCGCAGATAAGCCAAGAGACGAGAATGCAAGGCAATGGAGAAGAAACGACCAAGTCAGACGAGACGAGTGGGTTCAGATTGAGAAAAGATGGGATGTGATGTGTGTGTTTTAAGTTGAAGATTGAGATTCCAAAACTCTTTGTTAAGTTTCTTGTCGTTGGATTGCTGGGATGGGCTTGGCCCGTTTCCTTCGTGTGGCCCCTTTAGCTTTTTAGTCGTAGTACGAAAGAAAGTAGTTAAGCTCCTCTGTGCTCCTCAACTTTGAATACTTAAGTAAAGCCAAGTCAGACTAACTACCTTACTTACCTAATGCTACTAGCTACCTACATATACAAATACTCTATCTATAGTAATATACTATAAGTACATAGTACACCTATACATATTTCATACTACATACTGAATATAGTTTTCTTAAAATTGTAGTTCTCCCTAGCTAGGTATGTCTAGGATTATGCGTATAAGATTAGTGGAGTAAATAGTAGACACTTATTCTTGGATCGCAATAAAATCTTGGTCTATGCATATGCTCACTTTTATATGTGTATGTCTTAAGTAGTGCTATGTGTAGATTAGATGTTGATGTGATGCAATGTAATTTAAGTGAAGGAAGGCGGTTGGGATGGGATTGGATGTAGGTGAGGTACCCATTAGCTCTGGTGATGATTGTAAATTGTGGCATTTTGTTAATCAAACTTGGAATTTGTTAGAAAGTTCCCTTCGTGTCTTGTGGTTTCAGCTTTATGATGAAACTTGGAAATGCACTTTATCTCGCCTTCACTTCATCAACGAAACTCCACTCTGTCGAGTCTACCATACCATTATAAATGAATTCCTTGAAACGAATAATTAAACGAGGAAATTAAAGTGTTCCCGTCAACGAAAACACAGTTTACTCTACAACAATGGTTGCTCTTACCCTCATTGTGCTCTACATTAGCACAAATATAATAAATACATCAACACTACACTATGTGAAAATAGGATTAAGCTCCATAGCCAAAAATTGACTACCTTACTCTAAAAACTACCGTTTGTTCAATAGTGCAGACCCCATTATTCTGTCACATATCCTACAGTATGTAAATCTGTAATGGCTAAAGCTACTACTCAATTTACTTTAAATAAGCCCACTGACGTTGAGCAAGATTTTAAAAAGATATTTCCTTGTTTTATTTATTGTCCTTAAATGCCAAGTTCACATTTGCACGCACAGACACTAATTTACGTAGTTGAAGCGTATTTATGTGAATTACGTTTCGTACTTGTATTACAAAAGGCAGAGTTCTAAATGTAGACTTATGTATTCTAGTGTCAGTTGAATCAAAATTAAAATGCATGTAATGCGACACTTCACTAGAGACGCGTAAATAAATGTAGACAAGGGCCACACGCAGCGAATGTTCAAGTTCCATTGCGTAAACTTGAGATTTCTGGAGAAAGATGAGTAGGCGTTGTTTTCAGATTTGAATGTGGGAGAAAGCACCAGGGAAAGAAACATTATTACACACTTGCTAGCTTATAACTCTCTTGGCCCTTAGTTTGAGTAAATTAATTAGTTAGCATGAGATATTTGAAACAAAACCTTTTCGTTGGAGTTGTGTCAAGGCATAATAAAATGTAAAAAATTGTGAAAATGTGTAATAATTATTTAGTTCTTGTGTACTACTACTTATAACTAGGAATGGAAAAGTAAAAGTATATAGATGAAATGAAGTGAATATGATGAGTATGGTTACGTCTTTCCTCTGTAAAGTTGGGTTGTTAGTCAGTCAGAGGGAAGTTAGTCTCTCTTTCAGTGCGTTGGTATGGCCCAAAGTGAACTTTAAATTGCCTTCGTGTCTCACACGAAGTTCCCTATAATAGAACCAATTTGTCAAATGCGTTACTTTGACTCGAGAAGATATTTTAGTCAAAAAGTGTTGTGCTGCTGTCAGATTTTCGCTCTAGTGCTTTTCATTCTACCATGCTAATCTTAGCCATATTATATGTTGTTGTCGACACACGGAAACAACATGAAAAGATTCAGTTTTAAAGTGAAATTCATTTATTTGTAGTATTGTGAAATATTTATTTGCTACATTTTGGTATCTATTTATTTATTGTCTAGCAATACGAAATTATTTAAATTATGAATATTATGTATTTAAGTTAATTAATTAATTTTAATGGTTTAATGTGTATTTAGAAATTATGTTTATGCAAAAACAAATACTAGAGATCATGAGGATTCGAATGATGTATAATATGTGTATGAAATGTTATGTTTATGTTGTGAAAATTAGTGTTGTAGGCAGAAGTCGGTGGTGAAAAATCGTGTACTTTGTATATGTAAAAATGGGATTGTACGGATAAGGCCAGTACAGTGATCTGTATCAGATACTTGCTCATTTTAAAGGTGTATTGCCTGAGAGCTGCCTTTTATTTGTTGATTTGACTGGTGACATAAGGCATTGAGTGCCGGATCACAGTCTGACCTTTCCGTACAAGCCTGATTTATTGTAAATCTGTATGGCTGTATGTGTGTTGTATTTAAATAAATACAGAGAATTTTCACAGTTGTAACTGTCACGTGGTCTTGAGTACCTTATTTACCATCGCGTAATTCTGATTTGAGAGATCTACTTTAATTCGAGAAAGGGCTGACAGCTGATGTAACTTTATGTGAAAGGCTCCAGTCATTTTCCAGAGAATTGATCGTAGCATTCCTCAAGCAATCAGTTGCATTATATTGTTACACGTGACTCATAGCATTCATTTGCATAACATCATATAAGAAATTGCCTTTAAGGCTGGTCCTTCGAGAAAGAGAAACGAGGCTCTATTAAGCAGACTTGAGCTTTGTGAGATAGCGTCTTACGGTTAGACAGAGAGACATAGCTGGCCGTAACATTGGTCCTTCGAGCCGGATCATCGGTGACAAGTGACAGTACACATAGTTCGAAGTGGAACAAAATGGCTGACAAGCAAAATCCTAATGAAAGGAAAAGTGCCCGTCTCCAGGGTATAGCCCCGGAAATCGTGGATGATGAAGTATTGAATACCCGCAGGCAGCGGAAGCCAGTAGCAGGTCGAGACGCTCTGAAAATTCCTGATGATAAAAGTACTGCAAGTTGTGCAACAACCTTGAGTAAGTCCTCTAAGGCAAGTTGTGCTTCCCGAAGGAAGTTGGAAGCCGAATTAGAGGCAATGAGAAAGATCGAGGAACTTGAAACTCGAGAACTTGCTAGTATTGAACGAAAGAAGATGTTGGCTCAGAAAGAGTTAGAGCTACAATTAGCCATTATTGAGGAAGAGGAGAATGAAACTCTGAGTTCCAATGGCAGTAACTATCAAAGTATGATAGATGATGAATTTCAGGAGGGAGAAAACGGTGATGACTTTCCACCCCTCAAGACTCCAAGTCTATCAGTGCTAAGAGTGATGCCAAGTCACATACCCCAATAGAGCAAGCTGAAGTAGACAGATTACTTAGCACAGAAGTAACAGTGCCTGTGTCGCCACCTAGTGCTCCAAGTGATATGGAGAAGATGGCTCAAGCCTTTACTGATATGTTCAAGACGATCAAAACCGAAATATCGGGGAAGCCAAAGGAACCCCAAAATATGAGTAAGTATCTGGCACGGCAAACAGTAGCCAAGGAGTTGCCTGTATTCTCTGGAGATCCAGTAGAATGGCCAAATTTCCTAAGTCAGTACAAATCTACTACTGAAGCTTGTGAATTCAGTAATATTGAGAATATTGCTCGCCTTCAAAAGTGTCTACGTGGAAAGGCGAAAGAAGCAGTACAGTGCATGTTGGCAGTTCCTGAGAAGCTGCCTGAGATCATGACATGCTTAGAAGAGAACTTTGGCAGACCGGATGTCATCTTGATGATGTTGACTGAGCGTGCCGAGCAAATGGCAAGCTGTCGAGATGACAAGCCAGAGACTCTTACGGATTTGGCCAACGCTGTTAGAAATCTTACTTCAACAGCAGAAATCTTAAAACGAAAAGATTATCTTGCCAATCCTCATTTGATAAAGAAATTGTTTGATAAACTGTCTCCACAAATGAAACTGAGTTGGGGACTGAAATTACGGAAGTCTGAAGATCGTGTAACCAAACTTCATGACTTTTCCATTTGGTTGAACGAAATGGCCGAAGCTGTCAGAATGGTGACAATACCACAAACCTCTGTTTCCGAAGAGAAAAGGGACAGAAATGGTAAAGGCCGAGATGCCAAGCGAGGAGCTGTAGTGGCTGCTGTAGCAGAGAAGAAATGCTGCAGCTACTGTAAGAAGTTTGGCCATAAAGTCTATACATGCAGAGAATTGCTGCAAAAGTCCACTGAGGAAAGGTGGCAATGGGTTCTGTCGGAAAGGCTATGTTTCTTCTGTTTGAAACCTGGTCACATGGCTGCAGACTGTGAAGACAAGAAGATCTGTGGTAAAGATGGGTGTGATCAGATACATCATGCTATGCTACACTCAAAACCCAGACAGCCTAGGCATGATAAGCCGAAGCAAGAAAATCATTGTGGACACGTATCGGATTGTGCTGAAGTACCTTTGTGTGTCTTGCCAGTAACTTTGACTGGTCCGAAAGGAAATATTGAGACCTTTGCAATGTTGGACAGTGCTTCTACTGTGTCCCTAATTGAAGCGGACTTGGCTGCCCAAATTGGAGTCTCTGGAGAAAGTGCACCACTAAAGATACAGTGGATAAACTCTGACGGACAGTCTGAAAATTCCATGAAAGTGAAAGCTGGAATTAAAGGACATAATTGTCGATGGTCATATTCTATGGATAATTTGCAGACCATCACACGACTTTCTTTACCTAGAGAAAGTGTAAATAGTAAGACCTTGAGATGTAAATGGAAGCACTTGAGGAGAGCCCCATTGCCGAACTTAGTAAATGCTCAGCCTAAGATATTGATAGGCTTGAATAATGCAAGGTTGATTCTTCCTTTGGAAGCCGTAGAAGGTCCTGGCAATTCCCCAATTGCTGTAAGGACTAGGCTAGGGTGGGCACTCTTTGGAAAATCTAATGGGCAACGCCACAGAGTAGATAGTGGATTTATATGCCATGTATACCGAAATCCAGATGACCAACTGCATCAGATGGTCAAGGATTCCTTTAGAATTGAAGAACTCGGAGTAAAGGTTTCTGAGGACAATCTTATGTCACGAGAGGACAAGAGAACCCGTGACATAACTGATAGAACGACTAAGCGTGTAGAGGGCGGTTGGGAAACTGGTCTTCTATGGAAAGAAGATGATCCAGTCCTACCGGAGAGTAAAACCATAGCTCTGAACAGACTTTACTCCATGGAACGAAAATTGGATAAAAATCCAGTCTTTGCGGAACAGTATTGTGCAAAGATTGCAGAATATTTGGCGAAAGGTTTCGTCCATAAACTAAGTGATAAAGAACTTAGTAAGAAAGATTCTAAGATTTGGTATCTTCCTCATTTCGCGGTATTCAATCCGAACAAACCCAAGAAAGTGAGACTTGTGTTTGATGCCGCTGCCAAATCGAGAGGAGTTAGTCTGAATGACAAGTTGATGAAAGGCATGGATTTGTTGAAACCTCTGCCTGGAGTCCTTTGTAAGTTCCGTCAGCGAAGTATTGCCTTTGCAGCTGACATTAAAGATATGTTCCATCGTGTAAAGATTCGTGCGGAAGACTTGCCTGCTCAACGTTTCTTATGGCGTGGAATGGACAGAGATAGAACACCTGACACATATGTGATGGATGTCATGGTTTTTGGTGCGGTGTCTTCCCCTTATTCTGCCCAAGAGGTGAAGAATCGTAATGCTATTACTTTAGATCCTCCAGCATCTGAAAATGGTGTAAGAGCCATATTAGATCGTCATTATATGGACGACTATTTGGACAGCTGTAGTACTGCGGAGGAAGCCAAGAAGTTGATCTTGGGAAGTTGTTGAAATCCATAAAAAGGGTGGATTTCAAATATGTAACTGGATTTGTAGTGACCAGAAAATTTTGGATATTCTTCCTGAGGATTTGAGAGCTGTAAGAGAAAAGCCTCTAAATCTGGAAGATACTGGAGAAGCTTCCACTGAAAGAGTTCTTGGATTGCATTGGGATCCAGAACGAGACGTTTTTGTGTTCACGACTAAATTGAAAAAGATTGACAAGGATATCATTGCTGGAGTAAAGGAGCCGACGAAACGAGAAGCTCTATCCTTGGTCATGTCGGTGTTTGATCCACTTGGATTCTTGACTCATTTGACTATTAGAGCAAAAATCCTACTTCAAGATGTGTGGCGTTCTGAGACAGGTTGGGATGAAAAATTACCCCTGAATCTCAAGAAAAATGGAGTCGTTGGCTAAGTCAATTGCATAATATTGACAAATTTGAAATCCCAAGATGTTATCACCCCCAGATTTGTGATAACACAGAAGTAAGTCTTCATGTGTTCTGTGATGCTAGCGAGCAGGCCTTTGCTGCTGTGGCCTATCTCCGCCTGAAGACTGGAAATTTGATAGTAACTTCGTTAGTAATGGCAAGATCCAGAGTTGCACCATTACGTCCCGAATCCATTCCGAGATTGGAATTACAAGCTGCATTGTTAGGCAGCAGAATGGCAAAGGTTGTCCATGAATATCATGAAATTGAAATCAAGGAGACACATTTCTGGACAGATTCAAAGATAGTTTTGTGTTGGCTTCGTTCAGATGGCAGAAGATTTAAGCCATTTGTTGCCCATCGGATTGGTGAAATTCTTGAAGAGACTGATGTCAAGAATTGGCACTGGGTACCAACAAAAGAGAATGTAGCAGATGAAGCTACACGTGATATTTGTCCTGCTGACATAAGTCCAAGAAGTAGATGGCTAACTGGACCAGAATTTCTTCGAATGTCACCTGAATTCTGGCCCCTTGAACTGAGTACTGAAGACATAAAGAAAGACGTTCTAGTAGAAAATCTGGAACAGAAAAAGAATATTGTAGCTAATGTCACAGTAGTTCAGACATGCCTGCCTGTAATAAGTAAATTTTCATCTTGGGTACGGCTGGTACGAGTAACTGCCAGGATGTTGAAGTTTATCTCTCTCTGCAGAAAACAGAATACAGCGAGAGATATTACAGTACTTGATATGCAACAGGCAGAGATATTGTTGTTAAAGTTTGTCCAAGAAGAAAGCTTCTCGGAAGAAATCTCTTGCCTTAAAAAGGAACTCATGTGTTACGATCAAGTCGACTGAAAAGACTTGTTCCAATATTGAATGAAAAAGGTCTGTTGGTATTGAACGGCAGAATTGGCCAAGCTGGACATTATGGAAGTCCTTCATACCAACCAATTATTTTAGACCCAAGGAGTGATTACACGAAACTGTTGTTACAACACTTGCACTCCAAAGCTGGACACCATGGCACAGAACGAGTGCTAAATGAAATAAGGCAGAAGTATTGGATTCTGAACGCTCGAGCTGCCTTAAAGAAAATTGTAAAAAATTGTCAAATGTGTAGAGTGATTAAAGCAGAGCCATGTGAGCCTGAGATGGGAAATTTGCCACATTTCCGAGTAAATCCTCAGCCACGAGCCTTTACTTACACAGGACTAGATTACTTCGGTCCCATGGAAGTGACCATCGGACGAAGACATGAGAAGAGATATGGAGCACTCTTTACCTGTTTAACAACTAGAGCTGTCCATTTAGAAATCGCTGGAAGCTTAAACACTGATTCATGTATTATGGCAATACGTCGATTTATGGCAAGACGTGGAGCGCCGATTGAAATTTGGTCAGACAATGGAACTAACTTTCACGGCGCCAAAAATGAGTTAAAAATTGCTTTAGATGAACTCAATCAAGGTCAAATTATCGATGAACTTGCAGTGAAAGGAGTTGAGTGGAAGTTTATTCCGCCATCAGCACCACATATGGGAGGTTGTTGGGAAAGACTTGTTCGTTCAGTAAAAGTTGCATTGAATGCCGTACTGAACACCCGAGCTCCCAAGGAAGAAGTTTTGCAAACGTTGATGGTTGAAGCAGAATACACTGTAAACAGTAGACCACTAACTCATGTTTCCAATGACCCTGAAGATGAAGAAAGCTTGACTCCCAATCACTTCTTAATTGGGAAAGCATGTCAAATGGAAACTCCTGGAACTTTCTCTGATCACGATCTTTGTTCGAGAAAGCAGTGGAGAACATCTCAGAGATTAGCTGATATCTTCTGGCAAAGATGGGTCAAAGAGTACTTGCCGACATTGACCCGAAGATCTAAGGACTTTGGAACTAAACCACCGATAAAGGTTGGTGACCTTGTGTTTATCGCTGATGGAGACCTAAAGCGGAATTCCTGGCCGAGAGGAATCGTGGAGAAGGTGTTCCCAGGAAAAGATAGTGTCGTACGAGTTGTTGAGATCCGGACCAATCAAGGGACCTTTCGTCGACCTGTTGTTAAAGTGTGTGTGATCGACGTGTCAAAGGATGAAGATGTCCCTTAGGAGCATCTACCGGGGGAAGTATGTTGTCGACACACGGAAACAACATGAAAAGATTCAGTTTTAAAGTGAAATTCATTTATTTGTAGTATTGTGAAATATTTATTTGCTACATTTTGGTATCTATTTATTTATTGTCTAGCAATACGAAATTATTTAAATTATGAATATTATGTATTTAAGTTAATTAATTAATTTTAATGGTTTAATGTGTATTTAGAAATTATGTTTATGCAAAAACAAATACTAGAGATCATGAGGATTCGAATGATGTATAATATGTGTATGAAATGTTATGTTTATGTTGTGAAAATTAGTGTTGTAGGCAGAAGTCGGTGGTGAAAAATCGTGTACTTTGTATATGTAAAAATGGGATTGTACGGATAAGGCCAGTACAGTGATCTGTATCAGATACTTGCTCATTTTAAAGGTGTATTGCCTGAGAGCTGCCTTTTATTTGTTGATTTGACTGGTGACATAAGGCATTGAGTGCCGGATCACAGTCTGACCTTTCCGTACAAGCCTGATTTATTGTAAATCTGTATGGCTGTATGTGTGTTGTATTTAAATAAATACAGAGAATTTTCACAGTTGTAACTGTCACGTGGTCTTGAGTACCTTATTTACCATCGCGTAATTCTGATTTGAGAGATCTACTTTAATTCGAGAAAGGGCTGACAGCTGATGTAACTTTATGTGAAAGGCTCCAGTCATTTTCCAGAGAATTGATCGTAGCATTCCTCAAGCAATCAGTTGCATTATATTGTTACACGTGACTCATAGCATTCATTTGCATAACATCATATAAGAAATTGCCTTTAAGGCTGGTCCTTCGAGAAAGAGAAACGAGGCTCTATTAAGCAGACTTGAGCTTTGTGAGATAGCGTCTTACGGTTAGACAGAGAGACATAGCTGGCCGTAACATATGTAGTCAACTTACTATCATTAGTTAGACCTTTTTTAAAACATGCGCATTAGAAATACATTTCTTAGTTGATTGTTGACATCTTTGATTAAGTTATTGTAAATAGTTCAAGCACAAAAACTATAAACAACCTAGATGACAGATAAGTACATACTTCGATGGAGACTAGACTTCCATAGTTTATTGAGTCAATTTATTCACTATTTTAGTACGTAGGTGACAAATGATTGAACAGTTATAGCATTAACTTTTCTTCAGTTATTCAGTTAGTGGTCTGCTAGTTAATCGAGCGAATCTGACAAGCATGATCAATCTGTCTTTCGTACTATTTCTTATTTTTTTAATTGCACATCAAACGTGAACCTCATGCATTGTTGGGATTGTTTTGCAAAGTTAAAATTATTGTTTGTATTTGTACTACTTAAAATGGCTACACTTTTGAAATTTTTAATGAAAAACGATGTGAAGTAACTGAAGCAATAAAGTTTTTTGTCCAAAATTAATTTCAACTAAATAATAGGTAGGTAGTAATGATATTATAATCTACGTCTGTTTACATCCATTTTCCTAGTTTCAGTTTAGACAAACCGTATTGTTATAGTACAAAATCATTTTCTTTTAGGAGATAATCTGAATATCAAGTATTAACTGACGCATGCAAGTTATTGTGATCATTAAACCTTTACTCAGAAACAAGGTCGTCTGCACAGTATCTCAGTTCAAGGTTTAACCGTGTTTCACTAATTTAACCGTGGTATTATAGGAAAGGGAGAGTAAAGGGAGGATGCAAACTATACGTAAGTTTATATTTTCACGATAATAATTAGCGTTATGTATAAAGGAAGTATTTAACTTAGTTCAAACAAAGTCTAGATACATTACGGTACTTTTTAATCGCTGTAACTGTACTATATTAAATTAATATATAATAGTAGTAGTAGCAGAATGGCTATTGCTGTGATAACTATTGCACGGCCATTAGAATGAAATCAACTTTCACTGGAGGTACTCAATGTTTATTTAGTATAGAGTATTCTGGGTATTTGTTATTAGAGACAGTGATATAATTTTAGAGTGCTAGAGTAAGCAGTAAAGTTCCTAGCCATAGACAAGCTCTGCCTTACGATTAACATGGCACGCCAAACTAAGCCAACTCAGGCCAATTACTACGTGCTGGAAGATAACACGAAAAAGGCGGCGACAATGGAGATGTGAGTTCATGTTAGTGATGGCGTAGTATCACTATTGTGAGTAATTTAGTTTCTCCTTTCAAATAATTCTGTGCACATGCAATAATGCACTAGTGAGGACAACTGAATACTATTTGTAGAGGTCGACACTGTTAAGCAAACTAGTTTCCTTAATTGGAACGAAACGTCTCAAGCTAAATTAAAAATAAAAGAGCGTAGCTACAAGTTTATTATTCTTTTGTTAAATGGTTAATGTAGAGGGGATGAGGGAAATAATCATTACAAAGACAATGCATACAAACACTAGGTAAATAAATGGGCGCCTGTATGGGCGGAGAACATAGGTAGAACTTACATTACTTATAAGTGCACGCGTGCAAAAAATGTCGGAGAAAGTTTCTGAGTAAGTGATGTTTTTGTTTGTTACTTTTTCTATTTTAAGCAACAGTAAGTTATTATTACTTACATACAAAAAATGTTATTTTAACTTTTACTCTGAATAAAATAGCTATAAATAGTGTGTATTTATACGATGTAAAATGCAGGTTAGAGATAATGTGATAAGAAATACAACCCTGCCCTTCTGAATAGTACTATTATACAGAAAGTAAGCTTATACAACTAAGATAAAATCCAATACGATGTAATATTTATAATTATGTCGGATATCAGGTGATTTGTCTTTGCTGGAGGCGTAGGCCATTCTATGCATGAGTGAGTAGTGGTAAAGGCTAAGAAAATCTTTTGATAGTAGAACTTTTTGAAAGAAGTTGGTAGTGTGTAGGAATGAATACAATCGAGTGTGACGATGAATAAAATATAAATGGCAAATATTTGAGCTTTTATGCTCCCAATCAAAAGAACTGGGTGAATATTTGTTGTGCTTGGTGCTGTGTATGCCTGGAAGACTAATAATAAGTATGCAAAATCCAGTATTGAGACTCAGTCGAGTGCAGCGTCAACGTCAACTTCTACAAGAGTGTATTCGAAAAGAATATTTCACCCCACTATGCATTGTTAAACATATCTATCTCCTTAAATCTATTTTTATGATGTATATAGGTATCCAGTTTAAGTTTAGATATGTTATAGTTAGAAAGTTAGTATATCCATTTTATGGAAACCTTAATTTTAGGTACAAGGTGTATATACAGTATGGTTTGACCATATTGAAACGCGTAACACCGTAGCACTATTGAAAATAAAGCCTAACTGTGTAATTTCCTTTCATTCTTTTTTAACCCTCACTGTAATATTTATTGCTGTTTGCGCTCAGTCAGTCACTGCGTAGGTATCCATTCATAGAATTCCTTCCAAAGCAAAGCAACTTGGTGGAAGGAAATTGAAATGCACTAACGTAATGTAAGGGCATTGAAAATGCAGTTTTTATTTTATTTTCTCGACTACTTTCAGCATTGTTTTGGTTCCGTTGACTGTGGTTATGTTCTGTTGTACTGGTTGCTAGTGTGGCAGACAATCACATTTTGTTCTCCCTACTCTCATTTGCTAACTTAGATCTTTCTCTTGTTTCCTTTCTATTGTATTCTATTGTTTGGGATTCCATTGTCCTCTCTCCTATATTACTCCTAAGTGGCATGGGTGGGCGGTTAGTACGGAATACTTGGCCAGCTCTATATTTGTTATAAGAGGTCATGCCTTAGACAAATATACTGAAATGTCATCTAGGGTTTAGTAAGAACGTATACTACACAAACGGAACGACTACACGACAGCAAATAGTTACGATATATTCTTCCAGTACATATTTTTACTCTGAATATATGAACCCTTTTGTGAGTTTTGTGTTTATGCAGTATTTATGGTGCCTAGTACGTGCCCACGTTTATATCATCCTTTATTCCAAATGCGTATGGTGTAACGTAGAATTATGAAGAGAGATGAAAAATTGAAGAGCTAAGGATTATGCCTAAGGGATGTTTGTCTTTTCTTCGACTTGTATGTAAGATAAAATAAATATCTCTATTTTAATTCACCTTCACGTATTGCGAATTTTTATCACAAATGTAGCGTGTCGACTTATGTGTAATTTATGATGGGAGTTCCCTGTAGAAATATTTGACATAGGTTAAACTTAAGACGATTGAGGTAAAGTTAAATAGAAATACAAATTATTTAGAGGATGAAGCTTTTAGGTCTCAGTCTTCTCGAGATGCTGTTTTATAAATATTGCAATAGTGTCTTCAAAAAGGATATACTGCATGATGACAAGAATTTGCAGAACATATGGTTTCCTCGTATTTAAATTTCTCCCTTGGAATAATGTATGTTTGTGGGTTATTATAGGAAGCATTATCTATATAGATATGCACACATACATAATATTCACAATCTCAGGAGCAGTGCAGTATTTTATACTTGTTTTGACTATGCTTTTGCATGTGAAATATTAGTATAGGTATGTGTAAAACCAATTTCTCGTAAAAGCAAGTGAAACTGAACTGAAGGGAATCCATCTAATGTAAAATTCATAAAGGAGTCTCTTTCTCGAAAATGTAAAGATAGGAAGTATGCATTATGCAGGTAGTGTCTATCTGCAGTTTGTAGCTAAATAAGTTACAATCTCTAAAGTGGGAGTGGACGTAATATAAGTATACTAGTAGATAGTACCAAGTAAATAGTACATGGGTCTATTATGATTGTATAGAGGTATTAGCTTCATGCGTTTTACTAAAGTTGTAAACTGGCCTAAGTAAAACACAAAGTAGTACGTAAGTATACTTTCATTGTAAAACAGAGACACGATGAACAATATTAATATTTGGATTAGATATACGTGGTTATGTGCATAGGGAATGAGTCTAGATACATTTGTGCTGACATATACGATACTTATATTCATTTTACTATATATATGTACAGGATTTAAGTACCAATAGATATTTATGGTGAAAATGCAGAGTGGTAGCCTTGAATGCTTTGACATAGATGTGGCAGACAAGTCAGATGCATGTTGGAAATTTATGTGTGTGCTTACATATGTGTTATATTACGAGAATGAAAGACAAGGAAGCGAAAATCTGAAATGAGAGACTAAAGGAAGAAAAGGGAAGACAGAAGCCATCAAGACTGTCTTGTTAAGGTTGATGGTAATTCGATACAGTTATAGAGTACAACCAGCCTTCTTTTTCTATATATTAAATATTGGAATTGTACAGGAATACATGACACAATATAGTACACAATATCGGTTTGTGAATTGGGAATATGTAGTAGAATGAACATAAGGGAAAGTCAGTGGGCAAGGAAAAGCTAACGAAAGAGGAAAAAGTAAAGTTAAAGGCATAAAGGGAAGAAAGAAAAGTTATAGTTTGATTGTAGTGAGTACATAGATGGTTACATCACATACGTTCATATGTATAAATATCATAGAGAGAGAGAGAGACAGTTTTCATCATGCTGCTAGTGCTATATTAGTCGCATAAGTGAAGTTAACGTCAGTGTTAGCCTTAAGTTAAGTTGACATGTAGTAGAGTAGTGTTCCGTTTTTGCAATATGAAAATAGATAGATGGGTAGGCTATGGCCTACGCCTCTTCAATCATATAGCCATTGACTAGCAAAAATCGACAAAAAATACAGAGGAGGCAGACTATCCCATTCGAAAAGTTTTTCCTTTCGTCCATAGCAAACACATGGGATAGATACAAACGTATGCACTGACAGTAGTAAGCTAAGTAAGTGTGTCCAGAAGTGAGGCAGAGCTACATTAGCTGGCTTACTCTGTATGTGTCTGTAGAATTCGATTCGTATAGAATGGGTTTGCCTCTTCCTCTCCGTTAGACATCTGCTCTCTGATAGAAAAATCAATTTGCTGTTTATCTTCTCAACTTTTTCCTCACTTTTTATGCATTATGTCTGTAAATGTACGGAGAAGATTCACTTGATGTGCTTAATGGACTTTTTTCTCATTTTTTCCTCTAATATTGTATTGCTGGATATAATAAGTGTATTGGGAAAGCGCTTTTTTTCCTTTCTAGGTTTTGGTTTTCGCATTAAATTCTACTACGAATAAAATGATACTTAAGATAGTATATGTAGTACACATGATTACTTTGTAACTACCGATACGGTATAAAAATAATCGTAAACGTAAAGGAAAATCGCTTTATAAAGTGCACTTGCACTCCTTGTTTACATACCAAGCTCATATCATATAGAAATCATATTCATACGTATAGTGTTTGGTATTTAGTGCACTTGCACTAATACAATGTGATGCCCTCTCAAAAATACAATACAATATTTAATGGAGTACTTAACAATAGTAGTAAAGCAGCCATTAACTACGCTCATAAGTGAATGAGCTTCATTTGGCATCGCCCATCCTTCATCGCTTTCCCTTGAGAGATTAACTGCAGTTAACAGTAGCAAACTAACCTTTATATATATGGACACTTTATATAGACACTAGTGAAATGTGTGCAGACTTTCTCTTGGAAATAGGTAGGTATTTACGACGAGGGAATTAGCAAACGTTCAATATTCATATTTAGATTGAATTGGATTGGACTGGTGGTTGGTTGGCTGCCTGGCATGGCTTACCGTACATTGCGTGAGTGAAATTGACTGTATAATTTAATCTCATTAGTCAGCGCATTACGTAAAATGCAATGTGAAATGCAATGTATGTAGAATAAAGTAAGTAATGTTCAGAGTGGAAGGAGTGAGAAAGAAAGGAAAATGACTATGTACATATGTGGCCTTTGCTTTGCATACGCATGTACTCCTTCCTTCCTTACATACTAGTATATCTGCTGATAATGTCTGCAAAGTAATGGCTGCTGATGTAATGCACATTAATACTGTAATATTACAACATTACGTGCTTCTCTCCTCAATTTTGAATAATAAAACTATTAGTAAATACAGGTATGTGTGTATGTATATTGACTAAAATTTAAATGCAAATACCCTATTAAAACTAACTTAGAGTTACGTAGGAAAGCCTTGCCTTGCCCTACATTCATTCATAACTTATTACTTACTTACCTACAACAGCGAGCATGTAGGTAGTTTTATTGCTCTGAAAGTTAACTACTTACTACTTATGTATGCATATACAAGAATCACATTACGTTTCCCTATTATCACAGTTTTCATGAAACCGGAGAATGGAAACTGTTCTGCCCTAACCACAACAATTCCTTTCCGAACAGACCTAACCAAACAGAGCTAACTCCAAGCAAAACTAAATAGTATGTCTGCGATGTATTTATTTACTTGATAAAATTTAGTTACCTACTACACCTTCACTTACTCACTATGCCTGTCATTAAGCAAATTGTCAGCTAATCTACTAGCAGTTTGGCTACTCAATGAAATTGAAATATTGCACATTGGGAAATTGTTCTCTCACGACATGACTAAAATTCCGGAAAGAGTTCTACCTGAATCTGTCATTAGAATAATATAAATACAGATGGGTACATGTACATTAACAGTAATTGAAATAGTTACTAGAATTTTAATTTGACTTTCGCCGTAGTTGAATTAACGATTTAGTATTATACTCATAGCTATGGCTATGGATATAAATAGAAGTTCATTTAATTTAGATAAATGGGTAGAATTGCAAGTTCCCACTCCTCCATATCAACAGAGAGGAGAGAATTGTAGTGAAACAAATGTTATACAAACTAGGTCTTCTTTAATAGCATTTAACTTGCATCTGTCTGTCTGTGTTGCTATTTCCAGTAACATTACCCTATTTTACCTTACATAAAAGGAAATCATCATCGCTTTGGTGTATTCGTATTGTTGGAGAAGCGTAAGGTAGCCAGGCACTTGGGTGGTGGAGCAATAAGTACAGAGATACGCTTTACCAGAGAATTGTTTGTAGAACCGCTCCAGTATGCATTACAGATGGCTTTAATTTGCTTTGTGGTTTATTCTGTTTGCTTTCAAATTGAATTATGACTGGAAACTCTAGAGTGAATGCTACGAAACTCCATGTAGTCTTTCTATTACTGTTATTATACATAGTACTTATTGTAAGTTATATTATTGCTTATTGTAAGTTATAATTATACCGTTAGCTACTTACTAGTCACCCAACTCTGTAGTAGAGTACACATAGATATCCTATAATACTCATTGGCTTTTGTTAAATTAGGTTCAGTTGCTACATGTCTGTTTGTTAACCTGTAATATCTGCTCATATCTGAGTCTGCAATGTCTGCAGATTACTAAATAGTATCTTAACGAAAGGAAAGTAAAAGGAAATGTTATTAAATAAGCAGTGTTACAAACGAAAGGTTTTCTGTACCGTATTTGGGTTTGAACTCTAGCTACTCCTCTATAGAATATGATTGTATGAGCATGTATATGTGATGGAGCACATTACGAGTACAGTTTGCTGTATGCACATAAAATGTTACCTTAGGCTAGGTCACGTATTGCGGTCTGGTCTGGTAGGGACTTTCCTATGTTATTAAGTAATTGGATTCGTGGTTCTCGGAAAACTTACTAAAGCTCTAATAATTTACCTCAAAGTGAAATAAAGTCGAGCCGATTCAACCGAATGGGTTTTGTTTGTTTGTGGTGGCCATATAGAATGATGCTAGTGAAAGGTTTAGCTTTAAATGGTAAAACCTTATTTGCTGGTTCGCTTTTCGGTTTGCTATTTCCCTGATATTGTAACTAATGCTTGTCGTTCTTACCTTAACAGCTTTACCTTTACCATTTTGTCTGTCTGCTTCACAATTAGTTAGGTGCGTGCTGTGCGCTCCTACACAAAGACTTACAGATGCAGCCTAATAATGCCTTTCTACAGTTATATACTGTACATATGCATAAATATGACTACCGTTTGCTTTCATATAGTACGCTAACTAAGTATATTTGCATTTGCTCAGGTCAGATCAGAGTTCAGATTTCGTTGGAAAATCTTTTAATCTCCTTTATGATGACGAATCGGGATTTTGATTGAAATTCTTAGTAAACTAGCTGATCAGTCCGCGCTGTGGGTCTATACATTCCTTAGGACCTTCATTTAATACAGCCTAAGTTTCCTAAATCATATAATTGAAGTATATCCCTTGACAGTACAGATATATATTTGTAGTATCTAAAATTCTATGCTTATTATTAAACCAGAGTAGTTATTCTATATGGAACATACATGACTGACTGCGAAAACAATAGAAATCTGAACAGTATAGTATGGACTATGGACTAGGGAGTGTATAAATTCTTGCTGGAATTGTGCTAAAAACGTATTGAAGTGTTATTTCGTAGGGAAGGGAATAAAACCTACCCCTCTTGTGTTCGTTTTCCTTCGGGATTAAAGGCAAATGGGCAGGAAAAATAAATTATTTTCCGAAGATGGATGAGTCCGTTTTGATTCTTTGGAATGGATTGCATCTGAATGCAATAAGTTTTTCTGGCTTAATGTGGGATATTACTACTTAGTGTGCAGGGGTAGCTGCATGGGATTTTTTGGGAATTGGGAAGGAAATTAGAAATGGGGATAGATTAGATTTTCTTTGGTTGTGAGTTTAAGTGATTAATTATTGATGGACATGTTGAATTTGATGGGTGATACTGATTGATTGTTTTGATTACAGGTGATGGTGGGTGAAGATGGTTGGCCAGGCGTGGGCCGGCCGAGCCGTGTCTTCGGTCCATGAGTCGATCGAGTCGGCTCGGCCATGCTACTTTGGAGAGGAGGTCATCTCCTGCCTCTCCCTCTCCGAAAAGATGGTCGCAGACGACTAGGTCATCCCCTCCTCCTCTCCGTCGCTCTTCTCTGTATTGTCCAAGGTAATTAAAAACTCATTTACACCTGATCTTACCTTATGTTATGGACATCTTTCACATTCTACTAAGTATGAAGGTAGTACACATGACTACTATCTATCTGCTAGGGATCAACATTAACAATGGCAATTTAATGATGGTGATTAATGATATTATCTCTGCCGTTACACACTTTTGGCTGTGTTGGGAGTTGGGCTACGAGAAGTGAAACAAACACGAAGTTGAATCTGTTGTAACATAATTATACGTAATAATCGTATTGGAACTTGACAATAAGTGATTTCAAACTCAAGAATGGAAAATTCGTGGATATAAAACTTCAGAGATGCAATTACTGTCCTTTACAGTACAAATTACGGTATCAGCAGATAATCTCCCGTACTAGAAAATCTCCCCTATTGGAAAATCTCCCCGTTGGACAATCTCCCTATTGGAAAATCTCCCCGTTAGACAATCTCCCTATTGGAAAATCTCCCCGTTAAACAATCTCCCTATTAGAAAATCTCCCCGTTAGACCAGCTAATCTCCCCGGTATGAGAAATAAGGAGAAACGACAGAACGAAAATCGAAACTATAAAACTTAGTAATTTGAGACATAGAGGTGGATCGGACATGGGAATGATGAGACTATGAGATTCCAATAATGTAATGGAAAACTGCACATTGTTTACCTGTACTTGAAGTAAACTGTTTGTCCTTCTACTGTTTCAAAAATACTTACATCCAATTATTATTTGTATTTGCTATTAATAAATACCAAAACTGATGCACAAAAAGCAATATATTTGCTGCCCGCCCCAAATTGTTAGTAAAGGAAGGAACTAGGATAAGAAAAAATGGTATAAACGAGATTGGTCACTACTATTAATTACTTGATAATAATATGTATCGATTTTCGTTCTGTCGTTTCTCCTTATTTCTCATAGCGGGGAGATTAGCTGGTCTAACGGGGAGATTTTCTAATAGGGAGATTGTCTAACGGGGAGATTTTCCAATAAGGAGATTGTCTAACGGGGAGATTTTCCAATAGGGAGATTGTCCAACGGGGAGATTTTCCAATAGGGGAGATTTTCTAGTACGGGAGATTTTCCGACGTATTCCAAATTACTATTAGCGTATGTATGGTCATCAATAATGTACGAAAATGGACAACCACGAAGTAAAATAATATTCAAACGTCTGTCTCTTGTTAGTAGCTTTCAACAAGCCGTAGCAATTTCAGAGAATAAAATGTTCAATTTGGAGCAAACCGTTAATTCGCCTCCCTCCTGACAGACTTTGATTGGTAATAATTAGAAGGTGTGCCTACTGCTTGGGTTCTAGTTGATTTCATCAGATTATGAGTGACAGTTCAGGCGTAAAGGACTGTTAGCAAGAATTTAAGCTGACGAATGCAATTCTAAAATTAGAGTGAGACCATAGCACAAGGATTTATTAACAATTAATAACAGAATGGGTTTAATAATTGGTCGTGTATTTTGCAGAAGGTAGGAGAGGTTGTGTAATATGTATGTCCCGTGCAGTAGACGTTGACGTTGTTTTCTGCATTCATAGTAAACGAGAATCTAATTCTGTGTAAAAATGAGTTTCTTCCTGCTGATATATTTTATATCGAATCAACTTCTCATTATTTCACCAACTCGGAGGTAGTTCATTCAATAGCAAACAAGAAACTCCCCACATTAGACGCTTACTTACCCATCTGTGTACACTATGGTGAAGTAGTATATACAACTCTGGTCTGACAAGTCGAAACTAAGCAAACATTAAGTACTTTGGTATGTGCCTTACTACTACCCACTCAGCTATACTTATTGTAACAGCAGCCTAGTGAACCCTTCAATTTGTTCTAGATAATATATAATCCCATTATTGAATGCAATCCCAGCCACGATACTTATTTATTTCTTGAGTGAACAGAACTCGTCGTCCCCACCATACCATCGCATTGCAAAGAAACAAAACGTCATTGTTATACTCCTTCTGAGTCTGACTGATTGTGAGACTTTCCTTCTTTAGTGTGATATACTAAGGAGAACGGGTTGCACATCATATCAGGTTAGCTAAGGTTATAAGTTATTGTTCCTTCTTGGAATTAGCTGATTTAATTCCGATCCAACTCAAATGAAACGAACGCTTAGCTAGGAGAAAGTTTCTTTCGTCTAAATATATCTGCCAACTCTCAACAATAACTATACTTATCAACCCAAAGTACTGGGGAACGCTTAAAGTTAGGGACGATTCAAATTCAACGGAGTTTTTCTGAACTTTTCACTCTTTAATATCAGTAACAAGCTACTGCACCGTAGTTTATACATTTTCCCTTATTCTCATACTTTGTACAGTCACATCATTTGCGCATTAAGTGCTATGATTTGGTTTTGCTATGATGTTCTAACTTTAGGTACACTTGAAATTGGATTAACAGTGACAAATAGCCGTATATTTCTCTTAAGTGATGATTCAAACGTATTTCGGTGTACTTATTGTGTTGAGTATTACATCATCATAATATATAGAAATATGCTGTAGTGACACAACTTTAATAATATATAGCAGAGTATATAAAAGTAAACGCAGATCCCTAATTCCCTGTAGTTTTCAGTTAGCACAGTGCAGTGCAGCTCGGCTGTCTTTCACTCACTCACTCAAGAACCAACTAATCTGGAGAAAGAAAAGAATGAATTGCAGGAGGGGAATATGGGCCAATATCCTTCTGTATGATTAATTTCGTTTCATTGTCGCTTATTATTTGAACATGTGTTATTTTCTTCCAGAATTCTAGCAACTAATGCAGTATTACTGGCAATAGTTAGGTATTTTCTGCCAATTTTGTTTCTGATAGGTACCTTGCTTTCATTTGCCTTCTAAGAGCGAGTGGACTTGAGTAGACGATAAAATTGATGGATAAATGGCACCCTGGCTTGGCTGACTCTAATTTCAGTCGAGTTCAGTTCACCAAATCAACTAACAATAAGTGCCAGTCCATTTATTTCTTCTGATAGGGTCTATATCCAACTCTGCTGTCTACTATATAGTTATACACTAGTATATATGGTCCTGATGCACAAGCAGCACACTTTCTATGCATGGAGAAACGTGTAGGTGAAAGTATAACCTTTAAGACATCCTGCATAATGTATTTGTTTACAGTTCCACTGTGTTTACTCAGACATTACTGACATTGTGTAGTACTTGCACGATATATCTAAAGGATAGTCGTAATGGCAATCATTAGCACACCAAAGGTACAAACACTGAATTAGTAGTCAAAAATAAAATTCTTACCTTTCTATAGGTAAATGGATGTTTTCAAAGTTATGGCAAAATCGCATGGTTAAGGTCAGTTCCGTTTTCTCTTAGCTTCTATATTTCACGACTTCTCGTGCCAGTAATTTACACAAAAATTGGTGATACTGTTATACACCAAGTCAGTAATGGAGTATCTAGGAAGGAACATAGAGTATAAGGCATTGATTACCTGATGGTAATCTGACTTTATGCAGATCTCTATACTTATTGCTAGACAGTCATTTTCGGTGTAAGGGAGAATATAGTCGAAATTGCTAATTGTCCTTTGACGTCCCCTTTCTCTCTTTGTAAATAAATTCAGGAGTGAAAGTGAAGGGAAGAAAAGGACAAGTAAGTCATAAAATAACCCGAACTATGAATGATTTGATTGATTTCGGTTTTATTTCCATCCCACGCTTAATGAATCTACAACTTGCCACTACACTATACAGACAGTCTATAAGTATACGTTAGTTGAGATAGCAAGTGTGTTTGTTTCTCAAGTATATAATCTACTGAAGTGAACTGAACTGCTTTAGTTATTTATTGCTGACGTGGTTGCGGTTTTGCTCCGTTTGTTAAGACTCAGGTGGGTAGTCTAAGGGTTAGCCTTACTCTTGTAAGTGTAGGTGTATGTTTTACTTATACCGTGTTATTACCTATAGTATTCACTGTATAGAACAACACACATACTATTTATATACGTAATAGAGTTCCATTTCAGTTACTCACTGCAAGTTAAAAAAGATTTACACTGCATATAGACATGTACAACATGTTGTGGCTCGACCACCCGTCTTCTCTGAAAAAACGCATTTATTTACTTTAGTTTTCTAAATGGTGCTGTAAATTATATAGGGCAAGTGATTGAAGCCATTGATCTTACGCTTAGCGATTCCTGGAGTTGTGTCGTTAGAATACGCAGCTGGTTTGATATATAAAGATGCAATATGGTAACTTTTAAAGAAACCAGTATAGGAAACATTATTTTATAGTAAATATGCTATAGGACCAGCAAGTATTGATACCAGTGTAAACTTATCTGTAATATTATGAGACGATAATGACCGTAAAGTAAATATAGCAGATATCACTGTGTGTATGTGAGTGTATAACTAATATAGATAGTACTATGTCTGATAGCCTGTTTTATGTAGTAGATTTCCCCCTATCACTGAAGTCTAGAATTATTGTCTAAGATTACATTAAAGTAAGCACTGCCTTCTCTCACTATCAGTTACATCCATTGACTGCCACTCTTGCTATTTTCTCTAAGTCTTATTTGTAGGAAAAGGGGGAACTTTTCTTTCAGGTAAATTATATGTTTCCCATCCGCATCGGTAACTTTTTGACTCTGTCTGGTCAAATTACTAAATTAAAAGTTTCATGTAAGGTCTAGTCTGTTTTAGAAAACAAAATAGTACTTGTGCGTCCTTTTTTAATGTGATAGAACTGTTCACCATTTATTTATAGCCGTATGCATTTGAAAAACAAGTTTGTAATTTGTTTATTAACATGAGTATATTTTCACTTGCCGATAACAGACTATAAGTAGATTAATATTGTTTTGTGTGGAAACTGAACCTGCGATAATATAAATCCTTTTGCTCTTCAAAAGATAACGTACTCCCTTTCCTATTGTAATACAATGTGGGATGAAATCGTCAGAGATGAAATAGCACAATAGAATTTCCAGTATTTCGCAGAGAGATGCCTGCATTTCAGTCACTCAGCCTTCACGCGCATACAAAACCGACAATCAGTGATATTCAAATAGGTCGCTTCCCGTAAAGAAGTAAAAGTCGGTGCATTAACTTCCTTTCAATGCTCGATGTGCTTTTGTTGCGGAGGAATAAATTTTGCATATAAAACACAAATTACTGATACGTGAGCGAGAATGAATGATTCCGCTTCCTCTCTCAAGCAGAAGCTAAAGGGACATTAGATGCAGATTTCCATAACCATGCTCGCTATGGATAATAATAAAGAAGGAATAATAAATTGGAGTATTAATAGTATAGGTGTGGCTTTAGTTGGTTTTTGCACTTAGCCGTTCAAAATGAAATACACATGTACAACGGTATACACAAACATATTTGTGATTTTACTACCCGCATTGATAGTTGTTGATTTTAATTGGTATCAATCTGATTTATATACAATGGTACTGTGATTCGAAATTACTTTTCTATGTATACAGAGGATTTTTATTACCAAATTGTCATAATTCTAGAAAATCTCTTATTTTTGGTTTTCTCGACTAAAATATGTGAGTGTACCTACAATTTGTAGTGGACGTAAATCTAATAATTTATCATGAAAGCAGGAGTAACAATTATGAATAATTTAAGGAAAAGGACAGAATAAATAGAATCTCCTTAAGATTTGATTACATTCATTTTATAGTTGGTTGTTGCTTGAACATTAAACGTGCAGGAGATTACATACAACCTTGAAGAGTAGTAGTATTTACCATAGCGTAGGAGATATAGGCTGTATGTTTATGATATGTGGAGAAAGAAGGAAAACATGAAGGGATCTTGTCTGCCTTGTCATGTGGTGCAGTGTGGGCTTCCTTGTTTTCATCAAGAGTCAGCTAGTGGTAGTATTTTGTAGTTGAGTTGGTTATGTTGTCAACGGGAAAGATATAGCATGTAATGTAGCATTAGTATGATGATGTAGAGGAGTGGAGTAGAGGGAGACAGAACAAGGACAAGACACGACAGGTCAAGTCAAGTGAAGGCAAGTCATGTCAAGAGTCTTTTGCATTTCTCTAAGCTAAATGCAAAGAATATGAAGGAGAATAACGTGGGACACTAGATGGAATAATAATTGTCTGCTACGCCACGCTCTGCTACATGTAGTATATATCTATTATGTTCTAGTATAGTGTACATCATGCATATTAAAAGTACACTTCCCTCTCGTCTAACTACTACCCTCACACTAGTCCACACACTTCTAGAAATGCATTCCGAAGACGGAGAAATATAGGAAGCGTACGTCCAAAGTACTTTGCACGAGTAGAAGTACAGTTAGTAGAATTAGATACAGTGCCAAGTGGAATTATCGCGTAGATACGGTCTTTCGACAAGAATTTCACTCCAATGTCAGAACATATACTAAATACATAGGGGTATCTAATCGTGTAAGTTCGTGAAAGTTTAGTCGACTTTTCTATAGAGCTCCGTAGAATAATATTATGTATAGTATTCCTTCCACCTACACAAAACCATCTTACTCTGACTTTAGGAAATGGAAATCGTGGAAGGAAGAAGAATGAAATGGTTCGCTAGGCTTTTTGGCTCGGCATATTCACTCCATTAATTTAGCACAAGTTAATTTTTATTGCTCCTCTTTCCTTTCCTCATCTCCTTCCCCAAGCTACAAACGGACGAACAAACTAAATGCAAGGAAAGGGACGAGGGAAAGTCGGCGATTCGCTACGGGCTCTTTCTTTCTCTCTCTCCGTCAAGACTTCTCTTCCCTCTTTTGCTTTCTACTCCTGACTGACTCACTCCTACATGTATGTCTAATGTAATGTACGCTTTAATAACCTACCGTCTGCCAGCATTACATTTATTTAAGGAAGACAAGAACAGAGTCGTGAATGAATATCTCATTATATCTCCCACTTCTACAGAATACTGTATTTATAGTATACACATAGGTACGATGAGTAGTAGGAAGTGTGAGACAAGTGGAAAGAAAGAAACAGACAATCAACTCTAGAATTCTCAGTACACCGCGTGGACTTATTTCCCCCACGATCTCATTTTTGTCGACGTAAGGATTCTCCCATACTGTATCTAGTATGTATACTTCCTCTACTAAAATATTATTGTGCTTCAAGCAGGAATTTAGGCTCATCCCATACCATTGTGTGAACAAAGGTCAAAGAGGACAGGTTGGTTATTTTTATTCTTATATAAGTAGACAGTAGTCTGGGTTCAGTTATCCTGTCTACTCCTGTCATTACTTACATTTCTCTTCATAATTCTGCGATTATGTATACTTCTATACTTAATCTCATAATATCTGTACATTATATTGCAATCTATCGTTGCTTACTATTTATAAGGAATAGTAAACTTAAACGCTACCTGTACAGGCTGTACATATAGAGGTAAATATCATGTACTGTAATGTTTCTATTTAGATATACTCGTATACCTAATGCGAATCTTAATCCATCCTTTATTATGTACCACTGTGACCAACTTCATCTATAAAATTATGATTTAAAATATACAAAGTAATTAATTTAAACTTAATCGACATTCATCCAAGCTATAAAAATTATCATTATATGTTTATTTTAAATTCAATTGACGTCTATCATGATAAAATGTCTTTAACATCTTACAGTAGGGTAACATCTTTTGTGTCAAAAATTGTTGGATTAGATAATTATTAATGTCAAATTTTTTTGTAACGTTGAAGGTAGAATGTTAATATTTCATCGGACACGTTTGCACTACTGGAAAATAATAGAAGTGCATGTGCAAGTATTAAGGGCAGAAGAATAGCCACATATTTCATAACTACTAGTTTTACTTACTATTATACTACCACCAGTGTACAAAATTTACCACTTTTTAGCCTTTTTTACCATCACAGTGGTAAAAATGCACTTAATGGTAAAAATGCATTTAATGGTAAAAATGGTAAATTTTAGCGATTGATTAGACAGCTGAGTACAGATATACTAGACTTCCTAAAATGTAAGTTTTAAAATTTTATTTTCTATGAAATATTTCCAATTAGCCCCTTAATCAATTAAATTAATTATATTTATTTGATTGTACACCAAAAGTTATAAAAAAATGAAGAAAGAAAGATTGTATTTGGTATCGCCCATTTAAAATTGATGCTAATTTAATTGCAATTAATTTCTCAATCGGCAAGGGTTGTTAGCTCCCCCATTTGTTGAATTCTACTCTGATTGATGAACACTTATCAATTTGTGACAACAATGATCATCTGCTAAGCTATTTCATACTTTGGCACCGAATTTTATTCAAAATTCAAACAGGAAATTTAAATGAAACTATTTTTTACCATTTATACCATTTATACCACTTACCACTGCTTTTTAGGTAGTGGTATTTAACGTTAAATACCATTAAAAACCACTTACCACTGGTAAGTGGTAAATGGTATTTTGTACACTGACTACCACTTCTACCAAAGAATATAGCTTATTTCTGTAGTTGTACGGAAGGGTTGACAATGATTTGTATGGTTTGAAGAAGACAAGATTCACGACATGCTAGGCCAAACGACGGAGCCGTGGGAAAGAGGTTAAGTTAGTTAAGCGGAGATGGCAAGTGTGAATAATTTAAATACAAGAGTAGTAGCCTCGTTCTTCGGCTTTATCCACTTGCATTTCCTGACTTCATCTTTATTCACTGTTAGTTCAATTTCAGTTTACCTACATACATACATTATATGTATTACCTCACCATTTAGCCGGTATGTGAGGGAACCCCATAATTTAATGCAACAGCAAGCAAACGTGCTACCAACTACATTTAAGTTTCTCCAGTGCCAATGTAATAACACTGCATTCGAAGGATAGGCTAGCATAGAATTTCATTAATGCTACAACTAAAGTGCTATTTTCTATGTGCATTAGGAGATATAAAAACATCTAGCCGATGATAGGCCTCGCATCTACTGAGTCGTAAGTCCAAGTCAATTCATTCTCATAGAGTGAGATACATAATGGGGGTAGATATATATTTATCGTAGCCTAGATGTAACATTCGGTGGACAAGCAGTATACATAGCTACATACAATAACTAAACGTAACTTATAAGTGTGGCTTAAATGCCCTCCTCTATTCCACTCCCTTCCTTCGTTTAGCTTGGTGAAATGCCATGCCAAAAGAAAGAATCTGTGAAAGTCGACATGACAAGAAGACAAGAGAAGAAGATGGAGATTGCAAAGGGGAAAGTCTTGACTTTGGAATCAAGAGATTTTTATTCTTGGCACTCATATAATAAATGATCCAAAGAGATTTTCAGCGCTTCGTCGCCGTGTGCACGAATCATATACCTACTTGCACAACTGTGCATAAAATCTCAACTGCATTTGTCCCTCAAGAATGTATATATTTACATACTTCATTTTAGCTACTACGTATTTACTATAGCTCACTATCTATTATATCCTTGATAAATACAACACTTAAGCTAATCGTTTTGTTTGATTAGCTATGCTGTTGTATGCATATACGACGTTAAAATTGGCATAACTAGGCTAATAGTTCATTTAAAAGTAATCCGGAAATGGAGAGTCATTAATGTGTGAATTTTTTTGTAAGAATTTTAATAAATTTTAGTACATATGTTTAAGCTACTGGATTTGGTATCAGTGAAAGAGATGTAAGACTTATATAGTAAGTAGGTATAAGAAGAAGCTGTTGAAAGGAAAGAATATAATAAAGTATGTCATCAGAGTGAGACATAGTAGAAATAAACTCGCATGTATTAAAATAGGTGAGTTAAGTTGATTTGAGATATGCGGTGTCGTTTAGGTTGATTCGGTTTTGACTTTGAGTTAAAGTGAAGTGAGTTGAGTTGCCTCATCTTGTCGAGTCTCGTCTCGAGTGAAGAGGGAGATAAGTAAAGTGAGAGTATAATTTCCTTCGAACTCTCGTTATAACCACAATGAATTGAGTTTACTCTCGTCTGTCTGTCCCGTCGAGACAAAACTGTAGAGTCATTTTCCAGACTGGGAAGGCGCAGCGAGAAAATGTTAGACGTGGAATTAAATGTATAGTGAGAAGAGTGAAGTCGCCCAGCAGTATACTAAATAGCAGCTGATTGAAGGTTTCTGAAGTAGAAATTTTAGCGGAATAAACTAAAGTGCCTACCTAAATAGAGGGAGAGATGCAAATGATGTTAAATGGTTGTTGGCCAAGGGGATGCATATTTGATTAGCCAAAATCGTCCGTTTACAATCCAGTCTCCTTTCCTTCTTTCTTCCTCCACTCCGTTTTTTGGATAGACTTTAATGGTTCATTATGTTCCACTTGACTGCCAAGGGTGTACGTACCTCGCTCAGTGCAACTCCTTCGCTTGACGTGACGATATCAACATACACTGCATAATACACTTCCCTGAATCTACACAAAACTGTCTATTCCGAATTCTGAATGCAACTCAGTTTACTTTATATTATTAAGGGTATAGGACACGATATAATATTTCTTTTAGAATCCCTCTTTTTCGAATCAACCCTTGCGCAATCTATAGAAAGTCTAAATTATATGCGCATTACAGCTCAAACTACTGTTTTCTTATTGTGTGTGCTGCCATTCACATTCCCTTCAGTGTTATGTTTTGCATTTGCTCTTGTGATTGTGCATGTGGAAATGTAAGCGAGGGGAGAACACTCCATTCAATGACTTCATTTTCAACAAACTTCAATCCAGCAATCGTCTACATACACATTGCACTCTGAGGAATGTGACGCACTTTTGTCATCTCACAATTGCCACCATTTCTAACCCTATAAAACTAGCAAAAATTAGATTGGGAAAATTACAATAGTCGAACAAATTGTATTTCGTTTGTTTCCTTTCTGTGTATCATAAAAATTCATGAGTTATGCTTACTGGTATGATTTATTAAATTTTATTTAACTGGAAATAATGTCCACGATGTTCATCTGCAATTATATTATTTTTAAATATTTCGTAGTACTGCAGAATTATAATGAGTAGTGATAATGTTAATTTAACATGATCGTAATTTTGTAAATCGATATGCAATAGTCGTACTGTGTGATTAGTGTAGCTGTCTCTTGTAATACTATAGGAGGAAAGTGACATATTAATGTTTGTAAATAATTACGTGCTGGGCATGTCTAGCTACTTTGAAAGCTGTAGGTTTGTTTTTCGATTTTCCGTAAATATAGACGAGATGATTAGAGGAAATCAGACCGCATCACATCCAAATATGTATTATATGCTTATCTTGGATTAAATGTGCTGAGGAAAGCGGAATGTCGCATTCAGCTGTCACTCTTGTTTCATTTCCTCTGATCTGACAATGAACTATGAGTGGGTTCACTCCGTTTTAACATGCTGAACATAATATAGACAAAGAATTGTCTATAATAATGTATTCTAGAGATATAGGGAAAGATATAGATAAAATGTGTAGGAGTATTACAGTTACTGCTAGTCAAATACTACTTGTAAAAGGTTTACTTTGGATATGTGCATTAATATATACGGTTTTATTGCAGTGGATATTTGTGTTCAGTGTTCTGTGCAGAGGAGCGAAACAGTGTCAGATATTGACTTGTGTTGTCATCATATCAGTGTTGACTTTGACTTGGCATGGTTTGCTTATATTGTTAGCTTTGCTTTGCCTCCCGTTCCGACACTTGACTTGCAGGAAGACTTTTGTCATTGTCTTTGATTTTCTATTTGCCAAACTCATTGTTCTTCCTCCTGGGGTACTAAATGCTTCTGTCTACAACACACACGACCCCTCTACGTAAGCCATCACAAAGTAAACTAAATATGATCACAAATATGCTATTTCATCATCTGGTGGGGTAAGTAGACTGGAAAACATTGCATTATTTACAAGACTACAGAATAAATACGAGCTCCAGCTCTGCTAAAATTAATTTGTATTTTACATTCGTTGGAATTTCTTGAATCAATAATTCGTTATTGCGTTAGCAATTGAACCTTTGTTCGCTAATAATAGCATACTAACAGGAAATTCCATAGCAAGCCCCGTGCTGAATTTATATTCATGCTGCATGATTCACATTTTTCAAAAAAAAACATTTCATGTGCTGTACTAAAAGAATCTATTCATCAATTTAAGTTTAGGGTACACAATAATAAATCTGTGTACAGTACGTGTGTAATACTTTGTATGTGCAATGTAAAAATTGTAAGTGAATAAATCAAGTCACGTCAAGCGATTGTGAAAGGCAAGGGGAAAAGTGACTGTGAAAAAGTCAGTTCATTTCATGTCCAAACTAATTTCCACAGAATTCTTATCTAATCTGCCTGATCAACACAAATGAAGTAAATTGACATTTTTTCAAGGACCCACTTAAGTTAACTCACAGTTTACAGTTACCACACAAGTTCATGTATTGTTTATGTTATATCAGTCTAGAGTCATATAAAAACAAGCCAATAAGGATAATAAGAACATTGGTGCACACACCCAATTTATCTAAAGATAAAATGTGCGACACGAACCCCGAAAAACTTATCTCATTTGACTTAATGCCGTTTATGTCCACGGTATAGGGACGCATTTGATGTTATATATCAGTATATTGTGTCAGACTTTTAATCAATTTTCTGCTAAAGACATACATAATGCATGTTTTATATAAACTACTACTACTAGCTATGAGTTCTCATTATATTAAAAATATGGCATGGCATCTTATTTCGCTATATAACGACGTAGTATAAGTGATAGTAGATTTGTGACTATTGCGAGAGTGTGCTTTGTATATAGGTATACTTACTGGTAGTTAATACAGAGTGACGATTGTGTGTATATTTTGTGTGCAAAATAAAGTGGCACAGAAAGTTTTTTATGTCGTGCATATGCAAAATGGAAGCAAAATCATTTTCCATGTACCATTGTGTGGTGAAATAAGCGAAAAGGAAACATTCCATTAATTCTCAAGCAAAGTTGAATCGAAATGGTAGAAAAGCTGAGCTGAGCTGCTGTGAGTTGGAGAAAAACTTATGTGAAGTGGTGTATGGAGTGGAAAACATTTTTAATATTGCAGAAACCTGAGTGACGGGAAAAGAACTGAATTACTTATTGAGTCATTCTTGCTAATGTATTTTATATCTAATCTCAGATATACATTAGCTCTGCTTTGGCACACTCCCTCTCCGTACCAAGAAAAACAAGTGAAAAGAGCGCAATAAGAAAAATACAATAGTCTCCTTCGAATCATTAGTCCTTTTCTGGAGACATAGATTTCAACGGAGTTCTCTGACTGTAGAATAGCATTGCAATGTGTTACTCAGTAGGTAGATGTACAGTGGTTGGTAGGTGTAGTAGGGTTGGGACGTTTTACGACGACATTGTTATACAGTTTCCAGTTATTTTCTTTGTGAATAGATATAATATGTAAAAGCACTTTGTAAGTAAATAAATACGGCATAACGTGTTATATTGCTTGAAAATAGTTTACGGAGAAAGTAGTTCCTTCATACTTATTTAGGCGACTAACCTATGTACATAAGTAAACAATCCCAAGAAAAGTGGGCTGTCCTCTTCTCTACAGACTTTTCCCACTTTAAACCGTCTCTGGGAGAAAGTAAAGAAAGTAGGTTTAAATTTACTAGAGCCTAGTCAGTTCGGTTATAACTTTTACAGCTGTATGAAGCAAGATGAAGAAAAGTACAACAATAACTCCAAGTACTCTTTTTCCTACTCAACACGAGCCAATGCTCTCTGACTAACTTAAATACTACAATATTCAGTTCCACAAGAAAAGCTATCAACTTATTTCCGCTTCTTTCTTCCTTCAGTTTAGCTTTGTTTTCTTTTCTAGGAAATACAATCATTTCACACATAACGTAACCTACTTATATTGCGTACGTAGGATTTGCATTAGCTTACTCCACTCCCCAACATTAAAAACAGGGAAGGACTCACAGTAATGTAGTACACGGGTCTTACATACCTAGCAATAAAATTTATATTACTATTTCCTATAGCTAGTATCTATCTCCAAAGATTGTGAGTTTGGACTGGACAACAACTATTCATTTGGAAATTAAGCTAGGCTCCCAATCCCATCATGTCAATAGACTTCTTATGGAGTTTAGTCGTAGAAATAGCAGTGTTATTTACAAAGCCGTACTCATACTTATTACTGAACACTTCTAGCACGTCAAATTAAACTGCAATGAATATTAGATAGGTATTGGCAGACAGATGCAATTATTTAATAAAATAGTACAATACTATTTAGTATTATTCCTACAGTGAGAATATAATGTTGGTTTACCAAATACAGATAAAAATGAATCACAATCATATGTACCTTTGTAGAGTCAAAATTTTTTATCTTCAATTTTTTCTGATTTTACAAACAAAAAGGAAGAATTCTTGCAAATTAAAAACACATTCTAACAATATTATTAGAACATATAGCATAAGATGGATGATAAATTTTATTATTTTATAATAGGATTTAAAGGATAAGTAGAACTAAACTACCTTATTGCAAATTTTCATCACGGGTAACCTTTATACATAGAACGTATGAGTTGTATTATGAATTTGGAGAAGATAAATAATTTGGGTTTTATTAGGTAAAGCATTATTTGAAGTTTGGGAAAGGAATTTTTGTAATATATGATCACGTTTACATTATTAAAGGTTTCATACATATAAAGTGAAATATATGGTGCATTATGATGTAGGAAATGCATATCCCGTTAGCTAAACTAGTGAAGGTAGGTAGGAGGGATGAATGTTGGGTGGTTAATGTAGTTTATAGAAGGAGAGATATGATTACACAGGATCCGTAGTTACTTTAGTGAATGCAGAGTGATGAAGAATGCATAGAGTAGTCACTGGCTCTCAGTTTTATTTTGCCATTCAATTCCGGCTTGCGAATTTCATTCTGAGTGTAAAAGCAAAAGTAAATATAGCCTGGAGTTAAGATTTTCCCATGCTAAGCTAGACTAAGCCAAGCCAAGCCACACTCCGCCATTCTGTATGTAGTATCAGAAGAATGGCATGGCCGGAAAACCCCCATCCGCCGACTTTTGTTTATACTTTGCTTGAGTTACCCAACCAAGTCTTTATCCTTTCGCTATGTAGAAGCGCATTGCGAGACCAAGCAAAGTTAGTTCCTACAAATATACTTAAATGTAACATTGCAAGTTGATGTAATTTCATATATTTGGAGACTATAGGAGAGTAGATAGTGAAAGCAGTGAGGAGAGAAACACCATATCTTCAGTCTAGAGTGGATTTCACAATTTCCATGCTTTCCTTTCATATCACCAGCCAGACCCACTCTGCACTACTCCTCGTTACGTACGGTGAAAGTCAACTTTCTCTTTTGTAAGTGTATTAAGGAGAAAGTAGAATGCATATAAAACCTGGAGCAGAACTCACTCTGTCAGAGTTTCTTCCATGGTCTACTTTTCTGCAGTTAGCTCTGCACTTCGGTGCACCATACCTAATACGAAATACTATACTCCATGTAACTTGAGCACTATCTCTGCTTCTACTTTACATTTTCAAGAGTTTTCCTAATATATGTATTATAATAAATTGTACTCTGCATGTATTGATACTAGTACTGTACTACATAGTTATTATACAGGGACCCTCATGCTAGTAGTATTAAGTAGTTGCTTTACGCTTACCTTCCTCTTGTTTGGTTTAGTTTTAGTCAACTCCTACGTGCAGTTTGAGTGCCAGAGAAATACGAACAGACTCTATCATTTACTACTTTAAACCTACTAGCAAAAGTAAAGTTTGTCAGACCAGAAACTGCAGTTATCCTATTACTAAGTAGTTTTAGATTTTACATATATATTTAACTAGTTGTCTAATAAACTATTTCTCTATATAGTATTACAGTCTACAATAACATTAAGTAAATGATAATGGAATGGAATGATATTCCATTACGACTTTGTTGACAGAATGGCCAGAAATACTGCATAAATTAACATCAACTTATTGTCGTCTTATACAAACGTACTTCTTCTTAAAATTTGTAAGACTATTCAGTTATAAAATATTTTTAATTTGATCCTTCTAGAAGATTTACTATTTGGCTTCAATACACATTTGAGATTTAAACTTTAAACTTTAATTTACTGAACCATGATTGTTTGATAAGATGTCAAAATAATGTAACTATTATTTAAGAGGTAAATTGACTGATGAACTAGTAATTATGGAGTACTTAAAGTACAATGAGTACCTAAAGAACTTATCATAGATTGTTCCTATCTTTCTATGTACTAGGTCATTTAAAGACAATTACTGCTTACAAACAGGTATGCTTTGGCATTATGGTTATTTAAGCGTATATATTCAGTATAAACTTTAGAATATAGTCGTATTTCGTACAACACGAAGTTGGTTTGAGTATCTTGAGGGCTATAATAGAAGAGAATGACGAAGGATTCTAATGAGTGCAAAGAGAAAGGAGAAAGCAATGAAAGGGAAAACTATTTTACAACTTACAACTCACAATTAGTCTTTCGTTTCCGAATACAATTTGCTCCACTTTTCCAGATTAGTCAACTTGAATGAAGTGGCATCGCTTGGGTTGAGTTACTTAATAGGTTTAGGCAGTTACTACATAAATGCTATAGTAAATCTATGTATCACTTCTCCTTACTATGCAGTATGTATTAATTTAGTTCGTCGGATGCCTTATCTGTCCTTCATTTTATTTCAGACTTGCTAAGTTTATGCATAGTTCCTAGTATACTAGAGTCTGATAGATAAGATATTTATGTAAAAGACTCGTTTATAATCTACTCACTGGCTATGTACTATACTCTCACTATCCAGTCTATAGAACTACTAATGAATTGTGTGTAACTGTATTATTTGCATACTATATGCTATATTATATATAGTAGATACTATAGATAGATGTATATAGACTGTTTCCTATGTACTTTTAATTTAATATTATTAAGGGAACGTAAGTAGATAGGTACTAGATACATAAGGTAGTAGTAAAGTGGGTTTAATATTATTATGCACCCGAAGTGAATGAACATAATAGTAGTACTGGCTGGAGATAGTGGTACAATGAACATGTATCTGTAGTTGGTAGTGGCACTACTGTATTCTTCGATAAGAGTGAAAGTAAACGGGAGAGTTTTGTTAGCTCTTCTTTGCACTTTACTTTTCTTCAGATGAGCTTTGTATGTGGATATAGTAGGAGAATATAAGTCCAAGCCAGACCACACAGGAGCAATATAAAGTAATTCTTTATTTTGCCTGGCCTGACTACAAAAAAGAAAAGAAAATTCAGAGGATCTCTCGGGTTATTTAAAGAATATACTTGCACTATCCGAGTGAAAGGAAGAAATTTAACAATAGGTACAGATAGTAGAACAAGACTGCAGAACAGACTAAAACTAAAGAAAACGAAGAAGAGGTACTTAAGTGTAGGTTTTTTCCCTCAGCTATATTTTACTACTTTATCTGTATTTCAGTTCAGTCAGTCCTCTTCTACATCTGCTATGATCTTCCTTTTGTCTAGGAATTCCTTTCTAAGAAGAGAAGATCTATAAGTACATCGTATGCATAAGTATTTTTCCTTGCATTATATTATGAACACTCTTGTTTTCCCTATATAGTCCATTAGTCTTTGTAGGTAATTAGTGCCGAGGATTTTGTCGCTGATAAAGAATCTTGTTCTGCATGTGCCATATCTCTAGCCAGTTGAGTCAGACCAAGCTTTCAAGTGTTATGTAATATACTTATGTATAAGTATGCACATACTCGCCCCCATTTCCCATTCTGTCGACGAATAGTAGAAAGGAAAGTAAGCCAAGCCAGACGAGACATCGTCCTAACACAACTCAACCAAACCAAACGAGACAAGACCACACCACAACATCATAGAAAGCTTTTTTCCGACTAATTGCCACTGTTGGACTAATTGTCCGTTTTAATTGTGAACAATAGTCCCGGGATGTGCGAGAGAGTATGGCGATGCAGCAGTGCGATGGCGATGGGATGCGATAGCTACCCAGTTTGTTTCGTTTCTTTCCTGTGACATGACTTACTTACTTACTTACTTAGTTTCCTGGAGTGAAGAACAGTTTCGCTAAATTAGCAGCAGAATTGCCTAATGTACTGCTCTTGCTCTGCTCCACTTCAGTTTCTCTCACTCACTACTACGCTTTGTATTAACTAGCTCAGCTTAAAGAAATGCACTGTAATACCACTCACTACTTCGCTGACTTACTTGATTTACTTCCTTTCCCTCCTATGCATATACAGACCTATGCTGTACAAATACTCCTTAACTTTCTCCTCCTTCTATTTAGTTTTGTTTTCCCGAAAGTAATTCATGGGGGCTGTCAGAGTTCAAGTCAAACTAACGAATACCTTATATTATACAACACTTTTCTACAACTACATTAATGTCCGTAGATCTATCTAATGTGTACCACTTTTTTCAAACATGTACTTCCGTATTCCATTACCTAACTCCCTACCGTAAATCTATTCCATGACCAAACTCCTAGGTATTTAATTAAGAAAATATTATTCCCAAAAAAGTATTCTAGTAGTAGTTTAAGCCTCTGCTTAGCAATAAGCGTCTTTCCTAAATTAGAGCAACTCAGAATTGCTAAATAAATATTTGTAACTTCCAATTAAGAAATTCAAAAATATTTTTTGGGTAATTGCCAAGATGCTTGAGACTTATTATGTGGATTAACTATAGAAGGTGTACAAGATTAGTAAAGCTAAAGATTTAAAATTGGGGTCGGTTTGGGGTGAATTGTTATCAAGTGTGTCTCACCGTTCATTCATGTTTAACGCTTGTTGTTCGAACTCTAGATAAATGGGAATTCTCGAGTTTTGAAAGGTATTTTATTGAATAAAAGCCATATGATAGGAAGCACAGGTAAAAAGTGCAGACCTTGATTTTATACAGTAGTTAAATACAATTTTAGTCTGAAAAGTGGATATAAATGGGTGAGAGGAGAGAAACGTGTTTCCGTCACTTGACAGTAGAATTGGTATGCTGACATATAAGAGTGGATAGGAATAAATTACTCTCAGGGAAAGACATTCACCTGATTGTGAGCTTGTCTGATTGTTGAATTGGTTCTTGGGATTTCCTTCGTGTTACATTCCAAGAACTGTTTGAAAGTGCATGGAGAATACGAAAAGTTTTAACAGTGAAAGAAAGCGATTGGTGCACTCTCGAGGTTTCTTCCATCCTCCTACGCAAAATCCATAGGTTTTTACTTTTCTTGGACTAATTTCTACCTAGTGAATATTCGTCTAGGTATGGATCGGGCATTTGGCTAATAATAAAGAGTAAATTGGGTGTACTAGCTATGAATTTTCAATACAGTAGTGTAAGTAAGAGGCAGACATTTAGAATTGGAATGCTCATGTTCCTTAACATGTTTTAAAGATTTCAGGAGTGGAATGCAGTTTCTAAAGGTTAACTTGAGTTGAATCTAGCGAGGTTGTTTAAAAATGTAGGTAAATTGACTGAGCTAGTGTTTTTGATGCAATGAACACTCATTATTCTGTCTGGTGTTGATCGCAATAAATATATTATTCGGAAGGCATTGAGAAAAAGTCGGTTTAGGACTAGAAGCTTTTAACTATTTAGTGTTACTGAACATTTCATCTGTTTCTGTAGTAGGTAGACACAGATAGTAACTATCGTGGAGTGACATAACCCTTAAAGATAATGTAAACTTTGGATGCTTTTCCAATTCAATGTACGTATTTCCTAGTGATCTTTTCTGACCTTATGTCAGCCAACAGCGGTTTATGTATCAAAAAGAAAATTCAATCCGTGAGCTCTAAAATAAAAGGTGTATTGCCCTTGCCTTTCTCCAGATCCAGCGAAATATTGGCTGAAGCCATAAACAGAAAATAATATTCTAAGAGATAACACAAACAGTTAGACGATTCTTTTATTTGTTCTTTCATGGAGCGGGGAGAGGTGGAGAGGGAGGACAAGGAAGATCTAACCAAGAGAGCTGATCTGATCTGATGTGATCAGATGAGATCACAGATCAGTAGCCGTCGTGCCGTACTAAAAATACAAGTAGCTTAAACTCCGAATCTCCTGCATTGTACTTACCACTATGTATTCCTGTTTTACTTATAGATGAGATATATCTATATATGGATAAATATTATAGGGAAGGTAGGGGAACGAGACATATTGAGTGGCATTACTGTACAGTAGCGTATTTGTAGTCGTCGTTTCCTCTCGGCTGAATTATAGTCGGATTGGGCGTTGGATGTGGTGTGCTTATAAAAAATTCTTACTGGTTTCAACTGAACTGAAGTGAACTGATGTTATGTAATGTGAGGGAACTGGGCAGCTCGAAAGCAACCAACCAGCCTTTACTAGTCAAGTGAGTGAGTCAAGTCTGTGGAAGATAACATAACGTAACTTTAGGTTTGGGAGCTAGTAAGTGGTGTAGGATCTTATAAGGAAGGAGGTAGATAAATGTACGGATGCTCTACGGTAATGTTCTCTTCAGTTCAAGGATCAATACTGATGACTCTCAGAGTGAGTGCGAGAATCGAGAAAATCGTGAGAGAAAAGAAAATGGATACAATCGTTGCTCGTTTGATAAAATGAAGTGATGGGATGGGACGGGGACGTCTCTCGCTCTGTCTTTATTCTTTCACCCTTCCACACAACTTACCCCTCATTTCTCGCAGAATTATATTACAACAATACCATAAATACAATGCATTTTTGGGAATACCATCCATACCCAATATCACGCAATTTGTAAGCAACAAAACATGGCAAACCTCAAGTGATTTGGCATTTCAACTACTTTTACTGTGACTTGTTGTGATTCGATGATTAATGAAAATGACATTTTTACTTTCTGAAAGTTCACATTGGAGAACGAAACTATATTTAAAGATGGATGTATTGTTTACTGGCGTTAAGCACCATAGAATCAAGTATACCGTCATACTTTATGATTCGTAGCTTATCTAACAGATCAACTGCAATGAAAATAATATTTTAGGTAGCTATGATGAATTTATAGCGAATGGAAAAGGGAAAGCATGAAGTTGAGTAGGATAAAAAATGTATATACCTATAGAAGAGTCACAAAAGTTGGGTATCTATCATAATATTAAGATTAGGTATATACCTACTTGTGTGTGGTATCCGTGTCGTAGTATAATGTTGAAAGAGAAGTGGTTTCTTTAAAAGCATAAATGATAAAAGATGTTTCACATGTTTTGTTTATTCCCTCAGGATGCTGTGAGTCGAACCAAGATGACTTGACTTCAGTCTACGGAAGTTTAGTTGCTGGAAACGGAGGCGGTGGAAATGGGGATGACTGGGGTAACGGTGGCGTCCCGTCAGATGCAGAGTACATCACGGCCATCATCGGCGATTCGATTGTCTTCAACTGTCATGTTGAGTTCCCTGACACTTATCCCGTTCCCTATATTGTCCAGTGGGATAAAAAGGTACGTTTCCTCACTTTGCATTCATACTGTCTGCTCTGAGCATCTTTTTGACATTATAGATATACTTAGTATGTGTTGTGTGATAATATGTATATCTGCATTACTCACGATTCGGGATATCGTGGATGAAGCAGGCAGGCGTCTGAGAGATAGGGAAGTGATAGGGAATTTACATGCATACGTTAACTTAAGTGTATCTGCAGGATGGAAAGCATCTCTTTGATTTTGTTGATAGGATGCGACAAGTCACGTCACTCAACTCAACTACAGTGTTTCTGAGAGATAGTATCTGTGTCTGTGCAACTGCACTTTAAGTGTGTACAAGATACAAGTCAGTGTGTCGCTTCAATTCAGAATATAAATAAATAGAAATATCTGTTCTATAGGATTGTCATGCCACGTCGTGTTGAATTACGTTATTTTAGTTTGCATCTGCTGCTGCTATATATACCCATTGCAGATCTCAGTAGACAGTGTGAAAATTAAGTTATGGTTTCTATTGGAGAAAGCGGGCGAGGACGTATATATAGGAGGAGTGCCTACTTAAGTATATTAGAGGAGAAAGTAGAAAAATATGTAGCGTAGATATGTAAAGAGGGATGGGAGGCATGCAGGATCGGTCGTACATTTTCAGATTATGTATTCTCTTTCTCCTCACTTGACTTTATGTTCTTTTCTTGGCTTCGGGTTTTCTTATCGACAGCTTTCCCAGGACTTGAGCTTCGGCAATATTCTCCATTCGCAAACTTTACTCGCCCTTTTTTACAATAAAATTGGGAAACGAAGCCAAAAAGAAGACGGCACGGCACGGTAAACGGGACACATGACATTATCATCCTTTCCATATTTTCTATCAAAAGCGACGGTTTTTAAATGTTGAACGAGACAAATTGCTCCGTCTTTTGTAGAAAAGAAATGATGACTAAATTCACTTGTTAAAACCCCCCTTTCAATGCTCCTAGCCTAATCCCCTCTAACTGTGAATATTTCGGATTTTCAGGGATTCGGAGACATAAATAAAACAAATACGCAATGATATTATGTTATGGCAGTAGAAAAGGCAAAAAATTGGAGCTTAGCTGGGTGTTACACAATAGTGTTGTTCCTAATGGTCTTCCCTTCCTTCTCGTTCACTTCCATCTCCATTGGTTGATATCTGCCCACCTTCCCCTTTCCAAATGAAATACGCTACGTGTACTTTCCGTTACGTAGTGTGTGTAGCTATTCAGATAATGTCGTCAAGCATTGTTGGTAGGGGAAAGAATGGAACTGTTCATCCTATGCTCTACTTCTGCCGTACTCTCTGCCTCTACTTGGTTCATCTGTGCTTAAATTCAAGTCAGTCAACTTCAGATGCAGACTTTAATGCATAAACCATCCAGCTTTGCTTATTTATTGCCGATACATGAAAAACATAAGCATATCTGTACAGAGCAGAGGTAACGGGCACAAAATCCCTCCCTGAGGTACTTTATATCATCAAACACGCGGGGATTTACGAGAATATGTAGGTACTTTTACGGGAGTTTCTTCAACGACTTGTAGTTACGAACAAGAAACACAGACTGCTGGAACTGAAAATATTAAAATGTTACTGAATATCTACAAACCTTCAATGTCATAACATTCTAGCCAAAGAATATAAACCTCGGACTAAGTATTTCCCTATATCTCTATGCATTTCTCGATAACATTACATAATGTCTTTATATAATCCAATACTATGGCTAAACCTATTTTGAGTATTAGAGAAAGCAGAATTTAAAGATACTTTGCATATCCAAGTTTCTTTCCTTATGTATAGGTAGGTACCTACATTAGATAGATTCATTTAATATTCACCAACTACTATCATAAAGTTTTTTAAATTGCCAATATAACATATAGATGTAGTCTTTCAGTGCGTTGTTCATGAAGTGTATATACTAGTGTAGTATAAGTGTATGTGATGTATCTCAACATTTTTATGCATTTTGTCCTAAATCTAAATAAAAGGTATAAAATTGGGTACATACATGTGAACAGTTCGTAAATACTAAGGGATTTGATAGGTAACGTAACCTATCTGTCTCCAAAAACCGCAAGTTGAGACATTCCAGTGCTGAAGTGAAGCATTATTTTCCCATCACATCACATCTTATCCTATCACATCATATCTAAAGCAAAATAAAATAAAAATTCTTCCTCTCCTCCAAACATTTCTATTACTTTATTTTACTTTTCTTTTAGTACCAGTTTTTGCGTATGTATGTTCTCTAGCACCCGATATTCATCCAGTAAAGAGATAGGGGTCGGAGAAGACTGTAAATACCATAAAATGTCTTATTTCCCTCCTCAGTGCTCAGTCTGAAGTGAAACGGGATTTTTTCTTAAAAAGCAATATGAAGGAAGGATTTTGAAAATTATTGTTGACTGTAAGCGAAGGAGGTTGGGAAGAGATAGGAGTAGGTCACCCTTTCAACTGTACAAAATATATACTGGAGGCAGTGTACTTGGTAGGTATGTGCATTCAAGTAAGGTATCCTATAGACTTGGTTTAGTTTGTGGTGAGTCTACTCTTTACTCTATTCAGCTCATTTCAGTGCGTTCGTTCGTTTGGTATTGTAATATTGAAGGGAAGCCGGCGGGGCCGAAAATAGATATTTTATGAGTTGCTAGACGCTCTCGTTGCTAACAATGAAGATTTATTTACATTCGGCCCGTAAATCAGCCGATGGCCAAGACCAGAAGCAAGCCTTAGCATACTTTCACTATAACTTATAATACTACAGCCAAGAAAAGGAGTCCAAGTCAAATGCAAGTCAAGCCAAGGCACAACAGAATACTTTCTCCATAGAGAATTCCCAGAAATGGGAAGCTCTGAGGGAAAGCAGAGTCATCCTCCTATACATTGCAATACAGACTACGTCTTCCTGCACTCTGTACATGTAGAGGCAATAGCTCAATTCAGAGTTACGTTACGCTACGTAACTATGTAGGTGTGTATTTATAGTAGCACAGAAAGAGAGATAGATGTGCATAGTTCACTTACCTAGCCCAAGTCGAATTACTTGCTTTGTACTGGATATGGCTTCCTTCTCAAATAAAAGTCCCTATAACCCTCCTAATATTATATAATACAGAGAATATTAAACTAGGAGTACTATGTCTTCCACTATGTATGTTTAAGATATTAAACTGCACATGGGTGATGTAGATGTGATGTGTGGAACTATGTATGCGAGAATGTTTTCAAAATTTAATTTCAGAGAGGTTGAAAATCCTTGTGAATTTATATATTATAGTATATATGAATCTATACTAGTACTACTGCAAATATAATACCAGTACTCTAATACGATACATACACAGAGGTAAGAAACCTTCCTACACACTTCCCCTTGTCGTACCCCCACGTACTGATAAGGTAGAAACGACTCTCCTCTGTATGTGTTTTATTCGGATATACTTCCCCATGTGCACTACACTCAGCACAATAGAAAGAGAATGATCTGGTTTTCCGGTTCTTACATGCATGTATTAGAATCGCTAGCGATGAAAAGTTCCTTGGTGAATAGAATCCCATCGTATTGTAATCACAATGTCTAAATACACAGAACCCTGCTTAGTCAAATCAAACGGTGAAGCGATACATCTGCCTGTCTCCTCTCCTCCCCTATCTTACCAGATGAAATATCTCAAGAAAAGCAATGAAATTCCCCGTACACGATGGAATTGAGCTTGAAATATTATTACCAATATCGATCCATTGTTATGTAGTCCAGAAACTTTTCTAAAATATATTACCTTTCCATATTACTCAAACCTGGGTCCCAACTTCAAAATTGTTTTCATATTCAGGCCGTACAAAAGCAGCAATATTAAATAAACTAGGTGAAAGGTACCTCTATATGCTAAATTTCTGTTTTAGCTTTAACAAATTCTTGTTTGAAAAGCAAAACACATTTAAATAAATGTAAATAGCATTTTCAGATTGTTCTTGCTAGTAAGTAGAGCATGTAATATGTTATAAGGAAATGATACTAATGTATTTACAATTCGTATTGTAGGGAACTCTTAATGAAGAAATACAAGTTTATTTTTAGAGTGAGATGAGTATGTTTTAGTATGCAAATGCAGTGTAGATACATAATTCATTGGAATAAGTAGAATTTAAAGGGAACGTTTTTCGATTGAATTTTTGAATTCTTATTCCATCTAAGAAGGTATTCGTCGACATGACTTTTGATGTGTAATTCCCATATGGTTATTCACTTTCTCCAGTTGGACTGTGAACACACAGCTTTTGGCTTACGGCGTCTTTACTTTATTTTACTTTTTGTTGGTGAGTGATGGGAAGTTGAGCTGGAGTTACATATATCGGGAAGTAGTGCAGTGCAGGTCCTTCTGAAGGAATAGGAAATACTGACGATCAGGCGGATGCCAATGGGATGGGAAAATTCCTAGATTTCTAGTAAAAGGAAGCAAGGAAAGGAAAGTAAGAGTAACTTTGTATGCATATGGCATAGACACGATGTTGATGTTATGTTAGTATTAGTGAGCTTGGCTTCGTTTGCTTTCCTTTGGTTTACTTGCCTCTGGTATCTATATTACCGCACACATTGTAGTTGTATATGAAAACTTGAGCATGAAACGTGTGCTCTACACATATTGATGGAGTGAGTAGGGAATATAGGATACATACAGATACTAGTAGGAGTAATAATAAATGGACTTTTCCCTGTTATGTATTCCGCTAATACTCCTATGTATATACTAGGACTATAAAATGTATATGGAACGGAAGAGATCGAATGCTAAGGCTACGTGTAGAGTGAATGAAGATAGAATAACATTGTACAGCAACATCACACAACATAAGAAAACCAAAAACCCCTGCCGATTTGATAGCATTTAATAAGATTGCATTGGAAGTGATGGGATTTAGAACAGAAATGAATATATAGAAGGAGTGGGATAAGAATATATTTATTTTAGAGGTGTATAGCAGTGTTTAAATATGCATGTGGAGTATTACATGCGTGCATGACAAGATAAACTTGCTTATTATATTTTCTGAATGTACACTGAACCATGTAGTGGTAAATAGCAGTAGTAGTGTGCGAAAAACACTCAGTCAAATCAAGTCAGACCATCCTATCGTATTACATTACGTAGCAATAGCATTCCGTTTCCTTTTGGAACACACAGTGTGAAATTGCCAAGATTTATTTGTATCTTTCTTTCTGTAAGTGAATGAGAACTCTGGGCAGATGGAAAATAGAATAAATCTGGGAAACAGGACAGACAAAGACGTGGGTGACAGATAACTACCTAAATAAGCCTATCTTAAGTATAACCTACTCCTTCACTATGTAAAACTTTTACTTGCAATGTTATATCTACTGGTAAATTGTCATGCTTCGTGTCCAAAATAACATACCGTACTTAACATCATGTAGTCAAAATAGGTAATTGGAAGAATTGTATCGACTATCTACTACTTGTACTGAATCTGCGTAGTAAATGTTCCAACAGAAGATAATATATGGAAGTAAACCAAAATGTGACAAACCACTACATACTGGGTTAACATAACAGACCTAACACAACTTAAAATGACAATGCCCTAGTTTGGTTCACTAACAAGGCAATGCGCCAGCAGGAAGACACATTCTATTCAGTCATTACTCTTGGAGATTCTATATGGACTGTTATATATCATGCATGCCTAATAATAAGAAAAATACAATGCATTTTATTATGTAGTAGATCTATATCTATATAGCAAAGTGTACATGCATAGTACATGGTGTACTATTTTTAATAGAGATAAAAATAGTATGTATTACTGAAGTGGAATGCAATATGCAATAGAATATAGTAGTGGAGATGAGATTGCAAGAGAGATCTGATCTGATCTCAAGTGGAATAAAATGAAGTTTGTGAATATGGGTTTTTGTAGTGGCGGTCGTAGGTAGAGTCAGTGCAGTGGGCAGAATAAGGCAGAGCAGTCATCTGAATCTGCATTTATGGCTTGTACTCTATTCCTTGTGTTTGGTGTCTTTATCTTTATTCTATTGTATTCAGATTTATTTTATTCATGCTCTCGATCGTGTATATTTGTATGTTATGTCATATCATTATGTCATATTCCACCTAGGCTTATGTAATGCATTGGTGTTGTAGAAATAGTTATGTTTACAAACTTGTGCATTATTTTCCACTTGTATTATTATATATGCCAGGGTACAATGGGTAGACTGCAATAAAGTGACATCAGGCTAACTCAACTTTTGAAGTCATTGCAAAGAGAATCATCTAAAGTAAAAAATATTGTATTGTGTATGTGGGAGACAACACAAAAAGAGAGCAACTTATCGTCGTCTACAGAAGTGTATAAAATAAATAGCGGGAAGGGATGATATGATGTGGGACGAGGTAATGTAAGGTAAGCTAAGCTCCTTGAGGTAATGTGACGGAGAGTTTTGCTTGGCTTTGCTTCACTTCCTTCACTCGGGTTACGTTAGTTTGGTTTGGTGAGCCACTCAATATTTATTGCCAATGACATGGCACACAAGAAATTCTCTCGTTCCTCTCCTTTCATCTTTTCAATTCACCAGATAACTTTTTCCTTATATTTTCGCCTTGACTTTCTTGATCTCCAGGTTATCATTTATGTTCTTTCTCTACTTTACTTTGTATTCTTTTCTCTCATTCAGTCTAGCTAGCCTTTTCTTGCATATATCTACAGTCCAGACCTCAGTACAATCAGATACTTTCTTAGCCACTTTATTTGTTCATCTTCAGTTCTACATTTTATATACTGCCCTTTATATTATAATGTTTGCTTCATACCTACTATAGTACTACTTACATTTATAGCGAGATTTTATATAACACTACAAAGTATGATGGTGCTATTCTGTTTTGTTATCTCGCTGAATATTTTCTGGCCACCACTTCAACAGTCGTCCAGCCCAAAATATTATATTATACAAAGAGTAAAAGTTTGTTATTATTATTTTGTTATTATTAGCTTATTTTTTACCATCCTGTATACCTGCATATACATTTACAATGGTCTTGAAGAAGTAATTTTTTTAATTATGAGTGAAAGCTCATTTGACTTTTAATAGAAAATCGATAAAATTTCCATTGTTATTTTAGGAAAGAATGAATTATTAGAAGTTTCCGTTGAGGATAAAAGTAGAGTCCACAGATATGTGTAATTATAAATAATTTACACTTTGGTACCCTGTATTTTACTTTGGAGAAAGCATTATGTAGATCACAATGCAACACTAGGAAAGTTATTGTTATTTAAAGACTGGTGCATTTATTTTCGACGGAGAGTTGGGTGAGAAAAAGCTTTAGAGAATTGTAGGAAAGGACAGAGAATAGAAGTAGAGAACAATACAAGTACGTAGCACATTGTATTGAAACAAAAGTTGAAGTAGAAAATGGAGAAGAGAAAGAAATGTAAGTGGAAAGGTACATAATAAACCTTTCGCTGAGTATTTCTAAGAGACTCGCCTTGAACTGAATTGATGCATCGTATCGCATCAAATGAGACTTGGTATATGTAATGCTTCATTTGGCTTCCTATATTTAGCCATGTGACTATCATCATCTATAACTACAACCTATATTCTTTTGTTCTAACTCAAAATTTCTATATATGGGTAGAAAAGAAAGGTTTTGAACTTGAGTTTTTGTTTTGTTTACTTCAATGAAGCTGTGCAGTGCGTTGACACCCTATCTCCAAAACACACCGTTACAGCGATAGGAAATACTATCCTCACAGAACTACCAAGAATACTTTTCCATACTATAGTCCACTATTTTTTATGTCGTATCACTAGACTGGTGTTCTTGTCATTGCATGGCATGGTCAAAGAACGAAAGCAAAATGTAAAAGAATTTTGTTCATGACACGGCTTCTTATAGCATAGTATTTACTGATATCTCAAAAGCAATTTGTATTACTCGAACTTCTACTCTCGCTCAGTGATATAACAATATTAGGACGACAGTACATACCTCTGTTAGCATTTATCGTACATTTCAGTTGTAATATGACTTAGAATCTAAAAAAAACACCGTCTATTTCTTTTTATTCTGTCTCCACTTTTTCTGTTCACTAATCTTAAAAGAAGTACAGAGAAAATTGACGTATCCACGTGTCTTACTGATTTAGGATGTATAAAGTTTCTACAATTTTCTCAAGAGTACTCACGAAGAGAATGGTAGCATTTATTGAAAATACAAATTTATGAAGTGGTTATATGTATACAATCTTAAATTAAAGGTGTATTTAGGGCTTCAAAACCAGTGAGATATAATTGGTTTACTTTGTAAGATTGTTCAGTAGTTAATTTAAGTAACAATCTTTGGCACAGTGAAATGTTGGGAGAGTTGAAGAAATGAAAGTGTGGAAGCAGTGTACAAAATACCATTTACCACTTACCAGTGGTAAGTGGTTTTTAATGGTATTTAACGTTAAATACCACTACCTAAAAAGCAGTGGTAAGTGGTATAAATGGTATAAATGGTAAAAAATAGTTTCATTTAAATTTCCTGTTTGAATTTTGAATAAAATTCGGTGCCAAAGTATGAAATAGCTTAGCAGATGATCATTGTTGTCACAAATTGATAAGTGTTCATCAATCAGAGTAGAATTCAACAAATGGGGGAGCTAACAACCCTTGCCGATTGAGAAATTAATTGCAATTAAATTAGCATCAATTTTAAATGGGCGATACCAAATACAATCTTTCTTTCTTCATTTTTTTATAACTTTTGGTGTACAATCAAATAAATATAATTAATTTAATTGATTAAGGGGCTAATTGGAAATATTTCATAGAAAATAAAATTTTAAAACTTACATTTTAGGAAGTCTAGTATATCTGTACTCAGCTGTCTAATCAATCGCTAAAATTTACCATTTTTACCATTAAATGCATTTTTACCATTAAGTGCATTTTTACCACTGTGATGGTAAAAAAGGCTAAAAAGTGGTAAATTTTGTACACTGTGTGGAAGGAACTGTTCGACTGTATCAAAGAGAATGTGAGACGAAAAGAAATCGCTGTATTTACAAGATAATCAGTCCAAGTTGTTTCCGTTTTGTTCTTGTCTGTCATGATGTCATTCTTAATTCAGCGTGTAGTATACTATGTGTGCGAGTACATAAATTTTATATGTGTGTACCAGGGAGTGCTATACTATAATTGTACCAGATAACAGACGACAAAATGAAGTTGGTTGACTTGAGTGGCTGGGACCGAGATTCAATATATCTTAATGTATACTTGGTATACGCTGTTACAGATAAACGGAGGTATTGATTCTACAAAGTTGTATTGGTTTTTATTTATGTTATGATACTGGTTTTCTACCCTGTATACAAAATACAAGTTGTTAGTGAAGAAAGAAAGAGGAGAGATGGATGAGATATACATTATGTGATTGCTTCACTTCCGTATATTTCGAGGAAGGATCGTGGAGACGAGAGAAATGACAAGGCAGGATGACTGGAATGTATCATCAGACAAACTCAACTTCAGTTCAGCTCAGTTAACTTAAGTGAGCGAGTGGGCAGGGAGGAGGGAAAGCGAGACAAAGCAATTCAACGCAATCGGATACATTCATTGTTAGACAGATAGAGATGAGATAAATAAAGGGAAAAGATAACAATAATATCTACCCTGTACCGTCCCCCAACATTAGTGCCTCCCCCTGCAAATATACAAACGAACAATCTTCTATATAAAGACATCATTCTGTCGGTTATAGAGGAAGAAGTAGTGTGAATTAGTAAAATTAATTGTAAGAGTACTTGATTAACTAAAATCACAGCACATTTATTATGCTCTGAAAATATTTGCACTTTGTTTTGTTTGCCAATTTACAATTCGACGACTAATGACAATATTGACAATGCCAAAATGTATTAGGCACAGCGCATTAGTTCATCTTATTTAAATAATGTTGATAAGATCGTAATGTTTGTGTTTCTTATTCAACAAGATGCTTCCGATGAAACAAGAGTTCAAAATAAATTGAGGCTGATGCATTTTATACTGAGATTTAGATGAAATAAATAATTCATATCACATCTTTAGACATATAGAGTTAAGTATGATAAATATTTACAATATAATACTGTATAGTGGAGCAGTTGGGTTTATAGTTGTTGTTTAGTGGTAGATGTATTTGTAAGGGCGGAAGTGGATTGTGTGTGCAGTAGAGCAATGCTGATTGTTAGTAATACTTGGTGGTGAAATGGGAGAAATTTGGAAACGTCCTCATAGACGAAATTGTCTTTCATTTGAAAAAGCGGTAACGAGAAAAAAGAGGGAAAAGATTTGGTCGGGAGAGGAAAACATTTATGATTTTATTTTTTCCTTGGCTTATATCCTGATAATAGGTAGGGAAGTGGATATACCTCGTTGATATGTATGTATGTAGTGGATATGTATAAGGTTTCTATTCTTTCACTTTCTTTTCACTTGATTCGACTGGTAATCTGCCACGGTATCCTACTTGGTATTTGCTTGGTAGTAAATAGTAAGTCTATGTATTGTCAAAGCCGAGGTCTATAATATTTGATCAATATAGGAAGCTTAGTTAGTGCTTTATATTCCCCGGGTTTTGTGTATGTCTGTCTCTCCGGGCTATATAGATGCGTTCTCTGCTGACTTTTCTGTGGAGACGAATCGATCATATTATTACATAAAATCGCATGGCAAGGCAAAGCGAAGCATCTGATTCAGGCTTCGGCATTTTTTTAGTTGAATTGATTTCACTTGGCTGAGCTGAGAGCTTGGCGAGGCTTGATTTTGATTTTCTTGTTGTTGGAATGAATCGACTTTTCAATTCTCTGAGATGAAGAGAACCGAATCTAGGGTTTACTATTGTCCCGATGGAAATTTTCCAAAATTTTTCTTGGTACCCGTCTTATTTCCAGAGTAAAGTGGATTGAAAGCCTTAGTTCTATTGAAAAATAGCAACATAGTGTCTGTATAAATTTCGTTGTTGTAAGACAGGAATGTATGGGTTTGAATCTATGCAATCCAGGACCATCAGGTTGCACAAAGTTAGGAATAAACTAGTAGATATAATGTGAACTTTTGTTTCTACGTCAAATGACAACCCTTGTTCAGTTTTCTATAATTTCATTGGAGTACACAATTTTCTTCGGAAAACTTCAATGTGAATGACTCGTCCCTGCAGAAAATGAAATAAAAGCTGCAAGCTAAAAAGTTGAAGAATTTCTTTTTGGTTTCTTTCTCCCATACTGCGTATAGTTTTATCGTTTGAGCTGTGTCTTATTTTCTGTGATGGGAACTTCAGAATTCTGCAGGAGGTTCATCTAGGAAAATTCAACGTTTGATAAGAACGGTTATAGGACGTGCATTTATACCATCTTTCGTAGCAGTAATCGTTGGTTATTATTAGATATTTTTTGATAGTGTATTCCGTATGTACTTACCTAAGTAGAAAAGTAAGCATAGAATACATATATTATTACAAATGTGATGTACAGACATAGACAAAAGGAATTTATGTGGATCGGACTCAGCACAGTAGCACAATGTACGTAGAATCGTCGATAATAAACAACGTGACTGCTCCAACATTAAGTTCAGTTGCCTTCTTGCTTTCCCTTAGGTCACTACCTACTACTACAGAAAATTGCCCTAGACTATAATAGCATTTTTACTTATTCTTACTACATTCTACATGTGAGTCTTGGGAAAGCTATATGTTCTCTATTGGCACATGCAACCGTTGCTTTCCATTAGCAATCGCGCAAGTTTTCTATATCTCCTATCAGTACATTATGCTCGTAGCAAACGAGTTCTTCTGTCTGACGAGAATGGAAGCAGACAGGAATATTGGCCATATTGGAACGACATGCCTATCCAAAACACTAGCTCTACAATACCGTTCATTTTATCTCGAGAAGAATGTGTTTCGGTGAAAGTCAAAGTAAAAGTCGGCGCTCAAGTGAAAGTAAAGAAAATCGTGGAAAAACTTCAGCTCGCTCGATTCTACGCTCAGACCTTTCTCCCTCTCCTTTATAACTGTCAATACAGATGTACAATCAATGTAGAACTTCATAGCTTTGGGTAACTTCTTATACATTTGACAAGACACAAAAGTAAATAGGTACTGGACAGAAATCAACTGTTTCTACCAAACTAAATATCTTTCTCAATCCAACCCCTCTCTACTATTTTTTCAATGAAATGCCATAAAAGCTTAGCCCATGTTTTTCAAATCCAAGATTTACAAAGAACTTGTATACTCATATTCCTATCTATATAATGTTACACTTAAATACCTCAAATTGGCAACCTGAAGAAAACCCTGACAAACTGATGTCTTTCTTTTCGTTTGTATTTAAATATCCAAGATAATACTGGTCGTTATGTCAGAAATATACCCACATGTATTACTGCCTTTTCATTTGTATTTTAAAGCTTAATATTGAAATTGTTGGAACATTCAAAGACTGAAGATGATCATTAAGATCAAATTGAGCATTAGAAGAATTTTTAAAAAGAAAGATGCTTTCGCATACAATTAGTAATCTCTCTCTGTCAATTTATCCTTTGTTTACCCTTTTACTTACATATAGCGATACGACTCATCATTGGCTAAGGAAAGTAGTGGTTGTCAGTTGATTTGTGTTAGGGTTAGTACCCTCGCGTCGTATTAAGATGCGCAAGTGTACCCCGCAAGTGGTAAGTAGTAACTACTAAATACACACGTACGATAGAATAAAAAGGGAAAGCAAGGTGTTACTGTAAGCTTATTGTTAGCTCAGTTATACGAACTGATTGTGAGTTAAACTTAAGTTGGTTGTCGGTATAGTAAAGTACTTGTGTAAATTTACCACCAGCGGATAGAGATAAGGGCGGCACATGATTACAACATTAAATGTGGTATTACGTCCTCACTCTTGCTTTGTCAAGCTTAACAGAGTCAGACATTGGCATGGGACTATTCATACGTAGCAGTTGGCATTTCTATCTTCTTAACTACGGTACTTCGGGTTGTAGAGATCCAATGTTGTGCTTAAGAATTCCACAGTAGTAGTCGCAGTTGGCATTAGATTACTTCAAGAGAATGTAAATAAGTACACATGTGAATTTCAATGTGTCATAGACACATTAAAAGCTGTCGTACATAAAACCAACCGTGTCTGCAGATTTTCCTCTGTTTATTAAAAGAAAACCAGGATAATGTACCTAAGCGATGTTAGCAAGCATTTGGGTACATAAAGTTTGAAAATAAATATAAGCAGAGATAAAAATAGACACTCAAGTAAATCCTTTCGGTTGGCACTTGCAAAGATCTCCAGGTAGATATGCCTATGTAGTTAGAAATTATAAGAACGTAGTAAAGAAGGACACTATTATTTTATTACATATAGTTTGAAGGAAATGTTAGTTGAGAGTGAAGGAAAAGGTTTAATGTGGTGAGGAATGTGGCGGCGCATAGATCAGAAAAGCCTAGGGAAGGAATTATAATATATATTAACAAGATATAACTTGTGTTATTGTAAAATATAAGTTAAGTTCCGTATGTATTGTGCGTACGTTTGGATCTGTATCTGTATTCAAGATGGGATTACTTTCAATCTATGAAATGAAAAGCTCCTGCCTCTCGGCTCGGCTTTTCTTTGCCTTCAGTTCAGTTGACTTGGTTTTCCCAATGAGAGTTCAATGTAGTATATGGGGCGGAATACCTTAGTACAAGGTATACTATGTTCCTGTGGTTCCATTTTGGTTTCCTCAGTTTTAGTAGTTTTTGAGGGAGATCTGCTTCTCTTATTCAGCATAGTCTTCAAGAATTCGGTATCAAACCATGGTATATTAAGTCTCTACTATATAGCTGGAAGGAAAGAAGCTACAAATTTTTCAATCGATTTATTTATCTTTAGTTTGCTTTTCTGAGCTGAATTCACTATGGTTGACTAGAGTTGAGTATGTAAGGCTAGTCTAATCGTAAGTAGAAAAGTCAAACTAAACCAAACCAGACAGACTTGTGTTGAATATTGTAGATGTGGAGTATTCAACTTTTTCTTAGGTTAGAGATGGGCCATAGAATAAGATTGGATTGGATAGCTTCAGATTAAACGAGTCGAGATGGGATACGAAACGAATGCGAGATGAGATGAGCGCGTAATGTAATATGTATAATGTATTTCATGAAAAGCATAAAGTTTTCCTATTACTACATACATATTTATATAAATACCAACATTCGTACTACATCACAGACCCAAACTGTTTTCCCATCTCCTTTATTTACGTTGGCGTAATTTTCCACTATGCATCTACGCACGTAGTAAACGACTGGAAAACATGTATACCTTTCCTTATACATGAGGTAATGTGTGTGTGTACGTATAAGTGCCTTCATTCGACTTGACCATTTGAAATGAGACGATATACTCACACAGAATTTTCTCGCAGCTTAGCGTCAGAATGCAAAAGAAAGCTTTTTTCATCACAGTTTATTCAACATCCCTGTGTTGAACTAGATTTAAGACTCACGTGTAGATATAGGCTATATTTGTGACTAAAGTGTAGAGTATTGAGACGTGAGATGGATTAGCTGCCTCTTTTCACTTCCTACTTAACTGAGTAGACAAATTGGTTTCGGATTCTTCAAGTAGATAAACAAATTGGTTAGCTTACGTTAGCTTTGCATTCCTTGCATAGAAATACTTTCGACAAATTCTATTTATTTGGCCCTCTTAGTACACATTCACCTATACAATACCATCCTCTACATGCGTAGACTTCTAACTATTTTATTTACCTAATGGCTCAGCAAAAGTGTTCAGCCTAAATTCGTTTTCTTACGCAGCAGCACTCTGGGAATTTGCAGACATTATATACCTCGATGGCTTTTGCTTCGATAAAAATTGTCTAAGTGTTATTATAGTGACACACATGCTAAAGGCACGCAATTTTGCAGCACCAGATCGAATAAAGAAAGATTAGAGAGAAAAGGATGGAAACGTATCTCTAATGTATTTAGTACCTATAATATACTTTTAGAGCCAACCCCTGCATTTTATAAAATGGGATCAGAGTATTCCCATTAACTGGCGATGGGTGAGTCACAGAAGAGTGCAGATGTATACGTCATGTCTTGATTATTGTTTCCCCCTCTCCTGCATAATATTAAGGAAATTTTTGGATTTAAGAAGCATTTTTATATGTGTGGTAGGGAAAGTGATGAAAGTTATTCGAAGAGTTGTGTCATGTACTGTCATATGGGAAATAAATGGGGAAATGAAAGAAAAAACCCATTTTTGTATTTTAAAGGGATTTTAGTATTAAAGTTGCACTTATGGAAAAAGTTAGAGATAGTGGGGCATGAGGAGGGGATATATGTAGGGAAATGCGTTTCGCATAAAATTACAGGGAAGACAATGACAATGTTGGGAGCCGTGTGTTTGTTTGAACTGGTGGAGGTTGAGTTAAGTCGACAAGAATGATCGTTCGTCATCGTCTCTCTGACGAGGAATTTTAAAATTACCTTTTTGATAGATTTAACGGGCTATGACGTGTTGAGTTTTGATGTGTACTGCAGGGAGATGCCAAGGAGCACAAAGGTGAGGATAAGAAAGAAGACAAAAAGAAAGTGTAGCATTTTCGTGCTTTTAGTTACTTCACTTACGTACATTACTGGAAAAAAGGATGATCTCTTCTTTGAGAGTGAAAATAAAACAGGTGAAATGAAATGAAAGCTGGAAGACGAGTGGGAAGGTGAAACGTTCCAGAAAGCAAATCCAAGCGAGGCTAAAGATCTGGGTACGAATGTAGGGAGGCGAAGTATTAGGCTAATACGCATATATATATACAGGCTACTTTGTTAGAAATGTAGTTACGGAGCATAAGTGAGGTATGTGCATATTATAGATACAAAAGTATAACAGTTTCCTCTCTCCGTCTCCTGAGCGAGTAATTCTCCCAACATAGGGCCACTATGACTAATATTGCAAAGGAAATGTTCTATGGAGAAGGAAGATGGATAAGGTAAGGGAAGGTGTAATTTATTCATGAGATGAGATAAGAGAGCTTTAAGAAAGCCTCTGTAAACTCCTGTTGTGAAAACCCTTGACTTTAAATGAAAAATAGTCGTGAAGCTACTTGAACTTTACTTTAATGCTTCACTTTCTGTTAGGTTCACTTGTCTGTCAGTCCTGCTTTTTGCATTGCTTTCATTTCCTTACCTTCCCCTGGCTTCCCATCTTTTGTGTAGACTCCTCTATGCATTTGGGTCTATTGTTAGCATTCTGTGCACCTATCTCCGTTGCTTTCCAGATAAGTCGGGTCAGGTATGTCCCTAACATCAACACTTCACTTCGTTAAAGATTAAGATTACCTCTTGTACAAAACTGTACATACAGATAAGAAGAGTTTTGAGATCAAATGAAACTCTTCCCACTACTCTTTCTCTTCAGTTTTCAATTTTAGTACAAGAGTAATCTAAAACCTTTTCCATTATCATTTCTGTTAAACTGTACTCGGTCCTGTATAAATTTGCATGCACAGATTAGTACTACTGCTTCTACTACTACTAGTAGTAGTGTGTGAATTATTTAATGTTGTCGCTTCCAATTAAATAGCACATATACTAGTAGCTAGCTATATATACATTATGTGTACGCAGAACTTGGTAAGTAATGACTTAGACTCTCGAATTCTTAATTTAGGTAGAAGACGCAGTCTATTTTTCCACTCAGAACCTTTTTGGATTAGTTATTAGGAAATCCTAAGATGATTCTTGCTCGTATTTCGATTTGTGGACGTCGACTCCAACTCTTCTTTGGTTACAGGATTTAACATTCAAGTTAGATACACTGGAACTGTAGAAGAAGTCAAAGTTGGGAGTTGGGACGGTTTTGTTACGTAAGTAAATAGTATAAAGATATACGATGTAAGTGCTAAGTACTATTGGATGGATATAATATTCCGTTTTTGTAAGTGCTATAGCCTGAGTGTATGTAGGAAGAGGAGGAGGTGCTTTGGGGTTCTGGGCTCACTCGGTGGGCATATCTGAGTGAGCAAATCTATTTAGCAATTCTGGTGTCGTATGCTTTTCTGAATGAATAAAATGCGTGTGGCTTGATTTTACTTGACTTTTGTCACGAGCCTTGTCTTGACTTGCTAAAAAGCTTTCTGACATTACCATGACGTGAGCTGAGTTTTGTTCTCAAAAGTTCGTCTCCTCAACTATTCATCTCCTCTTTTCTGTCTTCTCTCTACTTGACTTCCCTTGACAGCCTCCAAATCTCATAATAATTCTACCGATACACTAATGCTACTACCACCACTACACTACACAACTCCACAAATTCACTGCATTTTAAATATTCGACTTTAACGAGCAGGTATCCCATCCCATGGAATATGTATGTCGACGCCCAACCACTCCAGGCAATATTTAATTCCATGCCAGAAGATCACGAACACGAATACATAATGTCACTCGATTCTTACTTGATGCACAACCAAAGACACAGATTTAACTGCTATTGTATTACTTTTCATGACTCTGTCACTCACTTAAATACGTTCGAAATACCTACTACTCCGCTTCTAGGATTTATCTCTACTACTTCCCAAACAGTATCATACAAATATTCCCAGATGTGCTCACAATCCACTCTAAATCAAACATCTTGGGTGAAACTCAACATATTTTATTCTGTGTCAAACAGATAATATACGAATAATTGCTACCAGCCAGACTAGTATCATTAATGTTAGTTGGAGAGAATGGAAACCCTCTCTCCTCTTCATTTTAACAGACTCAACCTTTTTAATTGACATTTGAGATAGGCCAGATTTGCGAATGCCAAAAGCAACAAAAAATATAGAGCACGTTCCTTTATTTGATCTTTCTTGTCTCAGATCTGGTTTAGTCTTCAACAAAGCGAATTTTTCATTTTTAAGTGGAGAATATCGTTTGATCATGCAGGATGAAGTAGATATCGTTGCTCGTCATGAATTATGTAGGTCAGATTATTTAAAAATATAACATGTATAGTGGTATCAGATTATTTGGCAAAGTCATTAAAAATGTAGTAATAAAGCCAAGACACACGATACAAGATAAAATACACGTACCACATGTTTGCATTTCACTAAAGTAGTGTGTACTATGTAAATATGTACATTTGCATTGATTTTTTAAAAGAAAATATGGACTATTTTGTAAATAGCTGTGAAATTTGATATGTGAAGCTTTAGGTTAAAAAACTGTTAAAAATGAAATCCATTTGTATGTTTATCGCGTTCTACCACCCATAAACGTTTCTGTGAGGGGAATGTGTAGGTAGGTAAAATAAGTAAGCCGAGATAGCAGAGAATGTTAATGGTATTTTGGTAGGTAGTATTTTGATTTGGTTAGCAATGTACATAGAAAGTGCTGATAAGTTGGAAATTCGCATAGGTAGAGTAGAGTAGGGTAGGATACTGTAAATTTGATGTGATGTGGTGGGGTATTGGGTATGGTATGACACGGAGGCTTTGTAGCCTGCTGGAAAATTCAATTGGGTTTAATGGATGTGTCTCCGGATTCAGAATAGAATGAGGGATTTCATTACAGAAGGTAATAGTAATGTTTCGGTTTATTTTATAGGTTATTGCCGAGGGAAGTCGTAAGTCTTCGTTTTATGAGTGTAGAACACTTTGCTCATCAGAATATTATAGCAGAACATCAAATAGTATGTTTCCTTTGGTGATTATATGACTAGAATCCTATTCTATGGTAATGCAACTGTTTAACCGGAGATATGCCTTGGCAGGAAAGGTATCTGTTTATAACAGAAATCTAATCCTACTAATTGCTTCTTGTCGACTTTCTCCGTGTATCAGCATTACTGTTTCTCGTACCCTCGAATCTGGTAGGACTGTGTAATGTTCACGTAGAGAGCATTGTAATTGCAACTATTGTAGATATTACTGCTGGTCGTGTAGTGCAATTTGTTATGGGAAGGCTTTGGACTGCTGACATAATATTCGTCTTCCCTGTGTGGTTTCTTTTCCATCTATTTTGTAGGCTTAGTGACTTTTGGTTTGGCGCTTGGCTTCCTTTCTTCCTCGTGGGGAAAGTTGACGTTTAACCTTTGCCTACTGACGCATACACATACATATATACATCTGTCTATACTTACCCCTTACTGTGTATGTGTATGTAAAACAAATGTTACCTACATGGGAGAAAGTGTAAACACTACTATATGGAGAAAGTTAAGTGAAAGCCGTATTAGCATTTGCTTATTGTAGTTTGTTATTCAAAAAGTAAGTGTCTGTGTTTTAGTCCTGTTTGTGCGCTTTCTCCTTTTGTTTTATAGCAATTTCGGGGGAAAATCTAAAAATTAAAGCTATACAAGGTAGCATGTTTGTTGTTCATAGTTGCCACGAGTTAATTTGCATAAAAGGGGGACGGAGAATGTTGTATTTATGTAGTAGAGCTTTTACTGGGTGCACTTAGGTATGTACAAATAATGGTCGGTTTGCTATCCAGCCTAGTTTGTGGAATTTTTCTGTGCTGAAAGTTTTTCCTCGTTGAATGAAAGGAAAAGGAAAGGTGTCAGTCAGTCTCTCCTAATTTCTCCCCGAAGAATAAACTAGAAAAACTTAAGTAAGCGGATGTTGGCTGTGAAAGATGAGATGTTGCTAATGCTTCCCCCAGTATCTCCTATCCTTTACTAATGTTTCATTTATGTAAGCCTCACTTACTTTCCTGTAATATAACGCCCTGGTGAAAGTCCTAAGAATAAAAATAAAAGTTTGGATTATTTTCCTGTCAACAGCTAAAACTTGCAATAATTTTTCCTTGGTTTAGCTTCCTCCGTTAGACTTTCCCCCATACTTAATCAGTAAGCAGAGTCCCTAATAAATGGGCTAATATCTGTACTACTTATAGTAAGTAGACACTGGTGCTTTACTTCTGAATCTTCTTTATCTTATGGATATAATACATTATGATACTCTTTATCCTACTCTTTACTTATGCTACAAAAATTAATGCATACGATACAGGGTCGAAAACCTAATGGTGACGTTTCCACTTACTTCCCTTGGGTCTTATCAACAAAGGGTTGACTCTCATTTGCATCTTCTACCACAAGTTGATAGAATAATTGATGCTTTTCTAACTGGATGCACAATATTGCTAATTAGTAACAATAGCAATTTTCACAAGAAAATGGCAGCTAAAGTATTTCCCTGCTGCAAAATCTGTTGCGATTTTCTTTGTTAATGAATTATCTTTTACATTTGCAACTCTTTTGATATAAATATAATCATGGTAAAGAGGAGAAGCGCTTCCAGAAAAAAGGAAAAGCCTTTTGTCTCAATAAGTTCTAAAGACTACCTTGCTTCTGTTCTCGTAATCAAAGTAATCCTGGTTTCGTAATTATGACATAAAAAGAATTTTCAGACCTTTATTCGTGGGAAAAGGGATTCGTGGAAGAAAAGAAAATGTGCTTTAAAGTTAATAATAAATGAAGATGGTACTATTAACACAAGTTTATTTTGTTATGTCACTTGGTATGTGTATAACGAAGTAATGGTATAGAGTGCACTTCAATTTTGGAACGGAATAGAAGTGTAAGGCCCTGAAGAGTATAAAATAAGTACCTAGACTAATCCTTTTGAGTACTTCTGTGAGTGAGTGAGATTAGTTTGAATTTTCACTGTGCCCTGCCTTCGATCTTTCCACGTACAGAGTCAGATATGATAGGCAAGGAAGGGAAAGCAGCGAGACGAAAGTAAACCAAACCAAGAAACCAAAAGCCATAGCGAAACCATAGAATGGAATTGAAGCGATTAGAATGTTTTCGGGGAGTCGAGAGAGTGAATTTTCTTGTAAGACTCCAGCTAAGTAATTGTAAGATATTGACTTCCTTTTACTTGCCCGCAATGTTATGGTAGAAGTATGTCTTGCTTCTCCATTGTCGTGCCTCAGATGGGATGCGATCTGAAGGAGCTCACTCTCCTCATTGTGACTCCAACAAAGTATCTCCATATATACAATCTACACATGCTACACACACTCTCATCCATCCATAATAAGCATAGCGTAAATACCTTTTCTTATTGTTAGTTATTCACAACGGCTGTAGGTATTAGTAGGGGAATTATGTGATGGGATGCAAATGGTACAGCATCGATTTGAGGATTAGCTCAACCTACCAACCAACACCAATTTCTCATTTCAACATTTTCTACTCAAACCCGTCAAACCTATTTATTATTCTTATACCATCTGTATTCTTCTGTATCACCGATCTGTACTACGCACCATAGGAATTACGTCCTATACTACTTTCTTTAAAATATCTGTTTTACTTTAATATGAATTAAACAACAGATGGACAATCGTTATGTTTGTTAATTACAAAATTGTAAAAATGGAATAAAGGAAGAAGGGGTTAAAATAAGTATAGAATACCTAATTAAAGCCAGAAGGCAGTTTTTGCTGTTACAATAAACTATCTGTGTCATACTTGCATGATTGGGCATGATACGATGAGATATCTTAGGAGATTTTCCATTGGATTAGAACACTAAGAAAATTAGAATATTCAACGTCCTGGGAAATGTAATATCATAGATAATATGATTTCGTGTAGTTCCCCTGTTAATATTTCAGTAGTACCTGATACAAATCGGAGAAGTTTCTTAGTTTGGTGCGTAGTAGAATATTTAGAATGAGGGAATTGTCAGTTGATTAATATTCATCTTCCTTTCTCCATTAGCTTGGTGGCAGTGTTCTTCTGTCAGTAAGTAGTATGGCAAGCATTATATCTTTGGAACAGTAATTAATTATGTTTTCTCTTGCCGATGACATGGAACAGGGGAAGAAGGTATGTGAAATGACAAGAGACATGACATCGCATGATGTGACATAAAGATAGTATCGGAAAGCCGGTTTTCTTTTTGCAGCACGCTGGAAGTACATTATTGTAGTAATAAGTTGGTATTGAGTTTTACTGCTCAGTTGAATGTGCGAGTTTGCATTTGAATGTAGGAGGAGGAGATTAATGGGATAAATTCAGTATTTTTTATTGATAGGCTGACAATGAACTGGAGAGGTAAGGTGACGTGACATGACACATGACGTCAGTCAAGTGAGTTGAGAACATGAGTATAGAGGAGGAGGGTGATGTAATGCAGAGCATTTTGGCGGTGAAGTTGTCGGTGCTACTTATGCATGAAATAATGATTGTGATTGATGGATTGATTGTCAGTGGGTGATGTATGTAGAAAGTGGGGATGAACTAATTTGTGATTTATTATTGTTTACAGGGTGTGGAGATCCCGATTCACATTTGGTATGACGGCTACCCGACACACAGTGGGGAGGGCTACGAGGGTCGCGTGGCCCGAGTGAATCCGAATAGTTCTTACGGCCTAGCCTCGCTCAATTTGACGTCTATTCGAGAAACGGACCGCGGCTGGTATAACTGTCGAGTGTACTTCCTGAATCGCAGTCCGCCGCCACAAAACAACAAGAATGTCAGTGGGAGTTGGTACCACCTGGATGTTCATGCTCCGCCTCGCTTTGTTCACACTTCCGACGATGTCGTCTACACGAAAATCGGAAAAAATATTATCCTTCATTGTCGAGCTGAAGGAACACCCGCCCCTGAAATTGTCTGGTGAGTTTTCAAATCATGTAATCATACACTTTACAATTTCGCTATATGTACATATAACTTTATTCTTAAGACATCTATAAGCTTAAGTCCTTAGATTATACAAATGTATACTAGTCATACTAGAGAAGTATTCTTCAAACCCCCGGTGAGTAGTGTAACACTATAATATAAGTAAATCACAAGAGAATAAGAAGATTGTCAGATAGATTGAAAATCTTAGTATAATATTAGGATTTTGAATGTACAATTCAACCTAGTTATGGTTCTGGACTAACTGATAATTGGAAAACGTAATGTAATGTAGTAACTAAGTAAGGTAAAAGTTTGAGTAGAGGGTGAAGGAGATAATAATGATGGAGCTAAAGGGAAGATACCTATTTAGAGATAGAAACAGAGAGTAAGTAAGTACGTACTTACGGAATAGATACTTCTTGCCAAAGATTTTCGGTGGACCGAGCCAATCCAAGCCAATCCAATGGAAAAGCAAAGGAAAGCCAATGTTCGTTATATTAGGCAGAGTTAACCACATGTATGTGCTCGGGGTATTATGACCCTAATAATAGATGATTGTGAACTGACTGAGCTCTCTGTCCTCTTTCTGCTGTGGTTTCCTTTCCAGTTCAGTTTCGTTGTGCTGGAGAAGGAGAGTGTCCCGTCCTTTCAAGTAAATTCAACCGAACTGAAGAAATAGCTACGGCAGCCCTATAAATCCTCACTCAGTCAGTCTCTGTGAACTATCTTGATTCCATCTCTCTTTTCTTTAGTGTCTCTTTCACTCCACTGTCTCTTTCTTCGGTGAAAGCGAAGCGACCTGCTTTCCCTTTACTTTCTCTCTACTTTGCCTCCCTTTAACTAAGGTTTACTTTACTTTAGTCTCTCTTTATTCGGAATAATGTTCCAGAGGTGCGACTCTCTTCCTCCCTGCTTACGTCTTCTTACCTTTGTCAGTTCTTCGCTTGATATTCTTCCAAGGTCCACGTCCACCTTTACTTCCGTGTCTCTCTTCTTCCCTTGTCTAGTCTCCTCTACCTTTATAAATCATCATCTGGAACCGCACGAACCGAAACCAAACCATTCAAGCTAAACCAAACGTTATCAACTATTTGTACTCCACCGCAATATATCTTATTTTCAGTTTACCAACCTCAGCTATTCTATATACTAATATATATAAACTTATGTTACACTTGGTGATGTCCTTTCTTCGTGTCCGTACGAAACTTTCCTTTATCTTTTGTGTCCGTCCTTCCTAGCTTGGCCTTATACAATCAGTCAGTAGTTAGTTAGTTAGACACATTAGCTGTTTGCAGCCAAAAACTTATCAAAGACATTTATTTACGCAACGAGAAGCGGAGAAATACTAAGTAAGAGATACATGGCACTTAAATACATATAAGTAGAGATACATACATAGTACATGTATTTTTTATTTTCTCGTATCCATTCAGTCTTATTCGATCCGAGAGAGAGCTACAATGTAATACAATAGTGCTTTTCTTATCTTTCGCAAATGTAAAAGGCCTTGAGGATTCCAAGTAGCTTTCCTTCTATTTCATCCATAGGTAGCATTACGAAATATACGAAGCTGAACAAATTTGATACGAGTAGCTTAGAGAAGTCATATTATGTGTAATATATGGTTGGAGGGAATCTATGTAGTATACATTTTACGATTAGTCAAGTGGAATGAAGTGGGATTCATTCATTTTGCATTGGGGACTCATTTCCGATTTCCTCTATGACATGTAGCCTCGGCCTGTCTGTTCGTGAATTATTTCAGTTTCTTGGCTTTAGCGTAAAGTGTGATGTATGAGTTTGTAAATGTGTTCAGTGCTACTATTATCCATACTACTACTACATGTGTGTCCCTATTCAGACTATTCACACATGTACAATAAAATTGTAGCATAGGATGTGCTTGGGCTTTCTACACCAAATGAATAGTTTGAGAAAGTGCAAAAGGACTATATATGGGTGAAAGTGTAAAAAAAACTTTCCCATTTTGCAAAAATCTTGGTAAAAATATTTTTGCTGGTGGAAAAGTTTTGCCTGGGAGTAACTTTTATTGCCTTTAATCGCACTGTTAACTAGGTGCCAAGTGACGTAATGCGCATTTACGTGGAATGTGCTCTATAATGTATGAATATGTGCATAGTGTGAGTATTAATATTTTTAGTCTCCTGTGGGCGTGAGGTGATGTGATGTTAGGTGATAAGATGACACTTATGAAAAATGTTTCAAGTAGTGTCTTCTTTTGACTTGGCATGACTTGACATGCTATCTTTAGTGTTGGCAGAATGGAGCACGAAGAGACACGGCACGTTTTAGCCAAAGTAAATAAAATGAAAGCAGGAGGCAGTGTCTGGTCTGGATTTTGAGTTCTAGTGGAAGTAATAAATAGAAATACCTTGGCGTGACGTGACGTGAGGGTGAACAGAGTAAGTAGCAGTCCGCTCCCATCCTCCTATTGTTATATACCTTATTACTACATATATTACCCGAGGAGGAGCATTGTACAGATAGTTACATAATCGCTAGCTACATATTATTATACATATATATGTACTTTATAGGCAGGGATATGTGCAAATGTGCTTTGGCATTGCATGTTCACAGTCGTTCTGCTGGCTAGTTCCCGACCAGTCAGACAAGCACTGTTCACTACGCATGGAATTAATAGTAAGACTGCTAAAGAGACAGGAGACAAATAGTCTTTGTATAATAAGTAGGTGGCTACAACGACCCATCATCACTTTCATTTTCATTGTGTACTCACGGAGGAAGGGAAACTAAAGAGAAAGTGGAGAAAGCACCTAAGATATATGTACCACAGAACAACACAAAATTCTCTACCTATCCCTACGTGGGAGAAACCTCTATACATTCACACTACATTCTAGTTCTAAATTATCATTCTATCTTACTTATATTCCTATTTCATCCTGTAATATACGATCTACTAAAATGGCTTTACTGTAAAAGTGAAGCAAATTATATTTATAGTGTTTTGCAATATAGTATCCTAAGCACACTATGGTGAAATGTGTAGTTTTATTCTCTATTATGTACATATATACACATGGCATGTATTTATACTAGTATTGTGTACACATGCTGTTTGTAGATTTAGTTTGTGTGCATATCGTGATGTTGTGTGCTACATGAGATATATGTTACTCTATGTATGTTCTCAGAAAGCTACAATTTTCCCAGTTGTGTTGTGCAAGAATCTAAGGTTGCTCTGTATGTAAGGGAACAGAGAATGCTGACATTTCTTCATAATAGTAATAAAATTTGAAGTCAGTTGCGTTGCGTGTTCCATCTTCTATTTACCATTCCTCATAAAATGTTCTATTTACAAGGTGGGCACTAATTCACGGTGTCATAATTGTAGATTTTCAATTTTTATTATTAGTATTGGAAATAAGTTCCCACGTGTGTAATATTTTTGCTAGTAAAAGTAGTGTTGCAGAGTATATTTGGCTATAAAAGAGTATTAGTATAGTGTTTGTCATCACATGGGAGCATAGTATGATAGAGAGTGATGTAGAAGCACAAAGGAACAAGTCTTGTTTTCTTAGCATCCATAAGTCATCATCATTTCCTCAGTTGAGTTGAATAGTAGTAGAAAGGACTGAATCTAAACGCATCGTCAACAGAGCCGCATGTAAGCATAGCAGGGCTTATGATATTAGACACCAGAACAGAGCTAAAACAGATAGAAGGAGGAAGAGAAAGGCAAATGGAGAAGGGAAGAGAAAGTAAAGTAAAACTTTGGTAAAGTAGGTCAGGGATTTAGAATTAAGACTCGTTCAGCTTAGGGAAATTTAATGATGCATTAAATTAAGCCGCAGCAGCAGCAGCGCCTTCTTAGAGACTCATTAAAAGCATTTTCACTTCTACATCATACTCCTCTCGCTATTCTTCCGCCAAACTAGGGGATTAGCAATAAAATTAAAATGTGCAAACTATGCAAGATGGAATATCTGTACTCTATATATAGAACTACACTAGCTAACTGACTCTAAGTATTTACTAGATACCTATGTTAAAGTACTAAATACCAAGGCTTCTATAATAATACATTTAATAATCCCTGCAGGTCTATTTCCCCAAAAAGTCATTTTCCTCTTTTATAAGGGACAGAACTGATGAGATGAATGAATGATGACCATTTAAATATTTATTATGTCTTGGTTTCTTTTGAAATTGAGCTGGTTTTATATATCATCGTATTTAAGTGTGCATATGATTCAATAAATTATGCTATTTATGCTAAACAGTCCAATCGAGATAGCAAAGTTTGTGGGTAGTATTAATAGGACGGCAGACTGATCTAAATGTATTTGTATTTATGTTGGTCAAATATTGAAAAATAATATGAAATATTGTAGAAATAAATTCCAGATACTTAAAATTAATATGCCAGTATTACTTTTGTATATAACTACTAGATATATTTGGTACAGTGGAGCAGTAGCTTTTTTGGGTTCTCTTATGATTTTAGATTTTGTATTATTCCTCATGGTACAATAATATTGTGCCATTTTAAATATGTTTCTTTTGTTAAGGGCCATGTTCCTTTATTAATTCGAAATTCGAAAGTTTGAAATATTTTGAAATTCAAACAAAAACATGCTTCTAATGTTAGCCGAAACCCAAAGCCCTACCAACCGACAAGCTAACTGTATACGGAGAAACACTCGACAGTAGTGCAATACTCAAAATAACAATAAGTTCCGAATTTTGAATGGGATGTGTAGCTGTTTAACAATGGGAGCCAATAGCAACAGCAATCAGACAGAATTTTCATAAATGTAGGCTCCTACCACTTTTGGTGAAGTCATGTTTTGTTTTGCTCTCCTTCTGCATCCAGTTTGAATAGGATAAAACCAAAGGGAACGGTGCATGGCTGTATCCATGACCAGGGGCTTCTCCCAGCTAAAAGTTAACTGAATATCAAACAGGCTGTACAAAAAGGCTGAATTGGCTACGATATCACCTTGGTGCACATTTGCACTCATTAAGCGTCCGGTATATACGATTTGAAAAATTCAAAAGACTATCAAAATACATGTAAATCATTTTTTACATTTCGATCAATATCTATCAAATTTCTACTCCGATTTTATAATACAGTACATGGTTAAAATCAGAAAAGTATTCCCTTCAAGTTATATAAAAAAAAGAAACAAATATTCTTAGTTTACTATCCATTAAAAATGGTTAAACTTTTGTGTCGAATTTTGCCATGATTTCACAACTTAATATTAACAAAATACATAATTAGCTCGCATAATGCTAATTTTATTTATATAACTTGAAGGGAATACGTTTCTAATTTCAACCGTGTACTGCATTATAAAATCGGAGTAGAACTTTGGCAGATATTGATCGAAATGCAAAGCAAGTTTACGCAAAAATGGAAAGTTGGAAATGACACATAATTGACCGGATGCATAGGTCATAGAACACCCGACAGATTGAAGTGATAAGATAAGATCAATAGAATCAAGAATCTTTGATGGGCGTGGTATCCCTTGGCTTTTCTGCTTTATCAGGAGAGTTGAGCTAGACACCCGAGTGAATATCTATAAGGGACGTTTTTTGCCCATTAACCGATTGTTGGCAATGACAACTGGTACGATTTGTCCCTTATAGATATTCGCGCAAAGGGCCTAGTTGAACCCTTCTGATAAAGCTGTTGACATTTCTTGACAAGATTTCCTCTATATGGTAGGAGGTTAGTCAGTGCGGGAGTTTGGTATTTACAAAATCACTTTTTTCACCTCTATATTTCCCTGCATGTAATCACCATGGTAGTTAGTCCCGCCAGTCCCAAGGTAAGTAAAATTTTAGATTGAAGGGGACGCGACATGCTCCCCGTTACCAATGGCAACGGAAACCAGGTAACTGCAGGGGTCAAAGGGGAATGTCGCCTCTTATGTGGTTGCAAAAAAGTCAAGTTTTTCGAGCATGAAATTACCTTACGCCATATCACCTTGACAATCTAAAATTTTACGTACCTTGGCCAGTCCTTTATCCCAACCCGTGGCAGATCCCCATGGAAAAATGAAAAAATGAAAAGTGGGTGGGAAAGCTCGCCAATTGACGTCATTGGCGAGTGTGTATTTAAATTGAGATCCCCAAGCGGGGGGAATTAGGGATCGGCTGTAGTCATGTAAATTTTCCACACATTTTCACTTGTTCCGAACCCCCAATAAATCGAATAATCTGCCATTCCTTTTCTATAATATTATATTCTATATTCCTTGCTTTATCCTGTCCAAGCAGTGGAGGACAAATTACTGTCCCAATATTGAATCCATGGGGATTTTCAAATTCTGACCACACTCAAAAACGATTCTGATTGGTGGAAATTTTTTTCGATTAGCCAATGAAATTGCAGAGATTCATTATCAAATTCTATATGCTTACTAGTTACTACCCCAAGGGGTAATATTTCATGAAACAATGCTCTCAATAGTGAATAGCGTGTGCACCTATGGTAAGATAATGCAAACTAAGAGTTTTACTCTATCAAAAACTCATTGCACATTGAAAGGCATAGTCGCGTCGTATAGTCGTAGACAGTGTGACAGAGAAGCGAGTTTCGGAAGAGTAAATTTAAAGCTACAGTAGTGTTTTATTAAACTCCAAACAGTGAAAACTATATAATATATCAATCCGTATATTATAACGGGCCGGCAAGTACTTACTGACGTGAATGGTATAATAATAAATAACATTACATACAATGCTATACAATACAATACTAGCTACTTATGAAGGTGTGCTGTACTCGAACTATGTACATAACATAATAGTTTACATTTTAGAAATATTAGAAAATTCCAGACTTCTATAAATATTGATACACGCAGAATAACAATATCACGGCACTATGAAAATTCATACATAGACTACAGCATGATCAAATAAACTTTTAGCTTAAAATTAGAAGATATATATGAAAGTATACACTTCTGTAGCTTTAAATCATACTCCTCCGAAACTCGGTTCTCTGTCACACTGTCTACGACTATGCTTTTCAATGTGCAATGAGTTTCTGATAGAGTAAAACTCTTAGTTTGCATTATCTTACCATAGGTGCACACGCTATTCACTATTGAGAGCATTGTTTCATGAAATATTACCCCTTGGGGTAGTAACTAGGGAGCATATAGAATTTGATAATGAATCTCTGCAATTTCATTGGCTAATCGAAAAAAATTTCCACCAATCAGAATCGTTTTTGAGTGTGGTCAGAATTTGAAAATCCCCACGAATTCTATCTGGCCACAGTATAGGATTTGTCCTCTAAAGGGGAAAAAGTGAATTTGTAAATCGCAAACTCCCACACTGACTAACCTCCTACCACAGAGGTACAGTTTCTGTAGAAACCTTGATTCCTTGATTAGAATGACAAAATATCATTCATTTATTTTTCTTACGACTGTGAACTTATTGTACTTATTTTTTTATGAATGAAATTATTTTTTAAAAGGTTATCTGAAAGGGTTGACCATGGGAGGTCAAAGGGCACTCATGTTGTAACTAGTCTGGGTATCCATGGAAATCAAAATACAAATTTTGAAACCTGTCAGAAATCTTAACATGAATAGAGCCTAAAAATAAAAAAAGAACTGTAATGCCATTTCATTAGATTTGCATTTTCAACTGCGAATATAAAGATCATCTCCCCTCATTTCATTTGGTTTTTGAAAATCATCGAGTATCGATATCGAGTGTCGTGTAAAATGCCCAATGATTTTCATAAACCAGGGGGAGTTTGAGTTTGAACTGTACATCTTCAATCTTCAATGTGTCGTTAGTTTAAAGATGTGGGTTTCGGCTAACATTAGGAACCTACTTTGTTTTTCGAAATTCGAAACATTTTTCATGATTGTCAGAGGAACCGGGCCCTTAATGTTATTTCGAGTTGTCGTATTGCACTTTGCACTCTCCTATGGGACAGTAATCCGTAACCATGGGTTCGAATTACTGTACTGTAATACAAGCAATGACACGATGAAAATTCGCAAAGCAAATTGACTACACCAGCGTTGGCATAGAGAAAAGCTCAATGCTCCAGCTCCATCGCTTCAATTTGTCGGATATTCATGACCTACACATCCGGTCAAGTGCAATGCAATTTACATTTTAAACTTTTTCATGAAACTCTCTTCGCATTTGCTTCAAAATTGGCGAAAGTTCTAGCCCGATTTTCTAGTGTAGTACACGGTCGGAATGGCAAACGCATTGGCAAGGGCTGTATCCGAGAAAATTTTAGATATTCCTCCCAGTTTTTTTTATATTTTATATTTTAATGTTGAATTCTTGACAAGATTTGGACAACATTTTCAATCATTGCTGATGCCGAATCATTTAAGAATATCGTAAATTTTCGTGGATACAGCCCTAGACAATGCGTTTGTCATCCCGACCATGTATTACAATAGAAAATCGGGTCAGAACTTTAGCCAATTTTGAACGATGTACAAAAGATGATTCTAACGTATTTTGATAGTCAATTGGGTTTTCCAAAAGTCAGGAACACGGACCTTAACTAGCGGGATTACATAATTACCCATGCATGTGCCTACATGAACCAAATCATATAATCTAATGAATGTAATTTATATTACTATTATATCATTTAATGTGTATAGTTTCCGAAAAGTTAAACTTTAGTGGTAAGCATAGAAAATATGGGAGCCGATAACGGAGGATAGTATTTGAGGAAACCCTGGTATTTGATTCCCTGTGAAGGTGTGAATAGTTGGTAGGTGCGTCTACCTTTATTTCATGGCTTAAATCTTAGTCATCGTATCAAGGAGTAAGTAGTTCAAGAGTTATAAGAGTAGTAAAGTAGATAGACTTTCGTGTCCTTTCGTGGAAAACTTGTGCAAGTTTTTGCATAATCTCACCATTATTTATTCCTCATTTTAAAAATTGTGAGAATGTTATGTGGGAATGTTGAACATAGACGAGAGAAGAAGATAAGATTCCTTTGCTTTAGTTTCCTACTTATTATACAGAACACAGGAGGAGGGCGAATACACAAATGCGTCACACTTTACTTTTTATTTCCATTCCTTTTCCATGTCATTTTCTATTTACGGTATTTTCTTTTGGTTATTCTCTCTCTCCCGTGCCATGTCTTGCCTTTCAGCGAAATTTATTTCCGCGTATTAGTCATTCACAGTGTATTACACTCTCTACTTTATTCTCTCAATTTTTTCCGTGAAATCAGTTGACTACCTTTTAGGAGGCTCTGTTCTACTATGGTTAACGTTTGGATAGGAATATCATGATCAGCTGTAATTTAGTACGTAGATAGACATCGTAAGACGTACGTTATGGCAAAATGCAAATATTTTATAACTCTCCAGCATTTTATTGCCTTCCTCCTTTTCGGGATAATTGATGACTACAACTTCCTTCTGAAACTTTTTAATTGAAAAACGCGTATTAGCAAGATACTCTTGCTTTTCATTAAACACTGAGATGAGCAATGATACACAAAAACTAATTACGTTTTTTAATTTAGCTTAAAACGAAATACTCTAAAAATCTGTTTTTAAAGCTATTTAATTTTATCGGCTGATTCTTTTAATATTCTATAAAGTTCATAACTTAGGTAAGCCATGGGTAATTACGTACAGTACAGATCTTTCGAAGGAAAATGGTTATTGTAATGTTTTTGTTTTTGGTTGGGTGCTTTCTCCTATGTTTCTTGTATTTTATAGTACAAATTATTGGCAACTAAACGCGAATGAAGGGCAGGATGGAAGCAGAACGTGTTTTAATGTGTGCAGGTTCTGTAGGGTTCAATTCAGTTCAATTTCCACTTGTGTATATCTCTTGTTTTGAAGTGGCCGAATTGAATTCTTTTGTGTCTCGAAGTTCCAAGCATTGTCTCCTCTGCTATTCTTTAGCTACGCAATAATTCGTGAATAACAGAGGCAGAAACTGACTGGGTATATAATGTTTACAGAGAAAGGATAGATATAATAGTATAATATATTGCGGAGATGTTTACTGTTTGTACACTACTGTAATGCAAATGTTAGTGTATCTGCTCTGCTGCGTTGAAGTTGAAGAAAGCGTCTTTCAGTTTCCATCTTTGTTCTCAGAGTGTGTTTGTGGGGGAGAAAATTATTTACGATTGTGACATAAGCAAGAAAATACAGACGACGATCTCTCATCTCCTCTCCTGAATACAATGGAGAAGAGTAGAAGAGGACAATGAAAATGCATTGCATTTACATTCAAACATGCTCCCTAGCTAGCAGTATAGCAAATAGTATAGTTATGTCAAGGTTTATAAGATATATAAAATTGTTGGTGAGACAAACCAAGGATTTTTCTAGTTTTGTTGAGATGAACTGTGAAAGCGAAACGAGAGGAGGTGTAGAAAATATTATTATTTTTAGTCACCTTCAACCTTTCTCTTCTTTGTAAATATAAATGAAACAGATATGGTTAAGAGAGTAAAAACGCTGCAATAAAAGCACCTCATATTTAAGTAATATCTAGAGCTTATTGGCTAGACTCACAGGAGCATGAATTTTATATGATGTTTTTACGCTCCAGAATTTAATCTTTCGTTTTATGCTTTTATATTAAATATACTTTGCCAAAGCCAGACATTTGGCAGGAAGAAGTTGGTTACAATAGTATAATAGTGACAAAAGTGAAAAGAGAAAGTAGTAAAGTATTTTTAACTATCCTTTCGTACTTTCATCAGTAATGAAAGGATTTTTGGTAAAATGAGAGGATAGGGTGATAGTCAAATGTCACTAACAATAAGCGGGTGTCATAATAAATTCATAAAGGAGGACAAAAAACAGTAACATCTCTGTGGAGTTATTTTTTAATTATATAGAAATTTACAGCTAGCAACTATGCTTTTTTGTAAAGTATCTATAGGTACTTTTACCTTGTCCTTATTAAACACAGTACAGTAAGCAAAAGAATCTGTTCTGTAGCATTACTGCTCGTTCGTTCTGACTCTTAACTAATGCAGTGTAATTATATTTGCATATCGTTTTCATACTATTAAAAGAGTGAACTGATGAATCCTCAGTTTGCGTGCGTCATGTACTGTGTACTTACTACAATCCATCTCTTGCGTGTTATTATCTTTGAACTAAAAACGTGACTAATACTTTTAAGTAGTGTTTGTCCTCTAGTACTACATATTCTCGTATTTATTTGCACAAATAAAATAGGTAGCTATGTATTCTGAATACTATATAGTACATTGGAAATGCAAATATAGAGTTGGCGCATATTCCACTTTTGAATAAATTTATATGATGTTTTATGAACATGGTGAAAGGGTGAAAGTGAAATTAGAATCTAGAGTGAATGAATGAGTGAAAGTAAAAAGGATTGAAATGAATGCTTTACAAATAGTACTGACATCTTTTTGAGCTCCATTTGTTATGAGCGTATAGGAATAAATGCTAGGAAATTCGTCTCCATACAAATGTTGAAATTGTGATATGAATTTGAGATGGAAATGGAGGAAACAAACGAAAGGAGAAAGTTGGAGAGAATATGCACTACTATCTGTCTATTGTGACTACCTATACAGATATATAGGGAGATAAGGAAAACAGTCGCATCACATTACATTTCCTATCGCATGCATGCATGTGAGTTTTAATAACAAAGACAAGAAGACCGAGTCTCAAAGAGCTGTCGTCTTGTCTATGTCCTCCTTATCTGGAGTAATCGTCTATGTTATAATATGCGTTACGTAGACGTCCTTTCTTTACTTTTCTTCCTTCTCTTGTCTCCCAGATGTAACTACAACTCTGTATGTGTTACATTTCAAGATACTATCATGTAATCAAGGCGTGAGAAAAATATACCAAGTCCGCACCAAACCCAACCGCTGAATTCTATGTACATAACATACTATCTACTCGTTTACTAATAATATAACTTTCACAAACACACCTACTTTATGAGGATATATAGAGATGCATAGTTCACAATGCGATACTAAGACGCTCTTGTGCCATTCAGAGAATAAGAATACTATTGTGGAGTAAAAAGGGAGAGAGAGAGAGAAAACTCTCTGTGACATTTTTATGATCCTTTAAAAAAGATAGAAAATACTTTCCCTGATGCCTTCCATCCTCCTCTGTTTTCTGTTAGTTGCTAAGTCTTCCACATGTCGTCTGTTTAGTCCTGTACATATGCATGTCTTCATTTATTTTGTCGTGGCGTGTCTTCCGTTTGTCTTATGTGATATCTTTCCTAGTATATAAATTCTAAAAGCTTTAAATTTCCGTCCATTTACTTACCCCTCCAATCTTATATATATTATTATTTAATGTTACGTGCTGTGGGGATTTTCTTTTTTACATTTCCTTGAAAATTGAACATCTTGGAATACCTTAAGTAGCGTATCTTTTTGTGAGTCAACGTGGAAGACGTATTTAAAGACAAATAGAGCAGGTGTAATTTAATAGAAATGTGTAAGTTGTTTGTGCAGAAAAGAAAAGGCTCAACTTTTATACGCCAGAGATTCATGACTCGTATTGGCTACCGGAGTGCTCTTTTAAAATGCCCTGTAGCATGTGTCTGTATCTGTACCTACACCAATGGAATTGCTCTATGGTCTTGACGTGACACAGCACATGAAACTAAAACATAAAGTTGCCAATGCCATTAGAAAACGGTTGATTAGCATATCAAAGAGATTGTCATTTGCACTAACCACATACATTGCAATATAAGATCTTATATTTTCACTATAATCAGTTTGTCTTATTTGAGTTCTTCATTTCTTAGTCTGCTGAGGATTTACCTTCTGAGAATTGAATTAATACTCAACAAATATATTTACAGTTGTATTTAATTTAAATATTCTATATAGTACATACTACGGAAAGAATTATGTACTAGTAGTATTTAATAAGTATTAATTTGGCCACTTAATAACCGTATTAGTTAAAGTACCTCTGTACCTTTAGGCAACCAATTTCTAAGCAGTTGTAGTGTGATCCTCTTATGTTTGAAAACTATTTCCAAGTTTAATGCGGTGAGAATTAAGTATATCTAAGTATTTATTGCACCTTAGCTAATAACACTAATGAACTGTACCTATTGGTCTAAGTATGTATTGCTAAGACCGTCATGGTTTTAGCATCGAGTGGTCTTCCGTTGAATTAGTTAGCAAAGTAATTTTAATGCTATTTATACATTTAGTATAAGTCAACCGAACCATATGATATCAGGTTTCATGGTACATAGAGCAGAGGTTATTAAATTAGATAACTGCGCAGTATGCATAATCCTATAAGTATAAGTTCACAAGGAAAAAACTTTTATATTGTGGACAGTTAGTAAACTGCTCTCACCATAGGAAAATGTGTCCTTTGGAGTCATGTAATTGTATTCATGAAAGCAAAGCATTCCTGTAATAATGCAGCCTTAATGTATGTTAAAAAATTTCGTAATTAAAATAATTTAATTGAAGTTTGTAGCTCTAAACATTTACTTTCTTCTTTCCTCCCGAAAGAAAAGATCACATTTTGCCGTAGTGGCGTCACCACATGGAGTTTCCTCTTAATGAAATAATTAATTAATCTAGAATTCCTGGAAAGGCACTCCAAAGAGACGAGTTCCTTGTGTTCATTATACTGAGAGAAGGGATTCATTGTTGTTTGTGTGTTCTTCAGAGCCGTAGGCCATGTTTGAGCTATATCAAACGAAAACCTACTCATGGAACAACTCACATCTTTTGCTTTATATTTTCACCTACGTACTTCTCTCCATGGATTCGTTACTTATTTTATGAACCTGCTGAGTGGATCTATGGAATCTGATATCTTTGTTCTACATTTTGTGTGAGAGAATGAAGTGTCTGTAGCTCTTCATTGCTATATAACAGGATCTCTAACCTAAATAAGTAGAACAAGAAGTAGAGAACCCTGTCTTGGCTCTGTGTTACAGGTATTTAATTAAACTGAAAATAAAATTTTGTACTTCCTACAGAACTCATGCGCAAGTAATACCTGAAGATCCTAATAACTGTTCACATCTACGGTCAGTTCTTATCTATTTCTACAACTGTTGCTTAATATAAAAGGAAAATATATTCCACTACTCCAAAGTCTGCTCCTTACCAACTACGAAGAAAGCTAAAGTAACGTTAAGGGGAACGGTTATTGAATAGTGTATAGGTATATCTTTGTTAGTTTTATATTCTTAGAGTTCATGCGTGCATATCAGATACATCTTGTAGTGCAGTTAGATAGATAAGGACTTCAACAATTTGGTCGTTGTTGAATCTTACCTTTCACATTAAAATTGCCATTTACTTCTAGTATTGGTTCTAGTTATGATAACGAGGACAGTTGGAACTTGAATTAAGAGTATGCTTTACGCATTACAATAAATAGAATGACTAAACGTTTAGAATGTACTGGCTTGTAGTAAAAGTTGAATTCAGACGAAGGGAATGTGGTGAAAGTGAAATGAAAGCTGTTTTGGCTTAAGATAGTTGAGCGTTTCGAACGAAAAAGGAGGAATATAAAATCAATTTACTATTTAGTTTAACCCATAGTTACTAATGTGTCAATTTTGATAATAATGAAAAGTAAGGGGTAGGATTTACCGATGATAAGTTAGCAATTGCAATGAAAGTAAACCGTCTTTCCTGCAATGCAATTAAGGGAGCGTGTGTAAAAACAAGCAAAGAAACTTATATGGTGTCAGATCGGTTTAAGTATTGTGCACTTTTGTCCTTTATCAGTTCAATTCAGAGTCGCTTGAAATTAACTTAAACATTGGGAACTAAATTTTCTAAATAAAAAAGTAGTATTACAAATACTAGTGTAATGATTTTGTCTATTTTTCAAAAATCGCGAATTTCGGTTGACAGGTTACTGTTGTTTCAATGACATCCTTTCAATAATGACAATACTTTGCATTATTGAAAGAAACGATGTCAATTTTAAATTTTGGTAATATTTAAGCACCCCATTGAATTGGCGGTAGATAATCATATAATATAATACTTTATAACTAACTAAGCCCCCAGTATTAATGCTGAATTTCAAAATGATTAGGCATATTAACAATGTTCAATTTTCGAAATAAGCTAACCATTCATATCGGACTTCCTTGTTTTATGAAATATGCATAGTGTACAGTTTTATTATACAGCGATGGAGTTAAAGATTTTCGCGCTAAAAGAGCGGTTCAGCTTGTTGGTAATAAATAATGAAAGCATAATATTCCCACAATAAAATTGATGTCAATTTTAGCCTAAAATGCAGGCAAAGCACGTTCAAAAGAGGGAATATAAACTTTTCACTATGTTTATTTGCTTTGAAGTAATTGGTATTTGTGTTAACTACGATATAATTTTGTCCGTATTACATCAATAACTTGAAAACTAAATACCTAAGCCAAGATAATTTCTTACATGTTATTGGGACTGGGATCAGGTAAGCTGATAGTCCGAGTAAACAAATTAAAATTTCAATTTCTTTCTTATTTTATTTTCATATGCAGCAGTAGGACTACTCTCCCTATCTCACCCTGCCCTTTGCTTACCATTCATTTTGGCACAAAATTGTCGAATTTAAAAAAATGAAAAAAAATCGATTTTAATTTTTTGCATTTGACTACCAACCTACCTGATCACAGTCCCAATAATAGTCACTGTTGCTAAGAGCATTGCTATTTTATTATGTTTGTCTATTCGTGTCACAATATGTCATAAAATATGTTAGTTGTTATTTCTAAAAATCAGTTGATCAGTGAATGTCAGAGATGAAGTGTGCATGATCGGTCTTCTCCAATAAATGTAAATTATTGTTAGTTACATTGGTGGTTGCAACCAAATCATTCAAAGTAATAATAAGTAAATATTCTTCGTAATAGTCACTTAGGTAATTATTACGACTTCGTCCTTGAGTAAAACCAATCTTGTATTAATTTTTAAAAAACCCATTATATTAAGTGTTGTATTATGAACTGGAACCTCGTCTTAAGTGCTGAGGGCTTCTCAAGACGTCCAATCGTCGAACCGATACGTACAAATCGGCGTCTTGACGACTGTAAAAAAATTCATACCCCTAGTGCCCGTCCATCATTTGTCGCAATTCCATAGTTGAAAAATTTTACCCCTGATATTTCATTTTTATCTTAATTGTAACTATGGATTAAATAATCATAAAATAAAACTTTATATTCCTCCTTTTTCGTCCGAAACGCTCAGTTGTATTCATTTGAAGAGAAGCTCAGAATAGTTTGCGTGAAGAGAGAAGCAAGAACTTTTATCGGAATCTGTAGTCATCTTTCAATTATTGCTTTCTATTAAGCATGTGTATCTATTTAATGACTTTATTACGCCGTGGGTATTTAACTTGGATCTTTGTGAGACATAGCAAGTCAACTTAAACCAAGCCAAAAGCTTTAAAACGACACAATAACCTCTTAAATAGTTCTATCTTATGAATCATATTATTCGCATGCATAATTACAACATCGGGGGATCGTGCCTCAAGTGTATAGTTTGGTGTATCTAGTATTTGTAGGTAAATGTGACTGTCAGACCCGTTTTCATTGACTAGTGAATCCATTGCGTTATGCTAAAAGGACGACTCGACGTTTTCACATGACATATAACAAAGTAGTACAAAGGTATGAATTTGCCTAGAGTAGCGACTTTAAACTAACCGACTTCTCTTATGAGAAAACTTTTCCGTTTTGTGTATAAAATGTGACTATGTATAAGCCCTATAAATATATTGCGTGAAACTAGAGGCAACTGTCGTTCAAGCTTGAGTGCCTACTCTGCTGTAGCTAAAGTACTTATATAGAGGAAAGATACCAGTCGTTTTGTAAACTTTGGCACCTAACGCAGTAGGTAAGTAGGAAGGAAAAGTGTTCTCCAGCCGACTCTCTTTCCTATCCTCGCTTTCACTCTGCCCTTCACTTACTCAAGTAATGCAAAAGTAAAGCTACGCAACGCTAGAGAAAGTAATGGACGTGTATGCAACAAGGGAACATATTTACGTAGTTTTCAACCAGTATAATATTTAGTCTGTAGACTGACAAGTCAATCTAATATCCAAAGTTGTAGAAGCTCTGATTAGGCTGACTTCGACTCAAGTAATAGACATAAAACTTGAGTCTGTGTCAACTTAAGTAATGCCAAGAAAGAAAATAGTAAAAAACTAGCTGGTTAGCCCGTCCTACGACAGGGCTCTGTTTCCTGTTTCACAGAAGCAAAATTAAAGTTTAAAGCTCAGGTGTCCTGATATTTCATACCACATTTTGCAATTAAACGGCGGCAACTCCGTACACATTCAACCCAAAGCTAAAAAATAGGTTTTTCTTTGACAAATAGTCTCTACCTCCCCGCCCCTCCCCAAATAACATAATTTTTCTATCGAAATGTAGTCTTCACCACCACGCCCCTTCCCAAACAACAAATTTTTTATTGACATGCAGTATCCAGCAACCCACCCCTTCCAAATAACATAAATTTTTCATCGACACGTAATCTCCAGCTCCACGCAACTTCCAAATAACATGATTTTTTCATCGACACGTAATCTCCAGCTCCACGCCCCTTCCAAATAACATAATTTTTTCATCGACATGTAGTCTCCGCCTAACCGACCTTTCTCAAATGACAATTTTTTCATTGACATGTAGTCCCCACCAAACCGCCCCTTCCCAAATAACAATTATTTTATCGACATGTAGTCTCCATGTCCCCACCCCTTTACATACATACAAACTCCCGGAAATTATTTTATAGTATAGATGAAACAAACAGTATCTACCAATTCACTGCCACTGTATCTTTATGTAGTAATGGCTGGAAGTAGAACTTTACCTGTTCATCAAAATGCAATGATATGTAGCCCTGTTTAGTAATTTCCATGACTGTTGTAAACCCTTTTACTAAAGATGTGATAGGATTCAATTCGTGGCCATATCTGTCGTCGATAACTTGATCTTGCTTGTAGCACATATTAGAGAAATCTAGTATTTACGCAAGGATATTGAATTAATTGTGACATCATGTTTCGAATTCGTGGAGTCTAGCATTTAAAAAGCAGAAAATACTAAAGAAAATGTTATTAGTCAGTATTTTATATAGAAATCCATTTGATAGTAAGTTATAATCTGGTATTGGTGCAGAAAACTTATCGTAGATATTTATTATTGTTACCAAAGATCTTGAATCGTTAATTTTTGATACTACAGATTTTTTGAGTTACAGTATAAGTGTATTGCGTAAGTTTTGCTAAATAATTATACTATACGGAACCAATGACAAAATAGCAACTGATATGCACGGATTTGTTGATACTACAGATGAGTTGGACAATTTTGAACATTTCTGTATTGAACAGCTATTGTAGTACGTATTGCACGAATTCGAATTACAGTAGCACAATTTTTCACCTCTTTCTTCTTCACAGCAAGGAAGGATTTTGGCACGATAGGAGGAGCAGCCCCTTGTTTCGTGAGTAGCAGACCGTTTATAGATACAAACTGGCTCGTCTAGTGGGCACAACCATTCTCCTGGTGTCTCCCCCGTTTGACACTGATAACCTTTCTTACGTTGTGTATGAGAAATAGAATTTCCCTTACAGGCCAAGCATTTAAAGCCTATAAGTAAATCACGGAGATAAAATTGGGAACAAGAAACAAAAATTATTATGGGTGACACCACCGCCTACCGTCGAGATTATTGTTGCACAAATCCGTTTTGCATAGACATGTTCTTGCGATTTTGCCAGTGCTTTTATCGATGTGTACTTGACATTCAAGTGCTTTGTCGCTGCTTCTTCCCTGTCTACACCCTAACTCGGTAGTCATATTTGTTGTTCCATCTGCGTTCAGAATCTCTGCGACACAACAAAACCTATTCTTAGGGGGATGTTTGACACAGTCCTGCACTGCTCTTTTTGGATGCACTTGATTTCGTGGACAAGCAGCAATGTCGTCCTCAACTGTTGCACTACAGGAATAGCATTTTAATCCTAAACAAACTAATTTTGAATTTTGAGCGACGAATAAAGCAAATACAGTCAGCAAGGCGAAACTGGAGAAACTCATTTTACTAAGATGCAATAATACAGCAAAAATAAAGATTATTGCGAGATTGATAAGAAAAATGAATGTAGATAGTAAATCCAAGTTACAGGGTAGTATGCAAGTCTTTATAAAGACATGATGCTTTATGTATTTATTTTATCAGTATTTGTATTTGCCCCTGATGTCCAAGCAACACCTTATACCTTTAGAATCATTTATGTGTTAACTAGTTTCACTAAGTTACATGAAGGCTTCAATATAAGCATACGTTTAGATAAGTAGGATTTGGGTGTTTGATTTGATAAGGTCAACTTGTAATGTTTACTAACTTATCTCAATCTTAATATTGTATTGATTGTTTGTTTTCCAGGTACAAAGACTCTGATCCCGTACAACCCTCTGTGACAATATCGATCGTCAATGAAGGTACTGAGCTCCGCATCTCACAGATTAAGAATGAAGATATTGGCGACTACACTTGCATTGCGAGGAACGGAGAAGGCAAGATCCATCATGTTGTCAAAGTTCTTATCGCAGGTAAAATCTCAATCCTTTTCATACCTCTTGCCTAATAATCTCTTTACTTTGGTGAATACAAAATAGAGATATGGTTGTAGATTGTAGACTACGTGACTGCTAAGATAGATATATGCTAAGTGGAAATATCATAGAGATAGGAATGTATAATATCTTGGACAAAAACGGGGAGAAGGAGTATTAGTTCAGTTCATGGGCAATATATTGTAAGAATTGGGAGATTTTTCGGTATTTAATTTTATATTTTGATTGAGCCTTTACGGGTGTCTACGGGTCTGGGAAGGATTTAAGAAAACGTTGTGATGTAAAGTGCTGAAGTGTAATAAGATATTATGCAGAGATTTAATGGTATTTCAATGGAAAGTACCATCCTAGAGTAGAATTGTGACGGGTAAATTGAAGTACAGGTACATCACACGTGGAAACGGAAAGAGTGCGTAGATTTGTAGAGGAAAGCTGTTGAGATAGTAGCAAACGTTACATTATTTTGGCGATAAAATGGGACTAAACGTATTTTTATACCCTTGTTCTGGAAAAACGATTTAGAGAGAGTTAAGGAAAAAAGGTGAGTGTTTATTGAAAAGTGGAGGTTTAAAAGGAAAGGAGCACTCAACGTATGTAGAGTGATAGGATTGAAAAAAGGATGGAGGAAATTGCCTCTGTGTAGGATAGAACTGAACTACAGCTGTTTTATTCTTTTATTATGTATGGAAAGTATTGCATTGGAGTGAAGGTAGACACAGGAATGAAAACTAACTGGTGAGGTCCCTTGGTTGTTGGACTCACTCCCTTGCCTCACATTTTCCTACGGTAGACAAGCAAGAAGTAAAGTTAACAATAGAATGGAATCAAATCGCTATGTACATTAAGTTAGGCTGGGGAAAGTTATTTTAGCTCAACTTAGTTGAGTTTCACGTTAGTTTGGCGCATTGCTACGTTTTCCTGTGAAGATTGAAAGTAAAAATAAAATTCACCGGTAAAGTGATGGAAAGAGTTTTTACAAGTATTACGAGTGGAAAACCATTTTGTCTAGTGTATCCATACACAAAAGTATACTAATAGCTCCCTGCAATATAATACCTTATTTATGAACTCTTCTCTTACTACATTCTATTGTAATCCGCGCTATAGAATCTATAACGTCATGTCCTGTCTTTCTATCTGAAGGCAACTATAGTTTATTATGCAGATACCAGGAAAGGTAAAAGGAGAAGTCTTGAAGAAAGCATCCTTTTCGTGTCACGTTCATTTCTCGTTGCATTTGCATCATCCTTTGTGCTTCTATTTTGTTTGTTGCTTTCTCTTATCTTCATGCACACAGATCCACATTATGTGGTTGTCTCAATTGCCTTGCAACTGTCTGTAGGTTATACATATTTAAGTAATGCATTCATCTCTAAAGGTCATTCCTCCAGTTGCATTTATCGAAATTTGCAACAAATTAAATTGTTCCACTTCAATACATTTTTGAGACGATTATTTCTAAGAAATGGAAAACAAATTGACATAATATATTATTATTATTTTGTAAAAGTGGCTTTCCCAATTGGGTTGCAAAAAAATATATTTCTTTTTATTTCTCGTTGGTAAAAGTCTCAAATAATAAGAACCGGTTTGCTCTATTCAAGATATTGGATGCAAAATTTTATATTTTGCTTTTACCAAAGTTCAGTTGGCTTGTTTCAACAATTTGTAGCATAATGATGGAGAAGTTGAAAGAAGTTGATGTAAGAACCTATCTGGTAAGGTATCTTATTGTTAGTGAGGTATCCATGTATCTTGTGTAATAATAGTTGGAGTGTACTAATGTAGCATAGTGTGTAGATAACTAGGAGGCAATAGTGAAAGATAGGGATGTATGATTTTGCCTGGGTCTTTGGTTGGTTTGGTTTTTCTTTTCCTCTGGCTTGTATGGTGTAGCGATTCAATTCAGGCAATTGCTATTCCATTCGAGTTCTCCAGCGAGCTGAGGAACATTTGTTCTGCGTCAATTTTTTTCTTATTCATCCCTCAGAAAATAAATTGAAAGATAAGTTTCGGCTATAACTTATATTTATATGGGGTGAGATGAGTTTGTCTGACAGTTGACTTCTCTTGACTTTCACTGTATAGAATGGAACGGAATAGAATAGGAAGTGGAAACAGTTCGATTCGAAGTTCGTCGAACAGAAAGAGTACCTCTATATATAGATTCATACGTACGCATACATTGTAAGTAAAGTACATACACTGCACTAGAAAACAAGGCAAGACAACAATTCCCATTCTACAGACTCTCTAGTTGCTCTTCCTACTACTACTTGTTACTTAAGCTCCACTGGAGAAAACTCTGGTCTCAAAGTACATGCAGAGAAAGTATACACTGACAGAAAGAATGTAAATGTTTGGGAAAGAAGTGTACTTATTGTATAATATGCAAATATAGTAGTCTAGCTATTTATACATTCAATATACTACAAAACTGATAAGAAGAGCGTGTAGAAATATATACCGATGTATCGTATTAGATATTAACATCTTTATTTTCTGTTCGTCTATTTATTTAGTAGTATCTTTTTTCTATTCTGTGAAATACGTGAGAAGCGTATTTTATACTGTCTGGATGTAGGTAGATACGTATGCTTTCACTCGTTCCGTTTCTACTATTTTCTACTTAACACAATCTAAATTGGATCTATATGATATACATAATATGGGTATCTCGAATATGCATTGCACTATCTGCTAGATATGAAATTATATGGTTTCCACAAATGTAAACTCTATAAATTCAGTGGGCGAAACGTAAACGACCTAACTAAAAGTCAAGTGCAAATCAAATTGAGATTTTTCAAGGGCTCTTTCCCTTTCTCTACATACATAACTAGAGGAACTTGTATATCAACAGACATGCTCCAAGTAGGCAATTTGTTTAATGTGCTCCGTATGGCTTCTTGCTTTAATGGAGAAAGCCTCAAAGTTTACGTTTGTATTCGGCCAAGCTGGAAAATACAAAAATTAAAGGGAAAGTTTCAGGGAAATAACGAACTTGATTTTTCTGTAGATTTTGACTTTTGGCATTAAGATTTTGTAGTCTTTTGACATTCAAATAAGCTTATATTAATTCTTTTAAGTACGCAGACATTATGATAATATTATTGTATAATCAAGTAGTACAACAATATTTGAAGTAAATATGTTTTTGTCCAATAATTGGCATAATTTGGTTATAATTACTTACATCATCTTGCTCGAGTCTTTGAAGTAATTGAGTTAACAATGTGCTCGTTAGCTAGACTAAAAAATAATTTGAGTAGGATTCTTGTGAGTTGAAGTCGAGCAGTACAAGTTATTTAGTTCTTTAAAAGTATGACAACGTTTTGAAATGTGCTTTCTGTATTGTAGCATAAGTTTGTGTTGTGTACATTTTATATATTCAATGAAGGTACAAAATTTAACTTTAATTAGCTTAGAAAAACGGATCGAAGTTGGCAAGAAAACATTGTTAAAAAGTTTCAATGGGAAAGAGAAGACATTGGATTGGAGTGAATGAACATCACTAGAAAAATAATGAGACAGCGTGGAGTGGAGTAACTAAAGCAAAGTAAAGAGTTGAAGTCTAACGTAGGAATTAGTCGAACTTACTGGGAAAGAAGGAAAACTGAGAGAAAGAAAACCTATAGCAGTAAAATGTACATATCGTTACAAAGGGAGTTGTGCTAGGTTACCGTGTGCACGTACTACGTATTGTACGAGTGTCAGAAGATATTAGTACATACCAAGATGGAGTTATAGATGAGTTACAGTAACATCACTTTTCAATACAGAATCATATAGTATGCATTAGACATGTATTTCTTTAGTTCATCTAATTCTTTACAATCATGGCCACCAATAATATGTGTAAAGAAACATAAGAATCTAGACTAACCTAAATCTGAAATGTATCGGTAATGTAACGTAAGTTTAGTCTTTGAAAAGATGCTACTCTTTAGCTTTGTGTGTTGTGTCCTTTTAGTAGGAATAAGTATACACTTGCTATTAAATAGTAAGTACGAGAGGTAAGAGACTAAAACAAGCTGGAGGAAAAAGCTCTAAAGAGGTAGTCTTCGGGTGTTTGGAGACTGTAGCAAACGATACATGTTCTCTATACGTTGAAAAGTAAAGTAAACCAGAAACAAACGAAAGTTTCGTTGACGATGAACTTTTTTATGTAAAAACTTTACCGGGTTGTCCTGTCCTGTAGTGCTCCACTGTTGGGCTCTCTTTGCTCCCAGAACTTGGAACGTGCCAACGTCGGCGAAAAACTTTCTCCGGCTCTTCGCAGCACACAAACTACCACACAACTACGGATGCAATGCATACTTGTGCATTGCAGTATATCTGTATTCTCTGTACTACTTACTACTACTACAGAACAAAACACGGTCTCAGGACATACCTATACTTCCAGTATACTCTTAAATGTAGCATTAAGTACTCCCGGTCCACATACATTATTATACTATATATAATTCTTACTAGTATATTCTTCTTCTTTGGTTTGCATTTAAGATTAGTCAGTTCTACTGGATATGATATAGCAGAACAGTATTATAGTAGTAGATATATAAGAAAGGACATGAGATTCACTATAAGATAGTTTTATATAAAGGAGGAAGATAGAAGGAAAATAGTATAGGTAGTTTAGGTGAAGAGCCTAGGAGCATTATACATGTACTGCAACATACATTTATAGAGTGAATCTACGGATTACTTTAGTGGGGATAGTTGAGGAGAAAGTCAAAGCCAAGCCAAGTTAACCAATGCAAGGGACGGAGAACATAACAGAACAGGACTGAAACATTTTCTAACAGATAAATACTTTCTCTTTGGCCTCGTTGGCTTGGCTTGGCTAAGATCCTCCTGTCTAACGACCTAACAAATAATCATGGGTAGACTGACAAACTTGCCTGATTTCATATCACAGTCTTATAAATGATTGCTAAACTACTTCACTCCACACGCTTACGATACTTTCTAAAGATAAGTAAGATGAAAAGATCCATCTTCCAACTATTGTATCAGTAGCCATGCTGTGATATATAATTCCTGTTCTTACCACTTCGTATAAACACTTATAATTCTATTGATAAACGAAAATAAACTTTGTTTGACAAAAAATTACTATAGTCATTGAACTACAAACGTATAATTAATTAGAACTTAAGCGTAATGGACATTATCGAGACATTTTACATATTTTTTTAGATGTTTGTGGGTTGATTTGATCAAATTAACAGCGTAAAATAAACTTTATGGTTTTGATTTTGCAGGCTCAGCAGTGATAATCACCCCACCACAAAACATGACCAAGGTTGAAGGTGAGAAAGCTGTATTCCCTTGTGAGTGGCGGGCTTTGCCATCGAATGCTAGTGTTGTGTGGCTTCGAGATGGAATTCCAGTTCGTCAGATCTCAGCGTTGGAGACCCGAGTGGAAACACCTGGAGAAGGAAGTCTTATCATTAATCCTGTAAATGCCGACGATTCTGGTTTCTACGAGTGCCGGGTTTCCAATGGAATTGGTGACCCTCAGACTGCAGTTGCCTATCTTAATGTTGAATGTAAGCAAAAGTTTTATGGGTGTAATCTAAACGTAATAGCTTAATTTTTTGCAAATGTTTCTGATATTATTTTTGTAGTCAGGTCAGGTGTCTAATAGAGTTTCTTCATGTGTTTTATTCCAGATCCAGCTCAAGTGACGTACACACCAACGGTACAGTACCTGCCTCACCGCCTAGCCGGAGTTGTTCGTTGCTACATCATGGCCAATCCTCCCATTCAGTTTGTAATGTGGACTAGAGATAAACATTTACTGGAGCCATATGAAACTGATGGTTTTGCTGTTATGAACAATGGTTCATTGCTCATTGATCGTGTGAAAGATTCTCACCAAGGAATGTATACTTGTACTCCGTATAATGTTCATGGTACCAAAGGCTCTTCCCTTCAGATGCAAGTTATTGTTAAAGAGCCCCCCAAATTTGAAGTCACCCCAGATCCCATGTACCAAAGTAAATTGGGCTCTTCCCTGGAAATCCCTTGTAGTGCTGTCGCTCCAAACGGAACCACTAGTCCTCTTATAACGTGGCAAAGGGTATTTCACAATTCTATACATTTTAATTATTTTATTTGTTTATGTAATATTTTGATTTCAATTTTTGCTTTTTGGACACAGAGGGACGGTAAAATAATGCCGCGCGACCGAGTGAATGTTGTAGAAGGAAGTTTGACTATAGAAAATCTTCACCAAATGGACTATGGAGAGTATGAATGTGTGGCGTCCAACGAGGTGGCCACTTTGGTCACTGGGACGAAAATAATTGTTGAGGGAACTAAACCTCATGCTCCTTTTAATATTACTGCCACTTCCGCCGTGTTCAGTGTCACTCTTACGTGGTGTCCTGGCTACTCCGGTGGCCCGGACTTTCGTCAAAGTTATGTTATCTGGTCAGTGAATTGGAAAATGATATTTTTTATTACTATTTTATTTGAAAATTTAATTTCTGATGTGCTATAAAAGGTATCGACTTCTGGGAGAAAGTAGATGGGAAACAATTCATGTAACCCCGCAAGGAAGCACAAGAATTACTATTCGAAATCTCAACCCAGGAACTACATACCAGTTTCAAGTGATTGGAATCAACGATCTTGGTGAAGGCCATCCCAGTGAGACTATTAATGTTACAACCAAAGGTAACTGTTTATACCAACAAATTAATAATCATTATAATAGCTAGACCTAGAAAACTAAAATCATTACTAAGTTGATTCATTATTCATGAACTTTAACTTAACTTTTATATACATTCACTAATTCATTGTAATTCATCAGTTTGAAAGCATTTTTTACTTCAAATGTACTGTCGTGTTACTAAAAAGTCAATTCGTAAATACCTAATCTACTTATTCATGTAATTGTTTGTCCTTGCTTTATCAGTATTCAAAATGATCAAAAACTTATACTTAATAATTGTAAATTGTAATACATTAAAATTGGTGATGGGTTCTTTGTCGCAATATGTATCCATTGATAAAAGCTTTTTGTTTAGTCAACCTTAATCTTTCTTGTATTTAATATTTTGAACAAGCCATGGAATTTAATGGGAATTATAAGTAGTAGCAGGGAAAGTTACAAAGTATAAGGCACAGATTGGCCTTTGGGCATATACATTGTCTAGTTCTGAGTATTTGTTTAATTGCGGTGGAGGAGTTGCTGAAACAATTCTGAATGGGAGTTTAGGTACTGGAAGTACCCCGGAACCAGTTACCACTCGACCTCCACAACCAGGTGCTTCTACAATGGAGGGTAATGCCCTGTTATGGGCCATGCTATCTTTGGCCACCTCAGATCGGACTTTTCTCTATTTTTAAGAACCCACCCATGCTGCTATATTTGTACATAGCAATAATAAGCAAACAAAAACGATTTTGTTGCATTGCATTAACCCAGACTTCCACTTTTCGTTCGATTACAGATTTTGAACTGATTTTGAATTCGGGATAATCATAATTTTATTTTCAATTTTCAGACATTATACTATGTATTACCACGCAAAATAGCACTGCTTTGAATTATTTGTAATTAACCTAACAGCTACTGTGGATATAATAATTACCAATGATTAAGAGCTTGCCGTGCCAGAAATGTGATAACTATGTTCGGGAATTTCTCTTAACTATTCATGTTGCTGGTGATGTCAATGTTACTGTCAAAATGATTCATCATTGTTAAGCAGCGTTTGAGCAATCGTTCATTAATTTTGTTACTTAATGCTTTCTTTTATATATTCTTTTCTTTCCTGGTTATACGTTTAGTTTTTATTGGAGAATGTTGTTACCGAACTGGGGTGGTCAACAAGATTCTGTTCAGCCGATTTGCTCTGATAGCACCGGCCTTTATATTATGACTTTGCTTCTTGTATGGTGTTTGTTATGTATTGATTCGTTTGGTGCTGTGCTGTCTTTATTTATTAACTTATTGGCTGCTGTGGTTTGTAATGGAATTTGCTTGTTGCATTAAAAATTCATTTTACACACCTTTTGGGCATAAAATTGCTTACCTTTCACCACATGTGCTGTTTTCGCTTTCTAACAATCTGATATCCCGTCCGTACAGTACTTAACCTATATCCTAATTTACGGGGGACACAAGACATGTTTTATACTTTTGTTTTGATTATTATTACATTTGAAAAGATTTTGCTGTAAATAATAATTTTTAACTTTTATTTTAATTAACTATAAGATAAAATTAGGCATCATTACCAAAAATAGCAAAATTATTACAATCTAAACTTACAATAGCACTTCTAATTAATAGCGAGCTCTGAATAGAGTGAATAAGTAAATCATGGAAGTTTTGTTTCATTTAACATTTCATTGTGTATACTAGCTACCGTAATTTTAAAACTGACTTCTGAGAATGCTACTGAAATGAATTCCTTCCAAAAAATAATTGTGTTGTGAAATTGTGTTTCCTACTGGAATGAAATAATTTCGTTTCCCAGTTTGTTTGATTGATTGAATGAGATGGGAATTGTTTTTAATTTCTTTATATACATATGATTTGGAATGATTTTGAGTTACATGAATGATTTTGGAAATGGCTTGAATGAATTACAGAAGTCCTCGACTACTCTGTGCTAATGTTACCCACCGATGAAAATGGCACGACTTATATACCCATTTTGCTCAGACCTCAAGGTTTGTTTTTGTTTTCCTTTGATTTACATTATTATTTGTTCAGGTGGTGGTGGGTCGGATTAACTTTTGTTATTATAGTGTGACCACGACTGCAAATGTATAAGACAATGAACTCTGTTCTGTATTGTCTAACAATGCACGTTCAACCCTTTGTACACGAGTGTGGCGAATTAATCTTTTTTTCTCTTTTTTGACCATTTCTATGTTATTAAGAATTATATGAAACTGGGTAATATCTTCTGAATCTGAATACTATTTATTGTCCATGCAAAAAATATCTCTGTGCTGTTAGTAAATTACGATAATTTAGCTAGCTATAAAATATAAAGTTTTGGAATCTGTCTTCAGATTTTGCATGAATAATTTTATGTGCATTTGCATTGCACCAAGCAATGGTTTACCAAGTAAATTGATGTAATGCACTATTTGAATTATTTTTTGCTGATTTTTTATTTAATGAATGTCTTAGTGCTATATTTTATTTTCATGAGCTATTTTTTAGTAATTTACATGACTAATTTTTTGCCAGTTATATTTCATATGTAATTATCTACAAATACTTTAGTAAGGTAATGAACATGAATGAAATTAATTTGTTTCCTTGTGTTGTGATTCACGTATTAATTGGGACGAAATAGGGCCAAAACCAGGCGCTCCTTGGAATGTCTCAGCTTCTGAAAATCCCGATAATATAGCGATAATTATAGCATGGATGCCTCCTGTCGATTCAGATCATGTGGCTGTAGCCTATTATCAAATTCAGTATCGACTGGAGACAGAGCAATGGAAACAGCTCAATAAAGAACCTATCCAATCCCCTCTTACTTCTTACTCTAGTAAGTTAAACCGAATTTTAAAAAAACTGTCTTATAGAAATTTCCTACAGTATTAATTGAGTTTTCTGTCTGTGCCATTTCAGCTCGTAGTTTGAAAGAAGGGAGAGTGTATTACATTCGAGTGACAGCATTCACTACGGGAAGCAATTCAGCAGAAAGTGAGCCATTATTGTACAAGGTACCAGTTAGAGATAAGCAAAGAGCCATAATTGCTGGTCTCGTCGGTGGACTGCTTTTCTTCATAGTGGCCATCATTCTGTCGGTTTGTGCAGTCAAAATATGCAATAGACGAAAACGTCGGAAACAAGAAAAAGGCGAGTTCCCTTTTAAATCATTTCCATATCAAAATTCAAAATTACATTATTGCTGATGTTCCTAATATGATATTTGCTCTACCTCCATTAGCTTTTGACATTAGCATTATTATTTAAAATTACTAGTTATTAATTTTATTAATTTACCTAATACGTACTAGATTTGTCTTTATTTTATTTCTTTCTCTCACATTGCCGGAAATGTTCTTGTTGGTCTCATTTTAGATTTTGATTCTTTAGCCTATAACATGGTAGCCTGTCGCCTAACTGATGCCAGAAATGGAGGCCAAATCCCCACTCAACCTCAAGTCCCTCCCAAAAAGTGAGTAGTCGAGTCGACTCAAATGACTAAATCAAATTAAATTAGTGTAAACTAAAATAAACTAAACTATACTATACACATAAATACATAACAGTCTTCTTTCACTATCAGCACTTTAATATTATATACATTATATACTACTATAATGAGTGAAAAATTAAAATGAAATAATATTAAGTGAAACATAACTTGATATAATACAAGTACCTAAAATTGACGAAACGTGTGGTTTTTGAAATGGCTAGCAGACAGAAGAGCGGTGCAACAGTTAAGTGGCGAATCTTTCTGTCATAAATGTTCATTTACTTTTCGTGTCAGTTACTTAAATTGTGGTTGTTTTGTTCCGTGTTTCAGTTTGATCGTTTCTTAGTTCTAAAACATTATTATTTTAGTGATGTTACTAGAAGTCTACTTATACACTGATAATTTATGTTTGTCTGTAAATGTACAATGATTCCTATGATTGTGTAACTTCAGTTTATATGCTTTACATTATATGTGATTTCTAAATGTCCATAATTGCTTATACTGTGAACGTTTTGCATGAGGGAGTATCTTTATTTTTATTTCATGGGGATCTTAATGTTTCCCATGAAAGATGCATGGCTATTGTGTGGAAACTCTGGACATGAACTGATTAATGTGATTGTTTGGAAATTTGACAGGAATGGAGCAGACCGAGCACTCGTTGTGATTTCGTGGCTGAAGAGAGCGTATCGGTGGGTGGGTCGCGGGGTGGGACGCTTCATTATTCACCTGTTGGATCTCCCCCTGCGCCGCCACGCCATCATTTTGAGCAGCACGAGGAGGAGCAGCCGCCCCCCATCCATCAGCAGCATCACACTCTCCCTGGCCGACATCGGTCACCCCCACGTCACCCGACGTCACCCCTCCTCGCTATCGACATCACTACGTGGACCACCTAGAGGTATCGTCCTCCCTTGGGGTAACATTCGTAGTTGCTAGAAATTTGGAATCCGTCCTAATAATATTATCCAGCTTAAAATAAAATGTTTTTTTCACAATTTTTTCATTTGGGATTTCTGTTTTTGTAGCAGATATGGTAGACGAGTCAAGTTCAGATGACGGCGGCTTCCTTGCTCCGCGCCCCCTTCGATACTTCCCAAGAGGCCGTCGGAGATTTAATCTAGTGCTTCCCGGCAGTTTTGTACCGTCTAGCTCACTGATTCGGCCAGAGAATTTGATTCCGAGGCCATTTGCGAGCTCTCCACTGCCACGCTCTCACTCGCGCTCACAGTCCGCCTCCAGTAGCTTCTACAGTCCTCCTGATCTCAATTTTAATCACCTGAACGTGAGCTCAGTGCCCCGATTTCCTGTTCTAGTCCAGGTTCACCAACCTCCATACCTTTGGAAAACTGCCACAACGGGTCGTCACTTTCATCCTGGGCCGACGGCCGTGCATCACCCAAGTGCAAGTGACCCCACACCCCCGCCATGGGAAGCAGAGAGAATACGTGACAACTTGGCCAGGGATTTAGACTATTTAGAAAGACAAGTTCCGCCGTTTCTACGACGAGTACCTGTGGGTCCGAGTTCGGGGCCAGGGGCACTCGGTGGTTTTGACAAAAGTGCTTCTAGTTCTTCTGTTCGTTTCCAAGAACGCTCTTCTTCCTCTGGTTTTCAAAGTGCAAGTAAAAATACGACTTCGACGTTAACAATCCCGTCTGGGGCGGGGAGTGGAGCAGGCGAGATCCTTCTCCGACCGATTGCCCTCCCCGAAGAGCCACATGGGCGTTTAGTGCCTCAAAGTTTCTTTTCTCAACATCCTGGTGGCTATCCATTACATCATCCAGCTCATCAACTTTCTCCATTTCAGACTTCACCCCAATTTCATTTACCTCTACCACTTCCACCTCGAACTTACGAGAATTGGCCACGGCGGGAAAACACTCCTCCGATCTACGCCATGGCCCGTTCTCCTTCTTTTGACATCGACGAGACGCCAACGATTCCAACCTCCGAGCCAAGTCCTGGCACTAGAACTTTGTTGGACATGTCCGTAGATGACCCTTATGAGTTTGATCCGGTAATTCCTGATACTTCACCGGAGATTGTCTACCCATCACAACCTCAGCCATCCACGACGTCCACTCAATCTTCCACTTCCACAAGATTCAAAAGAACAAGGGAAAGATACGAAAATATGGAGGCGCGTGTTGCGGCAATGAAGGAAGAATTTTTCGAATATCGAAGAAGACAAAAAAAGCGAATGGAAAGTGCGTGCTAGCAATAACTATTGTAATAATTATCCAAATTAAATTATAATTACAAAATTACTACTGATAAACTGATACATACTATATACACAAACAAAATTACAATTGATAAATTAATATGCAACATAATTATTAACGTAACGACAAGTATGACATATGAATTAATACTTATACCAAACAATAATAAATTATTATTAATTACTGATATGATAAACAATACAAATTACATTATTAGCTACTTTATAGTAAGTTTTATGTATATTGTATAGCTAGGTATTATTACAGTTTATCTAATTACAAAAATTACATACAACAACGCATTCATATTATTACTACAAAACCTATATTGTAATTGTAGGTATTTCCGTAGAAGCGTATTGATACATTGGAATAGTACTGTCAAATCATTTATTAGCGGATACAACAGTACATAGCTCTTAGCCTTAGAAATTAGATAAACAATGATCAGGTCAACCTTAGATTTCAAAATGAGAGTAAAAATTCAATGCAGAGCAAATAACAAGAAAACTACGACTATACTGTATATATAACTATAATGAAAACAATATACCATTACTATACAATACAAATATCAGTAGGCATTTGAAAAGTTACAGTTACAGCACAGACCACTTTTGAAATTGTTTTTACTGACACTGAAAAATTTAACTTAAGTTCAACAGTTGAGGTAGGTTGTTAATTTACTACAACAGTCATTTGATTATTGCATCATTGGATTGGATATTCAACATTTTAATTTTTTAAATGAATTAGACAGATCAAAATATTGCAGACGCATGTATCAAAGTTTACGTGTTTTTTTTAATTATAGCAAATTACAAATGATTTGGATTTCAAAATGTGTCGTATCGTAACGTAATGGTATAGGTAAGGATTCTAAGCAAGTTTAAAAGATTGTATAACAAAGCCAACCTAACTAACGAATGTTATAATAATATTATAGCGAAATCCCTATAGATAGCCAACCATAGTGTTATTTAATGTAAAAATCAAAGAAGGCACATTTACACAAGTTGCAAATACAGCCGAAGGCAGGCATGACAATTTCATTGTAATATTGAAAATGAATGCTGATTGATAATATTGTGGCAATAATATTCTATTGTATTTAGCTGCTCTGGAAATTGATTTTTGGATATTATGATTTTTTGTACTACAATATAGTATTATTATGTACGTACTTGTCTATGATGAAAAATGTTTAGACCCTAGACTATCTGTTGTAAGCGTTTGCTCACTAATAATGTCACATCAATTTTTGAAGAGTTGTACCTATAATATGTAATATAATTAGAAGGTTAATAGTAGTTAACTAATTTATTTATATTTATACAACTGAGTAAATATTATATCTATATTATTATGATTATAATTATGATATGACTATGGAAAAGCTGCATCAGACTCTGTGTTCATGTTCATTGAGAAGTTGAGTTTTGTATTGTATATAAATTGTTAGATTTTTTTGTGTAAATTGAAAGCGAAAGTACCATGTATTTATTTACGTCATTTAACTATTATTTAGACTAAAATTCACTATTTGAACTCAAACTGCCATGATTTCCTGTTTTTGCGTAGATATTATAATGTAGGCATATTTAAATTGCTTTGCAATTTATTTACACGTTATCTAAAAAGCATTTGTAAATATTTATGAATAGTTCGATTGTTTTTCCTTTATTTTGGTAAAAAATATACTGTTTCTGTACTTGTGTTTACATACTCGAGACTGATTTAATACTCTTGATTGATTGTTGCGAAATGTTAATGTAAGAGTAGGTTTAAAAGTCAATAGGCTAATAAGTACGCAAAAGTTACTAACGATGCCGTACGTATTAGCTTATTAACAATCTTTGTGAATTGTGACACACCTACTGACCTACCTATGTTACGTATTTTTATTCAAGCATAGAAATACTACTACAACAGGATATGAAACTAAATGATTTTTATCTGTAACCCTCCTTTCAAATTAATGAAAATATTATGCTTACTTACAGTTAGCTATTTAAAACCGAATGTTTATCAACAGTAACAGAAATGTATTAAATTAATTAATAGCCTTATAAGTTAACATGCTACCCATACAGATATTCTACTACTTTGCGTAAGGGTATTGTTCATTTAGTTCGATCGGGTTTCCTGGTCAAAGTTAAAACTCAGTTTTTCAGTTTTCCAGGAACTTTTAATAGTACAAGTTTAGACTATACTTTACATAAACTAACTATCCTACTAAACCTTCAATTTAGCAATATTGACTGGCTAGTTATTTTGTTAAGTTTAGATATTTCATATTAATTGTTTTGGTAAATCAACATTAAAATTCCTAAAAATATTTCAGGTCTACAAAATATAATAACGAAATAAAGTAATAAACTCTCCGTTGTGCTGAGCAGTACTGTAATATGGGCTTGGGAAAGCAAAATAAACACCATGTCCATATTTACAGTACACAATTACAATTTACAAGAAAAACTGAACGGACACTATTAGGTATAATATTATATTATTATTACCAGTTAACTAATTAACGATACAGATATTATAGCTCTAGCTACTCTAAGTACAGCAATGATGAAATACAATATTGTTACAAATTCAAACCAAATACATAGTCTACAAAAGTACTGTACTAAACTATATAACTTATTATAAAACTTGCTGATAATATTGTAATAATATTTGTGTTATACTGCAATATTAAAGTACAGTATTGCAGGTTACAACAGGTTGACAAGAATAATGTGAAAATTAATTACGAATAATGTCACTATTATAAATTGATAATGCTAATTGTATGTATAAAGTATGAAGGTTGACAAAAATATGTAGTGTGCAAGTGGAATGATGCGTGCGTGACTGTGCGTTTCTGTAATGATTGATGAATTATAGTTAATGAATGCAGAATAACTTAGTTGTAAATTCTAATAATGTATGAGGTGTGCATTCCATTATTAAAAAATTCTCACAATCGTTTATAAAGAAAGAAATTGAACTATAAACATTTCGCTAAACTTGTCCAAATTATTTATTGTGCATTACAAAACTCATTTCTAATCCAAAACAATTAAATTATCATAATTACCAAACTCATATATGAGACATATTGCATCTAATATTCTTTGTTGTTGTGTAACAATAACATATTCATTGCGGCACACTCTCCTATACAATAATGTATACAATAAATAATTTCTTATTATATATAATAAATTCATACTAAGTTTAAATACACAACACTGGTTATAATCAATTTAGGTGAAAGGCTTAACTCATATATTTAACCAATTAATCAACAATGTGTTTGTAGTAAGCTACAATTACCAATTTAATGAATTTGACTATGGAGCTACAAAATTATTCATAAACTGATCGAAGAATGGTCTTATAACCTTACTTATAACAAACAGAAACAGCATATGATTAAGTAAGGAAGAACAAGAAGGAAGATCATACATGTGCTTCAGAGGTTTTCAATATACTTTTGCACGGTTTCTGCAGTCTCCTTAATAAATAATACCCCTGTGACCTTTTTAAAGACCGTCTTAGCATCTTCTTCACTAAACTGTCCGTCATACATTTCCACCGTTGTATCTATTAGGTGTTTACGTAACATTTCGTCAAAGCGCTGTTGATTATAGTTTGAAGATATTTCTAGAAAAGAAAGCACTCTTCTAAATCAATATTAAGTACATAAATAGAAAAAATGTATGTAAATAAAATATGTAAATTACTCTTTAGCTCGGCTTTTAGACCCAAACGCGGTATTTGCTCACGAAAGCATTTTCTTAACAAAGCCAGTTTGTGAGGAAAAACTTCAGTTTCAAATCCATAGTCTAATGCTGCTACCTTAATTGGTCTTGGAGCGGAATTGACTGGGATGTGCTCAATTACGCAAACTCTAAAAAGGTACAAAACAAATATCATCATAACCAAGTGGTTTAAGTTTAGTCCAGCGTTGCCCTGTTACTCTGGTGGGTCCAATTTACCTTGCCCAACAAAACCTCCCCTTGTGAGGCATTACTATTTCTGCGGCGTAATATCCGTGGTGTACGATGTCCATCATTCGAAGATTTCCTACACCGGTGGCAGTATGACTATTGTACCATTCCGACATTTCTTTTTCCAAACATTTTAAACCTTCATTGTAGTTTACAGTGCGGAGCTAGAAAATTAAACAGTTGCATATTTGAGTCATATGACGTAATTAAAAGAATTATTGTTACTGTGAACGTGAAATACAAAATATTAACTTCAGTCTTACACAAATATTCTTAGAATCCATTACTTCTGTCACTAAAAATTGGCAAGACTTTAACCTTCCATCTTTTATGGGAACCTCTAAACGGGGAGGTGGATCATTTGGGTTAAGATTCCCTTTTAACTCATTCACGTCAAGGACAGGGACAGTAAGACCTAAGAGAAAATTATTTCAAAAAAATGACCTTTGAAATGTAAAATATCAATAAAATTAAAATATTGCCCTCACTCGGCAAAACCAATTCGTCCTCTTCAACCAATGGTAGAGAAGTCAATCTTAAGCCATCTTCAGGCAGTGTCTCGTCCCTAAGCGGCTCCGTTGTTTCGAACGTTGTTTGATCTGACGGCGGCTTATTGGGGTTTATACCCAATTTTCCTCCCGTTCCTCGTGATCCAGGGTAGCCTCTCATAATTAATCTGCAAGACAAAAAATGAAGATTTTCATTTTTAGATTTTTGACAACCCAAAAATTCTAATGTCTACAATGTGAAAAACTCAGAAAATGTTTTAAGTATTTTTTATCGGGTGTCGGGAAAAAAAGGGCCAAAATTTTCGTCTGATTTTTGCATTGGGAAAAAATTCAGAAGTTATTCGTGTGTCCCGTTTTCTGTTTCCACCATCCACCGTAAAATGCAGTGGACAATTTCAAACTTACTGTTGACTGAAGTCCCAGTTTTCACTTGACTTGACAGTCAATACATCAACAATAGTCAGGCAGGCCAAGATCGACTTCAATTCCACTTCTCCTTATTTTGCTCGCCACAGGACAGGTCTGGTTACTGGTTTGAGTTGCACAGTTGACAGTTGCACACCAGAAAAACTTCTATCTGTCCTCGTCACACAATAGAACAGAAATCAGAAGAAGGCGACCTCCTTTCAGTCAATTAAATCAGTCTATTGCGATTTTGGGAACACCACGGCACGGGCACGGATAACGACACCTCGACTACTACTACGATTTGAACTGCTAGCGGTATCAATTATGAAAGTAAAGGATGTCTTGGCTGGTCAAGCATGTGGGCATGCGACATGCGAGTAGAGATTTTGTGCTCCTTGGATTTTATATCCCCCACGACTGTTATTATCTGTTCTACTGCCTTTTTTGTAGTTTGGTACTGTCCCGAAGATTTTTTTACCACTCCTTGGACTAGTAACAAAATGACTTCTTTTTACTAACAATATGACTTTTTCTAAAGCCCCATGTACATCATGCCTTTTTTAAATTTTAATTGCTTCTTAGGATTTAGGAGAAGCTTGTGCCCGCCGGCTCCCCTATGAACCTACTGTATAAACGGAAATTATAAATACTCTGACGTCATAATAACTCCGCCTAATGTTATAATATACTATTGTGTAGCGAAGTATAGTAACGCAAGCAACTGGTAACAGTAACACTCAAAAATTTGCGCGAAATTCATAATCAGTCCCGATATTAAACGAGCGGATAGTACATGCCTTGCCTATATACTAAACTTTCTAAAGTACTAATCATATGATTAAAAATACTATTAATTATTCTTTTTTACATTTTTGATATTTTTGCAATTTTTGTTAAAACTAAATAATACGACATCGTATATTATTGTGTGTACGAGCGAGCATTATGCATATTATCTGACTGTGTGCCCAAGGATGTAGAGTGCATGGTTTATCCACAATTGAGTTATTATGGTATAAAACGAACGATATAAATGTAGGTTCAATAAAATGATTACAAGTAAGCCCGTGTAGGTAATTAATTTAATGGTTAATTGATTTCAGTCAACGAACATGTTTCAGTTTTATTTCATATTCTTTAATCTGTCATTTAATTTTACTAGCGTACTACTTTTTTTCCAAAGTTTTCTTGCTAGTTCGTCATCAAGACGTCTATTAGCGAGATAGAAAGGTTTTCTGAGTCGCCACATCTTCCCTGACTCGTTCTCAATACTTTTGTCCAAAGCACAGTGTAGAATGAACTCAAATGCTGCCTGTAAGCAATTTTATAAGCAGAAAAAAATAATTAGTCACCTAAATGTTCAAAGAAGACGAACTTATCAAAGGTTTTTAAAAATTGGATATTCTATAATATTTGTGTGAAATTGAGGTAGTATAGTACAAATAAACTGATAATGATTTTCATCATAAGAATAGAGAAAATTTAAACACAAACAAATTGTTTCTTTTAAGATTAAAAACTTACTGGTAAACCAACATAATAATAATATGCATTATTTACTCTTCTCATGTATTTTATGTACATCATGTAATAAATTAAGTGTCCTTACCACTTCAGGAGTCACTCCAAAAGGTATCATAAGTGATGAAAAAATAATTTGACTAATTTTTTCACAACCTTCATAAATTCTAGTCTTTACAAGGCCAGGGCATAATGCATAAGTCTTAATCCCAGTTCCTGCAACTCGTTTTGCGAGTTCTTTAGTGAATAAAGCATTACAATATTTTGTATTGCAATAAGGAAGCCCATTTTCTAATCCAAATCCGGATTTATCCATCATCATATCATCTAAGTCAAAATGTGACAGAAGCTGCATTGAAGAAGACATGGAGACAACCCTGCATTATGGTTTCATATTAAATTGCCACGAATAAAAATTAATAATATATATAAAATGTATAAATGTAAAATATATACTTTGTATATGTTATTTATTTTATTTTCCTAATCAATATGGGCTTTATTATACTTACCTGGGCTTTGTTTCCTTTTTCAGGTTTTCAAGCAGTAAGTTAGTCAAAAGGAAATGGCCCAAATAATTGATAGCTAACAAGTAAAAAAAGGTTTAAAAAAATCTAAATATCTGGTCTACTAATAGTGTACGAAAATAAAGTTTATCGCATAAAATAAATTACACATATGCAAATTAAATCCGTCCTTGGTTTTCTTATTTTCCTTAGGGGAACCTCCTATTCCAGCGTTATTCAGCAATATCTTAATCTTTGGATGATCCTTGGAAACTTTCTTTGCAAATTCTTCAACAGATTTCATGCTGGATAGATCCAAGGGTAAAATTGACTGTAAAATTTCATAGTATTCTAAAATCATTATTTATTAGATACTGCGTAATATAGTATTTAATATATATTTTACAAATTACGAACACAGTGATAAGATGAAATGATTATTTGAGGTGTGTTCTTATTAGAAATCTTACCACATTATTGTTTCCCGTTTCTCTTTGAATTTCATCTACAGTCTCCTGTCCTTCTTTTACATTTACATCTCCAATAACCACAATAGCTCCTCTGGCTGCAAACTCTTTTGCAGAAGCTTTACCCATTCCACGGCTTCCACCTGACAATAAAAAAAGAATTAAGAATTTAATTATTTATTTCCCCATTTCTTCCACACTTCCATGTTTTTCAATTATACCTGTAACTACTACTACTTTGCCTGTCACATTTTCCTCGTTATTCGTTGTGATCGAATTCCTGACAAATAATTTGTAGTAAATGCTTTCGATGGCCAGAATAATTGTCATTACATTTATTCTTACTAGGTCGCAAATGTGGTCTAAAATGCCGACACCCATGATAATTGCTGTTTTCGTTAATAATTATTACAAATAGTTCTGCACACAACAGTCAAGAAGATGTAACTAATCCATCCAAGTTGAAAGTTAATAAAATATTCAAGCTACAAAGGTGTATGACATAAGTATATTCTAATTGTAAGTATATCTATTAGATAACTTCAGATAAGTATAGTTTGTATATAGTAAAAGTGTGTGTGTATATACATATGTATCGTGTACAATTGACGTTTGACGTTACTACTGCTACTGCTGTACGCGTAATGCACTTTTCAACTTTATCAGTTCAACCGTATTAAATAGTTTCGTTATATAATGGTTATGAATTATGAATGTTTATTACTATGTAGCTAGTGTATGGCCAGCGTGTTCCGTAATCTGTCAGTGTCAGTCAGTAAATGTTAGCTTGACTTTTCTTCCTTTATTCAAATGGTCATAGCTTCAATATTCCAGGAACACATATCACAATGTATTATAAAATATCGAAAGCAAATATCATTCATCGTGTGCAGTAAAATATAAGCATAATTATAGCATAATATAGTTAACCAACAGTTGTGTAAATTTTGGTTTCCTTTTCATTTCATGTCTGACTGTAAGTGTAATCCCCTCTTTGTAAAATTAACTAATCATAACGTGGGAATATGGTGGGAATTGAGAACTGGGGGGTTTAAACCCAATAAAATGTATATGAAATTGTAATTGTACCTGTGTATATAGCATTTTAAAATTTTGTAGTTCTTTTTTTTGCTACTAAAATTACAAATGAGTTTTTTTGATGATATTCCATAATCATCAGTACGTTTCACAATCGTCTTTAGATTCACATATGTCCATGCTCATTTTTAAGGGTTCATTGTTGTGTTATAAGCAAATACAATGTAAACTAAGATATGTGTAATATTTGTATTATGTACAGCCTGCAGCTGCATGTGCTATGTAAATAGAAACCAAATTATGTGAACGTGAGCTTGGGAAAAATGGCTTATTCTTTTTATATCTGACTCGATTTGACATACAGAAATATTTTGAGCTTCGTAAAGCATAAATGGAATAAGAGATTATGCAACGGATAAAAATATATTAATTAGTGATGAAAATAAGCTATCATTCATATGAACGCTCCTTACGGGTTTCTACATTTTGGTGTGCAATTAATTAGAAAAACCAAAGTCCACCGTTGAGTCCACAGCTTATCATTAAAAGTTAGCCTTTACTCAGCAATCGATTCATTCCTGTTTGTATGAAGTGATTTATTATTCATTAATTTTATTATTGATGACTCCAATTTTGTAGCTCACCTGATTAATGCTGATATACATCTAACACTTCACAGAATAATACTTTTACATGCTTTTACTATTGATACTTTGATGGTCACGGCGTTACGTACGTTTAACGTTTGTGTTCGAATAGTATATAAATTAAATTATCGTATTCAGTTTAATAATAATAAAGCATTGAAAAACGAAAATATAATGGCAGAGAAGTTTATCTTGGGCTTAAATTACATTAACCTTGACCTCTGACTAACATTGATGTACATACTTAGAAATATCACATAACTTAAAATCTGTCTAAGGAGCATTACACGACCTTGTAGGACGGATAGAACAATTTGCATCGATTTTTAGTTATTTGTTTTTCACTCACTTCCCCTGTCAGGGGTGACTGTAACTTTAGCCTATTTAGTATAGTGTCCGTGGATCTTTCACTTTTTAGTCGAGCTATTGTGCAAATTTTTGCGATGAATAAAACCGAAGCTACATTAATTTTTATCTATTTTTAAATTTTAAACCACTGTGACTGATTGCCACAGACAGACAGACGGAAATAAAGAACATACATACATTCAGACGCATACAGAGAAGATAAGATAAACCTCTCTACATAAATGTGAATATCCATTGTATGTATAGGTAAAATTAACTATTAAGGTTTGTCACGTCACATTTGACACGATAATATAGGGCAAAATAATAATTAAAACAATAAGATTAAATATATATTTAAACAATAAAATACTTCATTTGTCTCGTGTCACTTTTGAAATGGTATGTTTAAGTTCCTTAATACAAAGTTCAGATACTCTGAAAAATACATAAATACCACATTTTCCTGATAAATCTATTACGTAAGCTTATGTTTCATTTTTAATATTCCCCAAGAATTTTCCGTCTAGAAGGATTTAATTACCTTGTTTGCTAAACTAAATCTATTTATTTGTAGCATTAAAGAAATTTTTGCTAGTTTTGTCTTTAGGGTAATAAAAGTGAGTACATGATTCACAATTTCACACAGCACGATGACGTAGATGTCTCATTTCATGAATGAAATGTATTTAATGCAATTACCATAACCCGTGCTTCATTTTTATTTTTGGTACAATACAGATATCAGTCAGCGTTTGTTTCATTATTCTCATGTGCACAACTTAAAGGACAATAGAAGACAGAGATATTCTAAAATAGGTGCACTTTCCTTACAATAATAACAATGCAATTGCTTAATTTAAAGACAAAGATATAGATTACGTAAAAACCATTAAGGAAAGCAGTACAAAGCTCATGAACATCATTCAAGTATTTTGTAATTCTATCTAGGATAATATAACAATGCCAATAGTATTCCCATGTTTTTTTAACAAAGAGCAATTGCAGCAAATGACAGGTACAAAAATTGACCTCAAGCCCTTTTCTATAATGAAGTAAAACAATATTGCTAAGATATGACGAAACAGATATTTTTCCTTCGTCTTTATTCTTAATTTGAATTTTGAATGCTGTCCAATCCACATGATTTTAATTAGTGTAAATCAGAATCATTATCGGACAGGCTAAAATGCTCTTTTGGTCATCAAAGCTTCTTTAAAAAAGTCTATAACAGCTGTTACTTTCTCAGACTTCCTGAACAAGCTTTTACTCGACAATTCAGCCTAAAGAGTGGTTATGGAAAGCAAATAATTTCTTTATAAAATATTTTTAATGAGATGCGCTAGCAATTCGGTTGGAATAGGCTGGAAACCGTTAACAAAAATCACCTAAGACTGAGCAAGTAAAGTTTGTAATTAACAGAGGATGTTTAATTGAGGTTTTTAATCCCAAAATTTGGCCTTTGACTTCCTCATTTAACATTTATCATTTTAATACTGAAAGTCACAAAATTTTTTATTATTGCCTATTTTGTTGCAAACTTTGTCGTCTTTCCAATGGTGGTTATCTCATTTCCGTTGCAGCCTCTGTTATTGAGTTATTGAGCCTTTTACCACTTTTTAGCCTTTCTTACCATCACAGTGGTAAAAATGTACTTAATGGTAAAAATGCATTTAATGGTAAAAATGGTAAATTTTAGCCATTGTTTAGACGGCTGAGTACAGATACACAAGACTTCCTAAAATATAAGTTTTAAAACTTTATTTTTTATGAAATATTTCCAATTAGCCCCTTGCCCTTAATCAATTAAATTAATCATATTGTACACCACAAAAAGATGAAGAAAGAAAGATTGTATTTGGTATCACCCATTTAAAATTGATGCTGATTTCATTGCAATTAATTTCTCAATCGGCAAGGGTTGTTAGCGCCCCCATTGGTTGAATCCTACTCTGGTTGATGAATACTATAGATATACAAAATCAATTTGTGACAACAATGATCTTCTGCTAAGCTATTTCATACTTTGGCACCAAAATTTATTCAAAATTCTAACACGAAATTTAAATGAAACTATTTTTTACCATTTTTACCATTTATACCACTTAACACTACTTTTTAGGTAGTGGTATTTAACGATAAATACCATTAAAAACCACTTACCACTGGTAAGTGGTAAATGGTATTTTGTACACTATGGCTCGAAATGAGGAAAAATGCCACAAACAATTGTTTTGCAGTTAAATACTTAAGTTTACACAGGAAAGTTTCTATAACTCAATCTGTATGTAAGACTGAAAATATGTGTCTGTAAAATGAGCAGGATTGAGAATGTAGTACCATGTACTTTTACTATGTTATATCAATGAAATTGGATTGCAGGCTTGTATTTGTGTGTTGATGTTCATCAACATGACAAACACTTAGTAACTATAGTCAAGTGGAGTCAGACAGAATCCTGATACCAAGGAGCATGCACTGGATTTTCATTTTCATACATTTCATACACTGCGAGTCCTCAAGGTCAAATTAAATACATAGTTGCCTCAGAAAATACAGACAATGTAAGGTACATTAAGCATGGGTAGGCACACGAATCTCTGTCAATGAAAATACAATGTAGTTACACAGTGTCCTATACTCATCTATTGGTTTTTGCAACAATTTGACTTGGTTTGTAATTGTAGGGCGCATGATACATGTATTCGTATTAGAATATACTTACCTTATTACTATTACTACACTGATAAGGAGATATCATTAATGTATAGCATTATACATAAAAAGGACTTTGGTCCATTGTTGTATAATTGTATAGGAAGGTAGACTTCCTTAATGAATATTGGAACTCGTTTGCCTAACTTTTTTACTTGATTGTGTATGTGGACATGGAACTACTAACGAGCAGAAGAGATTCAATTCAGTCATGTATTGTATGAGTGTGCATTTTACATTGTAGGATAAACAAAGTAGAATATTAATAGTAACGTATATGTATCCAGGTTGTAGATTGTAGATATGGTGCACAATGTTGTATATAACTCGATCTATTAAATTGATACTTCAGAAGATTATAATCCATCCTCAGATAGAAAATAATCAGTAGCAGTCATGATCATGCTTCCAGCACGTTGTCACCAACTATCATTTACACACAATCACACAAACCGAGTTTAACTATCTCTACAACCTCTAATCTCACATTTTTTCTGTCAAGAGAAGCGTCAACTTTAAAGTTTTTTAAGTTGAGTAATTGTGACAGATTGTAGTATCGAAGTCCAACCAGTGTGGCACCTTCCTTTTCCTCTTTGTGTTCAGTTGTTCATAAAATCAAACTCTGCTAAAATGTCCCCACTGGAAATTATATACGACCTAATTAAGAGTCAAATAGTTCTTATAGTAATATATGTACACGAACTGCTGTACAGATATTATTCGGGAAACAGAACAATGAGTGTAGAAGAAGAGGAGAATATCGAAGGAGATGTTGTGATTGTTACCGGAGCGTCTCGAGGCATGGGCAAAGCAGTCTCCGAAGAATTCGCCAAACGAGGGGCAATTGTGGTTTTGGGTTGTGTTGATACCAAAGAGGGTGAAGCTGCAGCTAAGGAAATTAGAACCAAATCTGGAAACGAAAATGTGGTATGCTATTTTCAGTATTTTAATAGTCCATGTTTTAAGGAAAGGACTACGGTGTGGAAATTCTATAAAATGTGTCCTTTTCTTTAGGAAATGATTTTCTTGGATTTAGCCGATTTGGCGTCGGTTCAGACTTTTGCAGCAGAAGTCAATAGAAAGTATCCTAAAATTAAGATATTAGTTAATAATGCTGGAATTGCTGGGCTTAGCGGTGGAAACCAGGCTAAAACAAAAGATGGGTAAGTTTTCATTCTTAATTGGTACTATTTAATATTCTTTCCACAGTACATAGTACATTCACATTATCTTTCTTACAGGTTCAACATAACAATGGCAATCAACCATCTTGGCCATTTCTTATTAACAAATCTCTTGTTGGAAAATTTAAAAAGAGGAAAACCTTCCAGGTAATATAATCGCCAATTATGTTATTTAAAATAATAATAGCTCAAAAAATTATCTGTCCCTTGGACCCGGCTTGGTACATTTTATTTTAGTTTCTAAGTATCACAGAATTGTGAACACAGTATTTAGAATTCACAAAGATTTATTAACATTCTTTAGAGTTGTTGCGATGTCGTCAACAATGCAACTCCTTCAGAGAATGGACGTGTTTGATTTGCATATGGACAAAAGTGGATTCGGTGTAGAAAATGGTCTACCCTACGCCAATAGTAAATATGCCAATGCTCTTTTCGTGAAAGAACTTGGAAATCGAATGAAGGGAACTGGAGTTACAACCTACGCCCTTTGTCCTGGAGCAGTGAAAACTACAATTTTCACTGGAGCTACGGAAAATGGGAAAAGAGGTTTTAAACTCCTCTTCAATATTATGGGCTTTACTGCCGAAGAGGTATACAACATTTGATTGATTACCCTAATGAAGCTTTGAAGTGTTTGTGTATACTTAAAATGGTGTCGTGTTAATTATAATTTCAGGCCGCTAGGGAATTCATCCTATACCATGCAATTTCGAAAAAAGTCGCACATGAAACCGGAATTATGTACAGATTTAAGAATCATTTCACAGCTGCGAATAATAATCTGAAGGATGGCATAGCAAAGGACTTGTGGGATGTTAGTGCAAATCTTGTCCAACTGGAGGAAAGACTAGAAGCTCATCGTAATACATAATTTGTAACTAATGGGATTTTGCGGCCTATTATGACATTCCTTCTAATTGACATATTTGCATTAGGATACTTATTTTTGATTGTTGTTATCTTGAAAATGATTCATGTACTTAATAAAAATATGTACAGTAATGTGTACTACAAATACCATCAAATAATCATCCGGCATCCATCATTCTAAACACTAAAAGTCAGATGTATTGAATTAGATATTTATTACATAGGACTTTTTCCGAGTTTAATTACCCCATTTTAATTAACGGTTATTTCCAAGAAATCCGGAAATCTTATAATAATGACTTAAAAAATTTATAATATGATACCATAATACTATACCGGTGATTTCTATATTTATACATTAAATACGTACTACATTGCTCCTTTTTCCTTGTTTTTTTCTTTTAAATCATTCGTGTAAACCTTACTTTGAAGTCACTACTCTCTCACGCACTTGTAAATCTTGTTGTAACCTAATGATGCAATTTTCACAGCTCACACCTTCTTATAATTGTTAATTAGGAGTATACATATATGGTAGCAGAAATACAGTATACTTAGATATCTTGATCATAAAGAGTATAAAGCTAAATAACCTAGAATAAAATATACTGACAAGGAAAGGAAAATGATTTTGAAATTTTGTTGCTACTGAAAAATGACGTACCTTGCCGTACTTGTCAAATGGGATTTAACGGACATTAAATTTTCGAAATGAGAATTTAGTTTTTAGTTTGGAAAGGTTTGAAAATTATCACATGGACTGATTTTTAAAGCATTTAAAATAGAGATATCAAAGATCCGAATCCAACCTTTTGTGCCTGGATATTCTATGATTGCAAAAATTCAGTCAAGCCAGACGTGAAGCATTTTTAACTTGCATTTTGATACTCCCATGTCATAAAATATTTTTTACTTTTTGAGATTTTCTGTGGGGATTTGCCACGGATTGACCTTACTCTACTTTTCATTTTGCAAAATCACATCTAATCATACAGGATGATCTTCTTTTTCTTGCAATTATGAAATGGGTTCTCCTTGAACTTACAAGACTATCCGCATACAGATATATTACACAATGTATCCTGCAAATGCACCACATTCCTTGATGTACATTACACTATCTGGCTCGGTGTTAGTACAGGATAGTATTGTCTTGAGTCTTGTGGTCTGGAAACTGTAGCCAGTCTATAGCTGAAGTACCATAAAGTCATACTTTAACTTTTTACTTTACTTTACGTCAATCAAAAGTCCAGACTAATTATTTGTGTAAAATCCTCGTCTCAGATCGCCTCAGAATACAGAAAACATATTTTGCATACTGTAAAGAGTTCCACTCTTTATAAAAACAACGAATGATGATAAATATACTATGACTATTAGATAGCTATTAAATAATAAGAATAACAACTTGCTTTGTTTACTCTTATGCAGAGGTTATATTAATTTTGCATAGACTGCAGATGATGTCATTGTAATGCACTTGCACCTTGAATTATTTTGTATTCGACCGTGGGCTGAAGCTGTGGCTAGCTACTTGGCACAGGAGATAATTACATTGTATACACTGTATTCATGCAATTGCATCTAGATTTTTGCACTATAACTGACCTCGTGTAATTGGACAGTAGATTGCTAGGACATAATATACAAAAAAGTATATGAAATCAAGTACGTCTACATATTTATTCCTTAAGGGTAACCACTACACGGCCCTTCACAATGGATTTTGCTTACGTCAAGGTACGAATGTGCTAATGAAAGCATTAGTTTACATAGTTCTACGTTCTGTGCCGTATTCTGACGAGTAAAGCGCGCGATTTGCCCTCTGCACTGAGTCGTTCTTAGCAGCTTTCGTCTGTACTTCACATTCAAATTTCAAATTCTCATGGATAATTCAAAAAACTTTACTTTATGCGATATGTTTTGATAGGAATTTTTTGAAACTCTGATTGAATACCTAGGACTTACGTGTCTCCAATTCTCCAATATTTTATAAAATTCTTCTCATTTCGTCAAAATTATTAGTCAAAGAAACCGCGCCGCTTTTCTGACTACTACATTTTTTGAAACATTAATTTCTCCTAAACTACGAACTTTTGGGAAAATAGTGGAGACACAAGTTTTAAGTAGTCACTCAGAATTTCCAAAAATCCTTACGAAAGAATTTTTCTAGTATTTATTGAATTATCCCTGATCATTTGAAGCACATGAGAACACTTATTCAAGGGCCGTGTATTGATTACCCTTAATGATAATCCTTGAGAGGGGAAACACTAAATTACTGTGATTAAAACATCACAACCATTAAAAGTGCCAGCACAACACTAAAAAGTTGTACAATACTTATAAAAAGTCATAGAATACCTTACATACCTTCTAATTACACGGACTTATTAAATTCTTAATTTAATATGGTATAGGTGCCTACAGGCTTCCGTGTATGTTTTTAAAAATTTTATTGTGATACATTTAGGCTGCAAATAATAATTTACGAGTTTACGACTTAAATTATTTTAACTTGAAGAAAATCGAAGAATAATTTGCAAGTGCATAACTTACTCGTAACCAGTGCACTGGTTGGTGAATTCGAGTTAGTAGGAGCAAATCAGCAGGACACTGCAATGTCCTGCTGATGTGAAATTATCAAAATGAATGTTGAGTTGAGAACTACAAGGATTTTAATTCCCGTTTCTAAATACACATGCATACATAAAATGATGTCCCTTTCCCTTGTTTAAAGCTATACATGTATTTCATTTAAATTCACACACAGTTGATTATGTTTAATATTTTACAAATGAGGTAACAGCCTATTCACTGACCCTGTTTCTCAAAATGGCGAAGTAAATAACTGAAGGAACATTATTTCAGAAACTCATTTTGTAAAATTTGAAAAATTTTGGCAATAATAAAAAATAATTCAGCATCCAGTTGTCAATGAATTGGCTTTGATACCAACAGACAGATATGCATGATATGCATAAGTAACAAACACTCATATTATATATTATATAGTAGATTGATTTATATGGATTGTAAATTGTATGTACAGGTACGACGGGATAATACAACTTTTACTAGTAATATAAATTAATATCTTTGTTAGATGAGAAAAGCTTGTATTTTGTTAATCACATTTAAACAGACTTTAACTTTAACCGCTTATCTAAGTTTACAAGACTAGCACTGAGATTCCACAGTTTAGCTGCCATATCACTCTCCTTATTCAATTTTTCGTTTATTTCACGGCAAGGTTCTCTAAAGCGAAACATTAGTCCAGATTCAGATTCATCGAGTTGATTTGATAAAGAAACATGCATCAAGTATTCCGAGACAGCCTTAAAATAATGTAATCTCAGGTTAGTACAAATACATCACAATTTCTATTAATCAAACTTCATTCTACTATTTTCTTGTTATAAAATTTTGTTTACCTGATGACACTTAAGCCCAACTATTTTGATATCCAGTGAGAGTAAGAAATGAGCCACCGGAGTGGTCTGGTCATACATATTAGTCAATACCAAGCCAGGACATACGGAGTAGACATTGATATTACTCCCTTGAGCTTTCAAACGTTTTCCTAGCTCGAAGGCAAACAACGAATTCGCATGTTTGCTATTGGCGTACGGGAGTTCATTAAAAATGCCAAAACCAGATTTCTCCATCGTCAAGTCATTAACGTCAAGTTTTGAGTACTGCTGGAAGGTGGATGAAAGCACGATTATTCTGAAATAATTTATTGCAACAATATTACAGTAATTTAAAAAAAAATAGCATGCAATCTTATTTTTTTCGAAAGATTACCTTGGGTCAGTTGCTTTGCGTAATTGTTCCAGCAGTAAATTTGTAAGCAGGAAATGGCCAAAGTGGTTTGATGCCTACAAGTGTGATAGAATCATATTAGAAGGTTCATCTGTATTTGGCCTATTAATGTGACTACAATAATTTAAAAACCCACCATGATTGGATTCAACCCATCTTTTGTCACCTTTTTAGGATCATTACTGTCAGCCCCAGCTGAAAATTTAAAATTGATGATTATTTCAAAAATAATATTTACAAGGTTCTCATTTTATTTGAGCTGATTACCTGCACCAGCATTATTAACAAGAATTTTGACTTTTGGATACTGAGAGGAGATTGTGGCCGCAAACCGTTCAACTGAATTCATATCCATCAAATCTAAAGGAATTACAGCCTGAAATTCATACACAAATATGTTCATAATGTATTTAATCCACAGCAAGATAATTTTTATAAAATTGATCTAGTTTTCATACGAATGTGTTCTGTTTTAATTCGGTAAGCATTTCAAAAATAATTACCAAGTTTTCATTCTTTGTCTGTCTCCTAATTTCATTGGCAGCTTCTTGACCTGTTTTGACATTTCGACAACCCATTACAACAATGGCTCCTCTTTTAGCAAACTCCAGAGCAGTTTGTTTCCCTAACCCTCGGTTAGCACCTGTTACAACTATAACTTCACCTTCTATATCTAATTCTTCTTCTTCACTCAGAGGGCTCCGATTTCCAAATAGTTTGTAACGAAAATTTGCGAACAAATAATTTACTACCATAGTAAGCGTTGTAAGCAGAAAATCAATGTACTTTTCCATTCTCTTGGATTTTGGCTATTATTAGCACTGCAGCACAAAACTATACTATTAAAATTAAATCGAATTTTTGAATTAGATTGTGTACAACTAAATGCAATGTATGTTATTCTACACTCTTCTAAAAACCAACTAACCATTTTAATTAGTTTTCATCATCACACTTGCTATGCATTGTAAAATCTTTCTACCTTGCTACACGTAGTAAGATTACTTAAGAAGTGCACAATTTTACATTGCCCCCTAAGAAACTGAGTATAAATATGACGAAATTAAGTTTCTTATTACTTGGCTGAACTATTTAAGTATTGGGTACAATTATTCTTGTTTAGTTAGCAAATTGAATCATACCTACACTTCACATGATATTGTTAGTGATACATATCCTCATGTAGCAATAGTTAAGCTTAGTACCCCAAAGGAAGTTTTAGAAGGATTATTGAGTGCTTGCTTCTTTTACAGTTTAAGTTAGAGTTCATTTGAGCAGAAAATATAACAGTGTTAAGCCTAAACTATAGTTCCCGTTTCATCGTTAAGTTCACGTTTGGTGACGTCAAAATGACGTCATATCACATTTAAAATTTTTTTTAAATTACTGTAGTGACGTCATTTTGACGTCATCAAACGTGAACTTAACGATGAAACGGGAACTATAGTTTAGGCTTTACAGTTGCAGTTCAGTTATAATGATATTCTTTGTATTTATTTACAATATTGTTTTTCCAGCTCAACATTTTTTATATTGACATATTATTTATTTGTAAAAATCGTGAAAGCCCAAATTAAAATTTCTCACCATCTGTAACGAATATTTAACTTGAAAATTCGTTGCTTAAATATTAAAAGGTTGACCAAATCAAATAATATGCATGTTCATCAGTGTTGATTACTAAAATATAATCAGTTGGTATCTTGTGGGCAGCATGTTTGATAATTAGTGCTAATCCAACTACAACACGCATTGATATTATGTATAAATGTTCTTTAACAGTTGAAATGTAATATGAAATGTAATATAAAATTGTTATTTTTAATTAGTGGAATTAAGGCCACTAGCGACAAAGACTTCATGCATTGTTGCTAAATTTTACACTAGTATTTAAATGTGATGTAGCAACTGCTAAGACAAAAAAACCTAAAGCTAGCATGCAAGCATGTAGTTCAATTTCATTTATGCATGTGCAATTAGTTCCTTATTTTTCGCTCTGATACGCACAAAAAACTTTCGTTAATGGTTAAATATCTTTTTGTATAACGATGTAAATGTAAGCGTTGCTATTACCAGTATAATTTATTGGGGTATGTGTATTCCACGTGTCTATATATATTCAGATCACAGTCACCTCTTAAGTCAAATAATATTATTATGATCCTTGAACAGAGTGGAGAGTGCCAAGGGGAAAATGGCTATACAAATACAATAACTTAGTACTCAGTCACCCGTTTGAGTCTTTCCATAAAGTTGTATTCTGTTATTCGTGGTTCTGTTCTACATCAAAATGTGTAGCACTAAAAAATTTACACTTGCACTATGAATTAATTGCATTCATATATTATACAGTACAAGCATCATCATCGAACATACAAAGGATTTAGGATCACATTACATAAGTAGTGCATCTTGAGATGCAGTTCTTGTCTTTATTTATAGATTAACAAGCTTAGAACTCCACTCCCACAATTTTGTTGACGTTTCGTCATCCAGCATACGATTGACTGAGTTAAATGGCTTTCTGAAATGATACATGAGTCCAGTTTCGTTTGTGTAGTCCTTTGATACGGCGCATGGAATAATGAATTCACGAGCAGCCTTAAATGGTTGAATTACAAAAATTTAGAGCAGAAAAAATATATTGGGGGTTGGGCTTAGCTATTCTGTGATTTCGTGCAAAAAAACGCTTATTGTTTCATACTGGCAGCAGATTCGATAACTTTTAGCTCAAATACTTTCTTATATTGTGTATTATCAATTATACATTTGAAATTACCTGTTCCGCAGAAAATCCAATAAACTTGAAAATAATTCTAACTGGCAGCATTTGGTAATGAATGGGTGTGTCAACTAATCCAGGACTTAGTGAATATGCTCTGACACCGCTTTCTTTCATCCGTTTTCCAAATTCATACATGAACAACGATAACATGTGTTTAGTATTGGAGTACAAAAGAGTGTTTTCTAGTCCCTTCGGATCCTTCTCCATCATCAAGTCCTCGAAGTTCAGCTTTGCACAACGTTGACAATTTGCGGAAATCGAAATAACTCTGAATAATTCGTAGAATACGTTGTAAATCATGAATGCGAATGTATTAATGTTTATATGAAAAATGCAGAAAGAAAACGAACCTCGAGGGTGCAGCCTGAACCAAATTTTTAGTTAATAAATTAGTCAGGAGGTAGTGTCCTAAATAGTTTGATGCAACGTGTGCATTAAATCCTTCTTTTGTCTTCAGATTTCCATTGCATTTTCCATTTGCACCAGCATTATTTACAAGTATCTTAATCTTTGAATATTTTTCAGAGACATTTTTTGCAAAACTTCTCACGGAGTCCAAATCTGTCATATCCAAATGGAAAAGATCCTTAAAATTAATAAAAAATATTATTTAATATTCCACATTTCAGATTTCTAGTCAATATTATGCAATATCGATACTTCGTACAATAGTTGTTTACCACATTGGAATTCTGCGATATAGTTTTGATCTCTTGCATTGATTTGTTCCCCTTTGTCAAATCCCGACATCCCATAACCACAACAGCCTTTCTTTTAGCTAATTCTAATGCAGTAAAATAACCCAGACCGCGATTAGCTCCAGATATCACGACGACTTGTCCTTCCACATTTTCTTCATCCGAAAGGAAACACTCTCTTTCTTCCAGAACTTTGTATTGGACCTCATGGACAAACTCGAACAATTGACAACGAAGTAAACGCAAAACCTGACCTAAACTGTCAAACATTTCTGTACTAAATTTTAATTATTCAATAATTTCGAAATCAGTTCTACTCTAAAAATTCTACTGAGTTTACACTTCCACGTTAATTTTTTACAATGAAACCTGATTGCACATATGAATAATATTTAACTAAATGTTCAGGCAGCATTTATTAGTTAGACTGTTATGGTTCTTAATCAAGAGAACTTCACTTGGAAAATGAATAATTATTTTCAAATCCATTATGTGATGGTAATGATGAATACAGAGTATAGATTAGAGGGAATGGAATTTTCGACAAACTCTGTTACGTACAAGAGAAAAAAAGCAGTGCTGTTCTACTAAGCTGGGAAAATTCACACATTTGCTTTAATGAAACAAACTTGTTCTCTGGACACCCTTATAAGGTCAATATGCGGTTTACACAGATTATTAGCGAAGGAGAAATGTAACCAGTGTCTACATGGAAGTTTGATATATTATTACGACTTTTTGGTACTGTTGACCTTGATAGCATTTACTCCATCATGTAATAAGTTAACGCAAAAAGTGTATTAGCGATTTATGCTTTTTAAGGATTTTATGTTCTCGGATTAACATCTGTCCTCCTATAAGACTTTAATATGCTACAATGCATCATCTTTATAAAAATAATATTTGTTCCTGTATCGCATGTGTCTATCTATGCCAAATGCCATGGATGTTGAACCTTCCATGGTATATCACAATTCGAAATAATTCCAATTAATTCCACTTAATAATAGCCACAAAAAGGCTAGTAGAAAATAAACATAGGAAATAGTGTGGTTTTGATTTTGTGATCTATTGTATTCCCAGCTCTAATGTAGTACGTTCACGCAAAATTTACATGTACAACATTATGATACTTATAATATCTAGTAATATGCAGACATGTTCAGAACGAAGGTATTACGTATGTACTTATATTCGTAATAGGTGGAAAAGTCGGTTACCTACACACGTATGTAATATTCATACTTACTTAAGTGAACCTTGCTGACGTAGTTAGCAAAATAATATGTACTTTCGCGAAAATATACATGAGAAATAAAACAGCGATTTCATGACAAAAACTTGAGAAATAAACCAATTTCAGATACATTTCCTGTAAACAAGTTACATGCAACAATATTACAAATGGTAAATAATATTATTTTAAATTCCTCAATTTGCCAGTTCCATCACTGATATTTAAAAAAATTGTTTTAGAACAATATCTGTCGGAGTCGGAACTATTTGGCTCTTCCGTCAAGCCAGTCTGTCCATTGAGTGAGTTTATTTTTGAATTTTAAAGCCTATTCAGCGATGTCAATGTCACACAGTAGATAAATGAGAATAATCTTCAATCTTTAGAAATTCTGATGTATTTTTCCACAGTTTTTCTGCTACTTCATCATTTAAAAATTCATTTACTCTCTTTAATGGTTCTCGAAATCTGTACATCAATCCTGTTTGGTTAGAAAGACTTTTAGAGAGCGCGAGGTGACTAATATATTCTTCAGCACACTAAAATTAACAAAACATAATATATTTACGTATTATTTTAATGATAAAAATTTTAGCACTTTTAATTTGACAGGAAAGTTTAGAATGTAAATTTAAGATTCGGTCCTTAATATGATTTTTGTACACCGAAGAATTCGTTTCTCTTAAATTAATTTATGAATTTTACGCACCTCGTCTGGGCTATATCCAAAGATACGTAACTGACAATTAAATAAGCACTGAAGACGACCAGGTTCATCGTCCAAGAAATCCGTTTTTACGAGGCAAGGACAGACGCAGTATGTCGTCACTCCAGTTCCCTGCAATCTTTTCCCAAGTTCCTTTGTGAAGAGTGCCAATGCATACTTAGAATTGAGGTAGCCCAGATTTCCTCCTCCTCGAAGATACCAAGGCAATCTATTTTTCATCTGAATATCTTCCAAATCTAATCTTTGAGACATCAGAAATGTGGAGACTACACTGATGATTCTATAAAATATCCAAAACTATACATACTTCATAATCTCCCTTTCGTAGCAAAATCTTACACTCCGAAAATGTTTTAATTTGACTAACCGAGAAGGAGAACCATTTTTTAGATTTTCTAGCAGTAAGTTTGTCAGTTGAAAATGTCCAAAATAATTAACCATCATTACGACACTATACCCCTCCTTTGTTTTCTTTTGACAGTCAAAATCACTGATGCCAGCGTTATTTAGCAAAATTTTTATCGCAGGATAATTATTCTTCACTTGAAAGGCAAAATCTCTGATGCTATTCTGGTCTTCTAAATCCAATTGGATCAAATCCTTTTTAAAATATTGGAAAACAAAGAAACGTAAAAAGAGTTCAATTTATAGAAATGGGTTAAAACATTTTAGTCTTCCCAAATTCGTAATTTGTACAATTTATTGTGAATAACTCACCAGATTACTATTTCCAGATAATTCTTTGACCTCTTCTAGCGCAAATTTACCTTTCATTAAATTGCGACATCCCATTACTACTGTGGCACCTCTTTTGGCAAACTCCAGTGCTGCAGATTTTCCAATTCCGCTATTTGCTCCAGTTATCACAACTACCTTTCCCCGAATATCTTCTGCATCACTCAACCCAGTTCCTTTACGATATCGTCGAAAATCTCGCATGAATTCCCAATACATCACGAGAAATAAACTTAAACCGTCCATTTTATATTTTATTTGGTACAAAATCTTTCAGTGTAGAGCTTTATTCTTATTTTATACAATTTCTAGTTTTTTATATTTTGATGAATTGTAAGACACTGCAACAGTCAACAGTGCAACTTTTTTTATTCTTTAATACTGGTTCTCAATTCTCTCCTAGAACTTTGCACCTTGTAACACTTAGATTGGGGCAGAATATAATGATTATGGACACGCACTAAAAAGCTATGATATTATACAATGCAAAATGAAGCATAAAAGCACAGAAAATTATCTGCAAAATATTCAGACTCCTAAAATTGTGTGTGAAAAGAGCAATCATTTTGCTTTCTAAAATTCTTAAAATAAATGAGCGTGGTTAGCGTGTTGGGATTTGATAATAATGATTATAACTATTATTTACCTTTTGCATTTTGACACTTGAACATCCATAGTAAATATATTTAGCAAATATTTGGCTCCTACTGCGAATCACGTTTTAAAACATAAATGTACTGGTACATAGATACCATCCACATAATATAATACTGTATTTATGAATTCACAACTTTTGACCGAGATTATATAAGTTATGAAAAATCGGAAAATTTAATTTTTAATATAGTTTCAGTTAGCCATTTTAAGTTCGATAATTTTAATTTTCAATTTTGAGTTATTTGATCATCACACAATAGATGGCTGAGAGTAATCTTCGATTTCCAACAGCTTTGTTGTATTTTCCCATAGTTTCTCGGCAACTTTGTCATCTAAAATTGAGTTAATTCGATCTAAAGGTTTCCGGAGTCTGTACATCAATCCGGTTTCTTTAGACAGGCTACCAGATAGAGCAAGGTGATTGATATATTCTTCTGCACACTGAAATTTTTATAAATAAGTAAATGAAACAATTTGTAATTTTAAGTAATTTACCACGTAAATAGATATTACATTATAAATCCATTGTCCACTTTTGAATGGACGTTGAATGACTTGAATAATTAAGGATAATCAGTCAGTTACCTCTTCAGGACTTAGTCCGTAAAGTCTGAGAGCGACACTAAAAACACATCTAAGCGCTAGGGGTTCGTCTTCCAAGAAATCTGTTTTTACAAGGCCAGGGCACATGGAAAAAGTTGAAACCCCAGATCCTTGCAATCGTTTTCCAAGTTCCTTCGTGTAAAGAGCCATTGCATATTTCGAATTGAGGTAGCCTAAATTTCGTGTGGTACGGTACCACGGTAATCTCTTTTTCATCGGAATATCCTCCAAGTCCAATTTTTGCATCAAGAGGAAAGAGGAAAGGACGCTTATGATTCTGAAAATATAAAATGTTACCCAAGTTTAAATTTTTTGTACGCAAAGCCATATATACAATTTTGATGGATATAGAATATAGAATACTTTTTGAAAAACTAAATTAATAATTTACCTTGATGGAGAACCTTTTTTTAAATTGTCCACTAGTAAGTTGGTCAAAACAAAGTGTCCAAAATAATTAACCTGTTGTGAGTGATAGAATGTTAAAACAGGTAAAGATCAAAAAGGGAAAAAAATCAATAAAGTTCTTAAAACTACTGTAATGAATCTTATATTTAAGACTCAATTGATGTCACTGAACCTTCATCACTGTGCTCCATCCCTCCTTTGTTTTCATTTTGTCCTCAAAATCGCTTATTCCAGCATTATTAAGTAAAATTTTAATTTCAGGATAATTATTTTTCACATGAGATCCAAAGCCTTTAACACTTTCCATGTCTTCCAAATCCAATTTTAGCAATTCCTACAATCAAAAATAATTATTAGAATTTAGGATTACACTTTTTCGGTTAAATTACAAATATTTTTTCATACCAAGTTATTGCTACAAGATTTTTCTTTAATCTCTTGTAAAGCAGACTGCCCCTTTTCCAAATTGCGACATCCCATTACAACTGTGGCACCTCTTTTGGCAAACTCCATTGCTGCGAATTTTCCGATTCCACTATTTGCACCAGTTATCACAACTACCTTTCCCTTAATATCTTCTTCATCAGTCAATCCAGTTCCTTTTTTGTAGCGACGCATATCCCGAATAAATTCGGCTAACATAATAAGAACTAATAGCGACTCCGGCATTTTGGATATTAATAATATTTTGGAAAATATTAATAATATTGCTGGAAATGGTTGTTGCAATAACTTGTAGGTAAGATATTTTTAAAACTGATTAGCAATGAAATCTATCACAACTGAAGGGAATTGACTACGAAAAGCTAAGAATTTTCTATATCTTTAGTGCAATACATCAGTAGAATTACTGGTTCATTTTATTTTATCTGCATGAACTGCTGAAAGGACAATCGGCTTATACATTACAGTACACGCTTTAGGTATTTAAAAGTCAAGGTATACAGATACTGTTAATTCTGAAAGAGGTCAAAACAAATTTTATATTTGCTGGAAGTAAACAACAAATAAGGTTTTGTGCCTACAGAAATCAGGAATGGTTTAATTTAGATACATGAAGTAGAAAAGAATAAAATACTAAGAATAAATTATTTAGGACTTGGCATTACGATTTTGTAGTTTGGAACAAATAATCGTACTTACTATTTATATTAAGTAAACATAAAATTGGCCATGCATTAATTGCAATTTCAACGTTAGTTAGTGACCCAAATTAGATAGTACATTTCTGACTGAATTAAACCATTTTTCCATATTTTTCCCTATTCATGGGTAAAGAGCAAATCCTGATGTATTTAATAGTTTGGCTGGATAATTTGTGGTTTGCAAGTAAGTAAATGCAAAAACTGATCTTCTAGAATACCTACAGAAGTCTCATACGTCATAAGCATGTGCAAGTGATAAAATTACGGCTTATACCTACATGGTAATAGAGAAGTGATAGGTAGTGGATCATCGGCTCAATATTGTTTCACAGGAAATTAAAATAAAAAATACGTGGGAAATAGCAAGAAAACTTGTTTCTCCCATGCAGAATATTATCTGATGCATGTCAGTAGGGATTTCTGAGCAACGTAAAGGAATAAGGTTAGTCGAGTCGTAAAAAGCTGGCTGGATAAAGGTATATAAGGTTTTAAACTCAGTTGCTGTGAGTGAACTGGAAAATTGTGTAGTATAATTGGTTTAAAAAATGAGTAATATTTGGTTAAACCTTAACTAAAACTCTTCTGGGTTTTGTCAAGCTGACACATGAATAATTATTCCACAACATTGATTGTAATTTGAAGTTGTTTACATTTCATATGCCAATAAAAAAATTCAAGGATATAGTTTCCTTTTTCTGGTGGTATTAAATATTTTCTAGTTTAGGAATGAGTCTCAGAAAACTATTCTCGTGCCCAACACTTCGAAAAATTTTTTCAGAAATAAAAATTTGCTCTACAATTACAATTTTGCAATATTTTGGCAAATTCAATATTTTCAGAAAATGCATAAATAATTCCAAATGTTAAGAATCCTGTACACCATTGAAATAATGACATTATTATTGTCTACATTAAAGTAACCATAAAATTGCAGGAATAAACCAGTTAAGTTGTCGATTTATTATTTATCTTGGTTGAACATTTTGAATATTTTCATTATTGTCGTAGATAGCTTTTCTAAACTTTAAAATCCTTTCATCAAGATCTAATATTTTGGCACTGACATCCCACAACGATTTAGCGAGATCATCTTTCAACCGTTTGTTAGCTGTTGAAAAAGGCTTTTTGAATCGATACATTTGACCAGTCTCATTCGCAACACTTTTATCAAGCGCATAATGAAGGATAAATTCCGACGCAGCCTAAATCATTAAAATGATTAGAATCCAAACTTGTAATTAATTTCAATATAATTATAGCTTTATGTTTTCCCAACACGATTTACCTCCTTAGGAGTAAACCCAAAAAATATTAAGAACATCTTGAAAAAACATTTTGCAGGAAGAGGGGCTTCGTCAAAGATTCCGGTGCTTACAACAGAAGGACAAACTGCGTAGGCAGTAACTCCCGTACCTTTCAGTCTGTGCCCCAGTTCTTTTGTAAAAAGGGCGTTTGCAAACTTTGAATTTGAGTATGGGAGATGATTATTTGGTCCGAATCCAGATTTGAACATCATGAGATCATTAAGGTCCAATTGAGACGATAATTGCAACAAAGATGACATTGTAACGATTCTATTCAATTTATAAGAATTATATTCAGTGACTTTTTCTAATGTGTAATTGCATTAATAGTTATCAATTTAAGAAAAGTAAACCTTGATGGCGAATCTCTTATAAGGTTATCTAAAAGTAAATTCGTGAGGAGAAAATGTCCCATGTGGTTAACTGCAAACTGATAGCAGATTGCATTTTATAATCAAAATAAAGAGTATTTATTTTATTTATTACATTTTCCCAGTGTTTTTTTGGTTCACCTGTAGGTTAAATCCGTCCTTTGTAATTACTTGAGATGAAGATTTTGGACCTGGCAAACCGGCATTATTTAAAAGGATTTTGATTTTTGGATAATTACTGCGAACTATCTTGCAAAATTCTTCAACTGACGACATATCAGCAAGGTCGAGGGGTATCATTACCTGTCCAACAATATTTTAGATGGCCTTATAGCATTTTTTAAAACTAATCATGAATATTCTACGGCTCCTGAATTTCTATACTTTTTTGTATTCGGTAAACATTTTTAATAAGAACACTATACAACTGGTTTTGTAAGATCAAAGATAGGAATCAAAATCAGAAAAAAATTCTGGAGTTTACTTTCAGAATTACAGGAAAGTAAAAATACAATAGCTGCCCATGCTCCCATTTTGTAGTCAAATAAAACAGTCAAAACAGAGCTGTTTGGAATTGTATTATGAAATTCATTGCTGTAATTAAACATCAAAAAATAAATGTGGTGATCAGACTTATTTTTCAATTCATCTTATTTTAGATTAGATTAGAACCTATAATAAATTTTGAACAACCTTTAGTACCAACATTCTGTAAATTTTTGCAATTGCTTCCGTTTATATGGTGCGATATAGAATAAATTTTAACTAGAATTCTTTGAATTGTAATTTTATAGTATTCTATAGATTATTAGTGTATATGATTTCATACAACATTCTGATTTCCGGTTTTACGTCTAATTTCCCGTACAGTTTTGAGTCCTTCCGTGATATTAACATCCCCGATAATCACAATGGCACCTCTTTTAGCAAATTCTTTTGCAGAGCATTTCCCCATGCCTTGACCACCTCCGGTGATGACCACAACTTTCAACTTCACATCTTCCTCTTCTTCCAAATGCCTAATTCTTACTCCAAACATTTTGTACCGAACTTCCTCCAAAAACGCCACAAACAGTATGCATGCAAATTGCATACAATAGTAAATATTTGCCAAAAGATCCATCACAAACTATTTTTATAAACAATCTACGTGTAGAAAACGAGTAAAAATTAAAGGAGCAGTCAAACTATTCAAAAGAAGACAACAATTCACAGAAAATGTCGTTTTCTTTCTTTTTAAACGATCTTTAAATTATTCTCAACAAAAGCTCTTTTACTACATAATTTACAACTTTTCAGACCAGACTGTTTCGTAAATCACGTTTATTCCAACCTTTATAATGACCTGAAGTTTCTTTACTTGTCTAATGGGGCTTAATATTACATTGTAATTATATTTTAGGGTTAAGACTCCCTCAGAGCGATTGAAGCTAATAACACATGTTACGTGTTAGTTCTTTAGAATGTATCTGGCGAATAAAATTCGTATATATGTCCAAAAAGGATTGTGTTGAGTAGCAGGTATTAATAAATGTGTACATGCTGGAAAGAGTGGTAGTGCTACACAATTTTTATACATTTGATAAGATCCTAATTGAAATTAAGCATGATGCAAATATGCCCAGAAAATTCTTCTCATATAGGCTCGAAACAATTCAGCAAGATAAATTCTGCGTTATGGTCAATATATGTTTTAATGTTTTTCTGTTTCACCCTTTTGCTTTCAACTCAGTTCAACAACATGGTACACAGTAAAGCATATTATAAAAAAATATATTGCGTTATATGCATGTACACTGAATTTCCTTGCACGGAATACCTAAAAACAAAGGAACAATACACAAACGCATTTGTTTCCATTAAGCGAACATTATCATTAAATCTAACTCAGAGTGACCAAACCACTTATTTCTAATTCCAAATCATAAGTGTGTCAATAATGTCTACTATGACGTGGACAAAAGAATTTTTTACACCGCACCGATTGCAATTTGTTTGTGCAAGTACCGTTTTTCTGTGTTCCGGTAATGCACACATCTCTTCAGTAAAGACATGCAGATTATCATTAGTGATTTGTGGACTGTGAAGTTATTTCCTTTGAAGAAAGACTATTTTTGTAAAAATAATTCAATAAGGTCAAACAGAACATGGACATTATTAATTATGATGATAGGGGTAGTTTTAATTTTTAATTGTGTGAAAACTTAGTTCTAGTCTGCTGCTTCTGAAATACTATTGACAATTTAGGGTGTGATGCCATATACATGCCACCACAGTTGAAATAAACGAAATTGATGTGGGTGCCGTAGCACGTACTGAGCGTGGACACCATAACGCACTAATAATATATCAGTCCTTAGGATTTATGGACTGTTTGTTTAAGAATTACGTAATTTAAGAAGTATATATTGACATTGACATCCTTATACCAAGTATTATCAATTCACATGAAATTTTTATATGTAATTGTGGATTAGAGAGGAATTTATAGTATGTGATTTGATCTCAGAGATTTTGTAAGCAGTAATTTACAAACGTTGGCAAATTGTTTCCTACTCGATCGTGCGGTAATCGCATTGAATATTAGATTCTTTGAGAAATTCCATGGCTTTATTGGCTGCTTCCTCTGATTTGAATAAAACGTACAAACTCTTCGTGGGGAAACGTAGTGTCGAATGAGGTTCGAATTCCGGTTCTGTCACTGCTACCACTCCTTCAACCATAGATTTAAGCAATGCAGCAGGCATTTCTTCTGGACTCAAATGGGTCAATTTAATTCTAAAAATGCAGAGAAAATATTAAAATCAAAAATAGCATATTAAGGTATTTTTTTCATTTGAAACTTACGTAGTGCGATCGCAATTGCTTTTTATACTCCCATTTTTTGCACTGGTGGAAGCTGTTTCCAGCAATTGATATCTAAATTCCTTAGCTGAAGAATTTCCGCCAGATCGAAGTTTGTATTCACTACGCTTTGATTTAACTGCCAATGGTATTTGACTGGAAAGTACAACGCGTCTGTCTTTCTTCACACTGCTTTGGACTGAAGACGAGGATTTCTTCACACTGCTACGGACTGAAGACGAAGATTTCTTCACACTGGGAGGATTCTTATCGAAATTGATTATTTTTGGAATCTTTTGTACCATCATAGTGAGTTCTGGCACATTCACCGTTTCCAATTTTCTATTATGTCTGTTGTTGGAAATTTTATTTTGCGAACTGGCACTTGAAGATCCATCGGAAGAAGCAACACTTTCTTCACACTCTGTCAGATATCTCTTCACCTGCTCTCTGTCCATGTTTGACGCAGAAACATTTTTGAGAAGTGTAGACTCTACCTTTGGGGCCATGGTTGATACCGATAGTGCCTTTATCTTAGCTTTGGTTTTGACTCTGACTTTCTGTGCTTTGTCACTGTAATCATCATCTGAATCATCACTATCACTCTGAGATGTACTACTAGTTGCCAATGAATTTCCATCCCCTTCCGATTGTTCTGATAGTGGAGGACTGCTTATTTTCTTTTTGTTTACTTCGACATCTGAAGATTTTCTGAGACTTTTGACACTGTCAGCTGAGTCGCTCTCCGAACCATCTGCAGGATACGTCGCTTGTTTCATGTACAAGTTTAATTCATCAAGAAACGTTGTGCTGAAGCGATCTTCTTCTAATAGTTTCTGCCATGAAAATTAAATTATATAGCTTATCAAGAACGTTATTTTTGTCATTAGATATACTATAATCGTCTACTCACATTTGTTGACCGGTTTTCCTTTGGAGGTTTTAGAGAGTGGTGAGAGCTTTTTGACCCTCTGGCTGCAATATTCTCAACTTCAACTTTTACGACATTATTTGAAGATAGTTGACGTGAAGGAATTCTTTCACTGGAGTGAGTTCTACTTCGAGAGTGCGGCCTCTCCTTATTTCCCTTCATGCCTGTTACCCTCATAGTTTTCTCCACCTCCTTTAACTGAATATCGTGAAGTTTTACCAGTGATGGATCTGAGCCGAGAACTCGGCGGCCTTTACTTGTACCGGATGTGTTTGTAGTGTTACTGCTATTATTGTCCATCTCTGACTTTTAGAAATGAATGTACATTACACGTTGCATTGCACCATATTTCTGTAATTTACATATCATGCAAATTCTTGATATTATGTTCCGTTTGTATTGATTTGGATTCAAATGGTCATTAGTTAATAAATGCTCGTCACAATTGCAATTTGTCTTCCTGCCATGAGAAAGGGCCCTTCGCACAAAAGTTTTATATGTAGAGTCAGAACGAACGAAATAGTCATTTTCGAAACGAGTCTCGGGAAAAAATAAATGAGAAGAACGTTGCCAGGACATGTTGTTGCTATAAAATAGTAAGCCAATTTATAATAGGCATGTGCATAATAGTATGTGCATAATATATCTAGAATAGACGGCATGCCCAAAAATGAAAATGTTGCCTATGATGCAAACCTGAGATCCTATTATATTATTACACGAAAGTATTTCTACTATATAATATTTATAGCCTTGCGAAAGTATAGTATAATATGCTAGCAATAATAGTAAGACATAGGTTAGATATTTTATAATTACTTTTACTTGTTTCATTGAGGTTAGGAATAGAAATAATAGAGACAATAACTAAAAGTAAATGTAAAATTTTATTTAATTTTTGGTCATCCGAGGTCAAAATATATAGCATGAACATAAGACCAATAAGACTTAGGTCATAAATAATTCATAATACGGGAATGGGCCTAAATTATTTTTCAGGATCAGGTCTATTTTAGTATTAACCTCTTTGCTTTAACGGAAGAATCTATACAGAGGTACAACTTTATCTATTTACACAAAGTTTTCGTTTGCACAAATGCATAAAAATTTGCATGTAGTATGTTAACATAATATTTACATAATTGCATATTGCATTACTTAGTATAGTTTAGTACCTTACGAGTATCTACCCTGTCTGGTAGTGAGGTTACTTAAGTCTTCCTGCGTATTGCTTACAGGTAATCGTGAATTGTGAATCTAAAGTAATATATACATAAAATGTCCACAGTAGTATGATTTTAAAGCAAAACGCATACCATAACCGTGTCGTCATCGCCGTGAATGAATGATGATGATGAGCTATTTTAAGGCTGAGAAACGCAACTAACAGCAAGGAAAGCAAAAGGTGAAATCATATTTTAGAACCATAAACTTTCATATTAATCGACGATTTTCTTAAGGCCTTCCCCTTCAAGGCTCCCATGTATTTAATTTGTTACATGAATGTGGACAGTGGAGAACAGGTGACAGGGCAAGGTCTTCCGAATTCGTTTTACAAGCTATCAAGTCACTGACAACAACGATTACAAAACCAAGTGTCAGTAATAAGCATGCGGTAACTTTACATTATGTAACCAAACAAAAATTTTAGTTACTCCTAAAGTTACATAATATTATAGTTAACTCACACACTGGCCGTGGCGTGACACAAAACACAAGGCACACTTAACTCAATCAGCGCACATATGGCTGGCAAATTCGTACGACGACCGAAGAGGGAGAAAATTCTTGGTCACGATCAGCTCGTCAGTCGGTAGGTTTCAGTGTCAGAGTCAGAGGACAAGCAGCCGAATAAAAAGTAACAGCACCGCATCAAGAGTTGATACTGCAAAGTGGGCAAAAAGTATACCTGGACACACTGGACAGTGAACACCACTACACGAGTCTGAGAATAAACAAAAGTAAGTTCTTGTGGTTGCAGATTTTTTTGGCTTTTCGAATGTCGGATCAGTCGGATCAGCTAACCATAATGGAATCCCAACAATCCCAAGTGCAATTACAGACCGTGAATCTTAAGGATCGTATTATTAATCGTTGTAAGTGTTTTATGTAGATTACATAATATTTTTCATATTTTTATTGTTTTTCACTTTTAGTTTTGATTTACAGTAAAATTAACAATTCATCTTTTTAATGTGAATATTTCTTTATCTATTTTTAGATAAGGTTGAAGCAATATTAGGAAGTGGAGGATTTTCACAAGTATTCAAAGTTAAAGACTTAAAAACGTAACAAAATCAAATATTTTATCCTTAATCAATTTCAGATTTGTATCATAAAAACTCAACATTAATGCATTAATTTTCAGACGACAGGTCTTAGCTATGAAAATTTCGGGTGGGGGAACATTTCTTCCGGAAAGCAAAGACGACGAATTTACCAACGTCGAATTGGCCATCAGAGAAATTCGCATTATGAAGAAGTTATCCAAAGGCTTGGGGAAAGGAAAGCAGTTAGTCTTATCAGTATTGTTTTTTTCACTTTGTGTGCATGTATTTTTTCACTATTTTTAAGCCTATTGTGTAATAATTTGTAACTAGTGACTAGTTATGAATACTGTCTTATATACTACGCTAATTAAATAATATTTTGACTTTATATATTTTCAGATTTTGTTCATTAATGACCGATTGGCATTTTTTGGAAAACAGGGTGGCAATATTGTTCCCTTGTTATCCTCTGAGCATCAGCGACTTTATGGTTATATTATTTTTAACTTCAAAGAAAATTGTCTGATTCTACTACTGTTATCTCTGATTTAATACCTTTGTAATTTTTGTTTTCTATTTTTATTTATTACAGAATAATTTCGAACGAAGGCCATTCATTTGGGAAAACATTGTAGCAATCTCGTTTCAACTGGTTCAAGCCGTTAAATTCCTTCACGAAAATAAGATTACCCATATGGATATCAAACCCCATAATTTGATGTTGGTTTGTGCTGATTACAAAATTTTAAGCCTAGATTTGAACGGAAATGACGTGGAAGTAAGCAAAAAAGATTTCTCCCATGAGTGCATTGCTTTGAGGAACACGGAGATCAAATTGATAGACTTTGGGTCTTGTCTGAGGGATGAAGATAAAGGAAAACCGTATTTTATTGGATTGACCGACGAATACATGGCCCCGGAACACATTTTGAAAAATCCAACTTCTCCTGCCTACGATATTTGGTGTATGGGTTGCACAGTTATAGAATTGTATAATGGTAACCCATTGTTTCCCCATTGCTCAAAAGATGTTCACTTGGTATTAATTCAAAAAGTCATCGGAGAAAAAATCCCAGAGGAGTAAGGAAATGAGACATATGATACTATATAGTGTAGTAATTTGTAAACAAAAATATTTCAAATTCAAATAATTTTCTTGTGTACTACACAGGCTTGCCAAGAACTACGAATTACCGAAAATAACCCCCAGGATGGAAAAAATTGCCAAGGACCACAACACCCTGACTGTAAGTATTACAATAATAACACTGATCTTTTAAGATGCGTACAAGAGCTATTACACTAAGTGAAATTGTGACGGGCAATATATTCAAACTATTATCCTGTCTTAAAAATTAAGTCCACAGTGGCACATTTTAACGTTAATTAAATTTTTTCAGGAACTCATCACTTGGGGCCCAAAGGATCGAATCTATTTTCACGACCTGCTGCAAAACTATATGTTAAAAATAAATCCTGCGTATAGAGCGACTTTAGCGAAAATTGTGAGCCATCCAATTTTTGAAACAACTCCCCATTGCATTAGACAATCTGTGCAAGTTTGGAAAACCCCTGAGATACTTGGATATGTCTCCAACACAGGACCCTAACATATGGTTTTCTTAAAGTAAGTGGAAGTTGCGTATATGATTTTTTCATTCGTTTATAGTTAATTTTGCTATTATTTTGTGACATAGTATTAGTTGCGTTTGAATCTACTATTATTCTTGATGATCTCTTTAATACCTTTGTTGAATTTATTAGTTTATCTGTTTTAAATGTATACTATTGTTTGATACGCAGTTGACATTTTAGCTTAAGTTTTTTGATTAATTTATACTAAATAAAGGTCTGCAGTGTTGACGTTGCCAGCATTTTTGTATATCCATGTAAAAGGGTCCTTGATTTTGTTTATGAGTTTCATGTATATTTATCATTATCATGTCCCTAAAACCTGTAACCTCATTTCGTTACCTGATTACTGATTAGTAGTGGTGCTATGCTTTGAAGTAGAATGCAACTTGGGCACTTGAACTATTTATTAGAATTAGGAAATAGTTTAAGTACCTAGAAGTAAGGGTTTTTGATAAATGTAATAATAATAATAATTTTATTAAAAAGTTTAACAGGAGACTACAAATAATTGAAATAATTTTTATTATGCTTAGTTTGGCTATAATCATAATGAAATATCAAGTTTTATTTACACTGCTGTTCCTTCGACTTCTTCATGAATAACGCCAAACATTACGCTGTTATTATCATTGTACTCTGGGGCACTAAGAGTTCTCAATGGTTTTGGGGGAGGTTTAGGGAGGACTTTCCTAGCACTACTTTCACTATCTGTGGTGTCACTTATTTCGGTTTCTTTTCCGGTACCGAGAATGTCAGAAGCACTTTTGGGTCTTTCAAAGCTTTTGTTTATTTCGCTAATTCTCTGGTGAAAATTGCTTGGAGTTTTAATTCTATTCAGGTTGGCCAAATTAGGAGGTTTCTTTTTCTTGTATTTAGGTCCCAAATTATTTGAATCATCTTTCATCTTAGGTTTTATATTAATATTTATTTCACTGGTGGCCGGAGTACTTTCAACTTCCTCAATGGGCTCAAAAGAAAAGGAATTGTGCAAAGATCGACCTGTTCCGGGAGTAACGGCAGAAGCAGTGCGATTTTTCCTCGTCACGATTTTCCCTCGAGTGGGTGAAGTATTTAAAGCTGAATTAATACTGTCCAAAGCGCTCATGCTACCTCCTCCTATTTTATTTAAAGACAATGTAGAACCCCCATCGGCTGTAGTTCTAGGACCCACTGTGTCGTAATGAGGTCCAGTTAAAATTGTAGGCCTTCTTTTAGGCTGTCTCTTATAAGGAAGTGTAGAATACATTGCCATTGGTTGTTGGGAAATGCTGGAAGGTCTATTCAGTGTGTGGTAATTGTCTTCGGTCATAGTTGTACTTGTTGACCATCTAGGATTTCTTGGCTTCCTCGGTAAAGTGACGTACCCGTTTGGTATTCTGTGTGTTTCTGGAGCAGGGAGGGACATAAAAGAGTCAACACTAGGAGGACGCCGATGGAAGCGAACAGCGTCGAACGACAACAAATCGATCTTGGTTGAATGTTGTGCCATATGACGACTGGATTCGTTATCTAGGAATACCGATTGGGAGCTCCCTGGACGACTTGGTACCATTCTTCCATAAATTGATGGAGACGGTGGCACAGATCTTGGCATCTGTGGCTGTTGATAAAAAACTTGTTCTGGATTTCTATAATCTATGTGTGAAAAGCTGGCTGTTTCTGTTCCCGAAGCGGACAGTGATGGAACTGATGTGGGAGTGCCGTTCCCATTATCTTTCAACAAGGGAATTTTGTCCTGTTTAGCATCATCTTTGTTTTCTTCGTCAAGAGCATTATGAGACCCCTAAAAATCATTTTTTAAATTCAGTCATGACATTAGAATATTTTATTTTTCTCCAAAATGAGAACCTGAAAATGATTATACTTTAACAATACTTATTCCAATTTTATGAATTCATTAAGTAAGATGCTACTAACCTTAAATTTTTCCATGACTTCTTTTCGGAGGATTTTTTGTCTCTTTCGATTTTTTCTCCATATGAGGAGACTGATGGCTGTGATAATTGCGATAAGGATTGCAGAACATAAAATTCCTATCAAGACCCAAAGCCATACTCGGGAAGGATTTCCTCCAGTGAGAATTGGTGGTAGAATGACGACAGAAGTAATATTTATCGTAGCCGTACGATGGACAGCATGTCCTTTATTTTCGGTATGACAATGGTAGTTTCCAGTATCTTGTGTTTCACAGTTGTTTATAGTGAGTGTGGAAATCCGCGTTCGATTATCTACTTCTGGTTCGGAATACGTAACGTTATGTCTATTTGAACTGATTATTGCCATCTTATTGTCATCTTTATGCCAATTTATATCTGCAAGGGGATCCGCCCATATTTTACAAGTGATTGTGATATTATCCCCACTTTGAAAATTGAAAAATTCTTGTCCTCCCTCAAGAACTACTTTTTCGTTAACTTGCATCAATTCAATTTTTGGGTCGCAGTAAAATTCGTCGGGATCTACAATGTCCCAATTTTGATTCTCAAATTGAGAAGGAGCATGGCACATTGGCTTCCCTATATTTGTAATTATGGATTTGCTGCTTTTTAATTGTTTTACAAAGTCTCTAAGATGACAATTACAGTTCCAAGCATTATTTGATAATGTCATTGTAGTTAACTTGTTTGAATTGATTGTCAGTTGTGGACTTAGTGTTTTGAGGACGTTCCCACTTAAATAAAGTGTGTCCAGGATTGTGAGTTTTTGAAATGTTTTTTCATTTAAACGAGATAAATTGCAGCTCGTCAAGTCAATTGAAGTTAGCGATGGTAATTCTGGGAATTCACCTCTCAGCTCAATTAAATTTTTGTTATTCGCCAAATTTAGTATTTTCAATTTAGTATTTCCACTAAAAATCTTCAAACTCAAGTCTTTCATTTGATTGTTACTCAAATCTATATCCGTCAAGCCTATTACAGGAGTCAAGGCTTCATCTTCTATTTGTCTCAATTGACAATTGCTCAAGGTGAGTTTTTCAATGTTTTCCAGTAGTTCTTGATTGAGGTCATTGTTGTTCAACTGGGAAATTTTATTCCCCTCGCTCATATCAAAAGATTTTATAACACCGCCGTCTGTATTCTCTACATTTTTCGGAATTTCTTCGTAGCCTTTGCAGAAGAGTGTAAGAGCCCCGTTTTTATTCCTGATTTCATAAGAACCTGCTGCGTTAGATACTCTTGGCATCACCCCCAAAAGTAATATGAGGGTGAAAATAATGGCACTTTGAATTTTACTCATTGTCCTTCTCTTTAAGTCTACTTATCTCCTCAAAAGAAAATCTTTAACAATAATCCAGTTTTAAATGATACTCCAATTTTTTTCATAAGGTACTAGTATGTCTATATAATTTACATTATATTTTTTACAGTATAAATTAAATATCAATATTATTATTACTGTTCTCAGATATTCCATTCCAAAAAACACCGGGTTATATTAACCATAATATTAACTTACAACCACTTTAATATTATATGTGAATCATTTCAATAAATGTCTACGTGGCAGTGGCAGTTGTCCATGATGATTATAATATCAGTTCAAGGTGGTCCGTCCGTAATTCCGAAAGGGCTTAATCACTGGGATAAAAAATATTGTAATGATAAATAGCACTGTAACATAATAATTTATTATGTGAATAATACTCTTACTGTGTTGGTACTTGGTACCACAATTTAGAATTGGTGTTTAATTCAATAGTAACTTTTTTACAGTGTAAAATGACTGATACAGATAACATGTATATCTGTTTATGTCACAGGGAATGAGCTATCTCTGGTATTAGGTAATTGTTAATTTTAATTCGTATAAGTACCTACTTAGCAATTTAACACAGCAATTAAATACACATTATTTACTTAACGCTCACTAACTGTTGTGGTTTGAGAATTGAAGTGAATTGTCGTTAATTACATGCCAGGTACATTATAGCAGTAGTAGAAGCTACACCATAACAATTATATGTGATTAGTACCCACTAGAGCCTGTAGCCAAACCAATTTAGAACTCCCCTTGTGTACAATACTAGGATAAAGTCCATTAACTTGCAATTATACCTAGCTACTATTTACTATTATGAATGAGGCTTATGAGATTTGAGACAAATACAGATTGTACTTTATTGTTGTGTATTTGTTCACTTCACAAACTCATTGAACAATAGAAATATTAATTTGGGATTACCTTTATGTACGTGTTTTGAAATTTCGATTTCAATCCAAATATTATCCTACAATTTTAAATTGGAAATTTTGTGCATATATTTATGTGTATGTGTTTACCTTCTAACCAGAGATTTAGAATATATCCCACTTCTGTTTGCCATTTGACAGGATCCACTTGGAGCAGATAAATTATTGACTTGTAATCAAAAACTGATATTCCATTTTAAGCAAACTACGTAAAAGTATATAAAATGAGTAATATTTATGATGTTTTACTTTGTTTTTCAAAACAATAACACAATTGAATTAGAGCGACCCACTTTTGAAAATATATTTCAGCCTGGTAGGTGTAAATTGTTCAATACAATGTCCATCCTTTGCCGTTTCAAAAGCGTATTAGTTTAGCTGAGTAAGTCTTATACAATTAGCAAATAAATTACCTCCCTTATTGCTTTAGAGTATTAGCATGTATTAGTCATGTGTATAGATAATAGTACAACTTACTTATAAGCACCAGGTAAATCATACTTTATTTATCTTATCTCTAACAAATATTGAAGTCTGAAGCACCCAAAACTTCGAAAAAGGATAAGTAATAACTTGTGTTCATCTATATATTTACCACAGATGACTGAGTTCATTCCTGTCGTCATACTGTTTGTTAGGTTTGTCATTTTCGTCAACTATAAAATAGCCGACACCACAAACGGTGTAATAATAATTTTACGGGTTAGATCATTACAATGAAACAATTTTTAGTCAAGCTGTGAGGATTCTTGTCCAGTAAAATGGAAAGTAATGCAATCCCATTAACATAAACAGCAGATACATTATTTTACTTATCTGTCATGATGAACTCTTTTCAAGCTGCCCAATTTTCGGCCACTCAACTAAAGGTATTTATTTTTATTTTTACTATCAGTTGTAACGGTCATGTTTTATATTTAGCACTATCGCATTTTCGTAGAAGAGTTATCTCCCACAAGAATATTAAACCTAAACATCATACAGATTCAATATTTGTTTGATAAATCATTGCATATATAGATATATACATTTCTACTCTTGTTTGTGTGCTTATAAGTGAATCAACTCCTACCGCTGACTGAGATCGATGGCAGTTACCTCTGTAAATGTTGAGAGTGTGTGGTGATTATGTCATTCACGCGAATATTCCTGATTATATAGCTATACAAGACAAATACTTTTGGATTTTGAGTGTCAGTTGACCTAAATAATAGTAGTATAGTGGCTTATGAGCTCAGCGCATCTTATCTTCTAGCTATTTATAATAGTTATACAATGAGTCGTTGTACACAGTAAAGTAATAGTGTAATAATGTAAGTGCAATTCGAATGGATACTCTGATACTCCAAAATAAGTCATCAAAAACGCATAGCCTAACGAAGGAAATACATAATATTACCGTTAAACACTTTTCAATCTTCAGCTTATTGTATTGCATTGTAGCTTTAAAACCAAACTCTTAAATTGGGCGATTGAATGATTACTATATTTTGTAATATCTATGTACGTTAACGTGAATTTTATGAAAATGCTCTGTAATTATTTACATGGATTTAGGAATTATCTATTTGCAAAATTAATTTATCCTTGTCATTTTCTGTACCCGTCACATTATGTAATGAATGGTAAATATTAAATGTAAAAAACAGTGCGATTCGCTATTATCTGATTGTTTCCGGTAAGAAAGAAAGGTATTTTGTGATTATCAATCTAATGATGATCAAAAATAACTGATTTTATTTGTAAAATGATATCTACATAATGTTCAATTCAACAAATAAGGTTGCACAAAACACATTGAATTGATATCGTGCCTATAAATCCATAGTGTATAAATCACATAAAATAGTCGACCTAACCTCCTCCACTAGTAACTACATGTTGTAAAAATATTTCATAAATGTCTGCGGGTTTTAATTTGTTTATGTAAAGTAGTTGTTTTAGTAAAATACTTTAGTGTTCCGTATAATGAGGGTCAAGATTGCACGTGCGATTAGCAGCTTCGACTTTGTAGGATGGGCATACACATCTTCCTGGAAGATTTTTATTAAACTGTTCACAAACTGCGCCGGAAACACATACAGCTCCATTAAATCTCTGTGTGGAGCATTTGGCTCCTACGAGACCGACACATAATTTTCGGTGGGAGTCATACATGGTGGCTGGGTCCCGACAGGCACAGCGATTATTTCTGCACACTAAAGGTATTGCTGGATTGCAGTCTTGACCTTCACAAGACATATCGTATCCCAAGTAGCACAATCCTTCTTCATCTTCCACATAACCCATTTTGCACTGACATCGTCCAGAAGAAGTGCAGTAGGCATTGGCCACGCAGTGTTTGGATTTGTAGCAACTCCCACCTACTTTACTAATACAAGGGGGTGAGGCTGTCGTGTACATCTCCGAATTTTCACATTCGCACAAATTGTCCACACAAACAAGGCTTGGCTCTTGATTGATATTGCAGGGATTATGTCGTGAACAAGCAGCACCGAAAGATCCTCCCGAAAGAGATTTTCCCTTTTTCGACAGATGCATATGCGTATGGACTGTTGGGTTAGTAGGATAGTAATTGATATTAACTGGAGTGATTCCACTAGAAAGCTCATTTCCACTGGATAATGATATTGAATGTGGAGTTGTTGCTCCTGAGAGAATATCTTCAAGGATTTTCATCTGATGACTAGAAATTGATACAGGAATTCGAATATCTGCACTACGTTCTGATGGACACACGTAAATCAACAGATTTATTTGTAAGAAAACGAAAATGGTTGAGATCTTTAATGAATCCATCTAAGAAAAATTATTTTAATTAATTTGGTGCCCCATAATCATAATTATTATAATGTTATAATATTTAGTGACTATTCTACTCTAGCTCCTACATAGTTTTAATACCTTGATAAGAAAAACAATTAATATATTTTTGTTTTTTTACTTGAATGAATGGATTGCGTCAGGTGTTCCGGTTTTCTTGGGCAATTTAAAAATATCTTGCTTTATCTATAACCGTATAAATAGTACTTCAACTTTAAATACATTTAATTTTAAGTCTTTTCCTACGTTATTACTTTGATGGAGCCCTTGAGCAAACTAAAAATGAACTGATCTCGCAATAGGAATAAGATATGTTGGTCTTTACCCATTACAGAGGTATGTCTATTTCCATATGAAAGGATTTAATGCAAAACTATATGTTTGTGAGGAATGTAAAGTTAAGGAGCTAAGAACGAGTACTCTATGTAGGTAATAATGACTATTAAAGTTAATAGTTCGTATTAAAATATGAAACTGAATGTATACCTAAATAAATGCCAAATCTGTGGTCAATTTCTGTTGCAATTATGTGCATATGTATGTTATACAAAGGTTGTATTCGAGACACTACAGTCCTTTGTTGGTATGCATAGCATTTGCTTTTTATCATATGGTCCACCAAATCCAGTGCAAGTAAACTGCTGTCTCTTAAGATAAACCTAATCAAAGGAAAATCTAAGTGCATTCAGGTATCATTCAGACATATCTACAAAGACTTGTACCTTTCTGTGTATAAATAATTTGCACATAACGTACTACATGATACAATTTACTTGGATAATAATTATCTTTATATTGCAACATAATGCGCTGCTTCGTTTACCATTAAATTCCTGAGCTTTATACAACAACATGTTTCAAAGCTAACTTCAAGCTTGAATCACTAGCATTAAGACACTTACTTTGTACAAAAGTAAAGTAAATCTTGTGCATGATGTACATATTGTATCTCATACCGCATATCTTAAGATCGTACATAATCTAGTTTTGTCTAATATGTATCTTATAAGACTGTAACAGTATTTTCGTGTCAATTTCGTCAGTAATAAAATACTTGATAACATATATCCACAATACATCTTGTGAAATGAAATAGAATCGTAAGCAAAGATAACTTAAGTAAAGCAAACCAGTATCGTTAAGTCGTACTTAGTAAAGCTATTCTGTATGAACAGTTAAAGTAACCCAAAAATATTTTGCAAAAACAGGCTATTTGAAATTCATGCTACATACAGCCAGGGGTATCCGAGTAATTTTAAACCAAAACATCATTTTACCATCTGCCGATATGTAACTACCTACAATATGGCAGACAGACAATGAGACAACTACTATCTTTAAATTAAACCTGTGAATCACCAATGCAATGAGCTTTAGCTAATGTCAGTATACGATTATTATTTTACATGTCAACAAGTAGCAGAAATTTGATGGCATTACTAATTATAAGTATCATAGAGTCATGAAGTTAAATAGGTACCGCTATACCACCACAGATAACTGACTAACTTCCAATCTAAATAATTTCATGGTCAATAGCATCTAGTTATCTGTTTGTTATTGGAGACAAATTAACGCCAAATCCAGTTTAGTCCCACAGCCAAATCATTGTCAGTGTACAAAATACCATTTACCACTTACCAGTGGTAAGTGGTTTTTAATGGTATTTAACGTTAAATACCACTACCTGAAAAGTTGTGGTAAGTGGTATAAATGGTAAAAATGGTAAAAAATAGTTTCATTTAAATTTCGTGTCTGAATTTTGAATAAAAATTGGTGCCAAAGTATGAAATAGCTTAGCAGATGATCATTGTTGTCACAAATTGATAAGTGTTCATCAATCAGAGTAAGATTCAACCAATGGGGGCACTAACAACTCTTGCTGATTGAGAAATTAATTGCAATTAAATTAGCATCAATTTTAAATGGGCGATACCAAATACAATCTTTCTCTCTTCATTTTTTTTATAACTTTTGGCGTACTATCAAATAAATATGATTAATTTAATTGATTAAGGGGCTAATTGGAAATATTTCATAGAAAATAAAGTTTTAAAACTTATATTTTAGGAAGTCTAGGTATCTGTACTCAGCTGTCTAATCAATCGCTAAAATTTACCATTTTTACCATTAAATGCATTTTTACCATTAAGTGCATTTTTACCACTATGATGGTAAAAAAGGCTAAAAAGTGGTAAATTTTGTACACTGATCATTGTATGGCATTAGAAATACAGGTGATTCAAACACAAGTATAGTTCCCAGCAGTAAATTGAAAATGATCAGGTCCGATTCTTATAAATTGAATATTTATAACCTGCCAATTAGCTGTCTATTACTTTAGCTGTCACTATTCGTATCGTTTACTATTTGCATATTTTATGCACTGCATGATAGGAATGCAGAAAGAAAGAGAATCTGATATGATCCTTTTAATTAAAACTTGCAATTGTTATCTTTCACTCCCATACTTGTGATTTAACATTAAATGCTAATTTACTGATATTTAAAACTCTCCCTTCCATGTTTAGGCTGTTCTATAGTTGAGTGGTATATCAATGACAATTAGTGCTTGCATTTTCATTTGTGGAGGTCAATGGTTAAAGATATGTAAAAAAGAAACGAACTCTCTTTCACTATATAATACAAAGCACAAACGCAGACACTTTTATTTTTCATATCTCCTTCCCAATTGCATATTTGTAGTAAAAATCATGTAGGTATATGTAGCAATACTAATTAATTATTTTAATGATTATTATTTGATTCATTTACCCCCACTAAATTACAATTTGTTCGTTCCGCCAAGGTAAGTTCATGTACTTGGACTAGACTGAAGGCAGCTTTACAGTTTAACTTATATGATAATAGTCTACAAGTTGTCGAACATATGGGCTAATGCTTTATGCTTAATTTTGCCAATTAAATAGATGTGTTTATTTAATTTAAGTACAAACGTTTCCTATACATCATATAAAATCTGAGTACGAAGTCCTAAATTTAAATAGCTTGCTTCAGTATGTAACGACACAGTCCCACATGTGCATATGGATGTGCAATAAATATAAAATGGATCTATATTACGTTTTTATATGTAATATTATAAGTAATAATAAATATATGAAACTGTAAACATTTTTAGTGTCGTTTCTTGCATAATACCTAACCCACTTCACTCTCAGTTTATACTAGAGTTGTATATTGCAATAAATACTAATACCATTTAGACACGCATTAAATGAATTACATTTCCTATGGCTGTTGTTACATACTTATATAACTTGTTAGTGCTAGGAGTATATGAGATAAGGAATATATTAGATACAGGTATGTACCAATTAAGGTTAGAATTTTGTAAGTTCACGGTAAATGGTTTGTGTGCACTGATGGAAAACACACTTGAATGAATCATTGTACATGTTTTCGCTATCCTACACTAAGTGTAATACTAGATACTAAAATACTAATTACTATCAGCTAACAAAACTGCATTTGATATCTAGTAATAATAGATTTAAAGATAATAGACCAATTCTTAATATGCATTATACTCTACATTATTATTAATTACTTTTTAAAGTATTATTTGTATCTTTTGATTATTGAGATGCCTTTCGGTAATGAGTTGTTGCAAAGCTTCTGGTTCATTACCAATGTTTACATAAAAATAATTTTTATTTCTTAGGATATTGATACGATTGCAGAAAATGAAAGAGAAACACCAACATTTATTTCACGGTACATTATTTACAACGTGAATAATTACGTTTACTTATATGCATAACAAAAGTAAGTATTTTAATGAACGTAACATGGATTTGATACTGAACTTTAGTAAGATCAAGTACCCCAAAGTTGTAAGAAATGATCCACAAATGCACATAAATGATTTCACTGGTAAACACAATAATAATATATTTTGTAATTGCGGAATCAGATATAGAGGAAATAAAAACCAAACTAATTACAAGTTTTCTAAATACCAACATTTATCTGCATCTATCTATCTGCATTGTAGCTATTTCCATTTTCCAATGTATAGTTGCATTCAACTTTATCAACATACAAATAAATTCCTATCAGAGATATACCGAAGTAAAAAATGGATCTTTATATCTATCAGTCAAAGTAAAGGAAAAGTGATAAATTGATAAGTATAACTTACATCAGTGTGTACATGCACTCTCACTGTGTGAATTATTGTTAAATCAGTCTCAAATCTTTTATTGCAATCTAACTTAACTATTCCTTATTATTACAGGTAATTGCACAGAACGTATTATTAAATCATATCTGTGCTACCGTTAGAAACTCGAAATGTTGCTTCGAAAACACTGTAGCCAAGTGGAGAATTTGCACATTGTGTGCAGATATTCCTCATCAGTTTCCGATCATGCTAAGAAGAAACATTTTATTAAGTACTGCACATTTATTTAATTCGAAAAAATTAATGTTTTGTGAATACTTGAATAGAAAAACGTTCATCATCATCAGAAGTAAGGTACATCAGTTCCAAATTCAGATTAGTCCAAATACCCTCAACAAGAAAACGACTTAGTTGTCCAACTCTAAAATCAATTGTTCCTTTATTGAATATCTTTAGAATCGTCTTCTCCTCATATTTAATCATAGTGACGATGTGTTCATATGTTCTCTGCTGAATGAAGTAAGGCAGATCGTTAAGCTTGACAAATCCGTATTCTCGTTCGTAAAATGAAAGTTGCTCGAATAATTCAAGGTTTTCAGTAGTTGGGCCATTATAAATTTCATCGAGGGATAATTTGGTTGCATATCTACAAATTTATTACAAATTTCACTAAATTAGGTATTATTGGATTAGAATCTTTGGGATTAAATTGTTCAATTTACTTACCTGAAAGATTTCAACGTAAGATCGTAAATACTTGATTTCCCTGCTCCACCATTGTCTTCGGATACAAAACCTCGTATTCTTTTCTCAAATGATTCGGAAAAAAATTGCTCCAATTCAATTTCTATTCCTGCTGAATATCAAAATTAATTATCAGTGATAGTTAATTCATTTAGGTTTAGTGTAGTTTAATTTATTAATTTAAATTACAAACCTTCACACTCAGAAAGGTCGCAAGATTTCCAAATGGATTCGCACAATTTCTCAATTCTATTTCTGACGGCATTAGAAGGAATAACTTGACCCACGCATAATTTTATCCAAACATCAGTGTCTATTCCGAAATTTGGCCCTTCTGTCTGATTATTGTTTGACAAAGTATCATCAGCTGAGTAATTCCAAGCCTCTTTTGGCTTTATCGTTAAACCTTGAACAGATTCTTGACCAGATTTGGCTCTAACAAGACTAACAGGGCTAACTAATATTTCACTGCCCGTAAATTCTGTGACATTTAACTTGGAAAATTGGTAATTTGTCCTCATTGAGTAACTCTCTCCTTTGAAAACGGGATTAGAATCTATCCATAAATAAGAAAATGCCCTGAAAAACATTCCTTTTAAGATCATCTTCTCTTCTTTGGTTTTCAACTGGTACACAACGGATTTTGATTCTGAATACGTTCCGCCAAGCTGTAATTCTAATGAGGGCACTACGGAGTTTTTCCAGGATTTTAGTATTTTTAAAATTGATGGATTTGTAAATGACGCTTCAAAAATCTCATCCAGCCATGCAGACTCCTAATGAAATCACAAATCATATTTACATTAAAACATCAATAAACCCAAACCTCCTTTAAATATGCTTGCAGAATATTACCTGATGATGACACGAGGTTTGTTCTTGCATCTCCAGACCTTTAACTTGCAAATAAATATAATTCCAACCGCTGGTAATAACTCGAAGGAATATTAATCTGTCTTCATGACGAGCTATGTAGCAACTTCCTTCTTCGATATCTGAAAATTAACACTAACAATTAGTTTAAACATTCTTCAGAAGAATATTCTCCCAAAAGTAATAATAAGAATTACCTAAACAAGTTTTCCTCGCTTTTTTGACAATGGCTTTAGCAATCCCTGGTGCAATTTGTGAATAGATAGTATTATCCAAAGATTTAATTTCACTGGAAACTTCTTTCTTGTTTGGAAACCATCGTGTCTTCCAAAATGATACGGGTCGGGGAAAACCAATCAGAAAAATTGGTAACGTGAAAATTGGCGTCACCGTCGCCCCTTCCAAAATCGAAGCCAGCACGAGACTGAAGATGGATATTGGAAATGTAACAATACTCACCGCTGCAATTAAAAATGAATTTTTGTATAGTCAATGAAAATATTTACAATAGATATTTTGTAGAAATTTGCATACTCCTTACCAGCAATACTGACTTTCATTCCAGACAACAATGGTGATGTGATTGCAGCTTTTGTAAATAAAGCTACCATCTTAAGATACTTTATACCTCTAATAATTCTAGATCTCAGAACGCTAATAAAGAAGATAATGAATGTAAATTGATGATCAGAGATATATTGTCGCCACACTATTTCGGCGACGACGAAATCCAAGGAACTATATTTGGGTTGTGTGATTGCTCTTGCAAAAGCTCGAATATTAAAAAGGTAGTCTAAAAGATTCATGAGGGAATAGCGATTGTCAGTTTTCAGTTTGCCAAGCTCTCCAGCTATCCAACAGTGCAGTACAAACTTGAGTAGAGAATTATAAAATTTGAAAACATTTGTTAAAACGAATCCCCACTGTTTCTTGTTGTAAACTGAGCAACAGAACTTCTTGATTATCACAGATGTTGCCGCTAAGAATAAGGACAGATACACCAGAATAATTTCATTGTGGTATCCAATTGATAGATAGGTCATTATTGAAATCGTAGATGTCAAAATGATGGCACATGGTTTCAGAATACTCCATAGGAGTTTTTGTGGAGGAGTATCTTCACACAGACTTGCATTCAATGTTAACAACATAGCTAAATATTAACAAAGTCACAAAAATTATTCTCTTTCGCCTTAGGTTATGTATAAAATGTTATGCAGTTTTCATTTACCCGCATCCGATGACACCAAATATGATAAAACGCATTGTAATACTATAAGTAGGAGCTGATTCGACACACTTCCAGCGACTAGAGTCAACATGAATGATAAGGCAGATATAATTATCGAAATTGCAGTCCCTATGTAATGCACCGAAGCATTCCCACCAACTAGACGAAGGAACTGTAAATTGTACCAAAATTAGCTCCATCGAATTTTTACAATTTTCTTTTACAGAATACTGATGCTTACCATTTCCAGACTCCATGGTAGAAGAGCATCCAATGGGGGTAGAATACCAAAACCCCATAGAAAAGGCAATACGGATAACAAGATACTGACCACTAACTTTGACAAAGTTTCATATTCTCTTGTTTCTTCAGGTAATCTTGCAGTACAATATCTTCAAGTACGTATAAAACAATTTAAAAATAGTCAATCAAGAGAATAAATAAATTTACTTTTGCTTACTTGTTGCAAACGAGTAGTAAGGCACCCAAAAATGCGGTATAAAAAGGCCTGTATAGGATATCTTTTCTTCTATTGATTGAATCAAATGTTGCTATCTCAGGAGCAAGGTTAATCACTGAGCTATAACGAGCATTGCATAATGTATATATAGAAAGACATCTTAGCCATACCGGAGGTAGAGTTGTATTTATGATGGAATTCCATTCGTTCTGTAATTGAGTATTATAAACATAAAAATTCTACCATCATATTCAAATACCATATTTAATGTAAATAAAATACCTGGAATATAACCGGGGAACAAAGACTAAAGGAAACTGATGAAATGAACACGGCAACAAAATGCATAGCAGACAAACTGACGTTTGGAGCAATGCTTGTCCAAGTCGACGCTTTGAAACATCCTTCGTGAATAATCTTAACCGAAAAAAAGAAAAGTAGGTTAGCAAGTTGTAGTAAAGTCTACTTGAATTTTCAATGAATAGTAATTAATATTAATTAAAAGGTACCTCATCTTCCTGGTCAAGAAAATTAGGTGAATAGTCAAGTTCTCCAACCCTTGCTGATCTTTTGAAGTTACAAATGACCAAACTGATGAAAACATCTACGAGGAATATGCAGATGCCAAGGATGACTTCCGAGTTGTCATACTCGGTAAAAATTGCAACACACACAAAGGGAATGGGTATAGAAAAAATAAGGATTTGTATCAAAATGTACTGCAGAGGTGAGCAAAGTCTGATTCCTCCTAGGAATGTTTGACAGATTCGTCTGTAGGCGAATGGTTTCTTATACGGTGATATTAGGGGTGGGGACATGTTTATCTTTGATGATCCATTTTCAATTTTTGCACACTAGAAGAACTACATCTTTGAAAACGAATTCTTTTACTTCTGTAATAAGCACAAACGTGTTTGTAGAACAGTTCAGTTCCGTGTCTGTTCATTGTCTAGATTAGCACTGCATAATGATACGGAACGGGTACACACTTGCACCTACTTTTCTCCCGAACCGAATGGTGTATTACTTAAAACGGATACAAGCGTAGCCTAGCTTTGCCAGGTAGTTAAACGTTAAACTTGATTTGTTGTGACCGATCGTATCCTGGAGACTTGATTACCAATAGAATTCCTATTTGCCAAGTTGAACCAACTACCGCATAATTTCACATACACAAAGACTATCTATTTATGTATATCTATGTGCTCCATCGTCCATCACGATAAAACACAGGAACCTTACTACGTAACATAAAAATATTAAGTCCAATAATTTATTTATAAGTCAACCTGTGCCCACCGTTATTAATGTGTTTTGTTTTTTGCCCAATGCCACTTTTCAAGATAGCAGACTCTTAGTCAACTCACAAGTTAGTCGCAGAAAGTAAGTAAATATTGGGCGAGCGTGCCTTTATAGCTTAACTATACACGTATGTAGTACATGCATGCATTGCCAACATGCAAGCTGTATTTATCCTAATGACTTATAATTCATACCTATCCACAATTTTCCATTTCGTTAACAACACAAATCGCGATCTATATGCATAGTTAATCAGAACCACTACAATAATAATATGCCCAATGCCCGGGCATTGCATTATATAGTTCAGCGAAAAAAGATAATGTGCAATAAAAAAGAAATGACCTGAGACTGAGAGCTTAAATATGTAATGAACTTTACATTTCCCTTCTCCTTAATAAAACTTGTGCATAAGGACTACCTTGGAATTGGAACTAAAACCTCCTTTATACAGCACAATAATAATATTAAAGCAAGCCACAATGTTTGCAAAATTGGTGAGTGAGACTGCAAAAACCAATGCGTATCTTAATTTACACTATTTATACATATGAAAAGACAACATAACTTTTTCTCCAATGTCTGCCTACTCTATCATTTGAATTATGACATCAACAACCTTAATTTATGCTAAGGCTCAAAAGATCACAGATGCAAAACAACATTAAAAACTAAAGTCTCTAATCAAGCCAAAAAAGTCCACATGCAGTAACCATAATCCATTAAATCTCACATCCTACTTAAAAGTCAAATTCTGTTTCAGAAACAAACTTGAAAATTTTTTAAACCTCAGACTTGAGCGTCTGAGTCGTCTTGAGTCACTAAACATAAATATGGTTGCATTTTTAAGTGCTAGTATGTCAATGTTATCAGTGAAGTTTGCCAAACTAGAGAAGATTTGCCAAAATTAGCAACAACGTTGAAAAATATTCCTGCTGCAGCCATTTGCTCGGATATATGTCAGTAAATATGATTTTGTATAGGTATCCTCCACGGTTCCTGCCATTGGCAAACACGTCAAAAATCTAAGGTAGGGCTTAATTAAGGCACGTGTCTGCAAATCCTTAAGATGGCCATAAATATTAGGCAATACATAGTCGACCAGTTTGTATCGTTCGTAAATAAATGGCATATAGGTACTAAAAATAAAGCCGCTGTGATTGAATAATTGCATGAAATAAATTGCAGTTAACCCTAGTGTAAACGTAAATATAAATGCAAGGTGCACACAGAGTAATCTGACTTGACTCCATGAAATCGGTTTGTGTTTTCTGCTTTGAGTGGGTAACGTTAGGTAAATAGATTGGCTAGCCAGATTGTAAAAATGTTTTTTCGGAACAGAGTTGTTTTGGCTATGCTACATTTGGTGATGGCATTTAGCACTTTTGGCAGTATGCTATTGTACTATTGTTAGTGGCATGCTTTTGCTACTATTTCTAATGGTAATGGGTAGGTACTAAAATAAATACGGCTACAATGCAATAGCGCTCTCCTACTGTTCGCACTCACATAACTCAATGCTGCCTGGATATCTATATGGTTTATTTGGCTCTGATTCCACTCATGCACCATTCATCGTTTCATACAAACACTTTTTATCTATAGCTAAGTAGCTCTAACATAATACGAAAAACTCTAAAACATTTACGCTCACTGTATAATAGCCCAATATTATCGTGTATATCTTCTTTTATACTATACACTGTAGACAGAAGGTTGCTGTGGTAGAGTCACAGCAGAGAGGATATATGCACTGGGTCGTCATGTCATAGATGACGGGTTTGGGTTTCATATCGTCATTTTAAGCCCATGGGTTTATTCATTCCAATGGGCTTTAAACTTTTCTTGCATAACACAGAGCTTACAGATACATTCGTATTAATAAAGTATAGTCGCCTAAATAGTAAATAGAATGCGCATGCAAAAGTGTAGACATTGTTTTCAGATATTTTCCTTCACATAAGCCCTCGTCCATTAAGCCATTTAAATTATGAATTCCATACGGTTTTGTTGGCACTTTTCCGAGTTCAAACAAATAAATCTTGGAATGCAAAGTATTTCGTCAGTCAATATATATTCCATGAAGCCACAACAAATCAATACATCTTTAAATACACTTAATGCCAAAAGTATATTGTAGACGAGAGCCACACGACATAAAAAACAGAGTTCCCTTCCAATTCAAACGTTGATTAATAATAAAAATATATTATTGTAAGCATTGTACACATTCCAATATCCTTTCTTATGTCTAGTAAGCTTTGATTACAGACGGTATAATTGAATTGGGTATATACACTAAGAGTTGTTGTATAATGGACCAGGGCCGCAGTCAGAAGAGAGATTCAGGGGCTCGAGCCCTCCCCGAAATTGACGAAAAGAAGGATTTCTCAAACTGCAAATTTAATTTTGCACATATATTTTTGCGAGCCCTCCTCGAAATTATTTTCTGACTGTGGCCTTGATAATGGCTCTTCTAAGGATGCGACTGACACTTTTCAGTATTATAATGTTCTTTACGCTTATCCCTTAAATCTTTACCCGCTGAATAAAATGGTAAATTAACCAAAGGAATAATTATTGTTAGGGAACATGATATGTCGCATAATTCTTATCTTAGTTCCTTAGCACAAAATCCCAGAACATGATACCCATGCGTGCATCACTTGAAATGCCTTGCCACGAAACTGAGATTGTTTTAGTTGACCAGATTTTACTTAGCATGTTTTCAATAGCACAATGTTGTAATTTAGTACAAGTTCACAAAACAAAGTTAGTCTACATATTCATACATGTATCCCTACACAATATAAAATACGTTAAGTTGATATTTATTGCATCTAGTCAGATCTAGTATATGTATAAAGAAATTATACCTACTTTGTGACTCATTTCAAGGACTTCCTGCCGGCTTGCTTTCGTTGCACTGGGTATTTTAGGCTGACTTTCATAATATTATATATTCGTTTTGTGCTGCTTTGCCAGGCCAGCCAGCTGCTATTTAGCGTCGGCACAAGCATCAGTAGTGTTATTATTCTTCCTTTTTCCCCTTCTCTTCTTTACTTTAAATAACACGGAAAGTGTACCTACTTCTTCACCTATATATCTCAAATAGACATCGCTTCCGAATCGTAAACTTATTACCCAAGAACAGAATAGAAAAATTATTGCGACATTAAAACATTAAGTTACCCCGTGGCATGTCTTCAGCTATCAAAGCTATCTCCAATTGTCACTAACGTATCCAATAAAAGAAAAGTGCAATTACTAGCACATTTTACGTATAGATGGATAAAAACGAAAATAAAATTATTAAACCTAAAGCTGAGATTATATCTCTTAAGACTGTATTAGATGAATCGTTTCGCTGAAATTTTGATTCACTACCGATTCTGTAAGATAAAAGTCTGATGAGAAAAAATACCAAACCAATCAACATATAAATCCAACATAATAGATACTCTATGTGCCGAATTTTCCATGTAACTCGAAGTGAAATATCATTCGCAATATTTTTATACCAGATAAACCTATAAATACAATTACACTAGTTACTATCTTGCAAAATGACGAATTTAACGAAAACGACATTAGTTATAGCAGTTATCTGTGCATATTTTACCGGCATTTGTGAATCCGCGAATATATTATTTTTCTTTGGGGTATCAACATACAGCCATCGCATAACGGTTTGGCCACTTGTAGAAGAACTCGCCGAACGTGGTCACAATGTTACATTCTTCCAACCCCACGTAAACAGAAATTCGCATCCGAAAGTGAAGGAACTTAATCCAAACATGAAATTCGAAGGTTTTCCAGATTTTTTACAACTTCGGTTAAATAACGAAAATCGTGGCATAGGGTCCATAGTTTTCCGTATGCCTTCTGTTGGTCTCCGCCTTTGTGAAAGTTTTCTCAACGATTCTACAGTCATTGAGTGGACAAAAACAGCTCATTTCGATTTAGTTTTTATTGACTCATTATACAATGACTGCGGCTTGGGCCTGGCATATAAATTCGGAGCCAAAGTAAGTTGAAGCCATAGAATTATATTCATAATTATAGTAAGGATAAAGTACACATATACTAACGTGACATGACCAAGCTAATTTAGGTATAATCTATAAAACAGTATTTTGAAATAATTGCTATGCAATTCTTTAGCATGCAATCTTTGGGACAACTGCTCCACTGGGCTGGTGGCCAGATGCATATGGTAATGTTGATTTCATGCATATGTGTATAAGAACAATTTGGAAACTCATGACAATATTATAACTACTTCTAGGATTTTCGGCAGACACCAATTGGCTCCCTGAAATCCATTTTTCGCATGAAATGCCCATGGATTTTTACGGGCGACTAGCAAGCACATTAGTAACTTTATCATTTTATTGGCAAAAGACATACACAATGTTTCCACTAATTGAAAATGTTCTGAGGGAAAAACTTGAGATGCCGGATATGCCTCCTCTGCATGAAATTGAAAGCAATACCAGTCTAATCCTAATGAACACACACTTTTCGGAGGAAGTTGCACGATCTCTACCACCACTTGTAGTAGGAGTAGGAGGATTGCATTGCAGTGATATAGTGAAGCCACTACCAAAGGTTAAAACTTTATAGTTACAAGCTAAAATTGACATTTATACTTGATAAGTTTTAGTTTGTATTGAAATTGAGTTTGTTTGAAAACATACTGCTTTATATTTTCCTATAAGTTTCAAAAAATAGCCCAGCAGTATCGAAATGAGCATTTAATGGGATTCCACTTCCGACATTATGAAATATATCAATGGAATTCAACATTATAAGAGTCGAACATTTATTTTTCTAGCCACAAAATTGGCAATATAATATTATGTCTGAAATGGACTGAGTTTCAATACAAACTGTAACATAAATATAATACCTACTTAGGATAAATATACCTGCGTAGTATTTCTAAGAATATCGTGTACAATGAATCTATTGACAAAATTGTGACTTATCTTTATCGCAGGCATTTGCTAAGTTTATTAATGACGGTGGAGACAAAGGTTTCATTTATGTCAGCTTTGGCAGCGCAGCTAAAATCTCATCTGCTCCTGAACTCAAAAATATTTTCATAAATGCAATGAAAAATTCAAATACTTATTTTCTTTGGAAGTACGATGGACCCAAATCAAATCTTCCTAGAAATGTCATCACAGAAGATTGGATGCCCCAACAAGATTTATTAGGTTAAAAAAAGTTTGGATCGCTTTATCTACATAATTTCTTGTCTCACCTCATGCTTAATTTTTCTCGCATAGGTCATCCAAAAATTAGAGGATTTATAACCCATGGAGGACTGTTAGGAATTCAAGAAGCCATTCACTTTGCCGTCCCTATGATTGTGATGCCTATATTTGCTGAACAAGACTATAATGCTGGTAATTACCAAATTGTTATTGTTTTAAATTGTTATTGTTTTAAATTGGTATGAATGATTTGATTTATATAATGCCCTAATATTTCAAACTGGGCAATGCAGAGAGAATCCGAAGAACCGGTCGGGGAATTGTATTGGAAATCAATGAGCTTACTCAGAAACAGTTGGAAGATGCCATAGATAAGTTACTAACAGATGACAGGTAAAAGCAATATGCAATTTTCTTCACCTAATTATTTATTCTAGTATTTTGATAATTTTTAAAAATGGCCAGATTTTTGATTTAAGAAATTTAAGGGAAATATATTCATATTATTTAATAGTTATCGAAATAAAATGAAGGAGCTCTCGATACGGTTTAAGGATCGGCCACAGACACCACTAGAGACTGCAGTTTGGTGGACAGAATACATTTTAAGATATGATGATAATTCGGTTCTCCGACCTTTGGCTACGTCTCAAAATTGGTATCAGCGTCGCTTGCTTGACGTTTGGGCTTGCATACTGGCTGTTCTGCTTACACTTTTAGCCCTTATTATTTGTATTTTGAAACGAATTATCAGATCGTGTACCACAAGAAAATCCCAGCAAGAAAGCAATGGGATACATAAGGTAAAACAATCATAAAATGTTAGTGCGATGTGACATTATTAGAGCATAGTGTAAGTGATGCTTAATATTCCTCTGAAATTGTATGAATTCTGCTCTCTCCTTCACTCTGATCGTCTGATCCCAAACTAAATGCAAATTGTATTTATCCCATAATGTTTGGAGGTGTAATATTAATTAGACATTTTAATCTCCACAATTCCTATTCATAGTCATATATTTTTAAATCAAGAATTATAATATTGTACGAAACCAATTAATGGAATTCATGTTGTAAGTAAAATTAAGGAGAGCTACTGATGGTCATAATGGGCTAAATGGGTGTTGTGAGAGTACACAAATCAATGTCTTATCAGAACCCTTACATAGACCACATTTTCCCCCTGATTATTGTCAAACTTTCCTCGAAATGCAGATTTTATATCACCAATCGAGTTGGCATTGATTTGAGTACTCGGAAATAAGTCAAAACCCCTCCTTAAACTTGTAACTGGCATAAATACACGTATGTTTATAAATGTACATACACAATTATTCTAAATTAGAATTTCTAACATGACTTGACTAATATTTCTATGAAAATCCCTGCTGAGTTGTCGTCGTATTATGTATAACATTATACGGAAATGATTGTAGTAATTGTAGACTATACACTTAGAGTAGACTGTAGACTGTAGAAAATGTCATTCCGAGTTCACTTAATTTCCAAAGTTATAGTAGTTAACACTTAACTCATAGTTTCCTTCGTTGGCGATAAAAATCTACGACCAAACCTATACAAAACTTATTAACATTTCATAGTGTCAAAATCTAAGAACAAAAGTACAGTATAAAAGTATAAAACGTATTTCTATACTAAATATTATCTTTACAGAGCTGAATAAAGACGGACAATTATTGAAAAATACAAGTTGTTCTGAGTTGATATAATCGTAAAGAAATACTGTTTCCGCCTACTTATCAATGTCAACGCCAAGCAAAATGGTGTACATGTTACGCCCAAAGAATGTCTATAATTGATTCTAGCTACTACTACATTGTCTGTATCGACTTAAAGTAATGGAACCAAGAAAATTGAGGTTCTCGTCATTAGCCTATTATTTTATAACGTAGAATAGCGATGTAAGCAGGTAAAATTATTTGACCTTTGTAGAGTAAACCTAATAAAGTCATATACTTAAAAAAAAATTTACATCTACCTATAAATTCGGGTTTTTAGAATAAAATTTTACAAAATTTACAGAATTTTTATATAGATATATATTTCTAAGAAAAGAACAAGAAATACTGACAGATGTACTTATAATGATTTCTATTGATTATGTACATCTATGGGTTCATCGCATGGTTTTGGCCTTTTTGGTATTTGTCTACGACCACTTCAAAATATTTTTGGAATAACATATGCTTTTTAAATAGGACACTTTAAATGTTTTAATGATCACAGAAATGTCAATAATCTATACGTATTAGTAATGATAATATTGCATTACATTACCACATTAACTAAATAGTCCCAGCCTTTTTCTTGTCATTCTCAGTTTCAGATGTCACAGGATTTTTCGTTTTAGATTGGTCTTTGTGCGGAGGAACGTAATTAGGAGCAGGACTAACATCTCCAAATCCATGAATTGGGGTTTTCTCATTGGCAAGTTGGACATACCATCGAGGCTGTAGATATTCGTCCATTTGTGATGTCCTGAACTCCCAAAAATAAATATGAAAGAATCCCATCATTGTCAAAAAGCAAGTTGCCAAGATAAGACCATATAACAGTAAAAAGATGCAAATTTTGGTGACATAAGATTCCATATATTTCAGACATCCCGTTGTAAATACTCGTCCGTCTTTGTGATACATACGTAGCAATTTCTGATAATGGTAATCATTGAGTTTCTCATCTTTCCAGAGACAAAATTCCCTTCCAGTTTTTATCGATACGGCTCTGCTGATTCCGCACTTTACAGTTGGTGTCGGAGTGCAAGGATTTTTAGTATTCGGAATAACATATGTATCATGATAAAATAATATTTCCCTGTTAGCATATCGATTTGGATTTTCTTCGCAAATTTCTTTACCGAATAAACGACCCATTGCTTTTGTGTCATTTTCCAAATTGATGTCGGTCAAAATTTGTTTTTTATACATTGGATCCCATTTATCAAAATCAAGTCCACTTACATTTGCAGTGGGGTCTTTAGATAGTGAATTGACGTCTTGACTTATTGGGGTGCCACAGCCAGGCGATAATACTTTACAGCAGATATCGGGAAAATATCGACGAGTGTCTGCATCAACGTTTGCCAAAGCAAATATTATAAGTTCCCAGTCCAGTATATCTTCTATTCCACAGCAATGGTGTTTACGGCTGGTAAGAGTCAAGTGCGAGGAAATAGAGCTTCCGTCTAATTCACGAATGGTAGTGTAATTTACGAAGTCTCGGTAATGATCCTCGCTGTACCCTAAGTATGATATAGAACGAACTATTGACACTGCAGTTGTGGCAGTTCCACATATCATAACAATCCAAAATCCTGATGCAGTTAATTGATTTGCTACTTCGTAATATAACAGCAAAAGACCTACTACAGGGCCCACAATGGCTATGATACAAGTCACCATGTTATATTGCCAAGCTACACTTCCATCGAGGGAATTTGGAATTCCCAGATGTTTAGTTTCAAAAGCTGTATGAATGAGATCACAAATCCCGGTTAAGAAGGCTATTACAAAACTCAGGTATCCTAATTTAAACTTTTTTGACATTTTATCTCAAGCTATTTGGTATTTCTAGTATTCCAAATGAGCTGTGCCGTAAAAGTGGCTTTTCAAAAATTCTACGTTCACCGTCATACGTTGGGTCATACGTAATAAGCATGGCCTTGCTTGGCCTGGGTCATAATATCATCCTATGATCCTCGAGAATTTATTTGACTTGTATTTATTTCATACTAGTTTCCAAGAGAATATAATTTGTAAAGCTAGCTTTACAAAATATGAAAATGTCTGTTTGTCTGTGCGTTCAGTTTATCAAGCTTTGTGTTCGTAAGTTTACCCATTGCCCCAAGAGTTGATATTAAACAAATGCGTTATATAGAGTGACAAATTCGAGGCATCTTGCATTGCCCATTATTTCGAAATTCGAATAAAAATATGCTTATAATGCTCAATTTGGTCAATGTCCCAGCTCATGGTAGTAGTATCGCTTTATTTTGTCGGATATTCTATGATTTGTACATCAGGAGCAATGTAGTGCAATGTAGTACACGTTTGGAATGGTAAAAGCACTAACTTGACGTTGTACGTACATAAATAAAAATGTAATGTGTTCTTTGAGAGGAATTCTACAGTTTGTGAAATATAACTAACCTAAGTTTTATTAGTAACCCATTCTCCCAATGCAATCACACATAGCCTATCCTTATAACGAGAGTATTTTTTATTACGAAAATGCCAAAATGCAAATAGACAAGTTACTTTTCTTGAACCGATACACATACATCCCACATTCCTCAAAAAGTATGTGAATGTGTGAATAACTAACGTAGAACCAAGACTATTGTAACATACTGACCTCGAAGCAGTTCTGTATTCAGTAAAATTATATATAGCATAATAAATAGTGAACAATTAAATAATTTTTAAACAAACCTTAGTTGGAAATATTCGTATTTTTAGCTCTAATTTTCTTAACAGGAATTCCTTTCTGTGTTAACACATGTGATGACGCATGTTTTAAACACCCAGGTAAAAACACAGCATTGTCTAAACCACTTCTAACGAGAATAGTTTTTTGCCACCGAAGAAGGGTAGATGCAGTTACATTTTGGTAGGGAGTTATGTAGCTAATAAAAAGTTTTTGAGAGTCACTTCGATGAGGCTGTGTCCGTTGTATATATTCTAACAAACATCTGGCTGGACAGATCGTTGGACAATTTTTCAGAATGGGTAGGAAGATACACCTCTGCTTCATTTTAGGTCCACTTCGTTTGGAAGCCGTGGGCTTCAATGGAATTCTTATGCCGTTGGTCAATTTCTTAACAGTTGATGCATTGATGGCTGCTGCTGTTGACATACGATGTGCAGTGGCCAACGAAAATAGCCCAAAAGTTTTCAACGTTAAATCTGCTATGTTAAGATCTTCAATAGGCTCCAAAGAAGACAAATAGTTTAAGACAGGAGACGGATCCCATGTAAATGCTCTGCTTTTGCTTAATGATTTTGGTTTGAGAAGGTCCCTCCTAAATTCTTTTATTGATAAGCTTTCTCCTAATGAATATCCAGATGTATGCATACTTAAAAAGGATACTGCTGCTTGAGCTGTATTTATAGTGCTAAAACGAGTTCCTTGCTCGTCTAAATACTTCAGAAACGCAAGGAGAGATTCACTGCTTGGTTTAAAAATTTCGTAACCTTTTTGCCCGCAAAATTCACGCCATTTTCTTAAAGAACCATTATATTGCTTCCATGTACTGTCACTGAGAGATGATAAGATCTTCTGTATACCTTCTTTGGCCAGGCCTTTTGTTGTTAACGCTTCGTACATAATACCTTTAGCTAAAGCTCCCCTGTCGGCTTTATCCAATTTTACTTCGATCACCTTCGAAGTAGTAGCCATCTGCGTTTTAAATAAAAAAACATTTACTATTCTATCAACATTTTTAAAACAAACTTGTAACAGTTATTTTATAATAGTGAACTTAATTAGAGATTTTTCCAGGAATGAGTTAGAGGGATTTTTGAGTTACATACTTACAAAAATTCTTATTGATTGTAACTATATAATATACTAGAAAAAACCCGTCCTACGGACGGGAAATTATCAACACTCCCCACTCCCAACAATACCAAATCCAATCATTTTACCAAAAAGTGAAATCTTTTCTAAGGTTGCTATTTAAAGTCCTTTTATCATCCGCGCTTGGTTTAATTTCGAAATATTGTAATTATTCTTGCGCCTGCGTACTTACACGAAGTTCATCTTTTACATTCAAACATTATCACGGAAATTTTTCATTGCGCAACTCCACTTTAAGATTATCTTACGGGTATGATGACTAGTTGAATCCTAGCACATAAAGTGTGCTAGAAAATGTTGAAATCAGTAAATTTCTAGCTGAAAATACTGCGCATTGGCCCGAATTTCATGGACCGTTGATTAGACTCAGTACGGATAGTCTGGTCCTTGCTCATTAATTACAAAATATTACCCTTACTCATTAGTTACAAAATATTACGGACAAATATACAAACCTTAATACAAGAATGGTGAAAGAATTCCATGCGCATGTCCCACTTTATGTTTAAAAGATTATGTTTATGTGTAGAGTAAAGATATTTACATGTCTACATTTACTAAGTATCGAATCTCTTTATTTTTAGCTCGCCTGATAAAGCGAGCTTATAGAATCGCACAGTCCGTCCGTACGTCCGTCCGTCCGTCCGTCCGTCCGTCCCCACGCTAACTTTCGAAAGCAATGACGGATATTGACCAAACTTGGCAAAAACAATGCCTACGGACCACTGACGATCCCTATTGAATTGGGGGTAAATCGGTCCATAGGTTACCGAGATACCGCGCGCTCACTTTGTCTTCATTTTGATAGTCAAAGTGATAATTTGCCATTAAATGGACATTGGAAAGTTCAAAGGCGTTTCCTATAAATTGTTAGCGGGATAGTATAAAATATATCAATCCGCTTCTACCAAATTTGAGATTTTATAATAAAGCAAATAAAACCGGAAAATAACTATTAGACGATGGAAAAAAATCTTTTTTGGATTTTTATTCTATTTTATAGTCAAATTTTAATTTTTTGATTTCCTCATTTTTAGCTCGCCTGAATAAGGCAGCTTATAGAACCGCACAGTCTGTCCGTACGTCCGTACGTCCGTCCGTACCCACGATAACTTTCGAAAGCAATGATGGATATTGACCAAACTTGGCATAAACTATGCCTATGGACTGGTGACGAACCCTATTGATTTTGGTTCAAATCGGTCCATAAGTTGCTGAGATACCGCGCGCTCACTTTGTCTTTATTTGATAGTCAAAGCAGAAAATGGGCCATAAAAATTTCAATTGTGTTTCCTATTAATTGTTAGCGAGATAGTATAAAACATTTAACTCTGCTTCGACCATATTTAAGATTTTATAATAAAGCAAATTAAATAGGAAAATAACTATTATACGATTGAAAAAAATCTTTCGCATAACTTTCGAATGCAATGACGGATATTAATTAAACTTGGTAAAAACCATACCTATGGGCTGGTGACGATCTCTATTGATTTCGGGCAAATCGCTCCATTAGTTGCTGAGATGCCGTGCGCTCACATTGTCTTCATTTTGATAGTCAAAGTGAAAAATGGGCATTAAAAAGTTAAATTGCGCTTCCTATAAATTGTTAGAATGATAGTATAAAATATTTCACTCCGTTTCTACCAAATTTATTTTGAATTTATGTTTCATCGATTTTGATTTTGTATTGATTTTGATAGTAAAGATTAATCAAATTTGATTTACTGTTGATTTTGATATTCAACATTAATCAATTTTGATTTTCTGCTGATTTTCATAGTCAACAATTATCTATTTTGATTTTCTGTTGATTTTTCAAATGATATAGGTTCGTTTCCTTATAATATCAATGTCTGAATTTTTAATATGTCGTAGCTACATATATAAAGACTCAATTCTGAAAGCTTGATCAAAATCCATACGTTCGGTTTTGTGTTACGTGCGACTTTTCCTCTACCAAAATGTGTACACGACACGGTAACCTTTACTCAGGCGAGCTTCTGTTACGGCTTGCTGTAGGTTTTATAAATAAACTTATTTAATATTGGTATAATTTAATATTATATAGTTAGCTGTTCAATGTTATTTAATCCTTACCGTTCTTGTAGTTTGGATAGTTTGGAGTGCATCCGGCTTTTTTTGCAAGTTAGGTTGCGATAAGAAGGTGCTTCCAAAATCTTTAATAAATATAATCCAAAATAAATACAAATTTTTGTTTTTTATTTCTCAATATTGAAAATAGTTTGCATTGCATACCATCATTAAAATGTGATGAATCATTTTCCATGAAAATTCGAGGTTGAATAGTTTGCTTCCTCGAACTACTGGCAAGAATAATTGAAATGGGCACTTGATCTGAAAAGAATTAATTGCACCACAAATGTTTATGCATTTAAAACATGGACTACTTAATTCGTAAAATAATGTTTTAATTAATTGTACTAAATAGTATTAAGTGTAAAAGTACTTGTTTCAATGTATGGATTTTGACTGTAATTAGATCCTACTGTCGTTGTCTCCTCGTCATGTTCACGTTCCACCATTTGGCCCGGCTCCTCAAACTTAAAGCATTGCTCTGAATTAATGTCGCATTTAATTTCTACTTTGTCACCTTCCATTTGATCAATTCGGTTTGCCATCGTTTCTTCACTTTCGTAAATTTTAAAATTTCCAAGGATTTCAGAACATGATCCGTCAGTTATATCAATTGTTTCTCCTTTGTTATAATCTTTTAAGATATTTTTGTTAATTTCTCGAACTCTTTTAAGAATAGAATTTGGTTTAGATCTCGCTTCAAAACTTTTACATGCCTTGTAGATTGCAGCAAGCCGAGGCATACATTGGTCACAAACAGCCATCTGCAACGAACCATTTGCGTAAGAAAAGATTTTTTCATCCAATCCTGGTAATGGTTCATCCTGTTGAAACCTATTTGCTATACAGTCCCAAGATATCGCGTACACATCGGAAAAAACGTCCATCACGTCCATGTCACAGAATGCAAGCGAATTTGAAGTCATTCCTTTTACAATCGTCTTCATCTTAGTACATTTTTTCCGAATACCTTTAAAAAGCATTAAGTAAAGGCAACTAAATTACTGAAAAGTCCAATAATAATTTAATTTTTTTTAAATGTAGTAGAACTAAAATATTGAATATGTAAAATCAAAAATGTAAATGTTAAACTGAATCCGTACCTTTAAACTCGACTGCGCAATTAACACATCGGTCAGGTTCCATAATTTCAAAAATTTTTCTTGACACAGAAATTGACATTTTTGCAGAGTATTACCAACATATCAACTATTGAACTTTTATTTTTTTGTTCTTTACTTTATTACTTTTACTGTAATTCAAAACACGTTATGGAATAATAATATTTTGCTTATAAGGTTTAATTTTATTTCGCAGAACTTGTCAAGTACATCTATGATTTTATGCTACCTTCACAGTTGAGGATGTAATTGTTGAGATTGTGAGCACGCAGCTTGCAGCGCAGCGTAATCAAGTATGTGTATGTTCGTATGCGTTTCTTTGTATGTTTATGTGAATATACTTCCATTTCCATGATAAGTAAGTATTGGCTTATCCATATAGTGAGGCTTAAATGCAAATTGTAGGATAAAAATAAGATAAATATGATTTCATGTAATTGGGTGATGCTGTAGTGAGTGCTGAGCCTTCTAAGCTAGGCTATTTCTTGGAAATGAGAAGAGTATGCAGAAATCATAATTTCGGAAACAGCAAAATATTATTCACATTATCATTATAACACACTGCTTGATTGAACTATGGATATTGAATGCTTGCATCAGCATTCAACATTATTTTATTTTACATGTTCAAGTATAAAAGCAGTATTACCTTGTGGAAATGGACATTTTTAAGTTTTCAATAGTATACTGCTGATTAGAAACACGTCCAATTGTCCGGTGATCTTTTTCAAAAACAACTCTGCAAGTAGGCTTATCTTCATAAGAATAACCGATGCTATCTTCAGAAGACGATGACACTAAAGATTTTATTGAACGCAGACCTTCATCAGTATCAAAGATTTTGTTACTATCGTATGCATTTCCTTGAGGAGAAGTTATGATAGGCTTTCTTGATGTGACTGCTTTTGTTAATAAATTGTACGAATCACCGTCTGTTAAATATGTGACTCGTATAGAGTCCGCTGAAAAATAAGTAGTATTTGGAAATGTTGCCTCAGAGCTATCAATTACCCAGACACCCCAGGAGGACCCATAAACTGTGGCTTCATCGCCATTTATGTACAGTCCTGTGTCTTCGTCAACACCAAATCCATAGGGCTTTCCTAATTGCTTCATAGCAACTGCCAAACGGGCGAATCTTCCTCGAGCATCGAAACTTAAAAAAGTAATTTCATTTGAATTTCCACATTTTATGCACATAAGTCTTAATAAAGTAGTATTAAATACTAAATCCTATTAAGTGAAACGGAAAATGAGACTACTTAATATATTCTTACTGGGTGTCGGTCAATGCACCAGTCAAAAATCCAAATCCCTTAAGGTAAGCTCCATTTTCTTCATAACGATACGAGCTATTTCCGTCTCTGTCGTCTGCAAGTTCATCTCCGATACTACAAGACTTTAAGTCAGCATTAAAATAGAAATATCCATAAGATCTTCCATTCCCAAAAGTTTCCTCTCCTTGAATGGCTGTTCCTGCTGAGGTTCCCGCAATGACAACTCCATCAGAAAATTTCTGACGAAGAACTGTCATTATCTGCGAATCGGTGCCGTCGTCATTAAGCCAAGATCGAGCGTGTCTCGATTGATCCCCACCGTTAAAAAATACACTTCAAAAAATAAAATAATATAGATTCTATTACAGATTAGTTATGTAGAATATTTAAGCGAAAAGTTTCAAGTAGTAGCTTACATATCAGCATTTTTGATCTTTTCAATGTTTTCAATCCCCAAAGATGTCTGATTTGAATTTGCAAACTGATAATTGTCGATTGCCAAAAACAGGACAGAAGGCTCAAACCCGTAATCAGTAAATAGCTGTTCATATGACTTCGAATTCGGTTCTGTTACGTAGTAAGCATTTAAACCTTCAGCTAGACTTGGAGCTGCGGAAATAACAACGACAACTTTTGGAAATAACTTGTCGGTAGCTTGCCGTAGTCCATTGTAAATGTTACTGTTGCTATCCGATGTGGCTCCTCCTAAGAGAAACAGTTTTCCCGAAGTGCGTTGACATAGAATGCCTTCGAATGTGATTGTAGTGATTATGGCTATCGCATAAATGATGAGTTTGGTTAGTAAATTTCTCATTGTCAATATCGTTTATTTGCCAAAATGCGAATGTCCAAACAGTCCAAAATGGTAAGTCAAATGCAGTTAGATGATTCAGTATTTTGGAGAACACTAATAAAATATAGAATTGTATAATTAAAAACAATTTTTAAATTCACTAATTACCAATTTCTGTACATTATACTCGTATTTATACCTTTTGTATGATTTGATGATTTGTGTAATGAATAAAAGTCTAAATATAAAAAACAGTTAGATGTGATTAAACATGGGGTAAACCAATGACTCTTGATTTATGTAACTATCTTATACAATTTCCAACATAATTGTTAATTAATCATTTTTCATATCTCGCAGGACAGGTACATATATATAATTCGATAATCTATAACACAGGTGATTGGAGCTGAACGGCTATATCTTACATGCAATACAAAAACTAGTATTCATGTATAGCATTAATCGTTCAATACACATCCCACTACATATTAACTGATAACGGTTAATGCGATTATCAATGGTAAAAAAAAGTATTTACCTAAACTATAAATAGCCAAGATTGGGCTTGATAAATATTCAACGTTTTATTCTCTTACAAGATTTACATTTTAAATGCATGCCGTAATAAAATTTTTAAGGATTAATTTGAGGCTTGAGGTATGCGATTTTTGATTTGGGTTAATGAATTAGTCAGTGGGGCATTTCATTCAAAACTAATTACATAATATTATATAATATTTTACATTATATTACATAAGTGTATTAATGGAGATGACATTTTTGGTAATGGGTTTGGTTTGGTAATTAGATGTAACACAATAATATAATATTTCCTATCTATTACACCTTGCATTGTCATAATATTATTGATATTTTACATGTACTTCGTTATTGGCATGATTAATTCGTAACTAATGTGATTACTAATGACTAACTATACTAACAGGCCGATCTAAATTCAGCTTTATCAATGCATTTTTCCAGGTTGAATTGCTATTACATGAACAAGTCCTACAAATACAAAATTACATATAACAATACATTAATACCTTTATAGTACCAAACAATTCAAATAAAGTAAAGCCAGAACCACCGCACTAGTATTCAGTGCTGTTAGCTCCATGAAAATGATGTAAAGAACCAAATCTGATTTCCGCGGTGACCCCGGCCCCACAGCCATAAAATTTGAATATAAATTAGATCAGGGGTACTCGGCCCCAGATATTTCAATAGTGACGTCATATTTTCAAAATTCTGGGCTATAGCAACACGATTTTTTATTTTAGAAATGGGTAACGACAAGGGACGAACTTGCTTGGTGTACACATACTATACCAATGTGTTTCGAACGTAACTATGACAGTCCCTCCCCCTTTAGGTTAAGTCAATAGGATGTTTTGCTCTCTTTCTGCAGCCAGTTTGAACAGGAAAACTAAGTGCAGGCCCATGGAGGATCAGCGGCTCTATCCGTGACCACGGACTTTTTCTCAGCTAAAAGCAAACTGAATGCACCCACATCTCAAACTGGCTGCAGAAAGATGCTGAAATTAAGTAGTTAATTGGCATTACCCAAGGCTTTACCTAACATACATTACCAAGATGCGTCGATTTTGTTGTTCTAGTAACGCATTTTACATCAACACCACTACAAGGTGAAGACATAGGAGGCGTTTTCCTGATTTTTGCACAATTTGTATTTCACTTACTACCACAGGGAAGTAGGCACCCCACTCAACCAAATAATCATTGTTACTTGGTCTTAGGTGCTTACATCTCTGTGACATCATATGTAGAATTCCAATCGGAAGCAAAATCAGGGAATATCCCTCTATGCCTTCACCTTGTAATGGAGGCGTCTTAGCTCTTTGTTAACCGCTAAAAATGGTGATAGTAGTTATAAGGAAAACTTCACATTTTTGTCTCTCACTTGAGGTTATAAAAACCCAAAGTACACAAACATTTGATTTCAACCGATGATATTTTCAAACGATGTCGAACAAAATAATGTGAAATATTCCTTATAACTGTAGAATAGGTTTTAAAAAAGAATTTTTAATTTACTGTAGGACTAGTGGTCTCAGGGAATTTCCAAAAAAGTATCTCGATTCATATTTACCCTCTATCATAATTTTTGCTGGTCACCTAGCAACATCCCCATTTGTGGCAAGAACAAAAGTGATGTGACAAAAGGCAATTTCATTCTTGAAGAACCGATTTTTTTGCAACCACGATTGAGGGGATATTCCCCTTTGTCCCCTGCAGTTTCCTGTTTCTTGAGCATGAAATTGCCTCAACCCTTGTCGTTGTCCTCTTCAATCTAAAATTTTACCTACCTTGGCACTTGGTACACATTTTACACAGGGCTGTAAAAGCCTTCATCAAAACCCCCATTTACGAAAACGAATTTTTGTGATTCGATTTCGTTCGATTCGAAGGAAAGAAAGAAGACTGAAAAAGGAAAAAGATAACAATGAATAGATGCGGGTTTTGCATTTTTGTCAAAATATTATGAATTTAATAGTAATTCGTATTTTGGGAATTTTGCTGCGAGCTTCCGAATCTGAAAACTATTTTTGGTTGCAAACCTCAAAGTGCTGAGAAATTGATGTGTAAATGTTTTACAATCAAAAACCAGACACTGTTTTGACAATTCCAATTTATCATGGAACTAATCAAAAACAATTTACAAAATGCCGATTTTACACACTTGATTATTATAAGCACTCAAAATTAGACAGACAGACAAGCGGCGTAGGCATAAAGTAGACTCCGCTGGTTAAAAAGCAATTTTGATGACATCAATAATGTTGACACAAACAGCAGAGAAAGGATTGTTTCATATTAGATGTCCATAGTTACCACCATAGAGAACCTTATCAGATATGACGTCATACTCTATGGTAGCAAAGAAAGTAGCATAAAAATCGAAAAACGTTCTTCCGGTTGCTGAAACGTCGAAAGTAGGAAGTGCAGCACGCTGGATTTTGCATATGTTGTGCTCCAATATATAATCAATTGTGCCCCCGAATTTCATATCTTTTGGAGTTTGCAGTATATCGTTTTTATACCGAATGCTTTAAGAAATTTTTATTTCCCTATTAATTACATGCAAAAACCGTGCCTACAAAATAATTAATATCTCTCGTTTGGGAGGGTGCAGCACTCTGGTTCTTACATGTTTTGAAAATAAGGAATTAAATCTACCCCTCAGCAAAATTTCAACTTCATATTCCTTTGCAGTCCCTATTTTAAGATAGGGCCGAATATTACACAAAAATGTGGATTTCGTCCTTTCTATGCCTGTAGGCTACGATTATAGATAGTGCACCAAAACGTCCTGTAATATTATAGGTACTATATAAAATGTGGTTATATAACAATAACAGTTCTATCACATCAATCTTTATGATCACTATTTACCCCTCTTGTCTATTATACCTATACACATGGTAAACAAAAAATTGAAGGTCATCTTCTCCAGCTTCATATGTATATACACGTTGTAATATCACGAGTTTCATAAGACTGTATAGGTTACTTAAAATATGCAATGCATGACATTACATAATTTGACTTTGAGGTGTAGGAAGAATATTGTAGAAAAGAAACTGCTGGAAAGATGCACTGACTGTACGTAAATTTTGAAGGCTATTAGACAATCTAGGCAGATTATTTACAAACTTGAAAGGTCTCCTGTGTTTGTGGTCTCATTTGGCTACCGCGTGCCGGCTGTAGCAGAAGTTTGAAATGAATATCAGATTAAATTGAATATTAAATAGAAATAGAATAAAGTTTCTTTTAATGTTAAAACCCCAAGAATCACCTTCAAATACTCACATCAATTAGAATACAGATATTTCATATTGTTTTAGTTTTCAGTTCTGTGATAAAAAATAAACCCCAAATCTCATAATACAGATACCAAAATGAACTTTCTACTTTTGGTGACTATCTGCCTTAGCATTGGTATAAAAACATCTGAACCAGCAAAAATTTTATTTTTTTTCGGCTTATCCACCCCGAGCCACAGTTTTACAGTCTGGCCTTTGGTAGAAAAGTTAGTGGAACGTGGACATAATGTAACATTTTTCCAGCCATTTAAAAACAAGTATCCTAACCCAAAAGTGACCGAAATAAATCCTAGTTTAAGAGATACAGTTGCTGCTGATCAGAATTTGTTACCAGCACGTTTGGAGAAAGGAAGACTAGGAATCCAAACTCTTACGTTGAAACTGCCCCACATGGGAGTCTCAATTTGTGAAGCATTTCTAAATGAGCCATCCGTGAAGAAGTGGATTGAGGAAACTAGCCATTTTGATATCATTATTTCGGATGGCCTCGTGAGTTTCCTATTTAGTGTTATTCTATTAGAATACAATTTGTTCAATTCATCATAAATAAAACTAATTGAGCTTTACATCTCAATTAAGACTTATTTGGGCCTCTGAGATGAGATATCTATATTTATTGTGCATTTTGGCAATTTGTACTCAATAACTTATTCTGTTTTGTGTATGTACAGTACAATGATTGTAGCTTGGGACTAGTGCACAAGTTTGGTAGCAAACATATCATTTTTGGAACCACATGTGCTTTTGGATGGTGGGCAGAGTCTTACGGTACTTACATCAAAAATAAATTCAGCAATTTGAAATTATTTCATTTGACATTTACATAAATTCTTAGGCTTCCATTTTGAAAGTAACTGGGTGCCGGATAATCACTTGTCGTTTCCTTTGCCACTGACATTTTTACAACGAGTTGTTACCACACTGACTCCATTTTACTACCATTACCAGAAAAGGTTTATAATGTATCCGAAATTAGAGAAGATTTTGAGGGAAAAACTTAATCTACCCAATATGCCTTCTCTGGACGAATTGGATAGAAATACTTCTCTAATTTTAATGAATACACACTTTAGTGAAGAAATTGCAAGATCTTTACCACCTTTAGTAGGTAGAGACAGAATTGAAAGTAAAAAATAAAACAAATTAATAACATACGATTAAGATGGTAAGATGTTTTAATTTTTTCTCAAGTTTCTATTGGAGGAATGCACTGTAAAGAAACAACAGATCCTTTACCGAAGGTAAATAATAAACATACCATGTTTTTGCTATATCATTATGGATTGTATAAATAATAATAATTGAAAACATTATTTTTGCTCTATTTGCCAAAACTATTTTTATGAAACAAATTGATTGTTTCATTTCAGATTTTAGAATGGATGGAAAGGTTCATTTAAATTACTATGTGATTGCTCACAAATGATTGAATATGCATGTTAAATATTTAGCTGAAATGATATCTGTGCTTTAGGATATAGCAAAGTTTATTGAAGATTCTGGAAAGAAAGGAGTTATTTACGTGAGTTTTGGAAGCGCTGCTCAAATATCCCAAGCTCCAAAAGAACTTAGAAATGTTTTCTTTGAAGCTTTCAAAAACAGTGGACAAAAATTTCTTTGGAAGTGGGAAGGGAAACGTCCTGACGATATGCCTGATAATGTATTTACTGCTTCTTGGATGCCGCAGCAGGATATACTTGGTATATAACTACATTATAATAGCCACTAGCTACTGTTAGGATTATGATATCAGGGCACATGGTACTCATAATAATATTATAATATAATATTCCTTTTCATACAATGAAATATTTATAAAATATTTATTTGTAATTAATTTTAGTTTTGCAAGAACTCTTAAAATTTCAATATATTGTAATTTTGTAGCCCATCCTAAGACAAGAGCATTTATTACACATGGAGGATTGTTGGGTATGCAAGAAGCCATTTTCCATGGTGTCCCAATGATCTCAATTCCAATCTTTGCTGAACAGGTACGCATTCAATTTATTTCACAATCATGTAACGAACGAAAATAAACTATAGCTTTTCTATGAGCAGGAAACTCCATAAGGTAAATGTTATAGTAAAAGTAAACTTGTTAAATTGGTAAAGTTTGCTAAAATATTAACTGTACATAAAACTCAACAGGATTACAATACAGACAGATTAGCTGCAACAGGCCGGGGTATTCCATTGGATATTATGGGACTTACCAGAAATGCATTGGAAGAAGCTATATTTAAAATACTTAATGATGAAAGGTAATGATCCTTTGTATTTTTTTTAAAGTAGAGAATAAACTTGCCTGCTTGGATGCATTTTAAAAAGAACTGTTTATGTATTTACTTATGCAGTTTCCGGCGTAACATTCTCATTGCCTCTCGGAAGTTCAAAGACAGGCCAGAAAAGCCAGTAGACACTGCTGTATGGTGGACAGAATTTATTCTCCGACATGAAGACACTTCATTCTTAAGGCCGTTGACCAATAATCAATATTGGTTTCAGAGACGACTGCTGGATGTTTGGGCATTTTTATTCTGTGTTTTCTTCACAGCATTAATAATAGTTATAATCACTGTCAAAAAGTTTTTGTCTCTCCTACTAGGAATGATCATTACCAAAGATTCAAAAGATACCAAGAAAGGAAAGCCACAGGGTTTGAGAAAGAAGTCAAAGAAATCAGACTGATTAACTTTAATTGCAGTATGGATTATATATGTATACTTTTGTAGCTTAACCATTCAATTAAAAGGCTACAATATGAAATAGATGGTATTCTGGACATCATAAACTAAACATTTTTCAATTTCACTCAATACTTATCGTTAGCATAAAACATGCTGTTATTTAAAGTTTTATAAAAGAATTTGGAATATAAGAACTTTATCCTATATTATACATCATATCATACATATATGACTTATACTCAATTCAACAGATTAATTGTAAAGAATAAAATAATGCTGTATACACTTGTAACATAATTTTTGTGCTTTCCTCTGAGTTTTTAAAAAATGTTACCTTATATTAATTAGTTATTGTGATGAAGTTTAAAATCGATTTTGATGAAACCAACCAACGATCAATGAATGATTTTTATCGTTACAGGATTTAAAAGAATGTCAATGAACTATTTGAAAAGTTCACTTACGCGGACCTTTCCAGATCAGTTACCGTATATAACGTAATCAGTAATCTTAACATTCTTAACATATTTTTATTGTATGTAGGAACCTTCATTAATATAATATCTAATATATTAGCTACTGGAATTACATTCCTGTTGAAAATAATAAAATCTTGTCCTATACACTGGTACAAAAAAATTCTTGCACATACACAAACTTTTGCCTTAGTTTACGAAAATGGTACGAAAGGGGATTGACACCGACTCCACCAACTCGTTGATTTTTCTCTGATACAAAACGAAGCTTTCTTGACTCCTTGATCCTCGTTCGTGGAAACCAGCCCAGCCGTCGAGGAAAGGAGCGTGACAGAAAAGACTGGCTGTAGATTTGTGTTAATTTATATGAGATTAGGTTTGGTAAAATCTGGTTGATATATGCTTAGATTAGTTTTAGTTTCGGTTAGGGGAAGGAAAGAATTACAACGAAATAATAAAATGTATATCCAATAATGATAAGATACGACGGCATGTTTAATTTTCTCTGTAGGCAACATTACTTCCATGATTTTCAGACAATCAGATTTCAACACTGCCTACATTGTCAAAGTCTGTTTTAATTTGCATAAAAACGAGCAAGCCGCTACAAGACCAATAACTATTTAAACCAACAACATCTGAACATCAACAGTAACACTATCAATATCAGCTCTGAATACTGAATACACTCCCCGATTTCATAACGTTCGGTGTTCGTCGCGGTCGCGTTAACTGATACAATTAGACCATCGCGCTCGCACAATCGAAACACAATCACAACAGACAATCGCATAGGAAGCAGGATATTGATCTCACCTGGAGTTGGAGTGACACTGAAGAGCCATTGTTGAAGAACGTTGAATTTGAATTGAATAACTGATAAGCAAAGAGCATAATAGTAATCTTAGGAAATGAATTCTTCAACAGGAATGTTAGATGAAGATGTTGGTTCAATGTATTGCACTGTTGAATCATGGTCTGAATTAAGTGATTTTAAAGATGAGCAAAAAACTATTGAGATGCTCCGAAACTCGTTTGAAAAACAGGAGGAAAACAGTCTATTTACTTTGGACAGCAAAACCTCCTTACCAGAAGATTGGGTAAGACTTTTTACTTTATGTAAATATTTTTATTGTGGTATGTTCATCGGTGCTGTGATCGAGTCAAAACATGCTTCCGGATATTCCTCAAAGTAATAAGCCATATCTGTATTACCATCGACATCTAGTGTGTTTGCAGATTTTAAGTGAATTTGATGGCGGGATCCTTCGTACCATTGAATTTATTACAGAATAATGGTACTACTAACCTTTGAGTATAGTACCGTGTTGTACCCCACTACTAACTACTACTATTTAGTGATGAATACCTTCATGGTACGAAGGATCCTGCCATCAAATTCACTTAAAATCTGCAAACACACTAGATGTCGATGGTAATACAGATATCGGTAATTGCCAATGAGCCAATCCGGTTGGAAGTTTGGTAGGTCTACCCGAAAAGTATGTAAAATCTGGAAAGCTACCCAATGAATAACACTAGCCTATAACCTAACTGGCCTCCTTCCCTTGTCCCTGAAGCATCATATTTAGTCTTTTCAGCCATTTCTGCATTTATTTTTAAGCAGAATTTTATCTTCGTTTCCGGAAGGCTCATTTGGATTCGGCAATTTTCGAATTGGCCGATTATAACTTCCCGTAACAACATATTTGAATGTTTTTATATTGCAGTGTTCTAATTCGGTTAATAATCTTCAGCTTTTTACTCTACGGAAGGACAAGGACCCTCCATCATCATCGATCAGAAAGTTTGATGATTCGACGTGTTATGACCATCAAAATTATTTGGTTGAAAGTATGACTGGTATCTTTTTATCGGATTCAGATTCTGACAATGAAAATAAAAATGCTAATTCAAAATCAGGAAATCAAGGAGGTGAAACTGAAAACTCAACTGCCGAGAATGAAGGGTCTACAGCCAAAAATGAATGTACAGGAATGGATCACGAAGATTCTAAATGCGAAAAGGAAAAAACGGAGAGTATAAAACGTTCGTCACCGCCAGGGTTGTACCACGATGGGCGGTTTCCATGTCCGATAGCTCCATTTCCCTTTGGGCGCCGCCGTTTGTCAATGCCAGACACTACCGAACTTCATCAAAAGGTGATTTACAATAGCATTTACTAATATAATAATATTGTATCTGTTACCTGTAAATTAAAGTATGCTTACTTAAACCATTTCGTTTGTCGAATATGTTAGGTGGAAAGGGAAGATGGAATTTCTAGGAAGGCAAGTTTTCAGGGACTATTTTGGCGACCACGACCAGATTCCCCTGGTTTAATTTCAAGTAGCCGTGGCCGTGGGTGTCGTAGAGTGTCTTTACCCGAACATTATGATATGGCGAAGACAAGTGCTTCATTTCACGCAGCTGTTCATGCCGAGTTGTTTGCCGGGCATCCTGTTCCTGTAGTAAATTATGGTTATTGCAAGACTACGGTCGGATCTTTGAATATGACAGTTTATTCTCAAGATATTCCACAACTGGAATCGTTTTCACGTCAACACTCATCAAATACTTCCTGCGAATCTTTAACATCTCCTTTGATAGAGGATTCTACTGAATCTCCTGTAAAATATGAATGGTTAGGACATCCAACAGAAGTATCAGTCGGTCCAGTGAAAAGATATGTAGGAGTTCCGTACAAAGTGGTCCCATTGGTTACATCAGTCACATCAGTGTCCACTTATAAACACCGGAAAAATATTGGGGCTGAAATAACTGGTGCTTGGAATCCAACACCTCCCAAATATCCGGAAATTAATTGTGAGAACTTTTTAAGACCAAAAAGAACTTGAAAATTCTATTTTGGATTCTCACTACTGAGAGTGACAAAATGAGATTACATCGTTCACAATAATTGAGTATGGATTCGTAATTCGTTCTAAAAACTTTTGTTTTGACTGTATTTTCTTATTACCGATTTTCCAGTTTGAATTAATTTATTATTCGCTTTGATTAATTTTAATTAAATAAATAATATTGATTAATAATAATTGATAGCGCAACAAAGTCTTAAAATTGTAACTACTTATATAATAATAATTATATCTATCTCTAAAGTACTATTTGGGCTAAAATATTTGATTTTACTGCATATTCTACCTGTTTTGTGATAGCAATATCTGGAGTAGGAATTATTTCTTCAATATTAGGCATGATGTTTTTAATTTTTTGGCTTAGTGTACAAATTGTATCTTGACCTTTCATCCGAAACACTGGTAAAGAATATAGCAAGGAGTCGTCGCTTGCTCCCTCATTGGAGTAGATATCTCTAAATGAATATAGCAAAGAATTCCTTCCTTGGTCGATAATTTTCTTTTTGAACTCTGAAAACTCAACTAAAGTCATATGATAACCGAATTTAGCTGAAGCTTTTAAAAATACGTCTATGTTTCCTCTATGAGGATTAGTAACATTGTATGCTCCCAACTCGCTATTTTCACTAAAAAATATTCTCATTGTAAGGTCAGCAGAAACATCGACAGGTAATGTAACAATTCCTGCAGGAAGCACCGGATAAATTCCTAACTTCATACAGGAAATTACAAAAAGCATGAAATGATTTGATTCCAAGAAAAACATACCTGATTTGCTATTTCCACTAATAATGGGATAGCGGATAACTTGACAAGGGATACCTCTTTGAATTGCGGATGCTATTAGTTTTTCGGAAACAAATTTAGAAACTGAATACCCCATATTTAAACCATCCCCTAAATTATCGGGTTCTGGAAGCATCTCACTCATTGTCCCATCAATTTCGTTTCTATTGATGGCAACAAATGAAGATGCGTACAGAACACGTTTTGTTTTTGTCTCAACGGCAAATTCTAATATTCTCTTGGTGCCTTCAACGTTAACATACCTCAAGTCTGTTTTTGTTACTTTTTTCGGTTTTAGATATTTTTCCACATGATTTGATTTTACAGCCAAATGGAAAATTGCGTCCATATTTTCTGCCAAAAATTTATACGTACTTTCAGGTAGACCAAAGTTCATTTCGGCCACACTACCAGCCAACCCTATAAAATTTTTATGAAGAATTTCTAATTTATTTTTCCTGAGCACATTATACAACCTAGTTTCCGCAGCAGTGTTAGATCTAGCTCGAACTAAACAATAAACTGTTAGATTTTTCATTTTGGACAATTCATGCAAAATGTAAGGACCTAACTGCCCGGTAACACCTGTCATAAGAATATTCTTAACTTCTGAAGGTTTTGGATAGGTTTCAGTATAACTCCTGATATGCGAGGGCAACTTAGAATCTTCTTCAATCAAGGATCTCAGTTTCTTTTCTGCTAAATCTACGTTGCTATCCCCATTTGCTAACTCATTACTTTTGGACGGAACAATTTTTTCGCTTTGACCATCTACCGTTTCAATAATATTATCTATCAGCCCTGACAAATACTGAGTAAGACTGCTACAAGTAGGATTGTCAATTAGAGAAGTAGTATTGAGCGTTAATTTCTTCCCCAATAGTGTTTGTAGATTATTTCTGAGTTCCACCGCCATTAATGAATCCTGTATATCAAAACAATGTAGCATTAAAAGTTTAATATAAAATAGGTACTTAACATTTAAAAAGAATTCAATGCATTTTAATTCAAATTCAAAGTACCATTCCCATTTCAGAAAAGTTCTGATGTTCATCAATTGATTCTGCATCTGGTAATTTTAAAACTTCACGAATAATGGATTCAACTTGAATCTTTATGTAGACATTTCGCTCTTCTACTCCTAGATCTTGAATGCCTTTCCAGAATGAGTCGCTTCCCATAGCTGTTTCCGTACTGGTAGCGTTTTCTTTGATTAATTCTTCGACAACTTTTGATAAGTGGGGAATTATTTTTTTCAATGTAATAAAATCTATATCGCTAACTGTCATTTGACTACTTTGAGATTCTAGGACCACTTTTAGAGCATTTAAACCTGCAGCAGTCGAAAATGATCTTATTCCGTAGGATCCTTCAGAACTACTTGCTACAACTACAAAAGCACCAACTTCGGACCAGGCACCCCAATTTATCGTTTGCCCTGGTAAACCAAGACTATTTCTGTGAAATGCTAATGCATCTAGAAAGGAATTTGCAGCCGCATGATTACTTTGCCCAATTGGCCCTGAAAGAATAAAATGTTACAGTATAAGTGACACATCTTGAAAGAAGTAGACCACCAACAAATTGAAATTTTTCATACATCCCAAGTAGCCTGTCTGTACTCTGTACAGTATGAAAATTCTCTGGTGGTCCACTGTCTTGAAGTTTTTCTATAATAAAATGAGATAGAAACAATTTGTTATACTTACCTAATTGTGCTGCGATTGAAGAAAATAACACAAAGTGTTCCAAATTTAATTGCTTTGTCAATTGATGCAAATTCCAACTGCCTTTAACCTTAGCATTGAAAGTTGCTTCAAATTTTTCCCAAGTTTGATTTGATAAAATCCCATCTGAAATCATCCCTGCTGCATGCATTATTCCACGAACAGGTGGATAATTGTTTTTAAGAAGTTGAAACATTTTCTCGGCTTGGAGAAAGTTGCCAATATCTACTTGCAGAGGTATAATACAAGCGCCTTTGCAATTCAAATCTTTAATGACCTTAGCAGTGTTAGCATCTGGAGGACGTCGACCAACAACTGCAATAAATTTCCCCCCTAGTTTCACCATCCATTTAGTGACCTCCATACCTATTCCTCCTAAACCTCCTGTAATGATGTATGTGCTTTCGTTATTAAATATCTTCTCAGAATATTGAATTTTCCCTTTGCTTATGCCAACTGTGGGAAAATTTACAACAATTTTTCCAATGTGACTTGCCTTTTGAAAGAAATTAAAGGCTTCACGAGTCTGACTCAATTCAAATCTAGTATACGGTAAAGGTCGAACTGTTCCTTTGGCTAATCCTTCCTCCATTTTTTCTACTAAATGCTTCATTGTACTAGGATGAGCCTTTTCTAGATCTACAATCCAATATTTTACATCTTGACGGAGATTAGTAACTTCTTCAGGCTGCCAAATATTTATTTTACTCATTTCTACAAATCGTGCGTTTTTCTTACAGACTCTCAAAGATGTTTCTTTGAAATCAGGTCCTGTTAACGAATTCAGAACCACATCTACTCCTCCGTTTGTTACCTTTAAGATTTCATCCCCATAACTAATATCTCTCGAATGAAACACATGCTGTATACCTAAAGATCTCAAGTAGTTTCGTTTTCGCTTACTTCCTGCAGTTGCAATAATTTCAGCCCCGATATTTTGTGCAATTTGTATGGCTACTAGACCAACACCTCCAGAAGCAACATGAATTAAAATGGTATCCGTTTTACGCAGGTGAGCTATATCAATTAGACAATGATAAGCCGTAAGAAAAACAGATGGAAGACAAGCTGCTTCATGAAGAGTTAAATTTTTCGGTTTATGAGCAATTACATGAGAAGAGACAATAGCATGACTCGAAAAAGCTCCTGTGGAACAAATTCCAAACACCTGATCACCTACTTTAAAATTCTGTACAGATTTTCCGACCTCAGTGATTATTCCTGAAAAGTCTGTTCCAACTGCTGCATCGTATAGTGATTTAAACATATCCGGTTTCAAAATTATGAATAAATCTCGGAAATTAAGAGCTGCACCCTGAACAAGAACTTCTACATCTTCATCTCCAATTACTCCTTTAGAAGCAGGCCCCAAAGTTAAATCTGCCACTTTGTTGCTATTTGGCAAAACTAATTGAAATCTTTCAGTGTTTGGCATAATTAATGGTACTGGGGGTTCAAAAGCTGTTAAACGCATAGCAAATCTTTTTCGAGATCGATAAGCGACTTGGCAATTTTGATCTATATTCCAAATTTCATTAAAAACTTCCTGCGCTCCTAACTCTTGATTTCTCTCAGCTGGATCTATATCCACCAGTTTACAACTCAAGAGTGGTTGTTCACACATCATATTACGAGATAATCCAAATAATGTTCCTCCGGCGATATTGCTTACACCCTGATCTCCTATATGGGCCAGACCCTGAGTAACTATCAGCAATTTGGGCAGAATATTTATCTCTGATGAACACAAAAGATACTGAGAAATATAAATTAAAGGCTGGGAAATATTTTTCTGGTCCATTTCTTCTGGTTCAATTCCCCAGAGATAAATTATGCCTTCAACGACTCCTTTCGCTCTTATTGTGTTCAGTAATTTGAAAACGTCATCTTTGCTTGAAGGATTAATGGTATACATGCCAGTTTCTATATCTTCTCCATAGATATCTGCCTTTTTGACTTGAATAACTGTCTTTCCGACATTGGTTAAATAATCTGACAGATGTTTGGATAGAATGCTCGTATTTGTAAATAGAATCCAACTATTGCACTTTGAGTTGTTGATATTAATTTTACATTTTGAAATAGTAGTTGTAGAAGCTCGAGATGCAATAACACCCCCACGATCACCAGAAGATCTAAACAACGTTATATCTTCAAAGCCATTTCTCGCGATGAGTCCCTTCCATTTATTAGCATCAATTAAGGAATGATAAGGTCGTAAGTCAAAATCAGTATATCGCCAATAACCTTCAATAAGACCAAAAGTTAAATCCAGTATTCTAAGTGGACGAAAGGTTTCAAACAGAATAAATAGCCCTGAGGGTACTAAAAGTTGACGGATGTGAGAAACACTATCTTGGAGACTTTGCGTTGCATGTAATACATTAGCTGCAATAATGACATCAAAGGAATTAGGGGAATATCCTTGAGACTTTGGATCATCTTCAATATTTAAAAGCTGGTATTCTACATTCTTGTACTCAGAGGAAAACTTGGTTTTTGCTTTGAATAAAAATAGAGTAGAAATATCTGTAAATACATATTGGAACTTAATTCCCTTTTTTGAAAGCATCGTTAAAAGAAACTTCGTAGTACTTCCAGTCCCAGCTCCTAGAAAAGTTCAATTTGACTTATCAGAAAAATTTCGAAATAAAATAAAGTATTTAAAATTGCATGTATGTTTAGTATCCCAATTTACCTATTTCCAGGATTCGGAGCATCCCACCTGAGTCAGTAAAGGATTTTTCCATCGTTTTAGCTATAACTTCGTTGGATCGAGTGCATAAGCCAATTTCTCTATAAAATAATTCTGCGAGGGGATCTTTCTCATTTTCTGGAAACAAAAATGCCAATGCAGATTCCTTGCCTTGTAAAAATCTTGCTAACTTTCGTCCGCAATCAATGCAAAGTTCTGAAACGACGGTATCGCCCGTTGATTTATCCTCAGTAGCACAATAATTTTTGAAGCGTTCTATAACATCGGATTCTAAAGGTATAGATATGACTTGCCAAATCCTATCATCACCACTTTTCTTTTGTAATTCTTTTAAGATTCCTTCTTCGCACAAAACGGTGAAAAAATGCTCTATTAATCTGTGAAATCGAGGATGTATCATGTAGTTAGTAAGGAAATCGATAGTATTGATCTCATCCCCAATTTTTGCTTTCCAGCCTATATCTTTAAAAGCTTGTAAAATAAAATGATAACAGACTTCATCAACTTTTTTCATAAACTCCATTTCTATTTTTTCCATTCTATCCATTTCTTCTATATCTAGATGTAAATCGTTCTTGATTTCTGAGAGTGATGGATTGTGTGAGAAGTCAATACGATTATGAAATGGACCACCATTGCTTCTCCAAACTTCTTGAAACAACCCAGGCAATTTTCTTTTCTGAATGCTCAACTTATTTAAAAATGAGTTTAGTGTAGTCTCAATGGTTTGAATTCCCTCCATGATCGCCAAATGTATTCCATTTTCATCGTAAAGATTTACTGATGATGCATTTTCGAACTGAACATGAGCAAACAACTTTTCTCCACGAATTGGATTAATTACAACGAATTTTCCAATTCCGATAGGCAATTGTAAAATTTTTCTGTCAGGATTTGAATTCAAAGCAATAGATTGAATCAGCGCATCAATTATTACCGGATGACAAATATACGACTTCGCTTCAACTTGATTTTCTACTGGAATCTCTGCTAAAATTTCTTTGCCATTTTTCCAGAAACTTGACACACTCCTGAAAGCTTTTCCAAAATTCAAGCCAATCTGATCGAGCATTTTATACATTTCATCAGTAGAGAGCTGAACAGAGCGTCTTTTTATTTGAGAGATATCTACCTTATCTCCTGATTGCTTAGTGGCATGAGGAGTGAATTCTCCGAAAGCATGTTGTACCCACGTGATATTTTCTAATTCATCCCTCTTTTTTCGAGAAATGGACACATGAAATAAAGAAGACTCGTCATTTTTCATCGAAACAATGACTTGAAGTTCACATGACTCATCACTCGTCAATTCCAGGGGAGTTGTGATTTGGAAATTTTGAACTAGTAACGATGTCACAGGATCTATCAGAGTGTCTGTAGCTGCACTAGTTGCTGCATACCCCCCAGCGAGTATCATTTCAAGGAAACCTGCCCCAGGCATGACAATATGATTTCCTACTTTATGATCACTTATATACGGAACAGTTTGCAGATCAATACAGTTCTGATAAATGACATCAGAACTAGCAGTTGGAATATTTCTACCTAACAAAGGATGCAAAACCTTGCTATTCAAATCAACATTGAGATTATCCATAGCTTTTGTTTCCAGCCAGTATTTTTCTCTTTGAAATGCATATGTAGGCAAAGAAACCTTTTCTCTGTTGTAGTAACTATCAAAGTTGGACCAATTAATATCAAAACCATTGATATATAATTTTCCTAATGTGTGTAATATTGTAGTCCATTCATTCTCATTGCGTCTTAAAGTAGGCAGCCAAAGAGACTGTTGAGAATTTTCTAGGTTATTATTCATGGCTAGTGCCAAGAGGACAGGGTGAGCCCCAATCTCAATGAAAACGGAACAGCCTTCGTCAAAAGCAGTTTTTATTCCCTTTTGGAAGTTCACGGATTCTCTAGCATGTCTTTTCCAATAAGTACTGTCCAATGACTCATGAATAATCTCACCAACCGTTCCTGAGATATATTTACATTTGGATTCCCTGTTAGAAATGCTATCAGCTACTACTCCATATTCCTTCAGAATCAGATCCATATCTCGAGAGTGAAATGCCTGCGTAGATGCAATGGGTAGGATCTTTACATTTTTAGCCTCGCAAAACCCTTCAAAAGATGCAATTGCAGCTGTTCGACCTGCCACAACTATTTCCTCATGGGAATTTATAACTGCAATATCAATCCAGAAATTATTGTTCAATTGCATGAACTCTGCTATCAAATTCTTAACAACTACTAAATCCGCTCGGACAGCCAACATTTTTCCACTTGGCAGTTTGTTCACAAGACGGCTTCTTGTCGATACAAGTTTGATTGCATCTTCCAACGTTAAAATTCCACTAGCAACAGCAGCAACAAATTCTCCTAAACTATGACCTAGGACATAATCCGGTAGAATTCCAAAAAATTCAAATAGTTTCAAAAGACAGTACTCAATACAGAATATACCAGTTTGGCTATAAACGGATTGGTCTAAATTCTTCCTTTCCTCCCCCCACATTGCCTCTAGGATGTCTATACCATCTTTTCGAAGTAAAGCAGCACAATGGTCCAAGTTTTCTTTGAAAAGTGGATGAGTATTGTAAAGAAGCTTTCCCATTCCAACATATTGAGATCCTTGCCCAGTAAATAGGAAAATTACTTTTGGTTTTACCTCAAACTTTTTACCTACAAGAGTATTTTTTGATAATTTGGAGGAAATTTCATCAATATTTTTCCCATATGCTGCAATTCTATGTTTAAACTGTGCTCGTCCAGTATTTGCAGTATAGCAAACGTTTTCTATTGCTAAATTAGACTTTTCTCTGAAATAAATTTGATATTTTTCAACAAGATCTTTCAAAGCTTTCTCTGATTTAGCAGACATTGTAATAATATGCAAAGGTCTTTCCATATTGGGAAAACGAGTCAATTTAGTTTTCACTTGGGATGGCTCCTGCACTATCAAATGGACATTAGCTCCACTTATACCAAAGGAGCTTACTCCTGCTAAACGTGTACGATTACCTTTTGTTTCCCACGGGATAGGTTCAAGGTTAATTAAAGCTGGACACAAACTCAAATCTATTTTTGGGTTCAACGTATCTAAATTCCTATGGGGTGGGATCCTTTGATTATTCAATGCCAGAACAACTTTAATTACACCTGCGAGACCTGCACAGGATTCAGTGTGCCCAATATTAGTTTTGACCGAACCAATGTACAAAGGTTCATTTCTGTCTCCACTATAAGCATCAGAAATCGCGGACACCTCAATAGGGTCCCCTACAATCGTACCCGTTCCATGAGCTTCGACATAATTAACATCAATTGGTGATACTCTAGCGTTATTAAGAGCGTTCTTAATGGATATAACCTGACAGTGTTTACTAGGAGTGCCAAAACTAGAGGAAGTACCCTCTTGGCTTATTCCAGTTCCACGTATCAAAGCCTGTATCCTATCACCATCTTTAATGGCATCAGAGTATCTCTTTAAAATAAGAGCTGCACAACCTTCTCCCCTGACAAAACCATCTGCTTTGGAATCAAATGTTTTGCAACGTCCATCAGCAGAAAGAATATGCGCTGCGTCAATGGCTTCTCTTGTAAATGGATGTAGAATTAAATTGACACCGGAAGCTATAGCAAGATTGCTGCCTCCTTGGCGAAGATTTTCGCAAGCAAGGTGCAAACTGACCATTGAAGAAGAGCAGCCTGATTCAATGGCAATGTTGGCTCCTGTTAATCCTAAATGATAAGAAACTCTTCCGGATGTTGCTGCAAAAGAAGTCCCCATGTAAGATCGATGGAAGCCGGGAACGATTTTCGGGTTCTTTAAAGCAAGTTTGTAGTAATCCTGAGCCCAGATTCCGGTGTAAACTGAAGAACTGCTACCTTTTAGGCTCGTTGGATTAATACCCGCATTTTCTAATGCTTCCCATGTCACTTCTAAAAGAAGTCTTTGCTGAGGGTCGATGTTCGCTAATTCACGAGGGCTCAAATTGAAGAACTTCCCGTCGAATTCGTCCACCGGACATTTAAGAAACCCTGCTTCAACCTTTCGAACATTTGGATCACAGGCGTAATGGTCAATATTCTGCCAACGGTTTTCAGGAATTACTCTGATCCCTTCATTCCCCTTTATTAATAACTCCCAAAATTCTTCGGGGTCATTTGCTCCTGGAAAACGACAACTTAAACCAATTATAGCAATTGCATCCTTATCATCATTTTTCAAATTTTCCTTAGCCGTCTGTTCTTTTTCGTCAACAATTTTTGAAGTTTCCCCAGAGCCCTGAAAATTTTCAGAATATTAAGTCCATTCATAACCAGATTGTTTTAAGGGCATACCAAAGGCATTAATCACAAGAAATTAAATATTTGTATCAAGAAGCATCTGTATTTGTTTCCCCTATTAAATACTGTAGTATATGTATTTAAATGGACGTACCGTATTCGTTGCACAATTTAATATTGGAATAGTACTATTGTACATTTTGAGCCATCGTTTTACATAAATCTATAGTGCAATAATGAAAAGATATTTTGTAAGGTTAACATATCTCAGGCTGACTAATGTTGGATATAGAAGAATAGGCATATTCATAATCACTTACATTGGCAGAACTGCTTTCGATATCAGCTGAAACGTTTTTAACATAATCCCAAGGTTTCTCATAAGAAAACTTCACAATATTACATGATGGTGGTACACTGTAAAAAATGATTTTATTTCCAATTCTATTAAGATTTGCTGATGGATTACATATTTATTATCTTACCAAGTGCATTTCGAAAAGTCTAAGCGATTACCCCGTCAGTAATCTAATGTTAGTAAGCAATAAAATAACTTAATAACCTGTTTTCCTGCAGCAGTTCATAGTTGTAGGCAACTGGCAAAATGGTAGCACTTTTTTTCATAAAAAATGAACGAATGACACCCCAAGATTTGTCGGTCATGGTTTGAAAATATTCCAAAATGTCACAAAATGTGGACATGGAGGGTTCAAAGACAAAAACCGATTCTGGCAAATCATCGGAAATAGAAAATGCTGGGTAATCAAACAAATCGTCGCTGTTTCTAATAAACTACGAAAGTAAAATGGCAAATGTTAGGCAAACTAAGATAAGAGTTAAAAGATGTTCCTCTCAATAAGCCTGAGTCTATTACTATTATAGTATCTAATGCATTAAAAAGATTCAGCTAATTACCATATTTGTTGAAGAAATGAAAATACACTTTTTGAAGAGAGTCAAATTCCAAGAGTAAGCTTTCAGGTAACTTTCCATTGCTGTTCCAGTAAATGTCTCATCGTTTCCAGAATCAATATCAAATATTGCGTCGAAAATAAGGCCAAGTTTCAATCTAATTTTAAATACCAATATAACGATTTTTATTTTTTAAGATGGAATAGTTTGGTATAATAATATACTTTCTTATATAGTATAGTGATACTTATTACAAGTAACTTTAGATAAAATCGAACCTCATGTGTTTGGAGACACTGTTGGAAACAACAATGACAATTTTCCTTGAAGTAACCAATTCTCGCAATGATTTGGCTAAAACTACTGCCCGTGTGGCTACACCATCATTCCAAGCTGAGGTTACCCAGGCTTGCTCCGAAACTATGCACATAAATTAAATTATAAGTTTATATTATTGATTTTTAGGTATTCAGTGATTTACATAACAAGATCACAAATCCTCACGTAATAATATTCTTACTGGTTTGAGTGTTTTTGAAATAAGTAGGTAAGGTTAATGAAATGGCAACTTACAGTTCATTTTCCCTCGTGTGATGGAAACTTTGAAACTAATTTGAGTATGTATTAACAATAAAGAACAAGATGTTTTAGTGAACCAAATATTTATGTCTTATGCTTTATAGAGGTACAATCGAAATCGCAACTGTGAGGAGAATGATTTGAGATTTGAAGATTGGTTTGATTTTATTAACAGAATAAGTGTGAAGCAAAGTTGTGACATGGCCATGGGCAATCCCCAATGTAAAATAACCGTTTAAATTTTAACTAACTTCTGAAAATTTCTTAGTTCCCACAGTTTAGTAGATAATTAGAGTAATATGTGCCTTGTATCTATTGTGATAGGTTCATTAGCAAAAGCAGAAGTCACTTAAAGTAATCATAATTCATTAAGCATTTCATTTTGAATCATTACAAGAATTTTGCCTTTGGGTAAATTAAGTTATTTTCTTGTATAGTAATAAATATAGAATCACAAAGATATGACATTATAATATTCTTTGTGCATTTATGTGTAACATCAATTTTATTGGATCAGGAGGGAAATGTGCGTGTCCACCTTTCTGATGGCGATGTACAATGCACAATGAAATTAAAACTGCAGCCAACCCCATAATTTGCACGGCAAGACTTTGAAGGTTGAAGGTTTACTGAACAGTTTACAATGTAAACAATATTTGCATTGTTTTCGGACAAAGCAAAGTCGTCTCAATAATCCTCAGTGTCAGATATTCCACAGGCACACTGATGTAAATGAGCTAATTTCAATTTTGAACCCTTGTCTATAACATCGAGACAGTCATTGTTCACAACTGCTAATTAACTATTCTGCTCACGTAATAGCTAGTAACTATGTAGTAAATAAGTCGTACGTAGGTGCACATCTGGAAAACAAATGTGACAACAATAGCCAAATACAACAATACCGATTGTTGTGCATCATAATAAAATTATTTAGGGAAGAAAATGAAGTAATAATTATTTCTAAACACATTTATTAGCAAGCAAAAAAAAACTTGACATGGAGAACTGAAATTAGCAAATCTTCTAGAAATATTACATTTCCAGTTGACATATAATCCCTTGGTTGTCATATTTAGATTTTACTCGATAAAAGTAACTAGGATTGGATGATATTATAGTCTTGGGCATTTTTTGATTATTTAACAAAACGCTATTACTAATCAATATGAAAGTAATCTCCCGTGCAAATATTTCTAAATATAATAGATGCATCTAGATGTATCCTACGAAGCATAATTTTAGTATGTTAACCACTAAATAAAGTGCTGCTTTTAGTTGTAGCATACTATAGATGCATTTGCTTATGTGTGACTTTTACTTTGACCTTTACGTATAAATTAATTTCCTGTTTACATTTAAAGCATTCTTTGATCTATATTCTAATGTAATGGAAATACTGATGGTATATGGTACGTAATACGTAAACTATAGGCCAAGGAAAGACACAAATCTAGTATAAATTAATTTTTATAGGTTTATTTATTTATCCGTGCGGGGAGCTTTTCGGTGGTTAATTAACTAAATTATTCGAAGTTTATGGTGACAAGAACTGTTAAACGATATTAAATTAAGTACTGGAAAGGATTTCACAGTCAAACAAGCCATCGCTTTACTTTAATCAGTACAATAACCATGAAATTATTAATATATCTTAGCATTTTGAGTAGTCTTGTGTATATCGCAGTTTCAATTAAAATTCCTGAGAAAATTAGTAAAAAATCAAAGTCCCAATCGTTTTCAAGTAAAACGAAATACATCGAAGCAATAATTTATGAAAATAAAGATAGAACAATTGGGCAATCAGTCTCTTACAAACAAAGTTCGACTGCTTTCTATGATTTGAGACCCGTTGTGGATACATTCGAAGATAAACAAATCAATTCGATATGCGTCCAAGGATCGTAAGTATAAATGGTCGAAAATAAAAGTAAAATATTAGAAGTTCAAATTCTATACTCTGAATACCATTCAACTACCACTCTCCTTTATTTACTATGACTCTTGTGTGGTACTCTTCTATCTCCGCCCAAATAATTTAGATATTTAAAGGTGCAGCAACCAGGAAAACCTTTCGTGAACACCCAAAAATCTATGTCAAAAAAATGAAATTTTTTATTATTTTTTAATCCATTTTGCGAATTTTTTCCCAAAAAATTCTTTCTTTGCTTCATTTTCAAGACTTAATTGTGACCCTGTTATTAGTGAGTAAGTTAAACTTGTAAGCACAAAAATTAACTTATACCCATTGCATTTCGTAGATGGTTATTGTATAATCAACCAGAATTGGCAGCGGCATCCCTAAGTGAAGTCAAATTGTTATCATCTGAAGAAACTAAATGCTCACCTCCGGTAAATACAATCCAGCCGAGAACACAATAATTATATTTCAAGTATCGTTAATAGACAAATCCGTACTGAATTAAGGACTACTTTCTTAATAATATCATTGCAACCTTTCAGGGGATAACACTGGGGTCAGTCCAACCGATAGGACCACTTAGTCCAGTTTACACAGATTCGATAACGTTATTCCAGCAGGAAACATTTGCCGGTGAAGGTTACGCAGTGAAGAAAACGACAACATCGGATAAACTCAAACTGATGGTGTCTCAGGTTGATTCTTTCATTGTCACTGGTCGCTCTAAATGGACTCTCATTGTAGATTCCTCGCAGTCGATTTGTATCACTGTTAAAACTAATAAAATGGCGCCAATTTGTTTTGTACCTTACTTTGAAGACAAACCTTTTAAAAGAATATTTGAAGTTCGTAAAGGTTGTGATAGCGAGGACAAATTTAATGGGTATTTAACGCTGGAAGATTGTGCTAACTTTGGCGGCGGAAGTATTGAAACTATTGATCTGAAAAAACCTCCAAAAATTGGTAAGTTGTTGTTTTTGTAAATAGAAGGCTATAAAACAAGGGTTGCGTTTTGTCCGGATGAAATTGGTTTTGTCCAGTGGACAAAACCATTTCGTCCACTAAACACAACCATTTTGTCCGGATAAAATTAATTTCATCCGGATAAAATCATTTTTTCCAGTGGATAAATACCATTTTATCCAATTCGTCCACACCTTCCTATCCGGATACCGCAACCCTGGCGGAAATTGAAAGGAATTAAATGAATGTTAATATGTTGCAGTGCACACAAGTTTAGGATTTTTAAAAGCAGAAGGAAGAGGTCTTGGTGACTATTTAGTATCAAATACTAAATTGGAAGCTGAAAGTGGAAAACGGATGGGAAGAAGCATGGATGAGGCGGCTCCACCAGCAAGTGATGGGTGTAGTCAACAAGCAGATGAATCAGATACAGAGGGTGAGAAAAAGTGTTCCGACATGCTGGATATGCGTATGAACCGCGGAGTTGATATCATGGAAAAAGATAAAGATATGACACTTCCAACAAATCCCCAAAACGTTTGGAAAGCAGAACTTTTAGATCATACGATCAATATCGCATTATCTACTTGTCCATTTGAAGTTGTTGTCCCTGAGTATGTAAAAATGGCTAAGGAACTATTCCTCTACCATGTAAATGAAGTATGGGAAAAACAACCAGCAGCAGAGGGTGGAAAAACTAATTCTCCTGTAGATGAAGAATTGTGGAAAAATGTTGTGATGCAGACTAAAATGTGTAGCGAAAAAACAAAGAAACATGGAAGACGATTCCAAGAAGTAATAATTTTGCATAATTTTGCGTCTCATAACATTTGTAAAAAAAATATTTCAATTTTGCTATTGATTTGTTTTGTAGGATGTTTTGATGGTGTACACAATGGCTAAATCACCGGGAGATTATTCGATTCCTGATATGCCAGCATTGAAATTAGATCGAGAGAAGGATACAGTGATAGAGTACATGTGGTTGATAGCTAACCACGTTGCGACAACCTGTCACCACGCCCATGATTACGTGGACGACTATTTGGAAAAATACACGAGAGTTTTCCACCAAATGTATTTGATGCCTGTAGTAGAGATTTGGTAAATACGAGTTATTGACCTTAATTGTTTATCTTTCAGTACAATATTTAAAAGTTCAATGTATTTTATATGTTTTTCGTAGGAAAAATCCAGGAAATACATTAATGCGATGTTACAATCATGTATTGGGAGGATATGATATGGACAGTCAATATCAACGTATGCGAATTTGTACCGAGAAAAGTCTTGGTTTAATGAACAATTTAGAACCTTGGGACAAAAGCTGGATGAATGAAACAATGTGGGAGAAAAAATGAACTCAATGCTCTCATTAAAATATTCTTTACTTATTTGTATAAGTAGATTACATAATTTCTCTGATAAAATCTCAATTACACTACAATGGGTTTTATTCTTTTCGTTGTTCCAATTTCTTCCATAACCATATAATTTTGTAAGAAAATACAAACTAAGATTAATTAAATAGTTAATCATTCATGCTTCTCCCAGTTTTAAAATTTTGAATTGTCTCATCATCAACTGTTATTGGCAGTGGTCGAACTAATTGACGATCACCAATTCCCTCATACATATAAGCCGCTGCTGTACAACTTCGAAGATTCCGTTTTGCAATTGTCAAATCAAAAGCACCCATTATCATTGGGAAGAATTCATTGTAAGAGTTGCTCAGCATTTGCCTACATTTAGCATTGGTGCATTAGGAATTGAATATTCGCAATAATTTCCAAGAGTAATAATAAAATTGACATTACCATCTGGGATATAAGGGTACTAGAAATTCCTTCTTGAAATTTTCAAGGAAATTAAGAACAACACTTTCCTGAGGATGATTCAGGGCGTAACATCTGCCATAAGCTGTCGAGAACATTAGCCACACTGCATCGATAACTTCTTCACCATATACACTAGCACCCATTTGAGTATCATACTGTTCTTCCGCAGGTTGAATAAGACTCATAGACCCATCTCTCGCCATGAAATAATTTGCCTATTGAAATAAGTGTCGAGGGAAAGAGAATGGCATTTACTTTTAGCTACCAATATGTCAAATGTATATAAAGAAGTAGCTAAAGCACCATGAGATAGGAAATTCTAATATTTTACATACCACTTTGCATTCCAAAGTAAAAGACAAAGAAGATATTTTGTCATTGCACTTTTCAAGCATATCAACGATTGAATCCCACGTAGTCTGATCTGGTTTTTCTGATTTCACTTCTTGTCCAGTTACTGGGTCGATCATATTTTCCTGAAATGAATTTTTATAGACGTAGTACATAAAGAGATTCTTGGCTACATTTATGTACTCAACCGGGACGACATTCCCAGTACAAGTCATTGTCGTTATTGAAGCGAGTAAATCCAACACTTGCTTCATCCACCGTAAATTTTCAGGCAGAAAAGGCAAAACAGAATCGGATGTCATTTCGTGGGCCATATTTGTCATGGCTAACTCGTACACTTCATTCTCCGACATTTCCATGTCCAATGTGAAATTCATTTTTGCAGCTTCTCCTGGCATTGTTTTTACAGATCTGCACACGTGTTTCTTCATGGTCTGAAAAAAAGGCTCTTCAACTTGCGCTATCAATAAAATAAAACATTTTTGTAGCAAATTATTTTACATTCAGAGTAGAGTAGAGAGTTGCCTGGACCTATTTACGACCGCGTAGATAGATTTTAAAGTTATCCATATGAATATTTTTGAACAAAAATACAAAATATTATTGCATTTGGCTGAAAAATAAATATAAATCGTGCAGTATTTTAAACCAAATTTTTTAAGAGAATACAAAAACTACTAATTCTATAGAATGATCTTTCCCGTTCCTTTTTCCACATGCATACAATGCCCACAATATCTCCCCACCTGCGTCCAGACTACTCTCTAATGAATAATTTTTAACTAATTAAGTATTTGTTCATGCATACGCAAATTAAAACCATCGTCAATGTCGCCTTTTGATGGGGGATCATCCCCACGACCAACGTCTATTTCGCGCGGGCGTTTGGTATCACTTGTTTTTTTGACATCTTTGGGTACGTTGTTGATATTCGGTGGGTTGGTTGTTCCCGCTGCTCGTCCACGGTATTTGTTAGGGATTGATATACCCGAAATGGAGTATATAAGCACGAATTGGAGAACTATGAAGAATTCTAATTTCATTGTTAGAAATAAGTTGTATTAAGGAACTTTGGGGATGAGAAAAAATATTTGAATTTAATATTAGTATCAAAATGGACAAATAATATTCTTTTGACTATCTATCACCAATAATCAATCATCTACACGTTTACTGGTGAACCACAGGTTATTTAACTATTCTATGGAAAAGGATGAGTCCAATGCTTCCGCATTCATTTACTGTATTATATTCACCCTTTACGGCCGTACATCTATTAACAATGTTCTTTATAAACTACGTCATTTCCTTTATTAACTTAATTTAGTACATGAAAATTATTGGTGCATGAGCATGGAGAATAATTTATGATATTTAAGTTGCGTTCGGGTTAACCTGGATGGAATAAGGGATATTTTCTTTTTAAGTCGGACAAAAGAATAAGTTGAAAAGCTATTGAATGTTAAAGTAGATTAGAAAGAAAAATGAAATTGCGTGTTACTTTTCTAAAATCATCTTAGTAGATTGCTGCTGGCGAGATAAAAATAGGACACATGTTCCAATACTTTGCTCCAATAAATGCGTAATACTAATCTGGACACAAAATAAAATTACATTTTGCATTACTAATTCCCATGTATAAGTAATAATAAGTAGTAATAAGCAATAGGAGAGTAAGGAGAGTAGCAGTACATTGATTTTAACTGTCTAAGGTACGTAGTAATATGCATTGACTGGAAATTCATGAAATTGTGTCATAAATGCCTTTTACTCGAATGTCACCTTGAAACTTTGCTTCCTCAATAAAAGTCAATGTATCTAACTAGGGAAGTCACTTACAGGTATCTTGCTTTTCACTAAATTATAATAACTGATTTGAAATATTTTAACTCTTAGGTAAAAATTATACCTTTCTAAAATTAGCACCAAAAGCTATACAATACCTACATCTACGAGTAGTAAACATCTTTCTTTGCTCATAAATATTAATACATTTCGGAATCCGGATATTACTTAACTTTTTGTTTTGAGGTTTGAATTATTTGAAAAAAAAAATTTTTATAGCAAAAGTGATATAAGTGTATTTTCCCTTTCCCTATTGTAGGTGAAGTAGATTTTGATTTAGCAGATATACCGTATATTCAATTATTAACCAATACAAATTTAAATTGTCAGAAGGTTGTGAATGGATAGAGTCAGATAAAGAGACAAAAGATACAACATTGAGTGAGAATAGAAAGATGCAATTACATAATAATTACTTATTACAAGATTGGATAAAATTAAATTCATTTTTTTTGGATTTACTGTGCTACCGAAGTTAATTCTTTTGTATTTCTTTTGAAGAGTTTTACCATATTATTGCTTGCAATCCTTCTGTCTGATTACCCTATAGCCGGGTTTAATTGGTTAATATCAAAAAGGGTTCCCTTGTACGAAGTTGTGAAGTGAACATAGCTCATTTCTTGTACTATTCCTGATTTCTCGTCTTGTACTGTATTTTTATCGTTTTATTGGCAATTGTTTTTTTGGAATTTGAAAGCTTGTGTTGTAATATATTGAGAAAATATAATTAGTAAAAGCTGATACCATGAGATTATTTAGCAATGGTATTGTTTTCCATATCTTTCTTCTTCTAAAATTTTGTAAAGGTGATGAGGAGGTGGATTTACCTTATGGTGAGTCGTATTCTGCATCAATTATTACAAATTATTTCACTCATAAATAGATTACTAAGCTTGCAAAATTATAATTTGACTATTTCACCTTATTTCTAGACTTTCCTGACAAAAATGCGGAAACCGTGGTATGTGAAGCAATGGAAGCTAGTCCAAATGATATGAAAGTTAATGTGTCAGGACCAATGGAATACGAAGATGCTCTGAAGTTGATGAGCTGGAATATTAAAAACGATTTTAAGTCTGCAAGCACAGGTTTAAATTTTGGGAGTGGGACGGATTGGAAACGCCCAATTCTCGATGCAATTTTTGACATCTTTACTAAGTCATGTCCTGCTGTGTACGTTCCAAGAGAATTCCTTACAGTAATTAAACAGCTTAATTTAGTTTATCAAAATTCGATAGAAAACAAAGTAGACAACAGTGCTAAATGGCAAAAGATTCTCGAAATTTTGAATGAATGCTCCCAAAAAGTTAAAGGAGGTGAATTTAGTGGACGCGGACGAGTGGTAAAGACTAAAGACTTATAATTGATTCACTCTGTACTTAAATTTCGAATAGTCCAATGCAGTCCATTAAATAATTTTTATTTTCATCTTATAGATTGAACGCATTGCTCTCCAAGGATCAAAGGGCCAACACGAAGTTATGGATTTAAAGCCCCCTGAAGAACTTGCTGATAATACACCACAAATAGATTTAATTATTGATCCTATGTGGTTTGCATTTTCCAATTCCTACGCAGCCTGCTATAAGAAATTAATAAAGAAATCTAATAGTGCAAGCAACATTAAGAAATTATTTTTCGACGATTTTCTGAAACCTATAAGTCACAGATGGTACAAATCAATTTTCCTTAATACATTCAACTTGTCTCTCCCACTCAACAACTATATTATGATTGTTACCAAATTCTAAGCACGATTTACTATATGAAGGATGCATACTATTAAAAGCATATTGTAATAATAACTTTTCATTTCTAGGATGGAGGTTGGTCCTGGGGTAGATTTTGGAATCATTGTTGGAGACTATAACATAGATCACATCCTTATGAATATGAGGCATTGTGTCACGGGAACTTATATAAAGCATGGAATTGTGGATAGACAATTAATTCGTCCGATTGAATTAGATATGAATAACGATGGAACAGAGAAGTTAAGAAACAAGAAAACAGGTCGATCGATTTTTGGCTAGAGAAATTCTGGCAAAGGGGAATGTATTTGTAATTTTCTGCTATTCCATAATTCCATCTCAACATAATATGCAAAAATTAAACTTTTGAATAAAATACCATAAATAGATACTACGAATTATATACACAGTTTTATTTAGATGGTTCATTGGCACATTTACTTAAAATTACTTTATTACCGACTTATTAACAAAGTCAATTAACTCAAATTGTATTTACCTCGGTCTCGTATCTACCTCAAAATAACAATTATGCTTTTAGCGTGAAATATTATGTGCAGTTTCTAACTGGAACTCAAAGATTATTATTCAATTGCATGGTATAATAATATATGAAAAACTTTTCAGCTCTAGAGATTATGTGAAACTATTATTGCTCTTGTTGCAACAAAGATTAACGATTGTTTGTTTTAATTTCACTTTATTTAACCCAACTACATTATGCAAACATATTTTTCATTCTGTCAACAGGTTAAGCTTTCACCTTCCATCGTTATTGTTTTATAAGTATTACTTGTATAAACAGTGAAGGTAGTAAGCAGGTATTATTATGCAAGTTAAAGTAAAGGGACTAAGTGAAAATTATCCAAGCCGGAAGCACGCACACAGCAAAATTAGATTTCTAATAACGTCTTAACACATGTTATTTACAGATGGGAAAATTCCTTTGTCAGTATATAAATAGCATTGACCTTTTGTGGACATCATTCATTAACACCTGAATATAAGCAATCTCATTAAATGACACTTGTTCATATATGTATGTGAGCAGAACTATATTTGTCTTTGACACATCTGTTAAAGTATTAATAGTATTCACTACCACTTTGAAATGTTGCGTTGCTTTGTCTTTGGTGTAAAGTATTAGCAACTAATAGCTAGGTAAGTTTCTATTTAAATAGTGCTAAACAATTTCGCAAATATTCGAGTAACGAATACTTTCACAAACCTTTACCATGTACTACACGAAGCATTTTGGTATAAAAGCAACCGAGAATTCGACCCTGTATTGTCAGACAAATTACTTTGCTTTATTCTAAAGCTTAAAAACGTTTTCGTCAATTTAACACAACTTGATTGGATTCAGCAGTAGAGAAAATGGACCTTACAAAATTTATAATGCTTATCGTTTTCGGTTTAGTATTTGTAACGATTTCTAACGCTACATTCAGCAGTAAGTTGATCCCTTGTTTTGGCTATTGCTATAAGAAAAAACATTTTTTAAAGTGTTCACATATTTTAATGATTATTTAAGGCAAAAATTCAATAAAAATTATACAATGCATTATTGTTTTTCAGATGATGACAGTGACTGTACACCTTCAACGATCTGGTTCCCTAATAACTGTATCCGCTGTGTTTGTGTGCGATCTAAAATGTCACTGTGGTGAGACAATGTTTTCGTTTTCTCTTGAAATAATTTCTTTCCATAGGTATTATTAACCAAAATCTAAAATTTTGCATTTTATTACAGCTCAAACAAACCGTTTTGTACTCCTACTACTACTCCTTTACCTAGAATAGGAAATAATGGTGGGTAATTTTCAGTTATGGAATTTGTTTTTACCTTGTGTCTTACCGCATTTACGCATTTCTGTTCTATGTGTAATGTAACAAATGAAAGATGACATGGTATGGATTTATTTTTGATAATATTTTGTGTATTAATTTTTGTTATGCTGTAAGTAATTTAAACCTGAAGTTATTCCCGGTAAACTCTAAGTATTTAAACCTCTAACCTTATCAGAAAACAGAACTAGACCCAATACCTAAAATAATAAGCATCTCTGGTCATGCTTGATTTCCAATGTAAGTTATTATAAAATAAAATAAAATCCGTTATTCTACAGTAATATTTACGACATTCAATTAACTTTGTTGTATTTACTGTTGTCATCAGTCATTAGAATGTATGTCATTTAGAAACACCTTTTCAATTTCTCGTCTCAAACTTCGGGAGTAGTATCTGATGTTACTAGTATTATCACTCCCACAGTTTTAGTTAGTGCTCTAAAGAATACCAGTTATGCATAAAAAGTAAGATCGCCCGTTTGATACGTGTTTATCACCATTATTCCAAGTGTAAGCGAACTATGTATAAAAATCATTGGATTTTTCATGCTTATAATTCCATTTATTTTCATCTTGTAGTAAAAGCACGTAAAATTCACTGTTCCACAACCTAGCATAGATATAGACTGGTAACAATAATTACCACTTGCACATGACATATAATAGTAATGAACCATATGTATTCAAGACTGTATATGATATATACAGTCTTGAATATATGATATGATCAAGACACTATATGATATGAAAGGAATAGGTAAAAAATAATGGTTAGAGATAACAGTTAACAAACGGTTTGAGGATGTGGGTTTACGCATTTACTGATTACAAGAGACGACCTACCATTATAACATTATTTTATTTTGCATTGTTTGTAGTATTAATGTCAAGCACATGCATAATACTAGTTACTACTGTGGATGTAAAACATTATTGAATAACTCTTATCACAAGTACCTATAATTTACATATTGCTATTGTTTAAGCCGATGCGTTGAATGAAAAACAAATGGTTAATGTTTAGTATGCATGTTGTAAGTGAAATAATTCATTATATATATTCCACACATATTTGAAAATAGAATACCGATTACTTACCTCATCCTGAAAGAGAGTCATTTGTTGTACATTTGTTCATATCTACCCATTTCTAATCAGTAATCAATGTTTGGGCTGGTATACAAAAACCTACTTAGTTAACAATGAAAGTGTCAATTAATTTTAGCGATGATTACAATACTAGCTAGCATTCACCAACCTAAGTCTATATTATAGCTTTACAGTCCCATTTCTATCTTCATCGTCGGTGGATAAAGAGATTGATTCAGCTTATTTAGCACAAATAACGAGGAAGAAAAAGTATCAATATGCCTAACTGTCCAAAGTGTGCTAAGCCGGTGTATTTCGGTATGAAAAAGCACCTACTAATATAGTATTATAGTTACATATTTTTTACCTTTTGGATTATCTAATTTGCAAATTACGATATTAAAGAAATTGTAATGTAATTTTAGAATTTATAATTATTTCCTTTAGCTGAGAAGAAAACTTCAATGGGAAAAGACTGGCATTCTTCCTGCTTAAAATGTGAACGATGCAACAAAACTTTGACTCCAGGGAGTCACGCTGTCCGGGAAGATAAGCCCTATTGCCATACTCCTTGTTATGCTACACTTTTTGGGCCATCAGGTAACATTTATTTTATTAAAGGAAAATGAGAAAATGTATTTTAATTTCTTGCTTTCTTAAATTGGGAATTGCTTAACTGTGGTTATTTTATCCTTACATACTTACACATATGTGCACATGAGAAATAAATAATATACTCTTGTTTGCAGGTGTTGGTACTGGTGGTAGCAGTTACAAGTACACGTAAATCTTATGATTAAGCAATGTTGTTATCCAATAAACAAACTAACTAAACACAAATTATCTGTATCATATTTATTCTAATAAAATTCATTAATTTGTCAACCTATCTTAAAAGACTTTCATTTATGTGTGTAAATTGTAATTATTAACAAATTGCTTTGATACAAATGCATAATATAGTAAATTGCATTCATGATGGACATTTTAAAACACACGTCAACAAATGTAAAGGGAACAAAGATGATAAGAATTGGGTTGTGTGGGTGCTAAAAGGCTTACGATAAGTAAACAAGCCTATACATAATAGTATCAGCTTTCATGAATTGCTATCCGTCATTCGTAAACAAACAAAATGAATGTGGTCTTTTGGAACCACCTAGTTTCTGGATATTTCTGACTCGGAGGAAGCAAAATTCTAAATAGAACAATAAAAACCATGCAGAACAACACAGCAGTAGTTTTTAGCTTATAATAAATACCACATCTAGGAAAAATTAGATTGTCTCACAGTTTATTTACTAATAGACACCGTCATTTGAAATTGGATAACAATATCATACAACTAATTTCTACCGTGGGCTTTGCACATTACAATTAACTGGTGAAAGCTTAGATATAAAAACAAACATTGAAGGAATAAATATTAGCAAACATTAAATTTTTATGTACAGATAGAACAAACACTTTTATCATAAGTGTATCACAGTCACAGAAGATTAATCATATAACTATTATAATGCTTCGATTATTTTGAGGGATCTTTTAGAGTAAAATTCGGAAATAAAACTTATTGAATATAATTTTAGATATTTGGGTCTTTTTGGTCATGCTTTATTAGAAATCCATAACGAGTAAGAAACTATCTAATATTATCGTTCCTGCCGTTGTAGCATCGGTGTTAACCATGTAACTTATTTGCATGCTGCTACTAAGCTCCCAAGGAAGTGAGGGTACATTGTAATAAAATCGCTGTCACTACTTTCTTTACCGCTTGCAGAAATCCAAGCAATGATAATTATCATTTCTGTCCAAAAATATATACCAAGAACAATGGATCCAATGTTTGTGTGATAAATATTGGCATCCATGTTTATCCAATAGATAAGAAACGTCAACGAAGTGAATTGTGGTAGTAAAAAAAATAAATCTTCGCCACTTCCGGAAAAGAAAGCTTTGAAACGATTTACAGTTGATAAAATAACGGGGATTTCGTAGATAAACAGGAGTAGAAATATTCCTCCTAAAGTTCCCATTAGTCTGTTGGATTTGAAACACAGACGGAAGCTTACAATGACGCACGCCAAGGTCACAGTCCATAAAACTAAAAAAACATCAACGATAAATGTATGGAAGCCAATGCGTATTATTTGAAAGATTTACACAGTTTTACTTACGTTTGTGTGCCCAAAATGTTGCGTATCGAACTAATTTATTAGCTCCATGCTCCATAAAATCTGGCTTGGCCAAAGAGTCATATCGAATTCGGGAAAATGTTACTGCGTTGGACATTACGGTGATTCCAAACAACATGAATAAACCTATTGGGAAAAATCCAGATGAAAATAATTTTCATACACTGCAATTTTCTACTTATTATTTTCTTCCATTTAAACCGCCAAATGAATGTTTCTGAAGAGATTACCCTTTGCTGATGGAATAGAATCCCCCTCTTCCATTAAAATACAAAGTTGTAATACACATTGTGGAAACGCTAGGGAAAGACTTTCCACCAAGAAAACTGCAGTTGTATGACGCCATGGTCTTTGGTAGTTTCGATTTCGGGATTCTTTAGTTGCAAAAACTATGTTAGAGAAGGCCCTACAAGTCAAATTTTATTCAAATTAAGGTTTCCAAACAAAATTGCATTTTACACGGTGAGGATTAAATTAGTATTGACCTTACAATACAATCGGCAGTAGACAGGGAACGACACTTAAGAACGAGACGACTTTGCTGCTCTTCCAAACTTTGGCCTTTGGAATCTTCCTGTGAAAATAGCCAAAAGTTGCTGATTAATATCAGTTAAAGCGGAACAATATAAGATTTTGAAACGGAGATGTACTTACGGGTTGCAGAAAAACGAAACTCCTACAATAATTCCGCTTATAAGTATAATAGCAGTTGTAGCAACGCATTCCCAAAACTGACCAGTTTTAGAATGCCAAACTGCAATTCCAATACTACAGAAAAGGTTAAAAGACACTAAAAATAATGCTAGATAAGCTGTCGTCACAAATTCTTCCTCTTCGTAGAAAAACTCCAATTGTTTTCCAGCCCTGGAATTTGCTCTCGGTGTTTGTGGTGTTGGAAATGGGGGTGGAATGAACTCGGGCTGCTTAAATATCAGGGGTTTCTGTTCACGTTTAGATTCAGAATCTGATTCGGCCTTAGAACTAACAGGAATTGGAACTACGACATTAACATTGACATCTTTAGGATCCTCCTCAGCATCTTCTACAAATACTAAAAACAAAAAGTTATAAAAGTATTTAGTAATTTGTTCAGGAAATGACAGTCTCACTTAAAACGTAGTTCGGCAGTAAATGCTGATACAATAACAATTTAAAACTATTTTATTTACCTTCTTGAGGAGTAATGTTGGTTTTCGAAACGGGTATTGATTTTTCATGATCTTTGAGGCTATCTGTGAAAAGTAAATTCGTCATGTATAATGGTGTAGCATAAATTCTTCACTCTCTTAAGCTAATTAAAAACTTTTTCACTTACTCTGAGACCCATAAGGAGTGTTAGAAAATGTTCTTTGAGGTTTTGGAACAGGATTGACTTCTTCTGTCCCTATATTTAGCATTCTGACCTGCAAATTAAAATAACTTTTTACTTACAAGAATTGGGAAAGGTCAGAAAATGGAAATGACCAATTTAATAATCTTTCAGTGTCTTGTTCAAGATACGTAGAAATAATATTTTGTCAGAATTAAATAGTACCTGCTCCGACGAAGGCAGAAGCTGAATTGGTGACGTTTTCTAAAAATAGAGCAGATTTTATTTTTAGCAGTGCATTGGGCACAACCGTAATAATATTATATTAACATGTAGGTCCATGGAACACAACATGTGCACGTGTGAACTAAATTGAAAATGCTGTAGAAAATATAAACACCGGACCATCCAAAAACCTAAAAGTAAACATTGATCTGATTCGCAGTACATAAATAACTCATATCAACTAACTTTCTTCAGTAGTGCAAGTGTTCCTATGAGCTTTACTTAGTTTGTTCAGTCATAAGAGACAAGTTTTTGTGTCGTTACATAATGTGCACTGTGTTTACATTGATTTTCATGTACATAACTTAATTTTACATATTTAAGGTACTCGTTCTCTTTTCTACATGAATGAAGGGATTTATCACGCACATGTACAGATAGTGAAAATTCTGTCTGCTATGAATAATTAGGGGATAATCATATTGATTAATTTATGTAATGAATAGGTATGGAATGCTCCATATAGATTTCACACTGAAATGAGGTATTTTTAATTAATGTAGCAATAAAGAAAGTATTCACTAACCACAATTACACTTGCAGAAACAGCCTTCGGCAGAAGTTCTTTTGATGCCTTAGTTTCGTCATGTCCGGACTCAAGTTCCGGATTAGCTTGAAGTTCATTCGTGATAACGGGTTCAGAAGACATAACTAAATAAACCTTTTTAATTCAAAAACTACACCACACATTTATTAGAAGGATGTACTACTATTGTCTAAAATACATTATAAATTTAAATGAAATTGTTAAAATTTATGGTCCTAACCTGATGAGATAACTAATGAATGTGGCAGATGAAGGAAGAGCGAAGGTCGTTGTACAATGAATTAACAAGAGATAAAATGGTACGAAGGCAAAATAATTTTACCTTCTCTCCTCATAATGTCAGTAATAATTGGTATAGTGTAATTACCGCGAATGGGCTATCTTTACGTGACTTTAGGCAGTTCAATTAGTACATAGACAAACAGACCTTATTCTGCTATTCTGCCTACAGATAGAAATGAGAAAACATTCTGCTGATTTTAGTCTGCGTATCAATTTTCTGTATCTTTTCACCTTTGCTGTTTGCATTGTAATTCCATGATACTTGTGTTATTGACAAGAGTGTATTGAATACTTGATGATAAATGGTCAAAGTCGAATGACTTGATATTCGATTTAATACTTCACACATGTGGCTACCAAGTATGTATGGTGTGAACATATTCTACTGATAATGCTGGCAGATATACAGTATGGCACATTAAAAAGTTATCATAGGAGCTTGTATGTATAAGCAATATATGGCTATTTCACTACAGACTAATTTGACTTACAAACTTTTACTAATCAGAGGTGCTCAATATCTTGTCCTGCAGTTAGTTGATTGGAATGCATAAAGCTAATTGCTCATTCCAGTTCCTATCCTTGTTTCTCCAGTTCCATTTCTAACATTTAGGGTGCAAGAGAACGACTGGTGACAATTAACCAGATAACGGAAATTATGGAGTTATTCACGAGTCAATAAGAGGGGACAGAAAATCGAAAAGAAGAGTACCTCAATCATTAGGTAGGCATCTCCCACAACAGCGTACAAAGAATCTTATCCAAAGTCAAATCATTTTTTAATTGGGAAGGTTAAATGGTTGTCTCATTGGGCCTTAATTTTTTGATGCTATTGTAAACGGACACTGAGATGTTCGATCTCTTTTGTGCATTGCAACTCCAGGAAAAGAAATTGAGCACCTATGATTAGTAAAAGTTTGTAAGTCGAATTAGTCTGTAGTAAAATAGCCATATATTGCTTATACATACAAACCCCTATGATAACTTTTTAATGTGCCATTATATAAATACTTGGATATACTATGACTTATGTAATTTGAAGTTGTATAAACTCAAGTCCTACTTCCACTACATCCTTTATGGTTTATTTGGTATGCCACTGATGATTTAAGTTTTCGTAGCTTGTTAACCATACTATGAACACATGCTATTTATGCCAAACAATAAAATGTTGCATCTAATAATCATATTTCTGACATGGCAAATTGCTGAGTATCTAAACATAATATGGACTGCTCTTATTACAGTCCAGCTGCTCTGTTCAACGATTACAGACTGAATATTCAATACAACACAAGCCATTTTAACATAACTTACCAATACTTCGAGTAACTAAAACTCAGCAACAATAAAAATGAGTTAGACAAAAGAATGAGAATAATTGGACACAAAAAGATGGATCGCTGTCGGAAAAAACTTTATCACGGTTGCTCATTTTAGCTCAAGTCCAATACAAGGATACAATTACAGATTCCTCAATGGATACTACATGCATATATTCAACATTATATATCATTTCAGAGATATATTCTTTTCTTATAATCCATATCCTGTTTAATATCAAAACATTTAACGGGCAGTTATATATTAACTGTATTACATGCTCATATGTTACAAACTACACAAACGTCTCACAATACTTTTATTTATAAACATACAAAGTACATTCTGTATACTGGCAGATTAATCACTCACTTACAACGACATTAATAAGTTGGCATAATAATATTAATAACATGTAAAAGCTACCAGTTTTTACTCGTTAGCTAGAATCCCCGGATAAAGTCCAAAGTGATATTAATGTGTGTCTAAAATAATCTGCTTGCAGATACGTGCAGTTTGATATTGATAACAGGATTATATTGTACTTTCTTATTTACATTTTATTCTTAGCTGAATACTTCCTCCGTATATATTTAGCTTTGATATTATGTAGTCATGTAGCAGTTATGTCTATTTTTCTCTCCATTTCCAGCAATAGCAATAATAATCGCAGTTACATTTATTACATGCAGCTGTATAAAAAACATGCAAGTAATAATGCTAGACTGACTAACACTTATTGCGTTGTAAGGATTATTTATGTTTATTATTCTAGTTTGGTGTACCGAGCAGAAGATAAAAAGTAATACCAAAACAAAAAATACTGTTCCAGGTTAAATAAATACATTTCCTGTTGCGCATCCTTATTACTCAGCACATTATGAAGTCTGTAGTAAAGTATTAATATCAAAACGACAGAAAATATCACAGATTGTCTAATACTAAATCTAATACTAATCTTAATGATAAAATTTTGTCAATTTATTGTACATAACAAGTCGTAGAAGATACACTTACCATTGCTTCTAAAATTCTGAAATCAAGTATGCAAAAAAACATTGGAATCATAAAGTGGACAATACTGGTGTGGGTGTGATTGTACGATTACTCCTATGCTAGAAATACCTTGAATTTGACAAAGTCAAAATTAAATATTAGCATAATACCAATAATAAAGTACCTACTGAAGAAATTTTTTTTGTCAAGTTTTTGTCGAAGTTGGTTAAATAACATGTATTTATTTTAGAGCTTTTGTTTTATGCTTAAGTATCCATATATCCTATATAATTTGAGGCTACTTAAACACTATTAAAACATCCTGTAATTTAGCATTCTTTAGGCAGAAAAATAGCTGCACACAATAAATGTATTGAGATGAGACACTCACGGATTTAATCTTAGTTGCAAATGTCCCTCCTTTCCAAGAAATAAATTCTAGTGATTATAACCAATTTAAAAGATTTTAGACCTGAAACTAGCGTCACACTTTGGTACCTAAATATTATATCATATGTGTTGCGAATCCTTCAAGGCTGTGTGCATATTCACTGCTACACCATTACCTTTACGTCCAAAACTAGTATAAAAAATACTATTTATAGTAGATACATTTGCTTTGTATGCATACATTTACAGACCACACAGCACTACAAAATGCAATTATTTCATTGTAATCGTAATAATGCACACATACTATGAATTGTATACTTGAATAGAAATGGAAAGATCACGGAAGTTATATCAGTGCAAGCTGACAAGTGACGGCCGACAAAATTGAGCGTTTCTAGTTCTATATCATTTTAATCTGCATACTCTTTGCCATTAGTAGTTTCATATAGTAAGCCGGATTTTTAATTACTTCATGAAATAAAAATTCATTCAATTTAATGTCGATACGAAAAATATTCTTACAAAATTTTTTAGTGTATCATGATGTGTAGGTTTAGGCTTCCTAAATTCGGCGTAAAATGGAAATTTTGGATGATTCTATATAGTTGATATATATTGCATGTATTAATATGTAACTTCTACACTACTTTCAAACTATAGCACTATGTGGTGGTCAATTACAGAAATTATTATTTTCTTTGCAACGTTAATGAACTTCCTGTGATATGTGCATAGACACAATTTTCCAAGCTATCAAGTCTAACTGCTTACTTCAACCTAGCATTAGCATTCATAATTCGTTTTGAAGATGTGACAGTTACCACACACCTACCATTTATCTATCATAATAACATTTAGATAAACTTTATGCGTTGCTGGTGCAAAATAGATGTGCATTAATACAGAGATGCAAACTACTACACGCACTACATCTAATTCGTGTTACTGGGCTCTCTAAACTAAAACAAAGCCTACGTGTTAGCGTTCTGTTGTATAAAGCTATAGATATTCATGGACATGTTATTATAATGATCTCTCTCTTTTCTCAGATGACAAACTTCCAAGTGAAATCTTTTGTCTCAAATCCATGCACATCATTTATCCATTTCTGCATAAAAGCTAAGCAATGTTATAAATCAGTCAATTAAATACAATCGAATGATTTGGACATTCATTTCCGCATGGTAATGAAATTAAAAACAATCTCGTTTCGTTAAAAACTGACATTATCTGCTGCACTGCAGTCTCATCATTTTGACTACCACAAAATTTACCGTAATCCAACGATATATCTTTTAAAGTACAAGAAAATAAGTGTGACATTAGTGAATGAGGTGGTCAATAATGCGGTCCAGATATATTCTTGTCATTTATTCTGCTCTTCTCGTTTATAGTAGTAGTGTGGAATCATCACCCGTTTCCCAATCCAATTCAAAAGATATTGTGACAGTCACGATTAATAATAAGCCTCTCTCATCATCAATTTCTCGGAGTACAACAAAGAAACCCAAAAGATCTCCAAAGTTCAAATCAGTCAGAGAATCGGAAGCAGAAGGAGAAAACGATGTGGAAGTAATAACGAACGAAGAAGTAGACGGAGGGAATGCAGACACTCCCAGTGCAGAACCTCCAATGAAAAATGGCTTGCCTCGTTTCCCTTCATTTAATAAACCATTTGAAGAATTTCAAGCTGACCTCGATAAAATTTTCGAACACATTAATGCAGGTTTAGAAAAGGTCGTCGAGAGTGTCCATGAACTTGTACATGATCCAGGCGTCAGCCACGACAAACTTTTTATAACAAGCTTCAACCCAAATCTTTTTAAAGATATGGTCCGGAAGGTAAGGATTTGAATCAAATGATTCTATTTGATTGGCAAATAATGTCTATTTTCAGGGAAATTACTTTTCAGTATAACTTTTTTCATTGTGGTATTTGTATAAATTTTAGTATGATGAAGAACAAGCAAGAAAGAGACGTTTACTCGAAGAACAGAAGGAACTAGAAAAAGCTGCCAGAATAGCATTAAGATCCAAATCCGCCACAACAACTGCCAAGTCATCCATTGTTGAATAATGGCTCATGAAACAAACTAAGCAACACTATGTAGAGTAAAAGTTTCAGTTTTTAAAATTAGCATTGTTAAAAAGGTATCCAGCACCTTTCTTTGAATGCAGGAATCTGTATATAAAGTGGCAACCGAATTTATAGAATGATTTATTAATTTTATAGAAATAGAATTGTATATTTAGTAGAACAATGAATTTTTGTAATAAATTATATGAAAGTTCAAAAAAGCGCAAACATTATTTATTAAATTTTTTTAAACGCATTCCACCATCCCAAGTATTTGCTATTTTGTAATTGAATGTCTTGCATCAGCAATAGTATAGTATAATGCAGATTTTTCAGTAAATTGGAAAATATGTACACGTGCCAAGATTTTAATCAATTAAATTATTTTACGTGTAGTTGTGGATAACACATAGTAACTTTTCTTATTTTGTAGTCACACCCTTAGTTATTTTAGATAAATGTAAATATGTGTAGATATTCAATAAGTTATTAGCTGCTTTAACTTTAGGCTGTCTTAAGTACTCAACATTACATACCAAAATTAAAAAAATAATACCAGTAAGATAAATGAAGATATCATTTAGTAATGAGTTTGGTATGACGAATCTCACATTCTCAGCATTGATTAGCGTCTACGAATTTAGTAAGACCTTTCTGAGTTTCTTTCAAAGCTTGAGACTGGTTATGTTGATATCAAGTTCCAAACAATCAATTTTAGATACGGAGTGGAATGGTAATTAATTTCGTAACTTACAATCAGCAGGTCTACATTTCAGCGAAGCACATTCAATAGATCAGGAGATTCATTATCTTTTATTTTGTGGCCATGCAAAATCCAGGCATGCAATATCGTAATTATTACACTCTTACTGAAGGTCGAGGTCATATTTATAAAGGCTTTTCTAAAGAAGCCACAATTCGGAGTTTTCCACCATTCGTGTCTTTTGAAACTGCTATGCATAAGGTATAATAAGTAGCACGTTAGGTAGAGCATTAAGACAAATTGCATATACTTTACCCGTCAGTATCCGTTATTCTCATTCTACTACTAAAATAGTTTGTGCAATGCAATAAAATGCTATCCAAGTGGATTTAAATTAGATTTCCCTGTAAAAGTTATGTTACATGCCCCGAAAATTATCTATTGTTCAAATATTCCTGACTATTGCGACTTAAATTATGATATGAACTCTTGATTCTATTAAATAAATTAGTTAGATATTGATTAACAACAGCAGCATTGGATGTATGAACAAGTAAACAAGAAGTTTATTTAACGTAAATTGTACTGTTTGCTATCAGTAAATATTTTGCTTACAGCTGCTATGTAAAAAGCGTCTTCGTTGTAAATAACTTGCTAATTATTATTACATATGGTGAAGGTACAATATATTTTATACGTATGGGTAAGGTACGTAATTATATCCTAATAATAATATAGATAATTAGAATATAACATTAAGTAATTGTAGTAAAGATTGTAAATAGGATATAATATATATTTGTACGTATTTATATTATATGCACGAATTTAAAATGTGCTTGTGTTTGTTATACTTTAATATCAGTATAGCGTAACATTAAATATCAATCCATTTCATTGTATTATTGCAGGACAATTATTTGTAATGTAATATAAGCTGTGTCGTGTTGTATAAGTTGCAATGTATCGTGTTGTCCACCATCGTAATCTATTTACATTCGATTGACTTTAATTTGACAGCGAGTGCCAAGCCCGAGGACGTAAAAAGTAGGACGCTTTGAGTTTATTTGGCATTGGCATTCGGAAAGCGGTAGTAAGTAACAAATGACTTCAAGTGAGTGCTAATGCACTAATTGGGCATCTTTGCCAGTTAATTACAGCTTATTAAACGCGTAACCACGAAAGAATAAAATTTAGGTCATAATAATTTTGTAATATAAATTGAATTGGAGATATGACAAATAAAAATTAGATAAATAGTAAATAATGGTTGTCTTGAGTTAGAAAAAAAGGTTATTAGACTGACAAGTAGGAAAAGAGCAAATATTATGAATAAATCGAATTAGAGTAAAGAGAAGAGAAAATGGCCAATTTGTAAAGATTTGTAGTACGGTAGTGTAGTAGTAGATCACGCAACTCTAATTAAGGTACTATAAGTCACGTATGTAATTGTTGTGTAATGAAAGATACAGGTAGATTTATAATCTATGTAATATTGTGTTAACATATTAATAAATATATTCCAATAATAAGATTTTTGGAGAAAGTATGTAATTAAAAGCTAGAGTAATATTATATTTACACTTAATTATCCCCTACTTACTATTAATTACTTATGTGTATAAATTAAAATTACGTCAATTTAAGGCAAATGCAATTATTGAATCGTAACATCTCCACCTACAAGTGTCCATTGACATCCCTACTAAATACCACCGCACACACAGACATACACATAAGTATAATTACCATTGTCTTTTGTACGCAATAGAGATAACTCTACGTATAACGGTACATTATTAAAATGTGCCCAATGTCAATGTACATTGATCAAGTCATAATTAACAAGTCAACAGTCTTTGCAGGGTTATTTCTTGATTTAGCACCAAAGCAGCTTGCAGAATTCAATATTATTGCAATGAATTTCATTAAGTTTTATTGTGTATGTACGCACTCTTTTCTGTCTAAGTCACTGAGCCTACTTATAGGGACGTACCCTCATCTCAATCCTAACAATATGTTATGTATTTCATTTGTTTTTGTGTTAAAATGACAACAATAGAAATAAATATCCTTAAGTAGATACAACAATGCAATAATGCATAGTAGTTTTGGGTATATTAAATATCTTAGTACAACTAATAATTAGTTAGCTCCTTAGATTACAATTATTTGCTAAATTGCGTATGTAATATATAGTATACCTATTATTACATTATGTACAGAGATAGGTAACTTTATAAGCATCATTATGTATAATATTCGTTGTCAGTCAATGTGCGACTTACGATTAGATAACATGTATTCTCTACATCTTCTTGGTCGACAATGACGAAGCTGAGCTAGAGAAGAACTTTATAATCTTGTAATTTTTAAGCTACGTAGACAGCACGACGTCAAATAGTCAAAACGGGAAAATCGGCTATTTTAACTGTACTGTAATCATACTAAAAATACGCAACAGCGAGGTAACATGTAAATTATCATGGTAAATGTTAATTCAAGTATTTTTTGGTATTATTGTTATTAGTACATGTAAAAAATGTGATACTTACTCTCATTATAATTGGAAAGAATATCTAAACAAGCCATTCAAATTAATATGCGGGTATATAAATAATGTGGTATGTATTCACAGATGGAAATTGACTCAAGAAGTAGTTTGGTCATCATTTATGTAAAATCAAAGTTTGCCATTATATCTCAACTGATACAATGCAATTACAAAATATAAAGCGGGAAAATGAATAGTGTCAGTGAATAAAAGTAATTTTCGATGCACTTTCATGCGATTAGATGAAAATATACAATGCATGTTGCATAGAGTTTACATACAATTGTTTGTTACAAATGCATAATAACGTGTCATTAGTTAATAAGTGACTCATTGCCATAAAATGGTTTTGTAAATAAATATAATTTAAGCTTAGTTGGTAGTCATAAAAATGGTAAAACTAGTCTAAAGTCTATATACATGAATTATAGGCAATTAGGTGTTGTTACGGTACTTCGTTATCATTCTGAATTCTAAATCGATGTCAATAAGTAGTCTTCTACAACTACGAGTGTACTAAAGAATGGAAATAAGTACATACTTCAAAGTCTACATTTAATTAGTAGATATTTAGATATTATAGTAATTTGTGCTAGTAACTAGAAATTGTGGCCTAATCTACGCAACAACTCTAGTTTAATTTACAGAATTCTTTTCTTAGTTAAATTGCTTGATCTACAAACTGTGTCAATAGTGAGTCTACTTAATCGAACTTAATCTACTTATTGCTTACCTTTCTCCCTAGAGACATTATTAGGTACGGCATTAGTAAAGTTAGGCAACGTTTCCACTAAAGGTGTCGACTCGGAATTTCTTGTCTCATCGTCCAGCGAATTACTTTCGTCTTCGAGTTGTGAAGTCGCTGCAGCCTCACTAGGAGCCACAGATTCTGAATTTTTACTCCCATTTGTTAATGGCAAATATTCTGCCCCACTCACATCAATCTCCGTGTCCACCAACGTCGACTCTTCACAATTCCCAGTGTCATTCTCGTCCTCGTTCTCCGTTTCGTTCCCCAGTCTGTCACTTCTCAGAGGGATCGTGCCAATGAAAATCGGAATCTTTCCTTCCAGCGGAAATGAATATGGTACTTTCATTTTAACCTAAAATACAAACAAATCTTGACTACTTTTGAATATTAAGAAAATCACAGTAGAAAATCACAGAGAATTCAATTTTACTGAACAAAAGTACTTGAAAACTGATAAAGAATTGAACTTACTGCTAAAACATAGTCAACATCTATTAAGTTACAACCAGAAAGTTTTGTAGGTGGCGCAGCTGGGATTTTAATTTTGCTTTTGTCATAAATAGCTACATCGCCAGGTTGCAATGGAGGGGCTGTCATTGAGTCCATAACATTTTCATGCTTCTTAAATATCCAAGCTGTTTTTCGTGGAGCCATCTCTATCCCCCGATACGTTGTTAACTTTATCAAAAAAATTAATGTTACAATAGGATTCCAATGGAGCGCCAACATTTTTTATGTTTTTTTAGCAAGAAAATTCGTTAATGCGATATTAAAAGGAAAAATTGGTACATTAAAGCTATAAGGGTGCAAATGCGAGTAGATTTTGCAGAGCAAGCAGCTGGAAAATCTTGTAATTAATTAAATGAGAAGTACATGCTAAATAGATTTGTCTAAAAAATTGTCTTTTGACAGCTTAATTCTACCAGGTCTCCAGCAGGTTTCGTGCTGCTCTATTTTCAAGGAAAAGCAAAAAAAGGAAGTTAATGTTCACCGATTTGTACATTATATATAGCATTCTTTACTGCATTTGACTTACAATAATGCTGCAGACAGGTGCGGAGCAAGCTCAATGTGATACAAATGTGTAAATGTAAATACATACTTCACTGAGCCTCACGTCTCACACTGCACCACGACACGATTGAAAACGAATAATAATGTCTGTAGCAATAAGCTAAGCACGATGTGTCTTAAGTCTCAATTTATTTAAACGGGCGATGCAGAATGCATTATAAAGATAGCGTGTCATGTCAGAACTCTCCTAGTCTACTATTTGTACTAATGGCAAAGCATTCACTGGAAATTGCAACCATATTTTTGGTTAAATATTATAGGAGACTATTCGAATACTCCAGAGAAAAGCATTACTGTAACAGCGTACTAAACCATAATAATGAGGGGAGTGTAGAAAATGTCATACATAATAAACAGGGATTTTACTATACAAGTCAAAGCTAGATGGAGAAATAGGAAGATGCTATTTTATGTCTCATATAATATTCGAAGAGTGATATTTGATTTATTAGTGCTAGGTCGTATATAATGTCGTTATTGTAAATAATGAGATTCAGTCAGTGTCAATGTCGGAAGGAATGAGACAATTTTATGAAAAATAGATTGAAATGGTTCTGTCAAGACTTGTCATGACGTAAACGGTTTCACAGAGCCGCATTGTGATTGCGAGGTCGGAGATGGGAAGAAAAACAAAAACTGCATACTTTGCCTGCTCAACTGAACACACACAGGTATATACCAAATGAAGCATAGTCAAAGCAATTCAAGTCAAGCAAGCCTTCGTTGCTCTACTTCTCTTTCTACTTTATGTGCAGGTAGAAAAATCAATAGAACATAACCTTACACTCATAGACTCCTAAGTAAATAGACTAAATAACAAGACAGAAAGGAGCAAATTATTTTCTTTTGAAGTCTTGTCCAGTGGCTAGATATTTATTACCAAAAGTCAGAACACTAAAATACAGACACACCAGTCCTGCAGTTGAATAACTATACCTACATTCACATCTTTCAAAAATGGCTTGTTTTTCTTGCAATTTGACATCAGCAAAAGTCTTGGCTGACTGAATTATTAAAGAGAACGCAAGTATAAAATAAGTTAATTTTGCTATTGATTATTTGTTTATTTCATCCAAAGGAAAAGGGCCAATCAGTTTGAATCAGCCCAGCAGCAACTTCTATATCAACTGCAATACTATATAATCATACCCTGGGGAATTAGTAAAAGTAGATCCATAGGAAGATAATATTGCAACACAACATATATAATAAAATATTTGATATTATTGTACTTGTTACGCTCTATACTGACAATCACATTACACAAAGAACATTTATAGCCACAATTGATAGAGAAAAGCATAGCCACTAAAGATACCAATGATTGCTGCTACCTACCCATAGGAAATAGAGAAATTGGAGAGTAAAAAGCATCACTATTAAGAAATATAAGAGTAACCTGGAGAAGACTAACGCGGACGTCGGTTACAATCCGTTTGCTCAAGTTGAAGAACTCGACATCAAAAATGATCGTTTCTTCTGGAACGAAACGAGTACGAGGAAGTTTCATCTCAAATCCGACTGGTCCACTTTGACAACATAGGCACCCGATGGATTTCTCGGATCGAATTTCAGCCGGTTGCAAAGCATCCGAACTCAAGTTCAAATCACTTATTCCAGTCACGGTAAACACTTTCTTGGTCTTTATATCTTCTCGCTCAAGCCCTTTAATGTTTGCTTTCACGTAATAAGTGACGAATCCCTTTTTCTCCTCGAATGTTGATGGAACCTCCCAAGGCAATGTAAACCGGAACAGATATTTTCTCTCTCCAGGAATTAACGGCACTTCAATTTGTTCTTTACCTGTAATTTCATCCAAACCGCATTAAAGGTCAAATTACGCGTAACTCATTATTGAAAAATAAATATCGTCCAACTCATACACCCAGAATCTATACTCTATGTATATTTTATTTGGACTACTCACAAATTTATAAAGAGCAAAGGTTAGCGTTTGTCACACCCTTCTAGCTACCACAAAGTCCTTCGCAACTCTTTGTTGTCATTACTTTTGCAGTGATATATGAATTTATAAGACCCCTTAAGCGATGAGAAATAAATAGTTCATGAATTTTCCAGGATACATGTTCTCAAAACTTTGTACATATAACTGTCACAGAGCCTATGCTCAATATTACTTTCAAATATTAAGCTGCTTTCTCCACACATGTATACTAATGCTACTACTATACCCAACCAAAGTGTCAAGTGGATATCAAGGATGTTCATATATTATCGAGTACCTAAATTCGCCTCGACTTCCAAATCTATCTCAAATTTCTTATTCATGAATTCATTGCCTAATTTAGTTTTACTTTTCTCAAGAAAATTGATATTTTCTCGTCACATGGTATTATGTTCACTTCACACGTACATTTTTGATCCACGGAATACCAAAAATATTTTTCTTGTGTTCCTCCGTAGTGCATGATTTGATATGTACCTAGTTATTTATGCATGACTGCTTTGCTACATGTCTTAGTGTGATAGTGTTTTATATATGTAGTTCGTCCTCCTAACTGTACTACATAAAGCTGTATGGAAATGAAAGAGTTCTAATAATATAGAAACTACTATCTGCGTATATTTGCTTTTTCTTTATTACATTTGCATTCCAGTTCGACGTTTTATTTCATTCGACTGTGATAAACATATGTACAAAATACAAAATGAGCACATAGGCACACTTCTCTCATATTGCATTGTAAATCAATAAAGGCTATATGGTTCTACTGCCCTACTATCTCGATATCCATGAAATCTTATCAACTACGTAACATGAAACCTTGTTCAGTCTAATTGTGCTACACGAAATTGCTTTATTTTGTATTTTTTGCTATTTGTCTTACTGCTCGCTGAATAATGATGATCTCTTAGTCTTCTACATTATTATACACTATTTCGGATGCTTTTTTCCCTTTTCCAACTTTTCCGCAGTGTTATTACTGCATGAGCTAACAGATGCTGGTACACTTAAGAGCATCCATGAGGGTATATTTCAATAAACGAAAAGGTATATAATTATGATTCACAACCAAACTGAGAGGTTTGAGTTAGAAATGAATTACGCATGGGAAAATCTATTACAACTCCCTGGGGATTTATTGTTTCACGAGATGCAGCTTATAGATAGTTTGTTAAATGAATCTTTTGGGGGAAATTGATTCAAAAGACAAGAACTCATCAGTTTTGCCTTTCCATCATCACATTAAATGGGGAAAAAGCTTAATTTGAATGAAATGTAAGAATAAAAGACTACCTTTGAATAGCAATCATCAGAAACATGTAATAATCACTTTTATTATAAGTTGCTGACTCTATGTAATTACATTCCCCCCCAATTAAGGCATGACTGTCTTAGTTACCTACTTTACCTCATCTAATTAAGGTTAGAGCTTTTACTTTTGTACAATATGATAAATGTCTCTGCTTACTCTGATGAAGCCATGCTGGGTTGTACTATCCGCGAGTCGCCGTTTGGTGTAATAATTGATGTTCCATGTTGGAATGCCACTACATTTAATCAAGTTCCTCTGCGCACAGCATCTACATCTATTTATATCTACTACACTATGCTAATGTTAAAGCAAAATGTAGTTCACATTAACACTCTATCAGTCAAGAGTGTAATTATTCAATAGAAGCAATAGAAATGAAGTAATATCTAAATAAAATCATTTATGCTTCTGTATTCATTTCTATCAACAACCATTAAAATAGACAGGTCGTTAAATGAACTGATACGAAATTGCTTTTCGTTTTGGTGGACATCAAAACCTACATTAAATACATAATAGAATGAAATTGTGATAATTTTCTCATTTGTAACAATAACTTCGTAACTCTAGGCAGATGCAGGTGATGGGGCATTTTACTCAATAGAGAATATTATTAATATTCTGCAAAATCATTAGCATTTAATATGTAGATAGAATTCTGCACCCAATTCGGTACATTATAGAAAGTTTTATAATATTAATCAATTTGTTCCTAAAGCAGTTCTGGTTTGTTTAAGAAATAAAACTGAAGTTTCAGAATATAATGTAAACACTTTTGGAAGTATTACAGCGTCGGGCATTGTTTGGTATTATTAAGAGTGATAATGCAGGATTATTACTAGACAACTATTGTAGGAACTGATGTTTATTCAATTGATACGAATTGCTTCTTTTGACGGAAGAGTAATAACATTATTGTTGGAGGTATACATGTGTATATTTGAAAGAAGAGTAGTGAGGATGAGGGAAGAACTGTGTATACATATAAATAAAGTTGAATGAATAGATTTGAATTGAAGTACAAATAAAACAGAAAGCAAACAAAAAGTTGGTAGTTAACTTCACACTACTCACCTTGATGCCTACACTTAGGAAGTTACAAGAGAGATACTGTTAGCGGGTGGAATGCGAGGAGAAAGGAAAGAACAGACAAATCCTCTGTGGAAAGCAAACAAACAAACTTGAACGAAGTGGGAAAGTTTATAACAAGGAAAACAGTAGAAGACTGTATGCGCTTTTTCAGCGTCTGCATGCCCTGTCATTCATATAACAAGCTACTTACTAACAATGTATAAGTTTGTGACAGATGATACTGTAAACAGGAATCTAGATTCTGGTGTAGAAAAAGGGTATGTATATGTATAGTGACTGTAGAAGTACTCACCTTTTCTATAAAGTGCCAAAGGCTCATCAAAATATTTTTCCTTTTCCCCGAACTTTCTCCTGGTTTCCTCAATGGCGGTGTGCCAGTAAGTTTTGCCTTTCCCTTTAACTTTTACCGTTAGCGCACCCACAGCTTTAAAGCCTAATAAGCCACGTAGACGTCGAATCCAATCCAACATGATATAGAACACACGATAAAGCACCATGAGGTAATTGCTCGTAATACACATGAAGATAATATTATGAAAAGAAGTGAAAATATTTATTTTGCTTATCTGTCAGTCTGTACGTACATAATGTTAACTTACGTTTAGCTTCGGCCTCCTCCGGTGTACAAGTATCATCCTCGGCTATATTGACGGTCACGCTGCCCCGGACAGTTTCCCCAGCGAAGTAAGCCCCCGTTGGGTTGGACAACTCAATCTCAAAACTTATCAACTTGCTGCTCATGTTTACTCTGTACAAGTTTTACATTCTACTCCGGGTAGTCATAAGGAAAAAAACGCCACTATCTGTACACTGCAACCAAATGTAATCAATAAAAATCAGTAGGTAAAAAACCTTTCTCCAAAATCTAACTTGACTTTCACTTAAGGTCCTGTGATGTCAAATGTACTATGCCTAAGTGCTTCTCTCATATATATAACTAACATAGTCTGTAGGAAATAATAATAGAAAAATGATGGTCTGCACAAGACGTTTCAGGATATTGACGATATATCCGTAGCTTTTCTATCTCTTTCTCCTTCCTTCACTCAACTCGAGTGTGAATGATCCCATTGTAACACGTATGCTTGATGTGAAAGCTTTTTTGTGTTCCCTACGGAAAAGTATCCTACACAAGACAGAACACGTCAGCTGTGGCCCTGATTGACAATGCAATGCTTAATGCATTCCCACATTACCGAAATAAATATTGAAGTTGTTTACCATTTTCTCTGGATTTTTTTAAATCTATTCTAAAAATACAATTCAATTTGAGTGCTTGTCAATTCTTCTTGAAAGTAAAAGGCTGTTTTCTCATGGGCTTTTCCTACTACTACTCATTGCCTATATATACAGTCGTTGTGGTCTGCACGACAAATAAATATTTTTGTTTGCAAAATTGGCCTGAAAAAGGACAAACTCTTATCTGGACTTGCCTGACTGAGGACAAAAACCTTTTCCGCTATTGCTATACCTACTTTTTCAAGTCTTTTCCCTGCGGAACTGATTGTCTCTAATGCAGGCAATGTACAGAATTTTTGTGAACTAATGTCCGAGTTTCTATACTGCGCTGGCTTGACTCGCCCTGCTGTCCTAACATTGATTGGAATGCATTTAAGTCACATTTAAGTAGGGTTAGTTTGACCAACTTTCTATAGTCTGCTTTTGTGTCGTGGAATAATAATCTATGTTTTGTTGGGTGGAAAATGGATCTACCCAAGCCATTGTATTTATTTCAAATAGTACTGCCTCACTCAATACTTGTGTGAAATATTTATTAATTTCTCTACATACCTTAGCTTACTACTCCATAATCACTCAAGGCCAGAATAATATCAATATCAATGTAATAATAATGTTTTGTAACGGTCATGTTTGAATTAACTACCAAGAGACAGTCTAGGCTAAATATATTGGACTACTCTAGAAATGTACTGATGAATAAATAAACGTACCTAATGTGCAATCCTTAATAACCTTCATAACTACCTACAATACCAACCACAAAAATGTATCTGTACCAAATACTGCTATGTTGTGAATTGAATTGTTACCAACTTGTACCAAATATTATGTAGCAATCAAAATATTTTGTATCACTCTGTACTATTTATGTATATTTCCTATAGGATGTACTACATACGTTAAAACAGGCACAGTTTGGAAAACAATCGACTCCCTATGGATGAATACGCAACGCAATCTAAAATTTATGGTAAAATAGTAGACATTTTAGCTTTCAGTGTTTGAAATTGTGTACTAAGCTAACCGTAGGTTGCGCAAATCCTAATAAAATGCTGTTGTCTCTTGCGCTTCATAATCCAAAGACAAGACAACGAAAAATATTGTTAATATATGCAGTAACTTATGTCTATTTTGTGTATGTAGTAGAGTAGTTATATTTTATGTAGCAGGAGGAGACTCGACGGTACACAGTACCCGAATGGTGAAAGCTAAAAGCTTAGTACTGAACCGAAATGTTTTTTTTCCAGCCGATATCGGTTTTTCCAGCGTGAACATGCATGTAAATATTACATAGTCAACTCTAATCTAGAACGCCAATGTCTATATATAGTGCTTTCTTTTCCTGTCCTGTTCATTTTGTATTTAGGCAATGGTGTGGAGTTAGATTTGGGTATTAGACGATTTGTATATGAATGTGTAAGGTACTAGGGAGATATCTTAGTACTAGATGTATGAATAGCTAGTTTATTAAATGGTGTAATCTATAGTGCATAGTAAGTAATCCCTAAAATATATGGATCAGAATCAGAATAACCTTTTTTCCACTCAATCTTCTCCTAGCAGTATTAGTCTGTCGATTTAGGCTGAAGTAGAGGATAACAGGACATAACACGGGGAATAAGCTCTTAGGTTTGCTTACGTTAGCTAAAGTAGCTACAGTTGCCACTACTAAAGTCGCACACTGCACTGCACTCGAATTTTGCGGAATTTGTTTCGAGAGTTCTTGAACTTCCTGAAGTATGTATTTGTGTTATGGCAAGCATAGCTGGGAGTTATTGTTATTACTAATGTGTTGATACTGGATATACAAAGGAAGCTACGTATAAGGAGCCGTGTACGGAAAAACTTTGTTGTTTTGCCTATAATATTTGAATGGTAACTCTTACCTAGCACTTGGAGAATGAAGAGAAAGCAACATACTCCATTGTACGTAAATATTTAGTTGTTGTAGATGTGGCGGAGACTGTTGAAGGGAACCCGGGTTATTTTACACTATTTGCACTATAACAATCAGGCAGAATATAATATTAACTAACTCTGTTGTTTTGGTTGTGTATTTGGTCTTGCTTGGCTGAGTTGACTTGATCTGGTGCCTCTGACTATGACATGGCCTGGATGCTTTGGCAGTTGAATTTGTATGCCATGCTTCGCTAATGTTGAGTTCTCAGTCAGTTGGCTTGGCTTATTTGCCTTTCTCCTTTGGCTCAGCTCTCCCTTCGGCTTACGCTAGTTTGCTGTAGTTTTACTTTCAGGCTCCTTTGCCTTTTGCTTCCAGAGTTAAGGAAGTAGTGTAGTAGAACAAGTCAGTACAAACGTATATGTAACACAAAGTTATCGATTCCTGTTTTTTGCAAGCACGCGACAGTCTTTCACCGCAGTGGCAAGAGTTGCCCTGCTCAGCTGCAGACTTCTTCACATCCGAATGAATACGAAACCTCCCTGCCTACCTAACTCCCTACTACGACTAGACTACTCCAACAACACTGCACTCGCAATGCCAATAGACATCAAGAAACCAAGGCGTAGATATAAACGGGGTACAACACTATTCCCCTTCCTTTACAATTTCTGTCATTTCTTTTTAACCATATTTCAAGATAGCAATATTATTGCCACTAATTAATTTCAGTGTTTCCAGTCACTGAAGCTAAACAAAACGACCGATTCATTTATTTTCGCATAACATTTTTAATACTTACTAGAATATTCTAAAGTAGATAAAATGAGCCATTCTTACTATCTTCTATCACACACACACCAGGTAAACGGCAAAACACAATTCCGTTTGTAAGTTTGTACTTCTGTGTGTTGATTTGTCGTTTCTAATGTTGACTAATGAAAAAGTAATATATTATGCATACAGATGCTAATAAATTGATAAAAGATGAAATTCTTGTTTTAGAAATTAAGCGTTATACATAAGTTATTTCCAGTTACCAAGTAGGTAACAGACAAATTAATTGTTATACATGGCTTGAGATTAAATTAGTTAGTCCAGAATTCCAAGAAAAGTGAATAAGGTACCAAATACTGAGTACCTCTCCAACATTTTGTAACTATTACATCCTTCGGCGTTTTCAAAAAAAATGTATCACTTTAAATAGTATGGGGTACATCGAATTCTGATTCAAATTTTCCAGTAAAATTTGTGTTAGCAATGCAAGTTACGCCACCCTCGAGTGCGCTACTGTTTTAGCATTGCCACACAAGTGTATTAATATCACCATATGATATTATCCGCCTAAGTGAACAAAATCAGAAAATCTACTGCAGTTCTAGTTTTAAGGAGATATCCGTCCATTTGTGTCGGAAAAGATTATTCCGGTTTATTTTAATTGTAAATTGAACAAAAGAAGGAAGCCTCATATGTGATTTGATAATGGTCTTTCTGGCCTACTGACTGGGAGGCTAAAACATTCCTGTAGAGCACTCGTTCCTCTCCTATTCATCTTCATCTTGTACACAAGTACCATTTGGGAGAGAATGAATGTAAGTTAGTGCATTAGATAGTAGCAAATAGGAGTCATCTTCCAAGAAGTCAAATATGTTGTGGACCTTTTCCATTCCCCAACACTTTGTTCTTTGAAGGAGATGTAGAGTGGATTTATGTACATAGGAGAAAGCAAAACTAACGACTACTATGAGTTAGTTATGCAATCTTCTTTCTTTTTCATTTTCTTGGCTGCATTTCCTTCCTTCTTTTCTTTCTTGGCACATCCAGCAACTTTAATTCAATATGATGAGACGAGAGAAATAATGTCAGAAAGTGGAATCAGAGCCACTGACATTAGGAAATAACAGACAAAACTTGAATTATATTTGATCCCCAAACTTCCATTTGTCTGCCATTCATTCATGATTCATGGGCAACGTTTTCGTGTATACATTTTCTCCATACAATTTTATGACGGAGAGAAAAGACTCCTGATCCTTAATGTACTCAAACCATTCTAATAAATGATGAGATTCTCCGTAACATAGTTCCAAAATGGAAACCAGACATCTCATAGGTACAAACAGAAAGAAATTAAATACTATTTTTTGAGTTTTCCAATGGTATTATTATATTTTCTTAATACGTGTTATTTCACTACGTCTAATTTCATAGAGCGAGCTATAAATTACAACTTTTACAAGACAGCCCCGATGTGCATGCGTCCTAAATAACAAAGTAATCAATTTGGCGTTTAAACAGATTCCAGTGTAATTTCAAAGTTTGGCTAATAGGATGCTAGGGTCGACACTGAGATTTAAAACTAGTCAGGTAGCTAGATAAATTAAATTAATAATGCAATCTGACAACATTTAACGCGAAAGGAGAGTAAAGATCCCAGGTAAGAGTAAGAAAGGATTTTACTAAACGGATAAAGTCCAAACTACTAGTGCAATTTCTCGAGATGCTCACACAGTTCCAGGAGTCACGTTTCTACTTCCTAGCCTTTAATTACATAAAATACAAGGCCAGACCTTGCTTAGTGGACTACATATAGGAATATATACTTCTAAATCTACACTTTGGAGAGTGTACTTTACATACATTATGCTACTTTCAATGCTGCATATAAAACCTTTAAATTTGATTAGTTGGGTAAACTTTATGCGAAATTACGTAACACTATAACCCTTTGTGAAACGCATGCCCAAAGTAGCTCTAAAGTAAAATCATAAGACTAGTTGATGCATGTAGTGAAGAAATATTCATTTCAGACAACCCTCCTTGTGGTTTGTTGTGGTTTCATGGATAATATTCAACTTGGTTTCATAGGTTATTCGGGAGTTAATGAAAACTTAATTATTATGTAAATGCCATCCTTTTCAGCTTGAATTTCCATAAGCTGCATTAATTCCTACTCTAAAAAATTCCCAACAGACTACCTTCCACTCCTGTAGAATAAGTTTGCAACACCTCTGGCATAGATAATAGTGCGTGCATTATGTCTAGTATGATTCCAAGTTATTCTGTAATTAATAATTTAGAGTAACCTTCACATCAAGCATAAAAGATTCAAATTCGTTAGCTATTGAATTCAGATGACACAATTCTGTGCTTTTGAACGTTTTTATCTGTGAATTTATCTAAAAATCAACTGAAGATAGTTAAGGAAATTCAGGTTTTAAGTAAGTAGAACGTGCAATAGGCTCTTGTCACTCTGACTGATCTAACACGAATAGTTTTATCTACCGAACATTTAGTTCATGTATTTTGCTATGTCATATTTACGAAAATGAAAACCTATTTCTTCAAGAAATGGGAATTAAATGATCATCTTAAGATCCTAATATCCTTTGGACTTGCTAGTATAATTTTTATTTTCTTGTGAGAATGAAATGCACTAAAACTTTATAGCAGTAGTACTACTAAAATATTTAAGCGATTTCAGAAGGAGCACAACGTACTAAGTTAAACTCATGAGCTGGGAAGCGAGACTAGCGTAAGCTTTGCTTTCGTTCTACGCAATTTCAATTCTGCTAGCTCTTCACCATCTCTCTGCTACCATGTGAATGAAAAGAGACGTCAGAGTGAGCTTAGCCAGATGTCCCAAAGAGGATGACGCCGTGTTGTAAAGGAAACGTGCAACCTACATCCATTTCCTCTACTCTTTGTTCTTTGTTGGTCGAGCAATATTTCATAACCTAACTACGTAGTCTGGCTTTTACTTTGCCCCAAAAGTTACTACTTTCATGAAAATATTTACACAGTGGAGGAGACAGTAAGATAAAGCAATAATAAATGAAAAATGAGTATATAGAAAAATATCTGAGAGAAATGCCATAAAACTAAAAAAACAGGATTACCAATAAATTAATATTTCACTCTTAACAGATAGTAGGATTTTATACAATTTAGCAGATATTTAAAAAAAATTATACTACCTATGTTTTAAGTGGAGGAGACAGTCAGATAAAGCAATTATTGTGAAAAAATGAATATTATAGAAAAATATCTGAGAGAAATGCCATAAAAACTAAAAAACAGGATACCAATAAATTAATAATTCAATTGATACAGATGTTATATCTGAATTTGGTACTGTAGCAGATATTTAAAAAAGTATATTACCTATGTTTTATGTACTAATTTCTTAGGTATAATTTGCTACACAGTATTTAAGTTTTTTGTTGGGTTTTATAGCATTATCTAAAAAAATATTACAGAATACTTTCACGTTCTGCTGTGGGTCTGTGTTGGTATAAGTAAACCCGATATTTGAATTTCAGGAATCATTAAAATTATTAAGGCACTCACACTCCCTAGGGAGATGTAGAATGGAAGATAAGTATCAATGTCACAATATGACATGGCAATAGCGTGTTTTCCTTTTGTCAAAATGGGACTTATTGGCAGAATGGATAATGAATTGTTGTGTCCTTGTCGTATCTCTATTGGATATCAATAGAAGACAGGGATCCTTTGCAATGATAATGTCGACATAATATAGCATAACATCCGGAAGAACCGAGGCAAATGCACATCTAGTCTTTTAACACACCATATCGCAGGAGCAGCTAGGTTATAAAAATAAGGCATAAGTACCTAGTTAAAGGTATAACTGTATTAGACTCTTAGAATATCGGGCTGGCCGTTTAATGTTCGAAGGAGGATCCATTATCTCCTCGGTAAGTAATAACCACTGGAGAGATAGGGATATATCGTCACATTCTCACATTGCATGGCATTCTAATGTGGCTACACAATAAAATAATGGCACATGGCATAATGTACGCGTGTAGGGTTCCTTCGCACTTACTTCACTTATTGCTTGCTGTTTCTGTACGCACAATGAAATGCAACCCGGAGCGGGACGAATTCTAGAAAATGTCTCTATGTATTCTTGGATGAATTTGGGCGCAGTAAGGGAAGATATCGCTTGGCTGGGGAGCGATCCCATAACGATTTACACACGGTGCTATGTGATAAGCATGATAGTAAGGGAACTTCGACTTTCATCCTTAAGTACAATACGGCTACATTTATCTATCCCATTGGATTTATTACAGAATAATAATAATAGAGAGAGAAAAGAAAATAGAAAAATATTCCCGATATTCGATTCGAGATCTTCGTGCGTGTTCTCCGATGCTGAATCGGCAAACCCGAGCTACGAGATCTGTTCAGCTCCAGCTACTTATGGATGCTTTCACATTCAGTCAAAAGAAAGTGAAGAGGAACAGTTTAACTAAATAGATATACAAATGCTTAAGCTCTCTGTCCTCCTTCAAAGTCGATAGGAATTTCTATAGAATGTTGCACACCAGTTCTTCTTAATGGCCTATTTCCGCTCCTTGAGTATATATGTTAAATACACATATTTTCCAAATCTATAGTATACTTTGTTCAAGAAATATTGTCATTATGTAATAAGTATAAGGACAGCGAGATCGGAATTGAAATTTGGGAGATATATTTTAAGTAACCATTCAGTCTCTTATACAAGTAAGCACTGCATTTGCTGATATCACAGAGACATTCTCGGTTTACTTGTAATGCTCTTTAGTACATAAGTAAGTGGGATGCATTTTGATTGTAAAAGAGAAGGGGATCTTCTTCTCCGTCTTTCTTGAATGAAACGTCTCGCTCTGACTTTGACTCAACCAACTCCGCTTCCGAATTCAACTTAACTTAAATAAAGTCAAGAATGGATGGAACTTTAAGGCAATTTAAAGAAGGGGACAATATATTTACCCATAATGCTTCCCATTCCTGAATGTGCGGCTACGGAATAGAACCCACTAGCTTACGTACCTTCTTCAATGAATGTTACAGGAAACTTAGATATTAAGAATTCATACAAGCATATACTAAGCAACCTAGCCTTGAAAAACAATTTTCGATAGATTGTTAGAAATTTTCTAAAATTCAATTAATAATTTAATCAAATCTAATTAATTAAATATTTTATTGCAGGTAAATAATTCCAGAGTTTATTTAAAATCTTTTCAGTAAACGGTATGAAAAATTACTTCACTGCAAAATTCTGTGCAATGTATAAAAGGTTTTGAGCTTTTCTTAGACAGCTGTAGACATTTAAATCGTTTGATGATAGCGTTTCTTAGTTGATCTGATAACATTGTGAATGATGTGTAATACCGATAACAAATATCAAGGCGAGTCTTTTTGACTTTTCTTGGATTGTGAAAGTGGAGGAGAGCGGATGAGAAGTTCTTTTTACACTGCAGTTTTGGTTGTTCTATGATGCAGGTATAGCCCATTGTGGAGAGGGATAACTCCGGAACGATATTACTTCTTTAGTTGCATGGTGTCTTTTCTTTTGCAGTGTAACAGCACATTACTAACGTGAACTGGAAGCGCATAGGGCATCCCTCTCCTCTCACACAATGACAATTGCATGGAAACATAATAATAGAGAGTCAGTGCATGTATCTGTGAAAATGTACATGGATTCTGTGTGTAGTAGTAGTCGTGAAAAGGATGAGTCGTCCGGGTTGTTTCAGTTCACTATCCCATTGTGGGGGATCCCTTAGGCCTATATGGAGTTTGGTGTGAAAGAAAAGTGGTGTAAGTGTAAATGGTAAGGGAAGTGAATGGGAGAGAGCCAGGGACAGAGAGAGGGAAAGGTGCCGACGACAAAGACAACTCAAATGGTGTAGAAATTCGTATTGGAATTTTTCCCAAAAGGATGATTTATGTGGACACTCTGGACGGATTTAAATCTCAGGCGAGAAAAAGGCTAGGCAAGTCTACCAAACTAACAGGGATCTAAAGACTTTCACACACATACATACATCACACCCATAAGTAAGTGTATACACATCTCTACTCGCTGTACATCTACCATGTTTCTAAAAAACTTATATAAATGCTTACTATTTAGAGAAACTTGAGACGAAGCTCATGCTATGTGTACACTTACTAGAGCAACAGAGTATTATATGGAAATGAGAGTCCAGAAAATAATATCCACTACGTTACATGAGAAAAGCCTTTCTACGAAAATAAAGATTGTTCTTTAGCTTTATATTACGAGATGTGCTTCTGTTACATACATTATATGTAATGTTACGTACTTATAGGTATATTTAACATGATATTATAAGGTGTAAAATAAGTCTAGTGTTTATACAGATATTAATGTAGGTAGTGTTTAAAGTGACTTGCATGTTCTCAACTGACATTCCCTTCTCCCATTTATGTACTTGTTATGTAACTAAAGTATCTGTAAGTAGTAGATGTAGGCATTACTTGAGTTCTTGTTCTGATCGTATTCGGTTAAGAGTAAACTTGTGTAGAGTGAGAAGAGGAAGCGTGTGGGGACGTAATAATATAAGTAAGGAGATATCAGAGAAGACCAAAGAAAAGGAAGCTAGACAAAAGACAAAGCCTCCTCCTCTACCTACAAAGTATGTAAATAGTCAACTATATATACCAAAAAGACTTCATAACAACAAGATGAACTTTGGTAGAGAGTCGAAATTCCGTATGGTGAAAGCTAAAGGAAGTGAAAGTAGACACACCATAAGTCTACCTACTTACTTATATATTATGAGACTGTTAGGTAGGATGTAAGAAAGAAGCGAGAAAAGAGCCGCCCTTTGACGCTTTCAAGTGACGAGATGAGATTTCCACTTTGCGGAGAAATGCCGCCTGCTGATTTCCTCATCTTTAACCCGAATCAAAGGAATAATTTCATTTTCAATGTGCGAGAAGGCACAAAATGAAAACTTTCCCGGAAATCTCTTGCAGAGTTTTTCAGGTAGCCTGCTGACATGGTCACAAAAACTTTACTCCTATACGCGTTTCTTATAGTAGCACGCAAGATATAAACAGAACTGCCTTGCGTATATCGCATTTCGTTTGAAGTCTTTAAAATATTAGGGTAAAATATAACTAATAGGCAAGTGACAAATGGAAAAACATTAATTTCTACTAAATATGTGATTACAGGTGTACTAAACATTGCCCAATTTATATTTTGTTAGGTCCGGTGGACTCTTGACAAATAATTACCCTAATATTTCAATTAATGAATACAAATATACAAATATGAATCCCTACTTGGCTTCGTCAGTAATAATTAAATTGGTCCCTACAGTTTTATTAATCCGATTTTAAGCACCGAGTTTTAATTTTACTACTTATATGGTTGGCATATTCTTTACACTCAGTTCATCTCATTTGAATTATCGTTGCAATATATGATGGTATATATGAGGTAGAAGTGGAAGTCTATAGTGCAGTAAATAATTCAAACTATGTATCCATTCTGTAGTCTTTGATGACATTTTCTCCAATTCCCATCTTATTTATACCAGGAAGTGAAAAGTGAGCTGAGGAAAGAGAGAGGGAGAAAGTCAAAATCTATTTAAAAGGAAAAGTCAACTGGAGTCAAGTGCGAGCATAAGAAATGAAAGAGTATGTTGAGATGTAACATGCTTATAGCATTGTAAATGGGTTTATGTACATTTATGGATGGCACAGAATGAGTAGTAATACAGTATGGAGTGTATTAGGTATTACAATAGAATAAAGGAGGATGACAGTGGAAAGGCAGGCAATCCTATCTAGAAGAAAACAAGAGAGACGAAGAGAGAGTGACTGCTACTATTATTATAATGTGGTACAAAGAAGACTTGTATTTGAAGAAGATGAGGAAGACTATTTGTAAGACGTGTTTATAGCAGATCGTGAGTGTCTCCGCTATGGGCATAGCTGGGAGAATGAAATAAAATAAAATGAGTGAATGAATGAATGAAAGGCTATCAAGGAGTAAGGGAGGGGAAAGCATTACAAGGGCAGAGTTTTCTGTCTCTAAAGAATCTGTCTCCTCGTCTTAATGATAATAGGAACTTGCCAGACACGTCGATTAATCATCCAGAGCGAAAGAGACAAGAAGAAGACCAGAGGAAAGCTGAGCAACGTCCCCACATACCCTTCTTAAACTTCTCACAATCAGCTCAATCCATTACTTAACTATTCATCCCTTCTCCACATCCTTGTCCCTCTATCTATATACATCCAATATGCTTTAGTACATATCTCTTTACATCTGTTTTGAACTGGTGCAGAAAGAAAGCCCTGTAATAAAGATCACTGATACCTTCCAGTAGTTCTGCACATTCATTCAGTCTATGTGAATGTAGTATAATGGTTTAAAGAATGTACTTATGTAGGTACAGGGCTTAAGCATAGCCTTAGACTGCCCTTTTTTCTTTTTATGTTCATTTAGATATTAAAATACTACTTAGGTATGTAAGTCAAAGGTTCTTAGGTGGCAAAATATAAAACTATTGAAGTTAAAGCTAAATTACATTTAAACATCATCTAGTTTCGTGATGATAATGAATGATGTTATAATAATTTATTAATACAAGGTTAACACTGGACACTATGATTACAAATTTAACCACACTGGTACAAGCATTTAAAAACTACTCTTACGCAAATGCAAATATTAATTTACGTAACCATTAAACTACCATCTGTTTAGATCATAAATAGAATATTTATTGAATCTTCACATCAATTTGAGCGGGTTTATTGTCAAATTATATCCAGTTCAAATCTATGGGTAACATTAAAGATAGTACTAACCTATTCCCACTATTTTGAGAAATCCCGTCAAAAAGACCAACTTTTTGTAAAATCATTTGAAGGTTGACCATTTTTTCATGGTTATTGGAACAATTTTGTTTAACGGGAAAAATTCTCCTAACTGATTTGTAACTAGAAGTCATATTTAAATTACGGTTGCATTTAAAGGGTCGATAAGCGTCTGAAGCATGAAAGTCCAAAGCAACGAGACAAGAAATATGTAAAAGTCTTAGAGAAAATTAAGAAAAAGATATCACAGTGTCCTTTCACTTGAAGACTTTATTTCAAGAAAAGCAAAGCAAAGAGCAATTCAACATTTTTTTGTACATATAATGGAAACCTTTATTTTTCTTTGGAAGCTTGTTTTCTGGTTTTGGTTAGTATCGCATGCGGAATTGACTGGTATATGGGAGTGGGATGGTGGCGGTTGGTAGAAAACCCAGGACAGTAGTTGGTTAGTTGTCTGTGTCTCAAAGTTAAATAATGATCCTCCGACTTGGTGCGGTGAAGTGTCCTATCTATCGCATTGTTTCTCAGTTACATTTTCTGTTGCGTTGACTTTCTCTTCGTCTGCTTTTCCCATTCTATTACACTCGGATCTCCACTGCTTCCACTATACTATTTTATTCTGCAGTTCTGTCTTTACGTATCTTATCAACTAAAGCGCAAGTAAAGAATGGAATTTCGTGTCATTCTTTACCATTCATTCTACTGCCACTGTGAATGCAAAAAATTCTGATAGATGCTTGCAGAGAGAGTATATTACCGAACATAAACCTCACCATACATACTAATGCATCTGTAATGCAGTCCATGTCCCAGTACAGAGCACGTGGGTATACTAACTCCTTTCTAAACGATCCACTAATAAATATCATCTGCTTGAAAAGAAATATCTTAGCATAAAACAGGCTGTGACTCACATTAAAGTAATGCAAGGTCTTTCTCATCTCATCTGTGCAATTCTTTTATGTGCCTATAAAGAACTCAAAAAATATTACACCCAAAACCTTCATTGATGCACGTATATTTAGTATCCTTTTTTGCATCTGTGTATATTGGTATTATTAATCAAGTACTACTAAGACATTCCAATATTTCTCCTTCCAATGGGAAGCCTACCTGCTATATAAGATTTATCAACCATATTATTTTTAAAAAAATAAAAAATTATTTCTATTTGTTAATATTGAGAATAGATAACTACATCGAAAGTAAGTGAAAACTACAAATTGAAAAAGCAAGGATGGTAGTGTGATTGTTTAAACAACTAATTGCAGTTGCAGGTTACAAGATACACAGATATAATATTACACGGAAGGAAACGGATGATGTACATGTGGTAAGTGACCCTCCATAATGTTGGCCCCCATTTTCTTTATGTATTTAGTGCATATGCATTGAGTTTGATGATTTCATTGACTAACCCTTGCCAGAAGAATTATGTGCAGAGTGCAGCTAGTAGCCTGAAGCTGTGAGTTGCACTTCATCTGATATTCCATCATCTAAAGCAAGTTCATTTTCAAAAGCTAGTAGTAAGTATATTAATTGGAAACACTTTTAATACTATGTCTCGGTAACTTAACCATTTGTGCTTTGAGCGAGATATAGATCAGTTTATCAAGTTTGAGCTGTGTAGAAATAATTGTGAGAGGTACACACAGTAGATACGTACGTACGTTTGATTAAATGGCTAATTAAATTAGTGAGGAGGGAATCGATCCACTTGACGGGTAAATAAATTGTATTAAAGGCTTTAATACAATTACTTAGCCGACCTGGCAGCTCCTGCTTTTGCTTCCTTCTTCACCACGCACAAATTTCTCCATTTCATGCAGAAGGGAAGGATTGCCTCTCGAATCGCATCCAAATCCAAACCTTATATAATATTATTAGTATTTACAATTACAGATACAAGTAATACACAAGGCCGTGTTGTTTACTTCTCAAAGGGAAAGTGACTTGGAGCTATTTAGTTTCTCCCCCTACTATTTGGCTTTATCGCTGTAGTCCATTGCTCAATCTGCCTTTGTTTTAGTCCTTTGAGTTGTATTTACTATTTACCTATCATTCCTTTGAACAGTTTCATAACAATATTTGCACTACTACGTTTTAGAAGGTCTTCTGATCAAATATGGCTACTGAATGAATTAAGAGTACCAACAATTCCTATTGAAGTTATGCACGACAATTTTCTTAAAAGATTTATTTTATTTTAAGAATTTTATGACCGTTTCTAGACTTTTAGTATTTAGAATTGATTTAGGTTTGTCTTGGTGGTAACATTTGAGTAATGCTTCCTTAATATTTTGGAAACGCCATGCTACACTACATTAAGTTTAGATACATATAAGAAAGAGCCTGGTTGTCTATTATAGTTTTAGTAGTATTGTGGTAAACAACATATGATGACAATTTAGGAAACGTAGAGCAAGTAGAAGTTCCACTGAGTGTGTTCGTTAAAAAGTCAGAGGGACATAAATAAAATGTTTAATCGTTAGCTGCTCATTACGCGAGTAACAAGGAGCAAGAAGTGAGGAGTCGTCGTCGTCTCGTAAAGCGGAAACAGATTTCATCACACAAGACCGCAGCGGAGACAGAGCACATCGTCATTATTTCACATCAAGCTCTTCTCTAGTATTTGTTTGGTGAATTCTTCACATGCAGAAAAGACGTTCTCGCGTTTCGTTGTTTTAAGCACAGAGAGACAAGTGGAGTAGACTAACCAAAGTAACATAACGTAACCAAACCGGATTCGGTTCGGTCGCTATTGCACGTTGTTCTAATACCATAAGCATTCGCAGATGCACTTAAAATGAAGTGAACAAAACCAGCAAGAGAGTAAGTAGGGAAGAGTGGGTTGACGTAACGGCACGACACGCACGCATTTGGTTTCATTAATTCACCTATTATATTAAATACAGTTTGTATGCTATTACTTTTCAAGATTATAATAATAACATCCACCAAAGTACGGAGTCAAGAAGTATACTTAAAGAGCAACCTTCTGAAACCAAATTGTTTTAGATGGAAAGTCACATTTATGAATCAGTTAACTTACATGACATTGCCTTTTAGCCTTATAAAACTCAAAAGGCTTCTTTATAAAAACGCGTTCATTAATATGGGGAGCTTGATACATGTAATGATTATTAAGTAGAAAGATCAGTACTCCTCCTTTTAACCAAAATAGTATAGAACTTAGTATATAAATCTTAAAGACCTGAGATTATAGCAGTATGTTGTTTCTACCACAAAATGGTTAACCCTAGCACGATTACCGTTACATTTAATACTACACCGAGAAAATTCTGTAGGACAAGTTAGTAATATGAAAAATTAGTAGCTAGGAATTACTTTACCTACGTGCATATGTCAAAAAACTTAAGACCCTTTGTCTATTCTATGGCTTCGTAAAGTCATTTATGCAATAATTTTCTTATGTAAAGGTTAAATATGCATTGAAACAGGAACTGGAGATTCTTGTGTGTTAAATTTATGTTTGATATAGTTATGAGTAATATTTAAGTACAAGTACTATATGGTAGTCTGTGGCATTTTGGTTAAATATTATAGTCTGATAGTTAAATGGTCGAATCCAATCTCGTCCAGCCGTTTGCCATCCTGTGAGGGTGAACGGAGTGAGTGAGGCTCATGGAAATGCAAATGGCACGGGAGATAAAACAGAACATTAAGCAGCGGAGGTTAGTTTAGATTTAAGTTCAGTTGAGTTAAGTGGTGACACTAGGAGAGTTTCGTTCCTGTGGCACTACAGACAGAATGTATGTGAACAGTAATGGGTTTACTTTATGAATGCATATATTAGTGTGGTAGATACCTTATAGGTATTAATACAGTGTCATCATGTACAACTACAGATACTAACTATAAATCCAACCACACCACAAGCCATTTGAACCAAATCTCATCCACATCACAGCACTACATCGAAAAACTAAGCCAAAGTAAAGTCAAATGAAGTCTCGCCAACTCAGAGGAGAATGAACGAAATGCAACGTATCGTAACCACTGATGATGATGATGCAGATGATGATGATGAGGTTAAAAGGTAAAAGATTCCATGTTTAACCGAATAAATGTTCTGAAATATCTGCAATGCAAAAATATTACGGATTTCTCCATCCCCTGTAGTGCTACGTCTCATAAAGTGCTAAGGTGACTCTAATAGTGAAGGTGATCTCTCTTGCAGTCTTTGATACCAAACAGAAGGAAACTCTTTTCAACCTCCTCAAATGGCCTATATCTAATACGTGTTTAATGTCACTGAAATAAAACCATTTAGGAAAAATACGTTTTCACTTGTCCTTTCAAACTAAAAAAACTTCTTGGTAGTATTATAATATGTTGTACCATCGAATACAGGAACTTCTGACACTCGTAAAAAAGAATCTTTCAATGTAACACTTTCAAATAGACTTAAAGATGAAATGTGAACAAAATTAACCTCATCAAATCATTTTTGAGCGAACACATTTAATTTAGAATTTCATTTTATTTGTTTATGATTATAATTTTATCTTGATTGGAACACCTTATACGGGAAATGAGAATTTAAAAAATTTAATTTCAACAGTATTGTTAATTAGATAAAATCCATCAGTATGTATCTTTACTCTACATAAAGATAAAGTGGGGCATGCGCATGGGATTCTTTCACTATTCCTGAATAAATGTTTGTATCTTCTATGTCCGTAATATTTTGTAATTAATGAGTAAGGGTAATATTTTGTAATTAATGAGCAAGGACTAGGCTATCAATACTGAGTCCAATCAACGGTCTATGAAATTCGGGCCAATGCGCAGTCGCTAGAAATTTACTGATTTCAACATTTTCTAGCACACTTTATGTGTGCTAGGATTCAACTAGTAAAATAATATTTTCATTCTAAGATTAACCGTGTACCATGGTTTAATATTTTACTTGTAGTTAAAATAGGTTTTATAAATGGGTAGACAAAAATGTAGTAGTGTTATGAAGGTAAAAACTGAGCAGATGCAATTGGCCCGATAAAGATTTTAGAAAAAAATATCGACTCCAATAACGCTTTATTACAACATATACTACTGTAAATTGATTCATTTAAAAATAGATTCATTTTGATTAGGTAAGCGATTCGAATGCCCCGAATTCACAATAACTTAATATATTGCATTGAAAATAGACTTTCGATGTGCAGTAAAGTGTATTTGGCATCCACCCATATCCACCATGAATATATTTCCATTGTCATTGTCGCCACAACTGAAGAATTTTGGTTGTTGAAGAAAAGAGGACGACTACCTGTTATCTATCGGAAAGGTTGTAAAAGAAGCAATGGAGTTGCATGGCACGTCATGTCAGGTCACGTAGTTGACATTACATTAAAATATGCATTACAATGTCCGTTAAATTTGCATTTGTAGCTACACCTTAAATACACGGAGAGTTGGGAGGAAGTGTAGCTCAGCACCTTTATCTACAGCAGACGCAATAGTGACTGCGTAAGGTCCCCCAAAATGATTTTACTGACACTAAGAAGTAAGTTGCCCTTGACTCGATTGCCTTATTGCCCACTACTTCTGGTTGGAGTATTGTTATTACAATAGAGAGAGAGAGAGTGGGTTGACGCCAGTAGTGCGGGATGGAAGAGCATTGAAATGGATGCGTAGTCAAGACAGACAGTTCGATAAGGCGACGATAGGAAAGCACAACGCTTGCATTTGCAAGTGAACAACTTAATGGAATTCGGAATATTATAATGCTGTGTGTGTGATGCAATGTTGTTATGTTAGATATAGGAGGGAGACGAGAGATTAGATCCGAGAAGTTCAAAATGGCCAACTTAAAGTAAACTAAAGGAAGGAAAGCAAAGGAAACAGTAACATTAAACCCGGATGACCTCGTCGAGTCTAAATCGGGAGAATGGAGATGAGCCAAGTCGAACTCAAGTGTGGAAGGAATAGTTTACACGTTATGGGATGTTATGTAACGTACTTTAGCCTTGTTACTCTTTCCGCTCTTCCTTTTCATTTCACTCTACTCATTCGACTCCAGTCGACTCGCATTAAGACATGGCATCGCACAAAATCACGACGAAACACATCAGATAAACTTATTACAACCAACTCAACCAAACCAAATTGTAACATATTTCTAATTCAATAATACTTGGCACTATGTTCTATTTTACTCCAATTTCCTTAGTACAATTAACTCTAACAACAGATCGTTCCATCTACTATAAAATCAATCATAGAACAAGCAAGAACGAAATCTACATCCTTTACTTTTAATCAAGCCTTCCGCTTTGTATGACAACTAAATTCATTGCTTAGTTGTTTTAGCTCCTTGCTTACCAAATTGACGTTTCTATTTAACTTTGCTAGAATTTTGCTGATTCCTTTTTTCTATTGGCATCTTACAAAATCCGGTGGTAAAAATTGCCGAATATGATACCTCAGTAGTGATAAATGAACAGCCAAAGCAATACCTACTGAGCTACTCTATCGGAACTAGCAATTATAATTGGTTTGGGAGGGAATTTTATTATCATACAGTTGTATTAAAAGGCAACTTGTAAATGGAATTGTAATTCTTTGAGCGCTACATCAAATATCATACATACAGAACTCAGTTGGTGAAAATGTATCTATATTCAAAAAGTAAATAATATTATAGGATAAATTAGGGGAAAAAGCAAAACTGCGTAATTGCTATCAGATAAATTGATAGTAATAGTTTATTTACCTATTCGGAGAGTCTACAATAAGTGAATTCCAAGAGGAAGAAGAATGAAGAGTTCCGGAGTTGTTTATGAAGAGCTGAAAGCTATAATTCAAAATCTATTGGTCTAATTAAAGCTGTCTAAGGGTAACTAAGAGCATCCTTATTACTTTTAATGGCTCCATGCCCAATAATGTGCTAGTTGAAATTAGAACATGCAATATGCAGCCATTCCCTCCAAAGAGACGCAAGCAAATGAACTCTACAATCCCAATACACGCTATGAAAAGGAGTAGTCCATTATTATTTATTTCTAGAAAGATTCGTCTATGAACTCATATCTCTATATTTAGTGCTTGCATTGGATGTAGACATCTTTATAACTTGTGTAGGACAAACTCAACTCATAGCTCTGCCACAATGTTCTTTCACTACTTATCACTGATGTTAATATAGATCACACATCTGTAAGTGAATATAAATATGGCATATTATTTGCAAGCTACTGTTTCCCAAAGTGGCTTCTGTGACTGCTATTTGTCTTTGGAAAGGTCATAAATGTCGAAAAACGCACTTATTTCAAGCCATAATGAGATGCAGGGTGCTCATAGGCAGAAAATTTGATTGCAATGTGCAATAGCCAAAGTTGGCATCCTTTACACTGGCTCAGACTTCATTCATAAAATAGATACATACATCTGTTGGCTACTTATTTACTGAGGACTACCGCACGCGCACATGTAGTTATGATTACAGACAGATAAAGCAATGCAAACAAACAAAGCGATCTGTGTTTAAAAATACGAACATCTTCGCTTATCTCATTTGTCCCGACTGCAGCAGAATCCAGTGGAAGTTGCACATATTGTGTAGGGCGGTGTGAGATATGGATTATCTTAGTTTGGCTATTAACTGCTATGTGTCTATTTTTACATGTGACCTGTCTTGTCCTCCACAATTTCGTGTCGAGTTTGTGCATCATCTTCAAAATCATCGCATCGCATCTGACAAATCTCCAAGCCCAACGCGTAGTTCAGAGATTAGATACGTACCTATACACTCAAACTCCTTCCTACTTACTACACACTCCTATCTCTCATTACTATACACATTCATAGCTTTAACTTATTAGTGACGCTTGGGAGATGATTCTTTCCACTGCCACCTAATTATACAATATCTTACTAAAAGTCATAAAATCACTATTTAGCACATCGTATTTTTTAGTCGTAATGAATGCAAATGTATAGCAATGTAAAAGTTGAGGCAGTTGGCACTTTTTTGATCATTCTTAATTCTATTTACAGTGGTGCATGTAAAAGTCACCTTGGAATAAGACAAGTTCAGTCACACTTACAACAGTTATGTTTTGTGGCCCTCTCCATCTTTTTTTGCTCTATATTACACTACAAAATATTTGAGGTGATGTAATGTAGTTTATTTTACATGAGTGTGCTGTACTACTCAAATAAGGAAAACATAGTTTATACTTATGCAGAAATAGCCTCGATAAGGTTTGGTACTTGTGGTGAACTAAGTCAAGCAACCCAACAGTAATTTACATCTGCAGAGCCGGTGAAACTGCCTATTGGTTTAATAGATATGCAATCTACGTTATATTTCATCCACAACTGTAGACTATTATTATCTGAGATGCTTTCCTTCTGATGTAAGTAAAGCGCTCTGAATATTATGCAAATAACTTAGCGAATATAATTTGCCATAATTTAATTTAATGAGATGCACTATTTTGCTTTTTGTGGAGCACAATCTCAGAGGCTCTAACTACTTACGACGGGTAAAACGAGGGACGTTATCTATACAGTAAAATATAAAATTGTGTGCAGACAAATACTATTCCTTCTTCTCAGCGTTACGGAAATTGAACTCTGAAACCATGAATTGGCACTGACAGGTTTAATTTGGAGAATTTTAAATAATCGTACATCTTTTAACAGCAGCGCCTTCTACTTTTGTAGACAGTTCATTCTGTCATACTGAATTTATCCACATATTAATCTTCTAATCTAGAATTGTTATGAATTTTCTATAGAAAAATAATGCTCTGAACAATACAAAACTAGTCAACTAAGTAATACAATCATGTAAACGATTAAAGCTTTGTAAAATTAAACACAAGCCAGTAATGCAATAATTGTTATTATGCTAAAAAACTATCATTTGAGGATGGAAACAGTATGGCAGAATTATATTTGAATCTACTATTTCCATTTTGTCTGATCTGCAAGTTACTTTTTTTCTTTTACAACAAAAACTTTTTCTATTGTAAATCTCTTTACAAATATAGAAGAGTCCTCTGGCATTATAATATAAAGAACATTCAGTAAAAACTTGACCTACATAACAATTAGCTATAAATAAAAGTGAATATCGTTTTTTATTATCATCGACTTTCGTGTCATTATCATGAACACTTATGTTAATAAGCTAATTAGTACGTGTTCATATCAGTAAGCATAAAAAATTAGCGGTTAAAAGGGTAAAGTATCTAGTATTAGCAATTAATCATTAGAAATCACACTTGGGACGTGGATTTCTAACATTAGTAAGCGTCAACATGGATCTGCCTTTCTAATTGGAATTTCAGTGTAGACAGACATAGACTCTAGGTCATATAGGTACATTAAGTTATGATTGTGAATACAAAATATCTCCTTATGTTTTGTTATTTATATTTATTTAGTGAAGCAGATATAAAAGTAGATAGTAAGACATTGGTGGGTGATTTACATGGCTATATGAATGAGAATCTCTCGGCATTTGTTCATGTGACAATTTTAATGACTTTTCTTATCCTGTTACATTACATGCGCTTCATTTAGTAAGTATATCATAAAAGACACTACACACACTGAATGTAATTGCACTGTAAATAATTGTAATCTGATGGGGAATGAGCGAGGGGCATGAGTCGTTGAGTCTGTCGTTCGTGTTTACTTATCGCATGGTGATGGTTGGTGGTGGCATGACAAGGCAGCAAACATCAACAGCGTGCTCGTCCATGTTAACTACGAGTACGCAAATATTTACTCACACTTATTAACTTTATACTAAGACAAGTCTTGACTTAACAAGAAAAGTGTGTGTCTAACTAAAAGAAGATTTTAATATGCATATCTAGTAAATAAAGTTGACTGGGTAGACAGCAAGGTAATAACAATAACACAGCCAGACTCTCTATATCTATTTAGCAATCAAGAGCACTGCACAATGCAATACAAAACAATAAATAAAACGATCACATTAAAAGGGTAATGGCTCAAATGGCCATTTCATTCTGTTATGATTTCCTAACGGGATATCTCTGATGACATGCATTAGACATTGAAAATCCTATAAAACCATTTAATTAAGTACCTGCAGCAGTTCTGCAAAAGATAACAGCTCCACAACAGATAATCAACTACGATAAAACTGCAATTTCATTATAGAATCTCTTATTTGATTAATGTGTGAATGTCTATCAAGTTCAAAACTAACTTACTTCTCACACTGCTCATTTGCAATCTTTGCTATCAACCATCAGTACAAAAATAGGTAAATTTTCATTATTAAATGTAATATGTATGCAAAGAACATTAAAACAATTATTAATAACATTAATTGTACCATTGTTTGAATATCAATCACACGATGACCGACACAATTATGTATCCACATAAATCCAATGCAGAGAAAGTAATTCGTTGACCAAGATAAGCAAATTGGCTGCAATAAAAAGAAGTGGATTATTGTTAAATTGTTATTTACTCAATTTCTAAGTAAATTGATTGGATGTGAATGGACAAATCTATAAAAAAGGGTGACCAACCTCTGATTTTATTTACTCGTTTAAAAAATCGTACAACACAAATTGATGTTTGTATACCATGTGGGATACCAATCTACAACCATAAGTAATAATATAGTATCAACAGTGGCGAATGCATTAGGATTTTCAGTGAACAAGGAAAACCACAAATAATTATAGCGAACACACACATTCCAAATTGTGGTAAGGGCTACTTCAAAGGGCATTGCGAAATAATTAATAAACTCGCCGACTTCCATTGATCTGTCCGTTGCGGTTACTATTCTCACCGGCAAATCATATTGGACAGAGAATGCATTTTTAAACCTGACCCTAATTTAAAACTTTTTCTCTCAATTTAATATTCTAACAGTCTAACACTAACCACAGAATTTTAACATGCAAACCAACTACTTGATAATCCACAGCACGTCAACTAACATACCTCCAGCAAAACACTAAAAACTGTTTACATAAAAATATACCTGCATAATTTATTATAAAAATGTAGAATAGTAGCATTTGGGGATCCATTATTCAAGTTAGGTTTCAATGGAGGTGCAATAGGAAGGTAATAAGTTATAAATAGCACTAACTCTGAGTCTCTGACTCTGTTTTGTCATTAGTGGCGGTCTAAGGTGCATAAACTGATTGTTACATGTTCAGTAGCTAATTCACTAGTGTAAAGCTAATTTAAGGATGATTAATGAACAATGATCCGAAAATCTATAATTGGTTTTACGGCTAAATAAAACTATTTATAGCTCTATGTTGTCGTCACATGCTTAAGTTACTGTTATGCAATTACTGGCGATCTATGCACAATTTGTTATACGGTCAGTACCTAATAAACGAGTATTTAAGAATGATCAATGAACAACTCTGAAAATCTATCTTTGGGTTTAGGACGAGCCAAGCTATTTGTAGTTCAATATTGTCACGCGTCTAAATCCAGATATCTAAAACTTACCTTGACTATAATATGGAAATGTAAAGCATCACTTGATCAGACAGTAAAATTGTTAGGTATTGAAACTCCAGTGTTTCAGTTTTGCATTATCCAGGAATTGATGCAATTTGCACAATCAATTTGGTATTTGTAGTCTTTTGCATGATTTGTAGGAAGAATCAGTACGTCGCAAGTATGTCATTGTTTAGTGGATAATGTAAATGTGTCGTATGATGTCATTCTCACTCTATTTCCCATTAATACACTTTAAAGGTATTTTAAGTGCATAGTATGGTAGGCCACGGTCACGTCACCTCAGCTACATTACATTCCAAGGCAAAGCAGATGAAACTGGAAACTCGGCCATCTACTTGTCATTTAATCTCATCAAATATTTACAGTAAAACGAAGTCAAGCCACAGAAAACAAGGAAAGACACGACAGGCAAAGCAAGCCAGCGAATTGTAAAATAAAGTGCATGTCATAACCGTTCCAACAGTGACATCAAATCATACATCTTTTAATTTAACATTCAGCTCCATTACACATCCAGTAAGATGGAATTTCTGTAGACTACCTGCCTCTTTTAAGGCATTTAAATTGCATATTACTTGGCAAATGATTGCAGTATTAGACACGTTGCAAAAACAAAGATAAGCACACAATCTAAAACACGTGAATTATCTACACGTAAGTCACCACACACTGTGTTTGTACAAGTTTTGTGCAAATGGCTCACTTATTGCTTATACTACTGCTGCCAAGAAACAAACTCACTATCAGACACCACATTTAACAAACAAAAAATGAAACGTAATAAAATATGCATACCATTTTACCTGCATCGACTCGCTTCACAAAATTCGTGCAAAATTCACATGCATATTTAACTATGATGGATTACCAGTCCAATTACACTAGCGTAAACTTTAGTTAAACGGGGACAATTATTACCTTTGGGTATACGATTGAAGCTCCGCAATTCTTCCAAACTACATTATAAAATCCCAAAAACCTGATTGTCTACACAATTTATGTCATTTTTCACAAAGTTTACTTTTGCTCTAGGATTTCTAAGGGAAGCTTTTAGTTTACAAGGTCAATTTTTATACAAAAAGTTTTCTATGCGAAAGAAATGAATTGCGCGAGAAATATTGACAATTACATACGTTTATACAATTTCTCTTGACTTTGGATCAGTCAGTAGTGTGTAACTGCCTTCATAAATATTACCAACACTGCTGCAGTGTTGTAAGGTAAAAAGATTAGATTATAGTAAAACGTAATAAATTATCAAATCAATTTATAATTAAATATTCCATATTCTCCCACATGAACCAGGAAAACACTATCTCCCCTTAATAGGCTATAAAAACGTGTAATTGTGCAAGTGCATGCAGAATAAATTGTTTTGTTCCTTAAAAGATATACTTTCTTTGTGCATGTATTTAAATGGCCATTAGAGTATTATTCTATTCAAGAACAAAAGTAATTTTGCCAGTTACCATTGCGCAACACTCTGGATATTATTAGTAGTCTGTTTTTCAGCCAGAGGTAAAAATTGCAATACATTCTCCGTATTTAAGCAGATTTGCTATTTTTCAAATGACAGTCACTGAAATGGCAATGTTTCATGTAAGTAAATATGATTTGCCTACACTTATAACTACTCTGAGCTCATAATCGTAATTCCAATTTGTCAAAGTACTGTAGAAAAATATGATTGATCTACACGAACTGGTAGTTATAGTATTTTGGGACCTGTGATATCATGCTTTATCCCTTTGTACCTAAAATTATAAATTATTTGTTGCGACATTATCATACTTTGTGTATTGGAGTCCAAGGATATTTCCTTGCGAAATAAAAATCCTAAAGACTTAATGCGGCCTGTTATCGGTATCATATTTATGGGGTGTTTTTGGGCTACAACGTTCTCATGTTCCAAATTCCTATTAATCAACCGTGTCTACTACTTTTTAGAGTAGTGGAAAAGTTTAGAGTTGTAAATTACACTGCTTCCAATCTGCCTACTACTTTTATGCACATTTATCGCTATATGCACCTCTTTTAAAAGAAAAAATGAAATCTTTATGCTGTGTACCTATATACAACGTCCTAGGATTACCTTTGAAGGAGAATATTATTATTGTTATTCATGTACCTATTCATGACAATTCTTATACTCAAGTTTGAGAACATATTACAAATAGACAAGATGGGAGTCCAATTCTCGTTAGCTAAATACTAATACAAGTATAATACACTCGAGTATCTCTTCGTGAACATCCTGTTCATTCTCCTAATATAATATTTGGCTGATTGCAAGTATATAAAAAGAGTAGCACTACCTGCTGCAAGAAAATATGTACCTTCCTTTCATTCATTCACTTTTAACTAACTCTTACATTCGCCAGCTGACATCATTTATTTACTCTTACGTAAATGCAGCCCAATCCTGCATCCTTTAGTGCAAGCTGTAATGGTAGAGTGTTGTTTACAACTAGGGCCAATTTTCTATAAGTCGTAAGACATTTTATCACGGAACGGCTTAAGTCTAGACTTCAGGGAAGGAAAAGGTATCAAACCATCATGTCTATTTTCATCCGCGTTGTTTAACAGAATTATTTGTATTTGATAGTCCAGTAGAAGTATGAAGTATCTATAATGTATGTATGTATAATACACCTTTGCCCCTATCCCCGTCAATATGCTTCTATAGATTACGTTAGATTATATTTCCCAAGTTATTTTTGCAAACATTATTTATTCAGTGTACCGGGAATACCCAGTGATGCAATCATTTCAAGAAAATCGGCTTATCTTACAATATTATCGGTCAACCACTCTCGATCTGTTAAATAAAGTATGTCAGATTTTTAGGGTATTATTTTATTTCGCAAACTACTGTAAAAGGAAAAGTAAATAGAGCCCTGGGATTTCTTTGTAAGTTATTTGGCACGCGAATTTCATTGTTATCATTTTTGAAGTTGTTTTATGCGAAATAAATATGGAAATAAACAGTATTCAACAGTGACATTATGCGGTTGTCTAGGATAATAGAGGTAGTTGCCAAGACAGTTGCCAATAAAATTTTGCGTTTTTCTGAAAACCTTTCAAAATTCGCTTATGGAAATTCGGGCTCCCAGGGCTCTATTTACTTTTCCTTCGACAGTAATAATAATTAATAGTATTGTATATTGTAAATAGGTGCAAAATACAAATAATCTCTTTGGGATTTAAAAAAAATTTAGTATATCAATGCACACTTCCAGAAACTTAATAGGATGTCATATCATTGGGGTAATCCTTAAAGATAACGTATGCAGCAATTGCAGCTTAATACGATATTACGATTAAAGTTTGTCTCCTAGTTAAGCTATAACATTACAATTTATGCAATTCTGTCTCGGTGCCTTAAAGCATATAATATTTGCATTGCATGTATAAAGCATATTGAATATAATGAATGCATATACCAGCACTAGTGTATAGGGCGACTGCAGTAAATATTTCAAGAAGTATTAAAAGTAGGCTTAGAGTCAGATTGTAGCCGTCGTCGTCGGTCGTTGGGTATAGAGGTTCCAGGACGATAGAATGGAGTAGGATAGTGCAACGGAGAGAGCACCTGCTTCCCACAGGAAACGCCATCGGTGCGGAACCACCAATATAATCATAAGAAATCAGAATAGTTTCCCACAGTCAGACTGAGGACTACCGACACCGACTTCTGTTCCTCCACTCCAGTGGTTCCTTCACTTCACTTGCTTCACTTTATATTCACATATAAATAATGAATACCCATCATAACATCATTTAGCCAGTTAGACTTCCACCGACCAGCCCGACCCACTTCTGTCTTCTCTTTATATACATAGCTATAAACTTCTTCCACCACTACGCAATATTCCGTATAGTCTAGATAGATACGCTTTAGTTCACCTCTTTTTTTACATCGGTGCATGGGAAGACCCTTTAAGTGTCTTCCTTTGCATTTCCACATAAAAAAGTCACTCTCTACTCTACGGAGTACATATTGCATATTATCTAGGTAGGATGATATCACATGCATAACTCTTTTTATTATAACATTATCTACTCCTTAGCCTTTTATTTGTCTTCAGAGCAAACATTCAATCTATACGCTTATCCTCCCCTTTTCTTCATGCTTTTCTGTACTTTAAACACAGTAATTCAATGCAATGTCATTTTTATGTGGGTAAAGGAGATACCTATATGGATGCACAAGTGACGACATATCACATGCATCTATAATAAATGTTATATAAAACCGTAGTTGTATAACATAGTTTTACTGCATGTATTACATAGCTAGTTCTCAGTTCCAATGGTTGCTTTACTAACCTCCGTGAACAATCGAAAATTAATTTAATCACTTTCAAATATTTCTTTCTTTTCACAATTACCTATACTCTAACCAAAATACCAATTCCATGTACCCTTTGAGTTTCAATTCACTTATAGTAGTACCTAAGTATACGGAATGCATAATTGTATAGTCAATATTCTCTAGTGCATTTACTATCTTTTTATAAAGCAACGTCCTGCGTGGCCTATGTACAGATAGTATGTACAGATAGTAGATACATGATGCATTATTGTTCATGAGATTTGATCTCTTCCCAAAGAAAGAGAATGGGATGATGAGAACTTTGAGGTTTTAGATTGAATTATAACGTTTTCTTTTTCCATGGTAGATATTAATATCTCACTGGTAGGGATTTTTACGTTGAAGTACCTTCTGCTTTTAATGTTGGGATTTAGACAAACCGAAGCAAAGCTTACTATGTGATTTTAGAAAGGGCAAGTGTAATAGTCATTGTTCAGTTACGTGCAGGTAAGGTTCATTTTATGTTCATTGTGTTTTTAATGATAATTTCCCAAGTTGACTGTCTGGCTGTTGTTTTGTAGCTGTAGTAGTATAATGCTATTCCTTTGTCACGTATAGTTCATTTACCAGCATGCATAACAAACCTTGAAGTACAACAGCAGTTAAGTTACAAGATGGAGGTACAAGAGTAGTCTAGTAGCATTTTCTTCACTTTTTAATTCCCTCTGACTGCTCAGTGAATGTAAGGAGTGTAAGTAGAATATGCAGTACTGAGCTTAAGTTACGTATCGTATTATTATCGTATCATCAAAATCTATTATAATTTACATTGTCTTATTTCCTTAGGCATTTTAACTTACTACACTCCTATGCTAGTAAAAACTGTAACGAACATTTCTTACAAAGCTGACGTTATCTCCCTAATGTTCTTATTTACAACAACAATGTATTAGATATAGGGACATTTAAGTAGACCATACATATATACATTCCAGTTAAGAGTAGACCACTACTGACTGCCCAGAAAGAAAAGATAAACATTTCGTTTACCAGTATAATGACTTTTTCAGTCTTTCAACTTTCATTAGCGATAATAATATGAAATTTTCACTATTCAGTTCAGTAGTGGTGCAATAAATTAATGTCTACACTGTATACATTTTGGTTAATGTACGTGTGCAATGTGCTTTGTCTGGTATTAGTCGTGAAATGATGTGCCTTCTGTTGTACTTATAAACGTCACACGTCTGTTAGCTATTTGTAAGATGTAAGTTATAGGTATTCTGTTTTTTTTGTATAGTACTTAGGTACCTGCATAATTTCTGATTTTATTTTTCAGGATTTAAAGAGTTGTGCAATATTGAGTGGTTAGCTAGTAGTAGACAAGGCATTAGTAGAAGATAAATCAGTGGGATGAGGGTAAAGGGCAAGTTCCATTAGAGTATCTTCCTAAGGCAATGAGTTAGCTGGCAACAATAATAATATAATCTTGAGTTATGTTCACAGTGTTTGTACAGTGAAATGCCGGTGCTGCTGTGGCTTGAAGTTGAGACGAGACAGACACCGGATATCTTGAAAACCACTAGAAAAGACTGCAGGACTAGTTTTAAGTTCTCAACTCAAGATTCGACACGACTGACTCCCTTACATTGGATTTTCGTTTCAGTTTTGACATTTCATGTCACGCAGTGCACTTTTGGAATTTCCTGAAACCTAAGTCTCATTGTCAGCACATGTCATGTCACTACACACTAAATATTAACGAGAAGGATATGTCACATTATTGTCCATCATTCCATTCCTCATCTCTAACCACACTTCTTGCATACCTGTACTACTTCAAGGCTTCTTCTAATGAATCTATGCCATTTGCATTAGTGCTATTATTTCTAAAGGATTTTGTTACTGCGTGACCACTGAGTTGCTGTCATCCAGTCATTCTCCTGAAAAGTGGGCTTTTCTTTCTAAAATATAGCTGTACACATACGTCAGAGCCCATGCACATTTGCGGAATACAAATTAAATACGATACATAGTCCATGTTAGACTACCTTAAAGAAAGTACGAATATTAAGATTACTAAACTCAATACTTACCCTATATAAGTGTCCCTTCTATATTATGCATTTGGCACTCAAAGTAAAACCAATTCATATGAATTAACTTGTAACACTTGAACTTTTACACAAGTTTTTTGCATTAGCATATCCTTGATTTAATTCGAAAATGAAACAATATCTTTTACGTCCAATAGTAACTCTGACTTGGAATCAATCACATAAACCCAGAGTCGTGTTACATTAAAAAATAAATCATTAGGCAGAATTAAGTTTCTTTAATTGAAACAAATGTTTTATTTCAGCGAAGACATTTAACACGAGAATATAAGCAGATAAACTCTTTGGCATATAATTTATAGTTTGGAAAGCGCAAAGTTTCTTTTCATCTTGTCGCAGTAGATCTCATCTTCATTTATTACTTTATTAGTAAACAAAGTGCATGTCCACTGCATATTATAGGTAGAAAAGTCAAACTCAGCGGCCATCTCGGAAAATGGCCATTAATAATTAGACACTAATGTGGTTTGTAGCATTATAATTAAGAAGCAATTACATATCTAGTAATGTAGTGAGATGTAGTATTTATCTGGATGTCAGACATATTATAGTCAGTATAATTGATGTTACCAAAATAAATTATCTTAGTTTTGGAGGAGGACTTTTCCTTTTGTTTATGAGCATTTCTTGTATCTTCCTTGTGGTATAGCATGAGGTAACTTGCATTAGTTTACTATGCAAGATGTAAGCAAGATGAGTAAATAATAACGGTATCCTTTTATAGCATTATTTATCTACTATGTACGACCAACCAGTACATATAACATTATGTTTATGTTTTAGCTGTGCTTGCAATAAATCGAAAGCTTAGCGTAAACCACTAGCGGACGATGAAAAAATCAGGTCGAGTAAATATACAGACAGTGAGTTAATGGCAACAATTTACCATATATGCAGGGCTGTAATATAAAGTTGGTCCTGGTAGAGTTGTTTATTATGATTATGCGAAATCATGTATAATGGTATCTGCTCACAGAGCTGTCTCATCATAACAACAAATACGAAAGATGCCGGTGAATGAAATAGCGCTTCCTTTTCTGCAATGCTAACATCGTGCATTTATGCATTACTTCGTTTTTACTACCTGAACAATCCTCTGAATTTAGTGAGGCTTTACTGCATCCCATTTTACTTTGTCTTACGTTTAGTTTATTGGACATCTCTTTGTTTACACTGTTACTTTCAAGACTGCACAATCCATTGCACAAAGATCTGAGACGCAAGAAAGTATGACAAATCTCAAAACAAATTTCAGTGCAGTGTAATTATCATAATTGTGAGACTGAGACACGTTAATATTTATGTACATAGGCGCTCTGTGTCTACAGCCTAATATTAAGCTCAATTGGATTAAATAGAATACAACTAAATGTAGACAATAATCTGCCGTGTTTGTAAAAAGCGTATTAACTTTTGTATTTATCTCACACAGAAGAGCCGCTATGAACGAATGATACTTATAATACGCTTTAAATAAGCAGCACAAGAAGACATGAATATGAATTATGAAATAAATGCCGCAGTTCAATTTTACATGATGAAGAAACAGAGAAAGTTGGTTACAGCAACCTTTGCTTAATTCACAAACTAATGTCCAGTAATTAAATAACGAAAGTAAACCCACTAAATGATAGCGTTTTTTCACTAGTCCACTACTTACTACGTTTGTATACTTTGGAGTAGGCTCCCAGCACAATGTGACTCAATTTTGAAAAGTATACTAAGCATGCAATAAAAAAATTATAAGATAGACAATATGGTTTTATAAGACCCCTATAACACGAATTAAGAAAAACTTTTTTGAGTAAAGAAAAATTACTGATGATTTTCTTTACTAAAGGTCCAATTTGTTCCAATTCAGTATAATTCAGTCCAATTCGGTACAATTCAGTCCAATAAAAAGCCGCAACGATAAAGAATAGCGTAGAATAAAGATAGAGGCATTTACAGGTATAACAGCTGTAGTTATTGTGAATAGTTGGATTACACTTAATTATAAACGTGAATTTTATTTTAAATCTGACCCAAAGCCACCAATACTAAAATCTAAATTGTATATGCCAACTTTGTATGCTTGTACGTAGAAATACTGCTTTTCCAATTCTAAGGTTATATTTGATTTGAAAATGGCGATAACTAAAAAACGTTATGTTTTGTGAATGAATAAATACCATTTGCTTACGAGTAATTCGTAACAGTTTAACAAACAAAACCAGTTAGTACATTCTTTCAATATTTGGCATCATCTACTGTTACTTATACAGAGAGTTTTTTTTTATTTTAAATGATTATGCAGTCAGTGACTTCTTTAATTACCGAAAAGTTAATTAGTTATGTAGATAATGCTGAATTTTGAGCTTTAGGCAAGTTTCTCTTTTACATTAATAATCTAAAATGATGTATATTGTAATTTGTGTAAATGCATGGGGATCAGAATCATAAAACATAATGAGGACAATAAATCATAATATTTATCCGCAAGCATGCCATTAAAGTTAGTGTTATTGAATTACTATCACGGTTTTTATTTGATTGTATTAGCTAAAAGTATTATTCTGATTAGGTATAAATAGATGCTGTACCATCTGTACCGTCCACTTAAACACAGTACACTTTCAATTTCGGAATTTGCAATTAGATCTATATAATATATGAAATAATTATGATACTCAATGTATTAACAATTTGTATACGCGTACATAATTTACTAATCATTTTTGAACTATTTTACTTCATTCCCTAATCAATGTGACAATTTTTTTGATTTCAAGAATTCAATCTCGTTATCTTTATCACTTAGTCCGATCAAATTTCGAAAGCAGTTTTACAGCTCTAAGATTTAATATGGAATTGTTTTTAAAAGAGATTATAATATAGAAGATTACAAGATCGTGAAATGGTAATTGCAAACTCAATATATTTAACTATTATGTGTTTCCAGATTGTTCTATACGTTTGTTTAGTGTGGGTGAATGACTGGCTCACATTTTTGACCGTTGATTTTTATTGCAAAGGGTAGCTCTCAAAACGTTAGTGTACAAAACGAGGAAACGGAATTATATACAAATCGAGGAGTGCAAATAACTTAATGTCTGTGTTTTCTCACAGGAAACTATTCTAGTTGACTTTAAAAAGTGTCCTGTTGCATGTAAGTATGTTCCCGTTAGTAGACTTAGTTCATAAGCTCCACATGCATAGAAATACGTAAACATAATTTGAGCTGAGGTACAGTAGTGATTCTGGTAAGAATGGTTTACAAGGAATTACATATAGAGGTTGGAGATAGAATGTTGGAGACTCTGCCATTAGTAAAGGAAATGTGTAATACAATTTCTATATGCTAATAATAGGAGGTAGGTGTTAAATAAGAGTTTTGCTCACTGGCATAGTACTAATTATTCAATTGCAAGTTTATAGCTAATATCATTTCTGCTAATACATTCACAATGGCTGAGAATTGTGTTTTTTGCTAGGAGTCTTGCTACTGGACTTTGACACAAATGCTGTATTCACGTTTGAGAATGACAAACAAAAGACAGGCCAGTAGGTAGTAGCTTTGGTCTGATAAAGCCATGCAGCGTTTGAATTCTCATCGCTCTATCATCATTACATTGTGAAGATTCATTTGTGAAAAACATAGGTATCCATTCATGTGGATATCGCTTTGGCAGGCAGATGAATACTTAATAGACACGTTCACATCGCAAATATAGTTGTGAGGCTCTTTGCCGTTTTTATCTTGTCAGTTTTGGTGCTGACATTGAAAAAATTCTCAGGAGACGTCAAGAAAAGACCTCCAACTCAGAAGCCAGGTAGATAGAGTGGATCCTTGTCTTCATACTGTATCATTATCCCTTTATCTCCTCTCCATTGTCAACTCCATTCATTATACAAAACCAAATGTTTTTGCTCACACAGCCGTTTTTACTGTTAACTCACAAAAACTCTTGGGCTCTCTCTGTGAACAGAAATAAAATATTATTTCTCATCTCCACAGTGCTCCTCTACATTATTCATCCACCAAAGATAAACACCAGTAACAAGTACTATAACCAGAAGTAGTAACACAGTATACAGAGTAGGTGAATCTTTTAGCTCATTATCAAGACAACTTTTTTGCATTAAGTTCTCTGCTTACGAATGTTATTTATATCGTGTAGTCAGAATTGTTCTAGCATTATAAACATATATCATTAGCTTTTAGAATTCAATTTCAGTCTTTAATTTTCTAGACATTTATTTTTGAAATTGCCTTACAACGAAAAGTAAAAGCACTTAAGCAAGGATCGTAATTTCCATTGATTAAAGTCAAGCAGTCCCATTTGTAGTTGATAGTTGCCCTTTACATTCTTCAAGGGTAAGTGAGTCATGACCAGTGTCAACAACAACTTCACATGAAGTACCTATTTGCAAATGTGTAAATAGATTCACGTAAAGTCAGTTAGGGCAGAGTGCATGTTCGATGAATGATGTACATCAAGATGTACATACTATATAGTATGCAGTAGTACACGTATGTATGTCAATTACACTACGCGGGTATTACTCACTCCCAAATGAGAAAAGTATTGATTCAATTTTAAAACATTTCAATTGCCATGCAGTCTACGTCTGTATTTGTTGATCAGCGATTTCTTGGAAATTGGGTTATAAAGCCAGCCCGTAGGAGCAAATGTGATGCAATTTTAAGGTAAAAGTTTCTTCATTCAGGGAAAATAATTGCTTCTTCTGTGGTGAACTGCCTAGACTGATTGAAATAATTACGGAAAATAAGTAAGTAGACGGTGCCTCATTAACGTCATTAAAATTTGCTTTCTTCTGATTGTCCTTGAAACTAATATCATCGACCAGCACTAATAATGAAAAGTTTCACGGGGGCGTTTCTACTTTCTGTAGCAGTGTATTTTCTAGCTGTGGCAGAATCACTCAACAGTAGTTCAATTATGGCAATTAAATTGATCCAAAATGATAGGAATATAATCACCTGCTTTTGGATCACCTAATTGAGTAATAGTGATATTATAATATTTTCTACCTACACACAAGTATGTGGTGTTGTGACCTACTTAACTAAGGTATAGACTATTACAAGACTACATATTATTCAGCAGATTTTAGTCCACTTACAAATACTTATGTGCACTCAAAAGTTACTCTCGACGTGAACTTTTTGCCCGTTTACCAACCTTTTTTACTATATAATGTACCAGTTGCAATACAGTGTTAGATAAGTACATAATAATTACATTTCCCAAAATTTTGGTTAGACATGCGTCAGTAATTCAACATTTTAATAGACACCACTTCACTTTTAACACTTGCTACAGGAGTTAAGGCCAGAGAGTTATTAATATGAAAAAGATGAAATCTTAACGTTCGTTTACTTTGGTATACTTTTTATTTGTACCTGTAGTTCTATAATACTTACCCACTGAGGTCGTTTGGCCTGGAATTGTTGAAAGTCATGAAGCATAATATGTAAATATCATGTTTTTGGTCGTGTGGTGCCGTTTCTTTTTTACGGTCTATGGTCTTCCTCCTGCTCCACGAGAGAGTAACTTCAATTTCGTAAGTAAATGGTAGTTGGACGTGTGGACTATTCGAGTGGATTTTATTCGTTATTCATTTACATACAGTTTTCTTCGATATGAATTTTTATTTGTACAGCATGCACTTTTATATCTGTCAGAATGAAAAGGATTTTAGTTTATCACGATTTTATTTCTTTACAATAAAGAAAAATTAATAACACAATATATACATCCCAAATGACACAATACCCCTTGACCAAATATTAAAAATGCATGGAGAACGCGTAGAAGTATATTTAATTTTCATTTTCAATGATCTGAAATAATTTATAACGAGCACAGAATAAAAATTACAATTTTGTGTTATATTTGTGAATGAAAGCGATAATAAGGTTTAAAACTTGGAGTTAACACACTTACTTAGCTATATGGTGTGGATTACAAAAAATAACAGGTTGCTATTTGCGAAGTAGCTGTAAGTGTTTGCGTAATGTTGTACATGTTTATGTAGAGTACTATAGTGTATAGGAGATGTAGGACAATAAGGCAGGTAATGCGAGAAGTCCCAGTTGGTATATTCGTGTTGGCATATGAAGTGTTTTGTGCAGAGCAAGTGGTGGACATAAAGCTGATAGGTAATGTAACAAACCAAAACTTAAAGTAGAGTGCATTTAAGAGAAAAGAGTAGCTGTATTACACGTTACTCCACTCTCCTCGGGCTCTTCCGTTCTCTCCTAGTACTAATGCAGAAAACAGCAAAAAAGCTTTCTTTCCTTTCTTTCTTACTTATGTTAGTTGAGCTCAACTCTTGTTGAGAGTTGCTTTTGATATGCTCTTGTTCCTCCGTTTCTTTCGTGGACTGAAAGTAAATTTGAATTTTTTGCTTCTTTTCTGTTCACTCCGCTATTTTCTACTTAAAAGGGCTTCTAGTAGTTCCACTATAAAATAAATTGCCTCCCTTGTAATTTCCACTCAAGTAACAAAGTAAAAACATACCTTGTCACTACTTCATACTCAAATGCAACCATAAGCATCGGATTCCCAAACCCCTTCTAGCTAGTTTCAAGTAGCCATAAGCTATCTCAGACCACAAGCTGTACACGAACATCTCTGTACAGGTTTAATACATGCGTACATCCACGTTATATTTAAGTGGGTATCTAGACTACTTCATATTATACCAAATACCAGGAGATGTATAATATTAATGTATCTAAACGTGAACACTCTACGCTTCTTATTTTCTCATTGCATTTTCTCCATCCGTTCTATTGTCCGTAAATGGTTTCTTCGTTTTATTTTACTTTATCACGACCTTTACAAAACCACATCACCTGACTTTACTTGACTATCTGCCTTTTTTTCAGAGCTCACACATTATCTTCCTAGTTCACTGCACATGTCACAAGCTATTCATATGCTCCTTACAATACTCCTACTTGGTTATTGCCTAAACTACATTTTATTCCGGAATCTGTACCGTTTTAATGTATCTCTATATTTCCCAACCATGTCCATATCATCTCATTTTAATTTTGATTGTCCACTCTTTCAAACAGTATTTAACACAGTTTAGTTATAAAATACTGTCAAATACATCTGAAGCATTGCCAAATGAAACGGACAAAGGGACTAACTAATATACTACTTTAATGAAAATATTTAATTACTACATTACTTTGTACAAGAAAGCAATAGTTGAAATATCTGAATTTGTAGTTAGTAATTAATTATTACTCTAAATAATTATTCCGGGTTAGTAAACGTTAACCTAAGCAGAATGAGACACAAAATGCAAATTATATTGAAAATAAACAGTTTTAATTAGTAATTCAGAATTTTCAGAATGTTGCTTATAGATCATGGACATGGGACTAATATTATAGTCCTAAGAATTTAGACCTGTGAGAGAACTGTCAGCGTTATAGAAATTAAAAATTCAGAAAGAATTGAGTTTGCGAGTTCTAAAAGTACACTTTTCAGTAACAATCTCTGTCTCTAATGGAGACAATAAAGTGTCACTATTGTCACCCAAGAGCAATACCCGACAGTCCCCAACCAATTGCCGACAAAAGACTTTCCGTTCCTTAGCTTTGTTAACAACCACATTTTGTTTCTATGTAAAATGAGCCCAATCCCACTTAATGTCGATGAAGAACTATTCTTCGCAAAAGTTTAGCTACTCTGTCGAGGGTTGACTACAAAAATACGTTTAAAAGTTGATGCCGTCATTGGAAAATTCCTATCTAAGCACTGAGACTACTCAACCAATACCCAAGAAATTAATTTTGATTTTTCTCGGAATTTTACCAAATATTCGCAAAATCTTTGGCGTTCAAATAAACGTAAGAATTTTATATGCTGAAAATGCCTATAGATATGAAATATTTCAACGCCAAATGCGATTGATTTTTGGTAATGGATAGATTGCAGTATTTCAAAAACCGTTCACCATTTGCCTTTTATAATCTCTAAATTAATAAAATTTAAACAACCAAAAATTTTTTGACTGCATTTTTATTAGGTGGGTCAGAGAAAAACGAAAATAGTGACGAGTAGCATATTAAGCGACTATGTATTGAAGACTAAATTCCTTTCTTTTGCATTGAGAAAAGAACTCAAAAAAATTTGTATATGATTTTGTATTGAAAAAAAAATTCAATTCGGGGTCGGACATTACATTTTATTCCCTTTGATAGATATATGTCACCTTTTCCAATACTATTCCTGGAGACAATATAGCTGATTAGTCTATTTTCGGTAACCAACCGTTTAGCTATCTAAACCAGCCTGTATGACATGTTACAATGACAGGGAAGTGGTGGCTAGAATAGGTGAATGATCAAAATAAGAAATAGAGAAATGTAGACTGAGAAAAATATTTTTTGTCTGGTGGCATCTTTAAAAAATCAAACACATTTAGCCGCTGTCCACGTTACTACATTACTAGCCAATTTTAGCTGCTGTCCAATTTATTAGGCAATTTAATTGGACGACTGGTAAAAATGGTTTTGGTCGGATAAAATTGAACGCTAAATGTGGCGTTAATGTCGCCTGTTAACGATAGCTAAGCAAATAGGGTGGCACTGGCACTGTAAATCACTTAAAAAATAAAACTCACTGAGAATAGGAGGTCCTAATAGCCTAATGGACCAGTTGTCGTTAACCGGTATCAAAGTATCAAAGGGATATGGATGGGTAAAAAACTAACCCATATCTTGATTATCGGACATCTACCAATAGACTTTCGGGTGTTTACTAAGTATACTTTTAAATAATTTGACCAGTTGATAAAATAAAAAATAGTTGTTATTGAAAAGTGTACTTTTAGAACTCGCAAACTCAATTATTTAGTGTAGATAAAAGGATGGTTTTGTTTAAAAATTGATATTCCAGACGTCTGTGACTCGGATCCAACCCACTCCAACTCTAAACTAATGGAGTGTTTAGTCTGGTTCTTGGTATATCTGACTCTGACGCCCGAGCTTATGATAACTTAATTATACACGTTGCAATTAAACACGCGTATGTTTCTCGGTTAAGCTATAATGGCTTAATCGTGCGTTTGGCTGGCTCGCTTTCTGAGTTTACAATAAAGATTTTCATAACAGTACATTAGTTTAGAATGTACTTTCCCTCTCTATAACCCTTTGATTCCAATATGCATAATTCTCATTCTGAGAATACTCAGCAACCAGTCGATGCCCATTTATCTACTCATAGTCTGCTGAATACATACATAGTTAATATGGCTAATATCAAACGTATTGTTACATTCACAGACAAATGTTCAGGAAAGGAACTACGTATATAATCTAGATCCAAAAATAGAATTCCTGTTATATAGTACAAAAACATGAGTCATCAGTGTTTAATTCCCTATCTACACAATGTGCGTAAGTGTAATGAGTAAATGTGCAAATGTGAATTAAAATGTGTAGCAAATCGTCAACATTAGCACAAACAAAAGGTAAAATCTAATTTCCTAAAGCTAATAGCTTTCACTTGGCATGGCATTTACAGGTACAAATGTCCTTCTTGGTGTGGTTACAAAATATTCGTGTCTGCAAATACTTACACTTATCGTTACACCACTGCTTATTAACGATTACATTATTCTGGAGATCGTTGATATCATTAAATATAATTGGAGTTCCTTTTAATAGAGTATGTGTCACTCGTTTGTGTATCTGTAGAGAATAGCATATCACCTTTTTGGCAAAACGTAATGCATGTACATGTGTTGTAGATATTTGCATACTTTACTCAATCAGTCGTTTAATTAGCTTAATAGAATGAAAGCCAGCAGCAAGTTACAGAAGGTAAGTTGAGATACCTATATAGGATTACCACAGTGCAATTAACAAGAATTTTGACAATCGTTATTAATACGCATTAATTTGTTTGACGTAAATAGAACAAAATTAATTAGGATAAGGAAAGTTAGTCTTCGTTCGTACAGAAAGTTTTCAAAGAGAGTGTAGCTTCTCATAGTGAATGGCAGAAAAAATTGCGAGACTGTATATGTACCATATTTGCAATACATTATTTAGGTATGCATGCTAGAATAACAAAGTTTTATTTTCATAGAAAACCGCATGTGTATAAAAGTGCAGTCTATAGATAAATATTCGCGTGATGAAGGTTGGAATATGCAAATGTTAACGATAGGACGGTGCATAGCTGACTGACTAATCGAGGTATCGCGTAGGAGTCAAAATAAAGTAAGCAAAAGTCCCAGAAAGTTAATCCTTTCAATACCTAGAGTTTATAGAAGCTCTGAATTTTTGGCACTACAATGCAATTTATATGGTACATATCTTCCATGTGTACTATGACTAGGTATGGAATTTCGTAAAGATTGCCGGTATATTTAGGCAAGTTCTTATTATGTAAACTTTGGTGTGTGAATTTAGAAATCAGGGTAGTCTATTGAGAACTGGTTATTACATGAGAGAAATGGCAAGGGCTCTAGTCCAGTAAGGCTTGAAGATAGGGCCATGACAATAATGTAGATGGTCTGGTACATGAAGTACAAAGTAGGCTGGGAGTAGAGTAAGAGCGCAAGTTGATATTGGAGAGAGAGATTCCCGAACAGTAGCGCTGGCACCTACTACTACAGTTAGGATAAGTAAGGTACGTAACGTAGAAAATCAAGCCAGAAGAATTGAGTGAGTGAGTAATATAGAAGAATACGCAATGTAAAAGTTCTTTGGCTTGGGTAGTGCAGAGTCAGATATAGTAAAGCCTTTTGCTTCGGTTGTGAGAAGCGAAGGAGGAAAGGCAACTCAACGTTAGCGTTCAGTGCACGTGTGGGCGACGACCAAGAAGGAGCATCTCTCTCGCCACTCTACTCGGCATATCTCCTTTTACTCAACGTACGTATCAGGAAATCCCAGCTACTAATAATTTTCTCACTGAAAGATTTTCATTTGAGAGAAAATTCGTTTTGACAGTTCATTTACATAAACAAACAAGTTCTGTTGCTAATTTCAGCCATACACTTATTAACACAGCGATTGTTTTTCATTTTATTAGCCAACTAATTAATTGTGTCAATTGTTATTTGGCTAACTGCATTGTATTGTAATAAGGACATTAACGTCATAAAAAGCTTCTAAATTGCACCTAATAAACTAAGCATTGACATTGGACCTTGATAATTCCGGAATTACTTCCTGAGAGAACTCAAAGAGATAGTCGGGGAAATTGAGAAACATGTGAAAATCCACCAGGGAAGAGTGTTTTGAACAAATTATATCAAAGTGCTGACGATATTCAGTGAGAGCAATGTTTACTTTTCGTGTCAATTTAGGCAATAAGTCTAAAAGTTAAAGATTATTAAGATTGAAAAGGAGTTTTACTGATAAATTGTAAAGTAAAGCAAGATAATGTTTAGGGAAGCAATTGCTACTGGAAGTGTCGTGTGAAAACGACCCGACGAAGTAAAAACGAGCGAATACGAACTTTTAACTTGGCTTCATTGCGAAACTCAGTGTTGGTTGTTGCACATTTGCTTTTATACATCTGAGTTGATCTGGTTTGGTAGCCAAAGCCAAATTCGAGCCAAGCCGCATCCGATATTACTTACAGATAGAAAACTTTGTGTCTCTTGTCTGCCTCCTCCTAAATACACTGGTGGAGTGTTAAAAAAAGAAAAAAGTACGAATTTAAGTTTGTTTCGGTAGTAGGAGAGACGAACAGAAAGTGAAGAGCATTGGTCTCCGTCTCCTTCTTGTCTTCTTATATTTGCTAAATATATATGTACTTGGATTGGTTGGTGGTGTAGTGGATGTTGGAAAATCTCAACTAAAGTCAACTCAGGACACAGTCACGTCAGACAAACTCTGATTCGGATATCTTTGTCTGCTTCCTTCTCCTCCTCTCCTGTTTCAACGTTGCATGGCTCATCCTGCCATCAGAAAATAGCGAAGCACAACAGAAACAGCCAGATTTATTTTATACGTGTGTATACTTCTCCAGGAAAAGGTACCCTCTCTCCAAGGCCTGAAACCATTTATCATTTACAAAATCAGACAGCCACCAACTTCTTATACGTACCTATCACCGAATATAAAATTTTGTTGGCAAAATAAACTTGAATCCTCCATTCTTAATGATCCTTAATGAAAAGAATAAAACATTGTGATAAACAGCGCACTATGTGGAAAAGTAAAACCGAAAGAAAATGACTCCACATTCGAATTATTCCTATCCAATTGTGATTTGATCTCTCACTTTCTAATTTTCCGCGCTTGAAAAAAATTGACAGTGAAGTGATTTTCCAAAAAAAATTGTGTATACTTTTCACTGAGAAAATCCTGGTAAATAATAAAATTACCTCAAGTACGCCGCACGAAGTTGTTCTGTGTAATCCCGAAGTTAGACTCTAAATAGTAATCTTCAGAATCTATCCAGTGACTGTGTGTGGAGTTATTTACATTAAGAAATTTACTTTATCCGAGCAACAGAAAGTTAAATAGGTGAAGTCCATAGAATACAAATAGAACAAGTGCAAGACAAACGAAACGAAGGAAGTCGAACCGAAGGAAATCAAGTGCGTGCGTTGTTTTCCCGATTTAAGATTCTTCTGGACTGTTGGCTGTCTCTCGATTCCTCTACTCAACAGCACATCTGTTCATTTCATGACAATTGTGTTGTAAATGTTCTGTTGTAGTACTACTAGAGAATTCATTCGACTCCAGAAACGACTACATATATTCACTCAAATATACGAAAGCATATCATAGAGTGGTTTCCTTAAGTTCTGCACGAGACTACAGTAAACTCAACTCTATCGAAGAATTACAACAAAATCCTAACAGTTGACATTACTTATTAAAGCTTAACCTAACCGAAGTTCAGTTAACATAAGCCAGGACAAGGCACGCTTCCAACTTCCGAGTTAAACGACAAAATTTCCTTATTTGCTACTGAAATATTCAACTGTACTTGAAAAGCCCATTAACCTTCCCTCGTCTTTTCTCTTCTTACCTTCTTTAGCATTTAAGCTTACTAACATACATTATAAACACGACACGCCACCGTCTTTACTACGATCAACTAGTCTTTGAATTCTATATTGCTAATAAACTATTGCTCTCTCTCTCTCAACCTCACCTATCATTAGTACATTCAAGTGACTCTACAAACTAATGTAAACTCAAGGAAATACATTTCCAACAGTAAGATTCCTCAAAATATTTGTTTCATCTTTAAGTGAATCAATGAGTCGATGACTGCTATCAAAATGACATCCTCCAACGGCTTCACAACTCAGTTTATCATTTTATACTTCCTCGGTTTTTACGGAACGTTGCAAGGTAATTATCATAACATTTCTTTTTAGAAACGCTTCAGATGTCATTATGACACTTTGCTCGCTATTTTCATGCTTTGGACAAATGCAATCAAGGTATCGAAAAACCCGGGTTTTTTAGGAAAAAACCCTCGACCCCGGGTTTTTTAGGGTTTTTTGGGTTTTTTGGGTTTAAGGGTTTTTTTATATAAGTATAGGTATAAATACAAGCCTTTACTATACCATATATGAAAACTACAGCTGACAACAACAACAACCGTGTCAACTACTATTACTTATGTCAATGAAAAGAAAAATTAAACATAAAAGTTTAATTTTATTATGTTGTAACGTAGCAAATGCAGTATTTTTATGAACACCTATATTATTATTACTGTTTGATAACAACTAGTGAAGTATTAAGCATTATAATATTTTACTAATTATATTGACTTTATGAAATTATTCCTTCGTTAATTTGAAGCTTTAATTGCAAAGCATTACAGTAATGAATATGTAAGTGATGAATTGAAATTGAGCATACGTGTACAACAATTATAAACATAATCTTCACAATGCAATGACTAAAGTATACATAAACTAATTATTATAGTCCTCACATTACTATACATTAATTACGCGTAGAAGTGTAGAAGCTATATCTTGTTTCCACCTGATTATGCATTTGTTTACATTTTTGAATAGAAATTAGTATGTATTGCGTATCTAGATGGAGCTGTAGTGCACATTTTTGTATGTTTTGTAAAAAACCCAAAAAACCCAATAAACCCGGGGTTTTTTACGTAAAGCGGGGTGGGTTTTTTGCCAAAAAACCCAAAAAACCCCAACCCATAAAAAACCCGACCCACAACCCTGAATGCAATATGCTTACCCATGCGTGCGTATTCCTTCGCTTGTTTCTTGATCGTTAATAAAAATTAGCACGGTTATATTTACTAAATCCTATGATTTTCCGTACTTTCAACTTTGGAGATGTATATTTTTTGATACCAGGAAATAATTTATCCTATATTATTTACTCAGGTCCATCGTCAGGTTCATCATCTTAATGAAAGTATTTATGCATCTAAATAATATACTAAATCCTTTGGTGTTCTGTACTTTGGAGGTGTATATTTTTTGGTACCAGGAAATAATTTTTCCGATATCATTTAATCAGGTACAGCGACAAGCAACGTTAAATCTTCTTAATGAAAGTATTCGTATATCTAAATATCATAACATGACATTGAGTTACAATTTGCATGCTATTTATGATTTGAGTGATCCAATGATTCTCTAGGGTAAGTCAAACGGTTCTCTTGCATGTATAGAAGAAGAATAATGAAAACAGTAAGGATTTTCGTGGTTATTTTGTATTCTTACTGCAGAACGCAATGTGTCCACACAATTCAGACGTGTGATACAATGGAATAGAAGGCTACAGAGATGTATGCTGATAACTCACACAATAAATGACCCGCATTCCTCTTCGAATTCCACTTTAAAGTAAAGTGGCCGAAATAAATGCAATTTATCAAGCCTTTTACAATTGACAGTAAATTGTTTCGGACGACTCAGTCGTTCAAGGAAAAATTTTCTGAGTAAAGTCAATTTTCCTAACAATGACATTGTTACGCTGTGCACAACTCATGACAATAAGCACAAGGAGTAACTAAATGGCACATGCACCTTAGTATTATTGTAGATATCTGTCAGACCGGGCATAAATCATTATGCCTCCTTCTGTGGTGCAAGTCAAGACCAATCTTGATTTACCATTTTCATTTCTTGCTACTTGGTCCTAAAATGTTAATATACAAGTTATTGAAGTGATAGCAGCAGGTTTGCTCAGCCTATAATAATGTGCGTTAAAAAATCCTCTTGAATCACGTAAAAACATAATGAAGAGAGTATGATGCAGCGGGATTGAATGTAAGGAATCGTGTAAGTGTAAAACCATTAAAATGTAATTGAGAGTCGGTTTATCAGTGTGCAGAGTGGGAGTCAGGTGTCTGTGTCAAAAGAATCTCCCATGGTTGGTCATTGTCTCGATTATTTCTGTGTCACTTTAAAAGACAATCGAATCGAGAGGAACTAAACCAAACCGTAGCACTCACTCTTCCAAAATTGTACTATAAAACGATGCTGAATGGTATTGCATTAGGAGAAATGGGTTATTCACGTCATTATTGAGTTTCGTTACACAAAGTTAAGTCGGATTTAAGTTAGTGTTGTGTTCTTACCTATATACATTACAAATTTAAGGTGTGATGGAGGAGAATATGGTCAGATAGCCATAATTTCTTGTGTTTTCACACTTGTGTGTCCATTACACAGTGTAATCTCCGTGTAAAGGAAAAAATCATGATTTTGTCATCTTATCTTTAGAGTCGTAGCATGCAGACTGGTATAATGACTATATACATACTTATCTTTTCTATCTTAGGTACTAATGTCCTATATGTATGTATATGTCTGTACATTAGCTTAAGTTATTTGTAGTAGCCTGTTGTGTTGTCTGTAATGTAAGTTCTGGTCTGGAGTGGCATTGCCCATCCTTTTTCTTTATTTTCTCGCTCTTTTATTGTGCGTTGTGTGGCATTGAATGTATTTTACTCTTCTGATGTGCTCCATTGCAAAAAGTCTCTTTTCTATTCAGCATGAGATGCGATTTGCTCACTCACATATACTCCGTAATGTACAAATACTACAATGCACATCCAACTATTTACTCTCCGTATCTAAATACATCGTGTCTATATCCGATCTACCTATAGGAATGAAGTTAAGAATTCCAAACCCAATTTTGTGTGTAAGTATGCTGTATTTTGTGTTCAAGTGCATTTCATTAGATTTCATAGGAGAATCTGCTTTGCGGTAAGATTAGGACATCGAAACAAATGTAAACGTAAATGGCCGTTGTGTATGGGTTGTGGGCCAGCCTTCCAAATGACATTCTTGAATGCATTACATATACTATTTCTGCTTTGTCGAGATGGAAGTATAAAAATAAAATAAAATGGCTTATACTTTTTCCTTATTGTGCTCCGCTGTACTCCCAACGACCCTCGTCTCCTCTTCCCTTTTCTACTACTTAGCTTACAACTGTGTTTTCTGCAGTACACATCAAAACACACGCAAAACACTCCTTAACAATAAGTCCTACTCCTTCTGAATTTACACAGACAACTTATAACCAAACACTATCTTCATTCTCTGCGTAGGTAGGCACTGGCAAATAGGTATGTAATATTTCTGCATTATTATATCTGTATTTCCTCTACTCCTCGACATTACACCATTATTACAGCCTCTATAAAAGTTTGGCTCCTATAGAACCTTAGCATTGCATTCTACTAGCAACTCTGTCACTGACTTAGTTTAACAGAACTGTAATCCAAAACTAGACGGATATGTACAGATATAAAGATATAAACACTCGTAGTTTATTTTTGTGTTCTTTGCGCTGACACACAAAACATTACGTAACGTAACGTAAAAATCATAAAAACACGCACAACTTCGTACATTACTGTAGCACAGCAAGACAAAATTACACATATTTTACACTATACACTCAACGCAAATCTACAACAAAACGGTACCTATGTATACTAAATAGGTACATGCACCTAAGTACTACTAGACCTATCTTTATAGGTGAGTAGTGAATTTCAGAATGTTAGTCTCTTCCTTATCAGATATAATTTTGGTTACACTGTTGCAACGTAAGAAAAGAGCTACAAATTAAGCAAGAATTATTATACTGACACTCTACAAAAAATATTCAATATTGGTTAGTTTTCCAATTTAACTTAAAAAATAGATTTGTAAACATCAACACGATATTTAAATATTTGCCAGTGCAAGATACTACTTGAACTGCTACTATAGTATAGAAAAAATGTACATGGCCAATAATAGTATTTCTTCAGTAGAATAATCATAGTCAATGGAAAATGTCGGTGGATTAGTACAATGGAAACCAGGAGAGTGCTTAAAATACGTGCGTAGGGGCTTTCCTTCGTGCATAACATAACAAAGCATTTTTCCTCTACTTAGGCGTTCAACGCCCGAAAAACATTGCCAAAGTCAAACCAAGCCAGGCCACTTTGACTTGTTTTCGTCACAGTTCCTACTTCTTGCTCATCTTAAACTTGACTGCTTTTTGCTCTGCATTCACATAAGCCACCTGAGTACAAGTTTGTGAATGTTACCTTCTTGAGTAATTCTTATAAATGAAGAGTTTAGTTGGCACAAGATTTTGCAAAGTTGCGTCTCATTGTCTTGTCGTTTCACTACTACGTTACGATCTCATAAGAATTACAAACCCATTAAATGTAATCATAGCCAGTCTCTGCGTAGTAACATGCTTTTATTTGTTTCCCAAAAATAAATTCTCTCATAGTAAACCATGCTAAAAATAGTTTACAACTACCCTCGCCCTCATCCTTAGTGACTATTAGCCAAAATGAAAAGTTGTAAATGTAGGTATCACAAGATAGTGGCAATAATAATTAAAAATTGCGTAGGGTTAATAGCTTTCGCATTTGTATAGAAGTTAATTCGAGTATAACACGTGATGGTAATTAGTGAAGGAAAAAGTATCATAAAAATACATATGCTTTTATTTGGTTTCCTTTTATGTTCGATATTTAACACTTGAGCATGAAAAGAAAGTAAAAAAGGAAGTCGAGCATTCAAAGGGCAATTACAGACATTGTAATGTAGCCTACGTGTAAGTATGGATAACATACAACCAAACAAAACAGAAAGAAAGTTGGAGGAAAGTATATCCAGAGAAGAGTATTCTAATATACGAAGTTGAGAGTCGAGTGGAAGAGTCTCTTAAGTATTTATTTGATTCTATTTGCTAATGTAATATCTCCCCAAAGACCCAGGCAGAGACGTTTATGACTATTATGTAGTGGAGTTTAAGTATGAGAAAAGCTTCTTGCGGACAAGACTCCGACTCGACAAAACAAACCAAACCATGGAAAACGAAAACACTGTGCTTTATCTATGCAGCTGAGACGTAGAAAGTTGCTATTTACTGTGGATGCATAGAACGAAGGAAATACAACTAAATATACAGTCTCTAGTATATCTAAGATATCAGATGAAAAGGGAAACCGAATAACGAAACCAACTATTAGATCCATTCGGGGTATGTATATGTAGTATTTACTGTAGATTTGCACTGTAGTCATGCTTTGACCTAGCCTGGAGAATCGGGAGTAAAAGGAAGGACATGACTTTGTGTTCTGCTTTCTTCCATCCCTTTTCCTACTCTTCTTTAATGTAAAAGTAAAATGAAGCGAACAAAGTAAAGAAAACTGAAAACGTCCGAATTTACATTCAGACAGAGCAATGGTTTGCCTTACAGAATCTAATGCAATAATATCCTATACTACTAAGGTATATTAAATAGTGCACTTGAGTGTTATATATACAGATATCTATGTAAGCTACAAAATAGTTTTTCCTTTTCATATTATGTAAACATATTAACCAACCAAAAGCAAACGTAATGCAAATAGAAGGGGTATGTGTGTAACTATTATGGAGTTAAGGATCCTTGTATAGTATTCTGTGTGAGCAGTGCCAATGCCAACAACAGCAGGAGTCTCAGAAACTATTCTGCAAGAATTCGGAAGTCATTTGTGTGCAAAACAGCTATTTGAATATTTGCATCTTTGGCTTAGCTGGTCCCCGGGTTGGTTTGGTCGGCTATAGTCTCGTCTGCTATGGTTTCAGCTCTGTGACTCTGACTCCTGATGTGATGACTGAACTTGTGAACCGACCAAACTCACTTGGCTTCAGTTTTGGCTTCAGCTTCACTTAACTAGTACATTTCTTATCGTTTGTATTGTATGCACTATTATATAGATCTGGGTATATATTTTTATGCTTATGAGATGGGATGTCATAGTTAGATATAACAAGGGTATACCTACTTACATACATAGATGTGGTTTACATTGAAATTCAGCGTCTTTTGAGTTTCGGGCCGGAGAAGAGACTACTTACTCTAATATCCTTTACATCACATTACATTGCATTACTTTGCCATTCAGTATGACATTAGATGGAGGAGCAGCAAAAGCCAAGCCAGAAAAGTTGCATTTGAACTGAACCTCCCATTGATTTCCTCTATTCTTATTTTCCTCCTCAAAGACGAAACTCCTTCTATTATTTCTTTTCTTTTAGTTGATTTCAGTTCAGTGTCTTGTCTTTGCCTTGAAGCTCTGACTAAATTCTAAAAGAGCCAAACCAACTCGAGCCAACCCAAACTACTACAAACTGCGTACTACTACTACTACATATATGACTTGACTTCGGTCTAAGAATGGAATTAAATAGAATTAAATGGCATGCCTGCCCTCTTATAGTTTACTACTCTATGTAGGTACAAAACTAACTAATGGTCGAAGCAAGTAAATAGGTATAGAGAACACCCTCCCGTTTTCTTTAGGCACTACGTTCAAGTGAATTGAAATTAAGATGAGACTTTCGCATTGTCTTTGTTTTCTGCCATCAATTCCTAATTCCTTACTCTTTGTCTCTGTTTTGTCTGGTTTGAGGGAGGATTGCTCGTTTTACGAATCCACTACACATTATATTAACAACGTACTAACTACAGTAGGGTAGCACTGTACTATTAGTTACTATAGTCCATTTACTACGAAACATATCTGATGTTCACTCTCTCTAGTAATTGTGTTATGTAAGCATCTGTACAATAGTATTTGCAGAGCAGGGTTATTGTCAAGATGAGAATGAAATGAGCTGAGAGGATGAGTATCGTGTAATTACAACTCAATTCATCCTACTCTACTATTATTATTAGCATCCTGCTATATAGATGTACATATAGCTTTTGTTGTACTAACCCTGTGTCTAATCTTTATTCCACTCCATACAGAACACATATTGTGTCACTACGATGCAATTGCTTAATATCCCTCTCTAATAGTACAGTATATTTGCATGTAGACATATCAGACTTTGATTTTATACCTAAGTGGAATAATACATTACGCGCGCACGTATTTTGTTAAATGAACTCAGCTAATTGTATAGTATCCTCTATTCACTCAGATATTTAAATTTAGCCATGTGCTATAGTGATGTGTGTATGGAGAGATGTAGACAATTGTATAATGAAAAGAGACATTACCTTACACTACATTGCGTTGCAATTTAATTCAAGAATGTATGTACATGCATACTCTATCTATCTGTTTCTCTGTCAGCATTGTGTAGTGCATTTCATTGTGAGTATAATCATCAGCGTCTGTTCTGTTTGTTTCCTTGTCATTCAATTCATCTTACGTAATGGGATGAGAAACATAAATACATGTAGGGGAAAGATTTAGTTGCCTCTGTTATTATCTCTACTAAAAGAGCATAGCTAAATACGTAATTCTACTAACGTCTACATCAAATGGAATATATATACTGTCATTTCGCTTAGTTTAAGCCTATCTGTTTTCCTTCAATTCTATTCAATGTGCTATGTGACATTTCATTGTTTTAGACAACTTGTACTAAGTTTTAGTAACTACATACACAATATTATTAGCAGTCCTATATAGAATACAACTTTACATTAGTAAATTGTAAGTGGTCTATATAATACGTGGGTGTAATGCATTAGAATTGGTATTGAACCTATTTTTAGTTGTCATGATGTACCTACGGATAGACAGGATGATGACTATAAGTTAATCCTCATGTTTCACAAAGATCTATTTCATTTTCTGCCACCACTAAATAAACATCAACATTTGATTTCCCATTTGACAACTTACTCAACTGCACTCATTGTCATTAAGTCATGTCAGTTTATCACCCTTTCATTCACCTAAACTAAACTACACAATTCGTCTACGTAGAATAGCTCTATGTAGGGATTCATTACACTTTATGAGCATCGGATATTATCTGTACCTACTTACCAGTACAATGAAAACACTATTATGCCAGCAGACTCTCATTCCAGCAACAACTTCTCACAGCGAATTTGCTTAGTCACTTGTTAGACGTATATTAACTTCCTTCCTTCCTTCCTCTTCTTTTGCTACCAAGAATTTGACAGATTGGAAAATAATTTGTTGTGATAAGTAGTCTACCATTTTCACATAATCTTAAACGTATTATACGTTTAAGAAAGTGATATTCAACACAATACACGCGTAAATTCACTTTCTGCGCACCACAAAAATATTTTCTTTGTTATTATACCTACTGAATGTTCGTATAGAAGTACTTAGATGAAAGAGAATCTAATAATGGTATCAAAATATATTTAAGAAAGATAATATTACTATAATAATATTCAACAGTTTGAGATGAATGACGATTTACATCAGAATTGCAATTGGTACGGATTTCAGCATTACGATTTATATATTGTATATCGAACAAAACGACAGAACAAAGAAACCGAGCATCTATATAACTATAGCTAGCATATATTAGCAGAGCTAGTAAAATTAATTCTATGTCGTAAAATAATATTGTATACTTGTATTCACCTTATACTTTTTTGATGTCAGCCTGCACATAGTAATAACAAAGTATAATTTTAGCAATCGCCAAGTGAAGCTAAACGAGAAAAGTAATGGCGATAATGATGTCTAAGTGACACTAAATGACAAACATTTTAATGTTCACCCATGCAATATCATAGATTGTCGAGAGTAGTGCGTCTAATGATAAAGCTTTAGAGCGAGTTTTGATGTATGTAGAGCCAGCCTTAGTAAAACACAGGAAAAGAAAAGAAACCACCAAAGCCAACACGAAACTTGTATTAGTTATGTATGCTGCTGGGAGGAATGTTTGTATGTTGGATTTGCATTGTTAAGATTTCTCTGGTTCTATGTTATAAGTGCTGAGTTTTGGTAAAGTCGACCATTGTGCTACGGAAAACCATAACGAAAGCAGCAAAGTCAGATGGGTAGAAGATTTAAGAGAAGTAGAGGTAGATGTAATAGGGACACAACAAATTCTAATCGAAATGCAAACAAGTAAAGAAAGGTAAGTATTGTTGGCAACTTACTTAGTCACTCACTCAGACAGTCAGTTTAAATAAAAGACGCCAAATAAAGTCAAGTAAAGTACACAAAGGGTGTTGCCCCTCGATCGCCTTTCCTCAAATCTTTTATGTATTTATTCACTCAGCCCAAGTCATGTTGCTTTTCCATTTCGTACTTCACTTTGAGGTCTACAACCAATCCTACTCTACTACACACATATTTAGTTACATATTCAATTGCTACACAGAGATGTGTTGGCTTGGCATGCCTTGACTTATTTTGACATGATGGAAGAGAGCAGGAGAGACGCTATGACTTCATTCCACTTTCTGTCATTTCTTGTCAATCCCAATCACAACGAAATCAACAAAAGGGAAGTGAAATGAAATTCGACGTAAATACAAATAGAAAATCCATTCTTATTGTTCCACTCTTTTCCTACGTCTACACAAAGTTCTTCGTACTACTCTAAATCATGAACTATTTTTATCCACGCGTATTATTTGCTGATGAGATTACGATGATGATTACTGAGAAGTACTTTCTTGGCTTTTATTTGCTAAGAATTTCAAAGTGTCTAAATTCAACCGAATGTAGTCCAACATCTTTTGTTTAGTTTTTGAAGTGAAAAAATTGCTTGCATGCGCAAATTGAATTTTTGTAATAATTACTACAAAAAGCATTTGTTTTAACAATGCTATTAGGTTTTGTGATGGGAATGATGGTTTCCTGTTTTATATAGAACAATTCGTTATCGGGATGTAGTGCGGAATTAATGAATATCAAATTTTATAGTTTTTGGAAAAGGAAAGGAGAAGCATGGCTTGGGATTCCAAACCACTGGGCACTAATGCAATAAGAAATAAAGTAGAAAAATCAGTACATCATGAGGAAGGGATAATTTGTTATCTCGGTAGAATAAACAGTGGCAGTGGCAATGAGAAAGACTCACAGAGGAATCAAATTAAATCTCGAGTTAAAGGAATACAAAGCGTGGCTCTGCAACAATAGAAAATAAATAAATACAATCAAATCCGCACTGGCAAGACAAACTCGTCTCTTTAATTATTTCCATGTATTTACTTTCGCCTTTATTTTCGGTAGGAGAGCTCCAAAGCAAACACTTGAGTTCTTTTCCAAGAATCCGGTCAGGAAATAAAATAGAATTAGCTAACAACAAGTACGTTGTTTGTATATGTTCTTGAGTTTTTCTCTTGGTTTTTTTCCGGTCAAATTGAAAATGAGTACAAGGAATCATAGCATACAAGCGCCCACGAGAGTTTAGTGGATCTGATTGTATTTGATTTTATCTTGACTGGCTGGACTCAATATAATTCACAATCAATCCTTGTAGTTCCTAACAGCGTGTGAGCTAACAACAATAAATCAGCGAAAAAAACTCATCCGTGTCAGAACAAAGAAAATTCAGTGAGTCTGCGTTTTCATTGAAATAAAATAGCAATAAAGAAAAACCTTTAGGAGAAGTTAATTGGTATATGGTGCTAGTAAGTAGTAGGACTCTTAGTTATGTAACACAATGTTCCTTTCAGTCACCAACATCAAAGATTATGTCCAAAAATGTGCCGAACGAAATTACAGGGTTATGTAGCTCCATCATTTAGTTTTGGCCAGGCGAAAAGAAATTAGAACAATAGTAGGCAGGAGGCAGGAGCCCAACCTAGACCACATTGCAAATTATTATTGCAAGCAGGTGAAGTTCAATTACTCAAAATCTGTAAACCAGAAGCTGTTTGGCTTGGCTCGACTCAAACTATGCGATAGGAAAGTCGTTAGCGTTTTTTTCGTTTTATTTCATCCATATTTTCATAAACAAGTCCCAAACGGTGAGTGCCGTTGTTGTTCCATAGTACATGATTTCTCAAAAGTTGAGACTGCGGCACCTTCGCCTAATGCTACCAAATTACATTATTCATCTGTCTGCAGTGCAGTCGTTAGTATCTGTCTATATTCACGTAGAAATAATCGAGTTTTATACTGTATTTCAATTACTTTATAGAAAAAGGGTATAAGCTTACTCTTTTTCTTCGTATTTAACCGTTTCATTCAATTTGTCTTAAACGAAAACACATTACGCGAAATAAAACAGGATATCAGGACTTTAGCCGGTTTACTTCATACATTACTTAGAAGTGAGTGTGTTTGGGTTTCCTTTCTGGTGCCTGGAGACTGAAAAGTCCATTCCAATTCATTCTTGTTCTGGACAAACTAAATTCACTACCCGAAGCTAGAATCCATATGTTGTTTCCTTATGCTCACCTTACTAGTACACAAAATAGTATATTCCTTAAGCCAGGTAGTTTTGTTACAGTGTGCTACTGCACTAGATTTATAGACAGGATAAGTAGAATCAAGTCAGTTTTATCTTTTAGAGTTACAAGTTAAGCAAGTGTTAGCATATCACACATATAACATTTCCTATAGATGCAAGTCAACTGAGGTAAAAGGTAAACTTCCTCTATATGCATGCATGTATGCTCGAGAGATTTCATTTTGAACAGAGATACCAGCTATACAGATATATCTCCGTTGAAGTAATCTAATCCAAAGAAGATGAGTTGTATACAGTGTAAAAATCCTAAGCTTCCATTTTTCAGCCTTCAGCTCTTAGCTTTATAAACTAATACATAGGTATATAGAGTGTGTGTATAGTTAGTATAATTTATGCAAGTAACTTACCAAATAGATTTTATATACGCAGTGTCTATGATATAAGGTCTCTTAGCGATGGTGCAATGGATCTTGGGGTTTTAGGAGTCAGCTGGTGAGCGATAGACTGGATATAGAGACTGGGGCACAGAAAGGAAAGAGCATGAACCATAAGCTATAGGGAGTAGTGTAAGTAAGCATAGATTTAAGTGAAGCTAAAGAGGTAAACCAAAGCAAAGCATGAGGAGAAGACGGGAAAACAAGGGATTAGAAAAGCAGCAGTCAAGTCAGTCAGTCGTCCGTTTAATCGCAAGACAAGCAAGACTACATAACAATAAGTAAATACTACTTTACTACGAAAATAGCAATAGGTATCTTTTTATCAGCTGCAATGCACAGAGCATAATTCTCATAAGAAAGAATGACCTTCCTGCGGTTTTTGTGTACACAATGAAGTAAAATGAAATAAAAGAGAGAACACTATTTTATGGATATAAAGAAAATTGTATGAAATATATTTCTACCACAGGCCAGTTAAGCTTACGCTGTTACTCGCATCTTAGCTTTTTTTCTGCTCGGCTATAAAGAATTAATTCTGTCATGTCCTATGTAATAATGTCAGTAGACTGTCCTTAACGTAACACGTTGTTCCAAACCTCTTCTGATGTAATCTGATATAAACTAAGTACTATAAAGCATTTTGCTGTTGGGGCATTTGGTCTGACCAATACGAGAACTTTTTTCGTTGGCCAGTTCAAGATTTAACAGAGTTAAGTATGTGGTTGGATTTTATTTTTCTTTAGCAGCTATTCTAATCGTAACAAAGACATGGACTCAACTATGTAGTACATAAACCAAGGCAAGATCAACAGAAAATCTTTGCTATGTAAAGTAAATGCAAATTAATGGTAAATACATAGTCTCATGTTTTGAATCTAAGCTAAAGGAGACAAGAGTTAGTAGAGATATAAAGACATCCTCCTATTTTAATGCTAAATAGCTTTGTCAGTAAGCGAGGAGTCTAAAGAATTCAGATGCACATGCACTGAATGAACTTACACTTCCAGACTTGTCCTTATATAAACATCCTCTCGGCTCTAATAGAGATTTTCTCTTGGATGCACAGCACAATGCAGATCATACAGAATAATACTAGCTTTTATTTATGTGTGCAATGCAAGTAATGCATTGCATTCCTTTCAAGCAAGTGGCAAGTTTTTTTCTATCGCATCACTTGGAATCTTTTCTTTGTGAATCTGATGAAGGAATCTATGAATGTCGAGTTGAGTCAAGTCAACTCAGTCGACTCGACTCCACTCTTCCACTTCTGTTTTGTTCCATTGCATTTCACCGGCTTTTGTCCAGCACCAGGCCGAGCGAGACCGAGCACAAAGACCAAAAGACCATTTGTTTCCTTGCACCATTACTCTATCTCACTACTGTGTAATTCTTACTGAATTATTGAGTCAATGGTATTAGTCTAATTGTTCCATTGTTAAAAAATCTTGACTATAGTCCACACCGGCTCTCCCTATAACGACTAACGTAAATATTGTTACAAAGAATTTACTCGTGAGTGAGTCTAGTGCTTGCACACATGTATTCAACATCCCACCACTAAAATATCTGGAAAGACATTCAGTCAGATGATAATAACTTCTCAGCTCAGCTAAATCTTTCACTGTAACTCAAGTTTGTAGATTAATATTTAACACAAAATTTTGTTAATTAAATTGTTTTGCTAAGGATGGCGAAAATTAAATCCAAAAGTGAATTGATATTTAATTACACTGTCATAATTAGTAGATACAATATGTGTTTGAGAGCGTACGTTAGAGAAGGACAATAGGAGGTAAGAGTGTGGCATAAAGGTACTTTTGCTTGTCCTTGTGTCATCTTGCTTAATGAAGTAACGATTCAATTAAAATTTAATTCGTTTTCAATGAAAGCTTGTGTTGCTTAAAGCTGAGTTGACTTTGTTTTATTAACAAGAGTGATTAGCCTCGGAGCATAAAACCTTCCTTCATTTGGTGCGTAGGACATGAGTACAATAAAAGCCATTTATATTACTGTATTAGTAAATCACTTGTATATTTGCTCAGAGTGATTAATCAAAGTTGAGTTTTGTCTTGGATGGATTTGATTAAAAGTATGTTGTACATATTCATCCTGGGATGCCTTGAGTTAGGTGAATGCTCATTTGATAGAGTAGGATGTGAATAAGATGCAGTAACAAGTGAAGCAAATCAAAGCATTTATATTTACACTTGACAATGTAAGTTGTTAATCCATTGCCAATGGTGGATTGAAAGGAATTGAGTTGGCTCAGTTGGCTATGCAAAATAATAATCATCCACCTGATCCACCCACCAAATAAGGTAAAATCCAGATATAATGCATACTTACTTATAATAGAATCTTCTGCACCTTGTTATAGAAATACAAACAGAAGTTCATCTTATAGCAATATTAATTTAATCGGGAGAAAAGTCTCTAATGATATAGAATGGCATTCTATGTGGATAATAAGGACAGGAATGGACATAGGTAATGGGCTGTCGCACTTAATTTTGTGTGTAAGCCTTTGATGTAGCAGACGATGAGGTAGCTAGTAGAAGTAGCTCGTCATAAAGCATGTATTAATGGAATAGAAAGGGAGATGAAATGCATAAGGAGCGTAGAGCCGCCAAGCTAAATATAAGTGCATGTAAATCCAATGGCTTTTATTCATTGTATGTATATCCAAGGGATGTAATTTATAATACTTTTAGCTTAAGTAGGTAGGCAGTTAAGCTAAATCTATGTCCAGTGTGTATTTATTAAAGCTTAATGATGTTTAGGTATAGTCTAGGAATTAATTCCCTCCTCACTCCTATACGCGAAGGTATTTTAACTCCCAAATGAGCAATAATAAATAGCGTAGGAGAGAAGAGTTAGTTAAATACTTGTAATCCTCGTTCTCCATATTAAGCTCTGTTTTATTACACAGAGCACACAGATTCACTCACATTAAGTTGCTCTGCTTGTTTTGGCCATGGCCAAACATACAAAGAGGCCAAACACACTCGTCCCAGTTCAATTGAATAGAGGAGCAGAAGAGTAATAATAAATAAAACGCAAACTAGGTACTAATAATGAGCCAAGGGCTACTTTAATCTCCTGCTATTAGCTATTTACAATGAACCTACAAAATAATGACAGCATTCTTACCTAAAGCTAACACATAACTGCATAAAATTCTTTGTTAATACACTTATAAGAGTGAACCATATCAAATTTAAATGCAAATACTCCTCGCAGGTATAAATTAAAAATTAAAGGAAGGTTGATCGTTATACGACTAACTCTTAGCACTATAGCGAGCTAATCTACAGGTGTGTATTTATTTTATTTCTATTTGCATGTACAGCATGCTTCATATTTATATATTAATATTGAAGCAATTGTTCATATTATACAGACGATAAGGATTACTACTGTAGGAGATAGCAGTTTCCACGATGTGGCATTAAGTCTGACTTTTGTTCTGTTTAGTCCTGATGTATGAGTGTGAAGGAACATCCGTTGCAGTTGTTTAGTTGCTCATAATTTTTATTTCGTCCCATTCTCACACTCCCTGATATCATTTAGGGTTGCGATCCAACAATAACAATACACAACACAATCGAATCATACACTATGAAATATGAAGGTATTTAGTGAGTCGAGTGAAGCCATGCGTTGTACACACATGCACTGCCTTATGTATGTATATACAAGTGTGAGTAACTTACTAATGACAAAAAACAAGCGGAAAGCCGTCGTGGAAGGAAAGGAAGCCGAGAGAAAAAACCTGTATTTTCTATCTCCAACTATACAGACTGATATGAGTAACGTGTGTAGAGACCCTAAGTTCTAGTAGTGTGTGGATTGACTGAAAAAGAGCAATGCATGTAATAATCATAGCTAAGGTAAACCTTACAGTAAAGTGAAGGCTTTAATGATTTTTGAGTTTCTAACGGCCACACTTCTTTGCTTTTTCACATGGAGCATCCTGTCCTGTCTCTTCTAATAAACGTGTCTTGTCTTCCTCTTTTAATGAAATACTACATACTTACAGGTACAATAGAATTATCTCTACCAACCCCGACCCCACGATGAGACTCTAGTAAGCTCTACTGCTACATTTATCACTCTTATTCTTAGTACACTTTGTTACGTTATACTACTATTGTGCTAAAACAGAATACTTATTCTGATATGACATGTCACGAAGGGGCTTTGAATACAGCTTCTACCATTTCTAGACCTGTATACCAAGATATGCTAAGTAAGTATGTTTTAATGTTAAAACTACAGATACACTCTCATATGGGGCAATGTCTTATAGCTTCACCAACTGTAGCTGTTCATCCTGCTCTAATTTTCTTATTTGTCGGAAAACTCAATTCAAGCTAATAGCACCGTGTATACATATCGTACTGTATCTGTGAGAGCATTACAATACAAGCAAAACAATACTAACAAAAATCAAATCAACATGTGGGAAAGCTTTTAATGTAAAAATATTATTTCTTATGACGATTACTCGCTAGCCTTACTTACTGCTACCTCAACTCTTAAGTGCTAGGTAATACTAAGTAGCAATTTTATCTAACATACCATATATTTTTAATACTTTGCAAAACTACTAACCATATGATGCATTTGTAATACTACTGAATACCTAAAAACAAAGGACATATGGTATAGCTTCCCTCTACATGTACCTATGGCCAAAAAATTCAAAACAATGGACTGATTAAATATGATTTTAAATATCAGTGCAGATGGTGTACATTAGTCGTTGCTTCAAAGCTGAAATTCAATGAAGTTTAAAAAATAAGTATGTATGTTGCACAATGTAAGGTCAGTGTTGGTTTGGAAGAACAGAAAATCTACTATTAATTGTGCTGATTATAATTAGCAAAAAAGTCAAGGCTTGTTTTGAAATATTTTATAAATATTTAAGGACTTCAAAAAGATTTAATGTCAAGTCTGTCTAGTTTTCTGTACTCAAGAATTCTTTCGACAAGATCTCTTTTTATCCACGATTATCATTGAAATGACTCGAAAATTACTCAGCATCCAAGAATTGCTCAAAGTATGTTAAACAGTCTGTTACTCAATGTCTTTCGAAAGAGGCAGCAATGGGAGTATGAGGATTTCCACTTAATCCGCTAAAATATCCTCAAGATGCAGTTTTTTAGCGGGAATATTTTCTGTGATGTATTTTCTTTATTACGTCAGTTCGGAAATGTGTATGCTGCAGATTTATATTGATTTTGATGTGTTCATGGTGAATAGCACAGTATTTTAATCAGCTTGTGAAACCCGATATAAATACGTATACATTCTTATTAACTTGTGACTTTGACTTACGTAACAGAAGGGGGCAGTTTTGATTCAGCCATTCCTGAATTTGAACTAGCAATTTATCAAAGGAGTTATTGAAGCAAGACATCAAACGATTGTGTCACCGTGAATGTTCATGCATACATCATTGAAGTGTGTGCAATGGTCAAACGTTGGATTAAAATGAAAATTGATCTGAAGTATATCAAGAAAGTGTTTGACAAGGAAAAAGGCAGCCAATTTTTCAATTTTGTGCAAGAACATTTATAGTTGCATGCTCATTTCACAGAGAATGGCGTTTCCAGTGAGGAGGTTAACGACAGCCCATATTAAAACGGAAACTAGAGCAAGAATAGGGAAATAAAGGTAGTTAATTTTACCAAGCGCAAGAGCTGGAGTAGAATGTGCTAATACACATTGTGAAATGTTCATTATTGGATTGCATAGTGAAAAATGGTCAAAATTGAATTTCTGGTCTTTGAAATGCACGGACGGAAATTGGAAAGAAGGAAACTGCGTCGTAGCCTAAACAGTAAATGGAATATTGCAAAATGCATTGTACATCATTGTATGTAGGTGGCTAGGTCAGGTCTGAAGAGAATATTGATACAGTGTACCTACATGTTGATATGGTAGAGAAATGGTATTACCAAATGCAAATGAACGGTAAATGGGCACTGTAGAGGAAGAAAAGTGTAGATAAAGGGAAATATTAAAGTGGAGAGAGAAGGAAAGAACGAAATGGAAGTAAGTCGGTAGAATCTGATGTTCTGATAGAAAGATAAGAAGGGAGGAGGTTGGAAAAAGTAATTGTGAGGGAAAGTTAAGGTAAAGGAATGAAATTGGATGTGGTGGAGAGTGCAAAATTTCTGGAAGCCGACTGTGAAATGACTGAATCCGCGTATGGCAAATACATAAATGGATTCTTATTGAGCGACCTAAAAACTCGAGGGAAAGAAAAGAGTTTCCTTCACTTTATGTACTACTTGCACTTTAGGAAAAAGGAAGTTTACCTAATAAAGTTGTGTATAGGAGTAGGCAAGGTGGCAAATGAATACAGAGTTACGTATAGAGATATTCAGTGCAGTGCCGTTTTCTGTAAATTCGTTTCTTACTTCCACATCTCGTCTCCTATCTATTATTTGTAAACGATAATAGAATACAAATAGTAGCCAAGTGTAAATAACCGGAGATCCAAACGGAATAGAGAAATACGAACAGGATCGCAGAACACCTACCTTACCTTATGTAACTACTTCAAGGATTCCCATTATTCCTATTTAGATGTCTGACCTCCTATTCCCTTCCTCTCAAGGTAAATAAAGTCATATATTTCTATCCATTCTATACCATTCCACACTACAAAGCAAACTTTTCCCGCAACTCTAATGTACTATTTGTGTGAGTGAGTGCAACTTTTTTACTGCAAGTTCATTTCAGTCCAAATCCTATCTTGTTACGCTGTACTCTGGCTAACAAGAACTTTCCGTGGGTGGGTTCCTCCTGCCTTTACCTAACTTTGCCACCCGAATGTCTTGCACAACTCTAGGTAACTGTGTAAGTAGGTAGCTGCAAGAACCTAAACATATCTTCCTATAGTGTTTGCATTCTATTGTATCTACTGTCGTCTGTCAACTCGTACTGCAAAACGTTCAACTCAACTGGGCCAATTTTCATGCAACGCTAAATGTTGTTTGACTATCCTTATTTTTACTCTGAGTCACTTTATGCAAATTGTCTATTTCTGTCTATTTCAATCGCTATTTGTTTAGATACGTTGCAATTTATATTATTTATTTACTGCTCGTGCACATGCAGATACAGTCTATCACATCTAGTAGTCATCTGAAGAACAATAACTGCAAATTGTAAATATTGAAGTTTGGGTTGGCAAAGTCAAAAATAAAAGTTTGTAATTCTGAATTTAGTCTAGTTCCCTACTGGACTAAAAATGTAATCCTGTGACCTGGTTATTAATGCGAGTAGTGTATGTAAAAGAAACACAAGCAAATTAGGGCAAACGAAGCGTATAAAAGTTTAAAATGGAGTAAATGGACGTTTAAGGTAGAAAGGTTGGTAATAGTTGATGTAGTTAATGCATAGCGAGGACGTAATAATAGAATTTATCTAAAGTTTCTCTATTGACATGTGAGTAGAGAAAGAAAGTCAAAGAGAAAGGAGAAGTCTGGTAAAGAAAGCAATATAGACAAGAGATGAACTCTCACTTTTCGTCTCCACTGACAAAATGTGCCGTAAAATGGAGGAAAGGAGGAGAAGAGCTGGAAGGGCTAAAGAACAATATAGTTTAGTCTATTAGAGAGAGAGTTGGTTGGTAGCTTAGAGCCAAGTCAAAGTCAAGAAAGATAGCCAAGTCATACTAAACTAGAAGTTGGTGAATTTGTAGAGATATCAGGTCACATTCTGCGTTATTTCTCATTTCACAGTGAGAGTCCCACTTTGAGGAGATACAAATACATACATATAGGTAGGAGGCTTCTTTATTATTGTGTTAGCTGTTGTTGTCTGTTATAGTAGTGTCTACTAAGCATTTGTATTGTTAGCGCCTGACATGACATGAGGATGAGTGAACTGCATTGAAGGAGGGAAAGCTTATTAGCTCCGTCTATACTTCTAATGTATTGTTTATAGAGTTGACCTAACTTTTTGACTATTTGCTAGCAACTGGGTGAAAGAACTGACGAGAAAGTGAAGACAGAGTTATATTAGTATACCCTGCCTGTCTGTGAGTAGTAAACGGAGCAAGCCAACAGACTGAATCCTAACCTCATTCACTATTTACCAAATTGCAAGGCAGAATGGAACTAAAGAACTAAAGTTGACTAAAGTAATACTGAAGCGTTGAGTTGTTGTTTGTAAGTAAGAAGAGTATAGGAGGAGAAGAGTAGTAGAGATATGTTTAGTAGTACAAGTATGTGAGTTTCTTTATTCTGCTCTCCTTTTTCCATTCTTTTCCACGTCTGTTCGCCACTATCATCAAGTAGTAAGGCTGTCGACTCGAGTGAGCATACATGGTGTAAGTTGTAATAGATACGTAAGTAGCTCCCTTAGCACTCACACTACACCACATTCAACTCAGCCCAACTCCACTACACTTCACTACAGTAAATACAAAAAATTCCATTGAAAAAGCCCTTCGAGATGAAAAGCAGAGGAGCCCAGCCAAGACTTTTAGACAACTCAAGGCATGCCAACCCTCAAAACATTACACTATGCAGAACTCTATGGAACAGAACAGACGACCAAAGTCAAGGCAAGAAATGGAGGAAAATACTCATAAAACTATATTCTTTTATCTCGGGATCACAACTACTATCTAGCTACTGGCTTCGCTTCCCTTTCTTTGTGAAAGTCGAGTGCTCAGCCCAATGCACAATCTTCTGACTCATACTAAAAATCCCACAGAAAGAAATTTTTTAACTTTAGTTTCCAGAATCAAATAAGCAATTCTTTAATATAACTTTGATAAAATACTACCTACGTGAATATATTCGTCAAAAAGTTATTTTCATATTCAGACTAGGGCAATATTCAAATATCGTTCTATATTGGTACTAACTTTGGGTAATTAAATTATATGCTCTCCGTCTTTTGGATGCAATTCTGGAGATGCATTCACAATATTAGTTTTAATATTCTACAGACTGCAAAAAAATAAACATTTTAATGCATACCTTTGTATATAGTAAGTGTGCTGTGCATGTGAATGTAGTAAACAGTAATGAGTGTGTGGAGGACAATATTTAGTAGTTTTGTGGAGGGTCTGGAAAGAATGGAGAACGGATGTAGTTTGTGTTGTTGTTAGGAATAGTCGAATGTAATAATAATTAAATTTTCAGATGCTTGACCTGACCTAATAAATAAAAGCCGAGTGACTAACTGATGTAAGACTAGAATATCTAATTGTACTAGGAAAGAATAGGGCATTTCATTTGGGAGAAGAAAAGAGTGCATTGCAGTGAGTAAGAATGGGAAAGGAGGGCAGGGAGGGAGTTGCTCTCGACAGCCAGACGGACAGAAGAGAGTTAGTCAGGGAGAGAGTGTGTGTAAGTAATTAAATATTAATTTTTAGTGAGACTCCACAGCTCCGGCTCTTCCTATGGCCTAATTAGTGAAATTAAATTAGTCGAGTTAGTAGCCTCGTTATTTAATGCCCTTCAAGTCTCTGTTTGTCTCTTCGCTAAATGCTTACCATAAAATGAAATGGAGAAATTCAATTTTTATATGCGTCGTGTGGTAGGGAACCTAACTGCAACGACTACTTAGCTTATGCCCTCACTTATATTTATATTTACTAGAAATTACACTATTTTATAGTCTTCATAAAGATAGATACTATGCACAAGTACTTCCTGTTCTTATGCCGTGATGCACAGGGCTACTTTTTTGTTATATTTTTTATGCTGCTAAGGCATTTACTTTTTATTTTACTGGTTAGTGCTGGAATTTCTTTTGTCTTGGAATTACTCCTAGAAAGAGATCAAAGTTAAATGTAATATTTGCACAAAAGCTATCTTTCCCCGCACACAAATACAACTACGACATACTTCCAGCCACGATCTATTCATTCCTGGTGCATTGCAACCAACACACATAAGCACTTACTCCTACTATCATTAGCACTTAAGGGATATTCGCTCCGGCTCCTACATGTAATTTAATTTACGAATAATTACTCAGTTAGAAAGGACAGGATACTTACTACAATTCATTTTCTATTTGGAGCGTGAAATTAACTTCCATCACATTATGTCGAACTCTAGTCAATCTAATATCATTTCATGTTCCATGTCAAACATAACCAACAACGGGATAAGTAATTCTAACAAATACCACACTTTCATACAGCTACCATAACTCCAGATGTTCCACATTCCATCCCTATACACAACTAATTAAACTATTTTATTATTTCCCTTTTACTTCATTCATGTACAGGATTCATGATGCTATAACCCGATCGAAGAGCAAATTACTTTTGCTATACAATTACATTTAATAAAAATCGATTATAGTAGCACAATTTTCCAACAGTTTAACTTTTTACCAAAATGTAATTATATGATTGCATTCATTCATACTAAAAGTAAAGACAATAATTGCAACCGTCCAATTAAGTTTGCAAGGGGAGATTTAAGTTTGATTTAAAAATCCATTTTGGGTGCATCCATCAATGTTTTACATGTGGTATTATGTCTTTATAAAAAATACGATATTTACATCACGCAGTTTGCTGTCACTTTTGATCCTTTCAATTTCAGGACACAAAGACACGTGTAAATATCTAAAGGTCTCTTGCTATATGAATGTTACCCGATATCAATAATAGGAAAATCACAAGTAAAAATTAATATGATATATCGATGTTGTGTTTACGATATGAAGAGTTGTGATACTTCAAAACTACCCAAGCTGTTGTATGCAGTTGCAAGGATATAGATGTACATGGTGTGGATAATACAATATTATCTACGACTGCTCAGTCAATGTAGCCTACATAATAGGTATAAATCATCATTTTATCGAGCATATAAATATGCATCCATTTAAATTCCATTTCACAAGTGTCTTGGACGTTTTGTTCGATCGTTTCGTTTGCATGAGAAGGATCTTAAGTGAATCATGTCATTGACAACGCGACTCGTCTGTCTGTCTTGTGTCTTTTGACGACGTGACTTGAATTCCCTTTGCGTGGCTTTCTTGCAAATTCCTTTTGTTTCTACAGCCCTTCACATATTGTTTTACCATCTGCAAGGGCTTATGTAAAAATACATGCACACTATTATATGATAATCGAATTTCTTTATATATACTAAAAATAAACTCTGGCTATAAAAACTATTGAATCATACTGAGCCATTCTCATTCTATTAGTTAGCATTATCTATTGTTTTCCTTGTATAGGAATTCTCTTATTGTGCAATATCAAAGCGCATCTCAATATATCTATAAACAAATATTGCAACATTCTTTCTAATTCTTTCTTCTATAGTACATTTCCATAGCTTAGTGTTGCATTACCATAAACCTAAATTATGTTATTTTACCTAATTGTAAGATTTTGGAGAAACTTGTATAAAAATAAGGCAACTTGCATGCATTTATGGAAGATCCTGAAAAACTGAGTTTTTAAACTCTTGTAAATAGAATCCATTATTAAGCCGTGGTATCAAATTACCATTTATTTATTTATAAAGCATTTTTATCCCATTCTCCATCTGAGCTTCAAATCTACGCTGATTTCGTTTTCTTTGAGTAGGAACAGACTCTGAGTGAATCGTGTTGGGTATTATTGTATAAAATGTATTAAACACTTATATGGATGTAGTACATGGTTATATATAGAATGTAGGTGTAAAGAATATAAATATAATATGGAAGAGATAAAATGATGTGTCTATTTCTTTTCCGTCTTCATCGCTGAGTGGCTGGCTGTCTTGGCTGTGTGTATTTACTTAACACTTGGTAACAGAATGGAAGAGACTTTGTTTTGTTCTGGTGTGCTGTCTTGGCTGTCTGCGTGTCTATCTGTCTACAGAGTAGTGCCAAGCAAATAGAATCCAGGCCGAGCGGGTCCTTGCCATTCCGATCTCACATACTGTAACAATAGAGTTGCACACAATAATACATATATAACTCAGCAAGAGACTAAACTCTACTAATACTCTACGGAATGGAGTGGAATTTATGGGAAAAGTATCCAGATTGTATTGGAGAAAGCAAAGAGCTACTTTTCTCGGCTTAACACGTCAAGATGAAAACTTTCCTTGTGAAAACAAAATAAATATACCTAGGACGGATATGTATAAGTATCTATTGGGACATTTTATAGTACAACAACATGAGTAGTTATATGATTATCAGTATTGCTATTACACATTTTACAGAACATAAGGAATCGTATGTACGAGTGTATTTAGTCTAGTACAGAATTCCTCCCAACACGAAAGAAAAACAGAATGACAGAACAAAATAGAAACACAACACTTAAGACTTACACTTTCTCAAGTTACACATAACAACTCTGTGCCATGCCAGGACCAGTAGCAAGAAATTGTTATTTTATTCCCTATAACCCGAATTGCAAGGGAAACACATCCTACTGATATTTCAGGAACAGGCAAATGCAACTCAGCGCGACCTCGATTTAATAAAATATAGGCAAGAACAAAAGAAGGCCAATATATTTACACGGTTATGTTACACATAAATACGACATAAACCAACTATATACATAAGTACCTATATCCGCTTATACTTATGCTTACGCTCTAGCATTGCATACAAGATTATCATCTCCAAATATATCCTGCAACACAAATTTATTGTAAACAGGCTCAGCTATTGAATGAGAAATACAGATAAGATCTATTTGATGTCACTCTAGTGCAACCCTTTGCATCACCCATCTCCATATAATACCATTCTATACTCAACTGGTATTTATAGGCTTCTAATGCGACAAAGCAATACAGAAAATAAAACTGTTTGACAAACTGACAGTGAAAAAAAATCCTAAACTGGTTTATCCATTGTGCTGTTTCAGTCTGGCACTTCAAACCTAACTCAATTGACTACGTTTAGTATTTGTCAACAGATATATTGTTTAGCTTAGGTTGTGTAATAAGTGTAATATGCGGACATTGCGTTGAAGGCGGAAGATATTGATGTGAGATAATCTGTCTTCTTAAAGTAGATATACCTAAATCGATCTGGCGTCAGTATAGTTATCAATTTACTGGTATTTACCTCAAGTAAAGCACTCAACGCTGTGATTACGATCATCATTAGCGAAAATATTAATTAGTATTAGACACGAATGGTGGATGGGTAAATGTCACTTGGAGTGTATTTATATACTTATTTGTATATTCAGACTTAGATTGATAGGTGTGTTAGTTTAATGTGGTTTAATGAAATGATGGTTGAAGTTCCAACACGGTAGAGTGGAGGTGAGTGATATATTTTGTAAATTGAAGTTGAAAGGTTTTGAATTTAGTTTAGAACAGTATACGAGTCAATAAATAATATGATATACATAATATGATATGCCTTTGAATTACATTGCCTTGTCATTCCCCTCTCCATGGCATGCTCTTTCGTGTTCTGTCATTTTATTACTCTGAAATTTCGCATTTGTGTTTGGGTGTATATTTGCAATGCAGTATGGAGTAGTCAACAGTGTACATTTGATATTAAAATGGAAAATGGAGTTGAAAGTAGTGCTTTTATATATCAGGATGACTATCACTACTTTGTATATTGCATTGTGCTTTGTACTGTCTCTTATGTATTTGTAATAGTGACTGACTGACTTGAGAAATATTATTAAGTTTACTGCGTATTTTCTCCTTTGCTTTGATGCTGATGCTCTATTCTGTTCCACTGTACATTATTATGTTACGTATCTGTATTCTCTAATGTAATTTTCAACGTTCTCAACTGGTACATAAAGGGATGTGTAGGTATGACAAAATGTTTCGTGTAATGTATGTCTTCTGTCTATATAGACTTTACTTTTAGTAGGTTACACAGAACAGAGTATAATTCGGTTAGCAACAATTTGATTTTCCATGTTTCCCTAAGTTCCTAATGGAACGGAGACAAGACATGCCAATCTAAAGTAAATCACATTAAGTCTTCTGAAATTATATAAGGGAAATCAAATCCAAGCCTTCCTTATTATTATCTTTTACATTATGTACATATATAAAATATAGTTAACTTTGCACTGTACCTCTCTAAGTATATTTATGCATTAAATCACAAGCTCAAACGAATGAAAATGTAAAGAAGAGATTCAAAATAGGAAGGACGTACTAAATTATGGAAGAAAAACTTTCGTTTAATCAACAAGAGGTGCGGTTAGTCAGGTCAAAGGAAATTAAAACTCACCAGGTTTTATCTCATGTACCTACTTTACAATGATTGTTCTACTTATTTAGCGTGTAACTCGATTTAATTCTACATAACAAGGTCTTTTCGATGGACAATGGATGTGGTCATGTTCATGTTATATAGATTGTAGTAGTAAAATTGAAACAGAGCGAGTCCAATGAGAAAAGCGGAAAAATTGGTTTGCCAGAAAGCAGAATAACCAAATTAAAGCAATGTCGTGGAAAATGTAGAATGCAATAGTGCAGAGGATGATGAATTTCCGGTATTTCTGTAAGTTGTGCCGCGTATTATGCATATGAATATTTATTTTCCAATGTTTATCCTGAAATTCTACGTGCTGAGTGCAATTAGTGCATTTCCGCTGTTCTTAGTCATAAGGTTTCTATTCATTTGGTATACATATGCTAGTCTTGTCATTAACAAACTCAACAAAGTCACACACGGCCTTTCCTTAGGTAAATAAACTCATTCCTCTATATGGAGGTGTAACTTAATACCAGCAATCGGCCGTAGTAAACTACTTTGACGAGAAAATTCCTCATCGTTATTCTTGTTAGCAGGAGAGGTATTAACTACACAGGCTAATTAGATACATGTATACAGTGTAGTTAATTGTGAGCAAGGTTCAATTTTTATCACAATTGACACGCAAATACATAGTCTCTTACCATTGTTAGAAAACTGCAGGAAATGGTTTTCTTATTTTACTTTCAACTTTCATATTAGCAAGGTACTTTGCTTTCAAACTGCAAAATTAACAAATCATAAAATGTAACGTAACTGGATCTTTTTTATTTTATATACACTATTAATATATAATGTACGGGAAAAGTTTCTTTACAATAAGGTCATTGCCTTCGTTTGTCAACAGAGTATATTGAAATTGTCATACAATTATAACATTTCCGTATTGTGAAAGCAAAAAATTAATATTGCTACAAGAATGTGTATTTAAGTAGTAAATATCGACGAAAATCTTTCAGGAATTATTCCATTATGCAATGCTAACAGAAACCAAGCGCTTCTATCCCTATTTTAGAGTCAAACACGTTCTTTTGATCCTTGCAGTAAATACAGTCAGAATTTTTAATTTTTTAGCAAATTTAATATTTCATATCTTATGCTCCAAGAATTTTTTCGATAAATCAAAAGAGAAACTTGGTTTACAAACAGATCCTAGTGTATACAATGTTCATTCCATTTGTTCCCTTTACAGAAACTACTTTATTAAACGAAACAAACGTGAAACGAGAGTCACGTCTGAATCACATCAATTTGCCTAAGCATCTGCTGACTGGCTCAGTTGACTTGACTGCTCTTCTTTACGGCTCTCACAGCCAGAGTCCGGATCTTATCTTTGCAGATATTACCAACTGATAAAGCATTTAATCTGAAGACTCTTGTCGTCCACTATCTGTAAAAGGAACCTTACAATAAACGTTGGTGCATAAATACACGAATAAAAACACTTCATACCTCAGAGTGACCATGTGCCATCCATAAGAATTCCATTCTCGCACATTGAAAAACTGAATATGGTAAAAATGGAATCTAATTAAATAGTGCGTATTTCTCATAAGAAACATACCTACCCAAACTGGAAAATAGCCGATGAAAAGATATCTGATTGAGAATAATGAGTCAACGGACGAAAGTAAAATCAGAAATCAACAAAGGAGTAATAAAAAGAGTATTGTTGGTACTCGAAGAAGAATGTGCGTCAAAACAAGGTTTTTGTAATGTAAAAAGGTTTGAGCTACATATTTAATTGGGTAATTACAGAAAAATAATCTTTTAATACACACATAAGGACACCGCCTATGCACGGCGTAAAAATCCGAATTTTATGCGGTGATGTTGTATGTAAAGGAAAGCGGATTGTTTGAGTAGAGAGATTAAGCGAGTCTGGACAGGATGTCTTATTAGTGCTTTTCTGCTTAAGTGAGTATTAAATGCTAAAAGACAAGAGAAGGCAATTTTGGTTACAAAAGGATTTGCATTTGATTTGGCTGCGGTGGCTTCAATGGAGCTGATCTGTTTTCTTTTACTTTGTCTTGCTAATAAGCAGAGATATTCCTTATTTGATCATCTCTCTTCTTTAGGTACTTGAACTGTGTAAAAATGAAATTAAGTGAAAAAGTTGCAGAGCGCGAGCCGAGGAGGATTAATTGCTCGTGTTTTTTTCTTAGCGTTTATGTACTTACGTTGTTCTCTGGCATTATCATCGTATGCCGACAGCCGGTCGGCTGGCGAGACTAGACTAGACCAGTCCAACTTAATCTTCTCTTGCAGCACGGCATTATTGTAAATATTCCAGTGCTCCTTCGCCGTTGGCTCTCCTTTTGCTTTCGTTCTTTTAGCGTGATTTGATTTCACTCTCTCTATTATCTCTCAGCAGTACAATATAATTTATATTTCAATGACTAATGTATTACAACATGTAAACTTGATTCATAAACCATTTTATGCAGAGTTATTTTATCAAACATGTTGGCTGTGCATGTATTTATGTAGGCCCTTCAAATTACATCCGAGGACAGATGTAAATTAAAATTAACAAAACAAAGAATATACAGATTATATTATTCGATATGCAATCCACTGCAGGAAATATCAAGGCCAAATACAATCTAGTACAGAAGCTTTATGTAAATCACCCAGAAGCGCCCATATTTTATATCAAAAGCTTGCTTTTAACTTCATTCTCAATTCTTTTACTACCTCACAATGTCTATTACAGGGACAGTGAGTTATCTGGAATATTTGTCAGATTTTAACAATAGAGCATTAGCTGCTAACTATATTTTATCTCTCAGCGAGCTACACACTTTTAGTCATTCAATTCTAAAACTCGGTCTATGCATAAAAGGATCCAATAAAATACATAAAAGTATATACATACAATAATGGTATCTACATAAGTATTTTGTAGCATGGATATGTGCTACTGCCACACAAACAGATAATTTTGCAATAAACATATAGAGAACAAATGATTTTCATTGTTTGCCAGGATTTTGAAGTGGAAGGGATGGCAGAGGCGGGCCGAGCTGGACAGCTAGTAGAACAACAACAGATGGGGAAGTTATTATATGTAATGGGATGATATTATTTGTAACTATGAATCCAGATAGATCTGCTGCCAACATTCACAATTACAGTCTCTATATGGATATTAGATCGTTGTATGTTGACTAAAGTCTGTTGGATGCTTTTTATGTGCGAAAAAAATAGTTGTTAGTATTTCTACAGCTAAGTAATAGTGAATGTCAGCTCTCGGACTTGAACTGTTGGATGGCTGCGAGAGAGATTTATCAGTTCACTCTGGTTATAAAATGTTAGATAGATGTTTCCAGAGCTCACTTTTGCATACAAAACAGGCTCCGTTTAGTTTTTAAGTGCAGATTCAATTGGTTTGGTCCATGCAATCTCTCCTACAGTTTGTTAGAGTGGACTGGACAGGATGAGATGGAGCTGGACTGGAATTATCTCTATTAGAGTAATTGGCTCGCAAGTTGATTGCAGTAGCTCTGCCCGATGTACTTTGACTTTTACCATTGTGAAATTAAATTGTTAGCATAAATCCTATAGACAGCATAAGAGATAAGGCAGCAGACTGACGGAATGCTAATCTCTGCTTTAAAACAATGATATTAGTTTAAGGTATTGGATGCTGTACAGGTGGACGGATTTAGTTCAGGTAAACTATAAAGGGCATGGGCCGAACGAATTGCCATTTTTTATCAAAGGCGCTACGATCTGATTTCATGTAGATTCGTCATTCGATTACTATTTCTATTACACCGCCGTTTTGTATTTGTTTAAATGACACCGTCTGTACGTACTTCTCAAATCCTACCGGCTGCTAAGTGAGTATAAATGGAACACCAACGTCGTATGGCTCTGGTAGCTGTACCAGTTTTAATATGTGACAATGTCCAATAATGCAACAGCAATGTAATTTATAAAGTAGTTTATACGAAGGCATTTTTATGGATGATTTTTGATTTATTTGCATTTCCAGGACATATTTTGAAAGAATTTCTTCACTTTGTTTATTGTTTGCTATCCTCGTGCCTACGGAATCTAATATGAATTCTTTTATGTAATCCAAGTGCTTATATTCTATTTGAGAAATGAAATGTATTTGCATTGGAAAATTTATTACCATTACCTCCCTGAATATTTACATACAATGAAAATCCATATCTTTGCGAATACTGGAGTACGACTCTATATTTTAAGCATATGAAGAGAAATATGTTACGTAGAAGGCATACGACACATTCCTACTTAAATCTTAATGCCGAGTTGGATTGAAATTCAACATTCTAGGTAGCAGGTGCTGTGCTATGAAAACTAGAACCGAAAACATGGTCTATAGAATTATAGTACTTGACTTGAGTTGTCCTACCATACACGTATGTCTATCATAGTCAATATATATTTTATATACTCTTATGACACTCAGTAGTTAGGAGATATAGGAGCATATGGCGCATTTTAACATTATCTGTAATATGAGAAAAAAATTGCGTAGTACGTAATAGCCTAAATGTAATGTCAGAGAACATCGCATTATTATGAAGATAACATAACAGTGTGTGTGTAATGCTGCAAGTGTTTCCTATTGTAGGAACAGAAGAATAAAAATGGCAGACATGGTAGATATTATTGGTAGGATGTCTACTGTCTACCTTGGTAGAGGGAATCTTTCATCCGTTTGCAATTTGCATTGTCGTTCGGTTTTGTTCTATTCTGAGAATAACTGAAATCGCATGCAGGGAATTCTCATCGTTTCTTATTTCCTTCTTATACACAATTTCATTGCTTTCGTATTTGCGATGATGATGATGATCAAAAGCAACTGCATATTATTATAATTGAGAAATACATTATGGATAGTGTCTTTAGCCTTTGACTCTGTCCATATAGACTTTATAGGCCTTTTCTTCAACTCTCGACTAGTTCAAGTAGTTACTAAATAGTATGTAATAGTACTTGAGCTGAAACTCCACTTGATTCCGTACGACTTGTAGACATGCAAAAGTACTGGCACTAATAAGTATGTAAGTTAGACTAATCTTGAGGGAGAGTGTATAGTCCATGTGTGTAAGAGCATCGTTATATTTGTCATACTAGAGCCTTAAGTGCACTTGGGAAGTGTAGGAAAACAGACGGACGAATGTAAAATAAAAGGCACTAATACCCATGTGAATATTCTCGGGCTGCGTACGAATATAGAGATAATATTGATATTTGTATAAGCAGAGAGGAAGTAGCTGTGGATGTGATGCCAAACCAAACCCAGCAAGTCGCGTGCTCAAGAGTCATCATCTTCAAGTCTCCAACAGTAATTTGCAATCTGGAAAATCAATAGATATGCTCCTAATGTTGGATGTAATACATTATGTGCATACTACGAATGCGTATTCCTCTTCGATCCACTTCTATTACGACTACATTTAATCTACCTATCAGTGCATTGCTCATGAATCCAAGAAATATCTCTTTTCCCCAGCGGGTATTTTTACTTTCTGCAGAATCATTTTCTCGACCCCACACGTCCCCTAATACTCTTTTACAAATCCTCCCAACATATATTTCATGGAATCGGGCACTGCAATTGCAACAGAGCCCTTTGGCTTCTTAGATTTATTTACCATATGATCATATTTGCTAAACAAAGATTTCTGCATCTCTGTTCTAGTTATTAAGAAATCTATGCTTGTATTTCATTTGCAACATACCAATCAATAACAAAAAGGCTCGTTAAGACTGCTTTCAATATATATCAACTCAAAAGATAAATATTTCGGTATTGATTCTTTAGATATTAATTTGTGGATAATGCTTGGTATTTGTAAACGCCAGTCGAAATTGATAATAGAAATCTTTTAAAATAGTGTAATGTTAGTACAGATGTGAAAACATATTCAGCAGGAAATAATTAGATAGTTTTTATGAAAACTGAACCAGTAAGGACTGCGACTGAAAGGCCATAAAAATTGTAAGTAATACAACAAGGCATTCGTTACCGCATCCCTAAGTAAAGCGGGTAAAATTAGATGAATTTTGAAAGTTGTCAACTGCAGGATTCATTATCTCGTGGATTGCATGCAAATAGATACAATATGTGTAGTATAAATACAAGTGCGATGCCCACACGAGTGTTGGATAACAAGCTCTGTAAAAGAAAGAGAATGTATGTGTGTATTCACACAATTGGTTCAATAGAACGTAAATGAAGCCATTGCATTGCGTTAGGATTCTGCAGGTTTAGTTATCGTTAGGGAATCAGAAGAGGACAGACAGATTGCATTGTTTCGTGATATTGTGATGCTGTGGCACTGGCACTCTGTCGACTCTCCTCTATCCACTTGTACGTATTCTGGCAGACTTGTGTGAGAAAATATGTGAGTGCTCTTTCTTGTTTCTGCAATGCAGTTGCACTCTAATGTTTCTACCTAAATACTCGACATGTACATATACAACAATAAAGAGACACAATGCATACAATAAATTCTCTACTACTGCTAATACACTACACCTGCAACAACTGCAGCAAATACAACAGTATCTACTTCTCATCAGTCAACCGACTATATATGCAATGCATAACCCATTCATAGAATTTCTGTCACTGTCACATACACTGTCATTAGACTATTCTATGGTTTCATCTATACACTAGGGTGTACTCTGCCGAAAGATTAAAACAATCCTTATGGTATATACTCCTGGTATTAAATAAATAGTCAAACTGAAATGGCCGAGTGTATTAAATGACTCTTTATTACCTTTACACGATTATTTACTATGTTGCTACTTTGGTATGTTATTGTAATTACTATAAGTGTACACATTACGTGGGAACAGAAAGAACATCTGGACATATTATTTTATTACTTCTGTATGAGTCATAGACGGAAGAATAATATAGTGATAATCTGACGATATTGATGTGTATACTCCCTGTTGCAAAACAAACTTAATGGCATACCTGCCTGCAGGTAGTTACTTACTGCATAAAAACTTGATAACTGTTGACAATACAATAAACCCAAGTAGTACTTCTATTTTATTCATTTTGAATTGACTCGACTGGTTTAATATTTCAATCTGTCTATACCTGTCCTTCATGCAATATTCTTCCTTCATTACATTGTTTTCTGATTTACAGTTTTTTATCCGTTTTTTCTTATGTGGGACACATTACTGTACAAATTCACTGTACTATTTCTATCCTACTAAATGCCATTGTCAAGATATTGCTACTGATTTACATATCCCAGTTTAAAGAATTGTAAAATATATATTATGTATGCAATATAGCCAAAAATGGTTTTGTCAAACAGAAGAATAGAATGAATGAACTTAATATTTTGTCAACGAAATGCTTCATTCTTTTTTTGCAACTTTGTTGTAAGATGGATGCATAATTTAATGTTCTAGTCTCTTCTCCGATGTGGAAAAAAACAATTGCCTATTGTTTTCGTTGGTCAATGGTACGCTAATTATTCTATGAGGGACGACTCAACATTTCCTTAGAATAATAATAAATACTGGGAATCATTACAAGTTTTATGAGAGGTCGCTTTTATCACATAAGAATAATGTGCTATTGCTTGTAATATTCAATATTTACCATTTACAACTGTATTTGGCTTGCAAAATACTTTTGAGAAGTGAATTTACGTATCAAACAGCCCCGTTTCAATCTTAAATCATTTGTTCAATACAAGACAGCGAACAGTTGCTTTTCCACAATTCTGTGTTATTTCTCTGTGTAGCAGGTGAACAAATGAAAGGATATTCTCGGTATTGGTAAAGAATAGGATACAGAGTACCTTTTAAACCAACATAACATGACTTCTTTCCATACTTAGCTATGGCTATGCATCAATCTCTACTGGCAATCATCTCAGTGCCATATGTTTATATTGATGTTTCAAGTTCCTTGCTGAAAACCTAATATATGCTCGATTGCACTCTAAATTGTAAACTTAAGATTATAGAGAAATTACTTAGGATAAGTACCTATTATCCAGTTAAATATTTTGATTAGTGTGTGCAAGTAATACTTGGAAAAATAAATATACTGCAATTGATTTATAGATATACAGGTTGATCAAAACCTTCATTAAATTGGTGTAAATAATACTTGTCAAGATGCTACTATTATATTTTTTAACAATGAGAATTAAATTATGTGAAGAAAAGATGCCGCTGTGTGCAAAGATATTAAGAAAACTAAAGAGTCAAAGAGATTCGCTCTTTTTATGATTAGCGATGTATGCAATTTAAAAATGTCAGAGTGAAAAGATTGTGTTTAATGAGCGCATCTGCTTGTACATAGTTCAAATCACCCGATTCTGCATTTTTCCTAGTATTAAGTATAGCTGTTGATGTGGGTCTAATAAGTGTATAGGTATATGTGTGTACATGGCCTGGAAATGAAATAGTAAAAAGTACAAAGGAATGCAATAGGGAGGAAATAAAAAGCACGATGCGATTGTGCACATAAACCAAATGCTCTTATTCCGAGCGATTACCGTAAGTTCCTAGATTGATTCTTTGGTCGATTGATTTCACAGTCACAGTAATGTCAAGCTGTAATGCAAAGCGAAGCAAGGGGTGAACATGGATGGCTAAAGCATTTTAGAATGAACTTAAGTAAGTATCTGTATTGAGTGAGTTACTTAAATTCCTCAGGGTCTTTCAGGTTTACCGATCAGATCACTCAGATCACTTCACATCACATCAGATAAAATCAGAATTGATATTCTTGTCTGCCTTTTATGACTGTAGCGAACGACGATGTATTTAAGTACCTCAATAAAATTCAATTGGGATTGTTTATTGCAATACAGAACAACATTGATACATCTGGGTGGCTATATGTGTCTATACCCAAAGTGACTATACATAAAAACAACGCTTTTAAATTGCACTGCAGTGCACAGCACTACTTTGCTAATGCATAAAATAAAATATCGTAGAAAAAGGCCATTACACATGAATTTTATGTGCAGACAACATACTGCAAACGGACGATGCTCACCCAAAAGTTTAATGAGTGAATGCTAATGGTTCACAGTGCACTGGTTGAGCTTGATTATTTAAAACTACAAATTGCCTCTGTTTTAATGAGAATTCAAACCATGTACAGATTTTAATTTTGCAAGTAATGTTTTATTTTTATGCTTTTAATCAAGGCGCTATATTTCTCTGCTTATCGTAATGTGTTCATGTACTGCATTAATGTATAGCCTACTTGAAAGTGTTATACACAAATATGCTATGTTTATTCAGGAGAAAAGCATGTATAATGTAGAACAAACGATGTAAAACAGCTTTTTATTTATATAAAATGTAAATTGCCACCATTCTTTGTGAAGTGAACTATTTAAGACACACTATATCCATACAAGTCGACACGTACATATGTGTACACGTGAAGATTATACAACTGTTTGCGACTTTTCTATTGTAGTATTATCTGATGCAGTAACTCTATTAACCTTGCGTTTTGTCACAGTATTTTTTACGATGGAGAAACAGATACAGACAGTAAACTGTCGAATGAGGTTTATGTACATTTTATGGTTTGGGCATTAAACTCACATTTCTCTTGTCTCTTCTTCACTGTATTGTACTTGGCTTAGTTTACTCTGGCCGGGTCCACACACAGTAGGGAATCGGAACAAAAACACTTACAAAGAGTCTTTATATACATTTCTGCTCAGCTTATTTATTTTCAACGTAGAAAGTTACACTACACATGTCATACGTTGTCACACTTTACGCCTAGAGCCACTCAAACTCGGGTTTAAAAATTAAATCGATAACTCAGCAAATCCAGAGACAGACTTTTATGTCAAATGTATACTCAAAGTGTGTTTACATCCCTCCATCTATAATGTATACGTTCAAAGTTTAAATTAAGCTACTTAAGTACACTTGGTGGCTTTTACAACTCGAGCTGGAAGCTCCACAAATGAATAGATGCATGCAACAATGGAATTAAAATTAAATGAAAACAAAAGGTAGGGGGAATTAATATGCAAATAGCTTCTAACGCTATCCTAGCTGATGTCACATAAAAAACAATATACACTCTGTCTACTGCACATCATCACAATGGGGAAGATAAAATGAATCTGCCAACTTTTACCTAATAACATTTTTGTTTGTTATATGATGATCTTTACCGCTACTCTTATCTATTTTAATGAAGCTATATGACGCACAAAGATACTTTTTCTTGTATTCTCGCAGTTTATTTAAGAAAAATTATAGTATAGAGGTTATTAAAATTGAAATTTTCTTTTTATAGTCTTTTCTAGTGTTTACTTTTCAATTGCATACGTTTAGAATGTAATAATATTGTATTTTATATTAGGATCTGCAATAGTTTGGTTAAAGTTAGAGACTTTGCATAATAAGTTTCTAAAAGTAGTGGAGAATGACTTATAAGGTACTTAAGCATAAGTACTTTAGCATTAAATAATGGAACAAAATTGTCTACTAGCTATGAAAAGCAACAGAGATTTAATATGAAATGGGAGTCTTTGAAAGAAGGGAGAGTGCAGGAGGGAAACTTTACTTAAGTTGACAAGAACAACTTAACTATCTATTGCATAACTTTGTGCTGTCATGTATAATATAGATATCTACCGTCTGCTTCTTCAGCCAAAACCCCAATTTTACTAGGCTTTTATCTTCCAAACTATGGGAAAGTATTTATAGCGAATGAAACAAACTAGAGACATTATAGTAAGGAAGTCATAGCTTAAGAATTTCCTCTTCTCTGTCATTTCTGAAGGTTGACCTACGTCTAAACGACTCTGTATAAAGAAAGTTGACTAGATTCGGATTAGACTTTCTACTAAAATAAAATATACACCGACGCGTCAATTTCCGAACGCATGGATTCACTTTATGATGACTTTATGCTATATTTATTTCTATATTTATCTCTCAATCTGGTTGATGCATTTTATATTTAAAATATAGCAGTTATAGATTTAAACAAAAATTGATGATTAAATAAAAGTTGCTCTTTTTATTCCGATTTTCAAAGAAAATTCTAGGATGATATTGTTTTTCATACAAAAGATTTTTGAGATGAAGTTCTTTTAATTTTGTTCATAAATGCAGTCGCTTTTAGTATAGTGTACGCATAAAAAGAAGTAAAAGTTGATGAATTTGCGAAGCCTATATAGACACGCAATATGCGGAGTATGGCTATAGAGTACTATTTAAAGGCAACAAATTGAAACCTGTCTGGTTTTCAAAGGCAACAAAATTAAGTGAATAGAAAAAGAAATGAAATTCAAATGGGAAGAAGAAATATAAATTCGATTCAAAGGAAATGGAAAAGGCACACAGTGCGTTAGTTAAATGTATATCAAGTTAGGCAAGGCATCTACTATGTACATAAGTTAAAGGAAGGAAAAAGGAGAGAAAAGGAAGAATGTAAAAAAGTCAACTCAGCTGTGTCGAATTTAAATCTCAAGATTCGAAAATTCATAGATCTAAGATCCATGAAAGGCCATGGAATTCTAAGTATATTTTTACGCATGTATAAAATAAGAACTTTTTCTATCCTTTAGTGCACGCATAATAGTAGAGTATTTTTAACCTATTCGTAGTAAAAGAGTGGTGTTAGGCAAAGTTTCCTTTTGGTACATTTAAGCTAAGGCAACGTATGACAAACGTCTGTGAACAGAATGAACATGAACAAAGAAGGTCTAAAGGGTGAAATGAAAGAGAAAGTCTCATCTGTCTGTCACGTCTGGGCAAATCAGAAAAGTGACGTATACAAATAAAATGCTTCCTATTTCTAGGAGTTTAGGTAGTAGGTAAATAGAATGTGTGTGTGTGTGGTTTGGTTTATTTCACTCTTTTGGTCTTAGTTGTTTCTGTAGGAGTATAAAATAGAAGGATGAAGATGTAAAAGTGAAGCGTGCTTTTCTATATGCACTACGCACTATAGTATAATATATGAAATGGTGTATCGCAAGGGTTCTTTAGTAAAGGCGACGAGGCGAGGCGGACGCGAAGCCTTGCCTTAGTTCCAGCACAAGTTTTCTAAATCCTCCGGATTTTGTCAAAGTTTGAAGCTTAAGCTCCGTGAGACTGTAGGCATTTGTGATTGACTCAGGCTTATCTGCATTGATTTTCTACACTAGAGCTTAGCTTAGCTTATGTAGCAAGTGTAGGCACAGGTACTTTACTTTTACTCCCATTGCATTGAATACCTTAGGTTGTTGCAAATGGACTTCTGGCAAAGTATTATATTATGTACAAAAACGAGAGACGACCTAAAGAACCCCTATAATAGACACTCCTCGGAATATAATAAATCAAGACAGGACAAGAATATTCATAATCTCGTAGAAGGAGCGAGGCAATTTTCCTAGCTCTGTTCCACATTCTCCTATCTTTTTCAAAGGTAGGCAATTTACTACAAGAGAAATGATACTCAAGATATATCAAGAAATATAAGTAGGTGTTTTGTAAAGGCCAGTCAGACCATCAGTACAAAAAGGGCTACTTATTGTTAAGAAATAGACTATAGCACATTCTGATAGAGTAGCAGACTCGTTTAAAGTGAATAGCAACATTCTCAAAGATTCTCTACTTCATATACATAGATTGGGAAAATAAAGTTTTGTTATTTTCAAAGATACTTAGATACTTTCTTTGACTGATTGTGAATGTAAGGAGCGAGATAGGAGCAACGTAAGGCATCACTTCATCCAAACTAGGAATCCCTACATCACACAATACATTTATGCACTGCAGCTACACATATTTACGAATAGGGACTACCAAATAACATTTGATAAATAGATTTTCTACAGTTGAGTGAAATAGGTCGCTTTCCCTTTAGGATCCGTAGATTTCTTTCCCTTTCTCCTCGAAATATCTACAGGGGCTTCTATTATGATAGAACTACAAGGATTCTCATACTGTACACGAATATTTTATATACTAGAATGCTCATATGTAGACATGATTGAACTTTCAACTCTACGCGTGCATCTATCATATATACAAGCTGAGCAAAGGCAAGTTAACGTTTCAAAGTTCAATAGGGAAAAGTTATGAGACGATATGAATTCTATTGCATTGTACTGAAATATTCTATCTCAACTATAGCTTTCAACAGTAAACTATATTTTCAAATGAAGTGAAAGCTACGTAAAGAAGCCTCTGAACTTCCTTTCAATATCCGCTTTTTCAATAAGGCCACTCCTCATTCATAAAGGAGAGAGGGGATCAAAAACACAAAATAAACTGTTATTGTTATTTTCATTGTGTGTAGCATTCAATATTCATATGTACACAAACACGGTGTAACTATTCCAATCAACTTGTGTTTGTGGGTGTACAATTAATTATTCTAACGCCATTAAATATTTGTACAAACAGATAGGTAATCTGTATTGAAGCAGGATAAATTTAAATTGAGTAGAACATTGTTATTATAAGCAGAGAATATGTAACAAGATGGAGTAGAGTAAGATAAATGACTATTTGTGTATCAAATCCTAGTCAATATCATTTCTGGAAAGAATGGGTACGTATTTGCAATATATTACTCAGGTTTGTCATAATAGTATTGGAACCTTTTGTAAAATTGCACTGCTTTTTCTCTGAGGTAAATCCTTTGTGATTGTTAAAACAGGAAAGGTATGTAAAAATGCACAGATTATTGGCATAAATGTAGAGGAGTTAGCTATAGATAACCACATTAGGTAAGGTAAGGTAAGTGCGGGTAAAATGCAATGTAGGTTCTGTGCAAAGTGGCGCTCGTTCCGAAGAGTCATAAAACACTCGTGGGGTACTTACTAGTAATTGCTTAGGAATTCTCGCTCTAGTGCTTGCCGTCCCTATCTCTCTATAACTGCACAAAACTGGATTATTATAAGGACTGGTCTAGCTAACCTACACTGCGTTCTGTACATGATTTCTAATCAAATCCAATTCTCTAACAATAAACTACACGAGGCAAATGGGCAAGAGCCATTTATTACCAATATCCTCGTTTACTATCCACTAGTCTGCTATAGCTCTACTTTTATACGGATTCCTCTGTTATTATAGTGGGCATAATATAAATATATTACTTTGTCCACGTGCACATATAAAAGTATATACTCTTTTACTCACATTCACATAGAGGATGGAGATGTGCGAATATGGATCATACACAGCCAAGAGTATTTTACCCTCAGTATTACAAATTGGCCTTTTTTCCTTCAAACTCGAGGATGTTCATTTTATGTCGCATTCCATTTTGCTAAAGGTTTACACTTGCTATGTACCTAATGGTAAATGATGTATAGTAAATTGTGTTTTAGAAATGAGTTTTTCTTGTGTATTAGTCTACATTTATGTGCTGTGCCACTTTGTTAGTTATTATTACTTATTATCGTTAGTCCACTTATCTTTGATATTGCCTCGATGTAATCATCAGGGATTTAATGACAAAATAACTTGTGTAATAAATTCTAAATTCTAGCAAAATGAGCACTTTAGATTTAATTAGCTTACTAATCTCTTGTACTTGAGTGTTACTTCATGTGTACAAAATGAAACTAACAATAAGTAACTGGTTACATGTATATACTACAAGAAGCACTCATATTGATTGTTCAGCAGAGTGCATTGAAGCTGATATGTGTAAGCAACGCAACTCGGAGTGAATACATAGCTATTTAATTGATGCACATAAAAGTTGTATATGTAATGGTATAGACAGGCACGGTTAAGAATGGAAATGGACAAGAGACGTTTCCACGTCCAACAAACTCGGGGTCAGCACATCCGACGTTAGCTCATATAAAATTCTGCATATTGTTGTAACAAATCTATTCACATGCAAGGGGCACAATGAAAAGCGCACTCCAATTCTTTTGTAGTCTAATGGTTTGTAGATGGTAACTCCTTATTAAATATTCCTTTGGTATATAACAGGACTAGGATATGCCTTTGTGTGTCTACATATACATATATTATAATTATATTAGCAACCCAGGGCTTAAAACTCGTCGGACGAGTAGTAAGTAGCATAAGTAGTGGTATATTAGAATACAGTAAAATGGATACCTACTTAGAGTACATTAGATTAGGTAGTCTGCTTTGATATGAGATAATATTCTATTGTTGGCGTATATTTTATGATATGACATGGGAAAGCAACCCGCCTTCTTCCTCTACACTTTCTTTTCTTTCTCCACACAAGAATATTCTACTCTGCCCTACTTGCCATAATCTAATGCAACTTTTGCCAAGCCTTCCATTGCCCTCTCTCCACTTTACTAGCATTGTGTACCTATGAATAATATGTTATTACACGTTTCATATGCTGATTCCTATCTCCGCATTTCAAATATCCTCTCTATCATACCCACACTACTATTTATTCCCATACATTTTTTATCCTACACAATTTAACTATTTTCTATATCAACCACACTAACTTTGCTTTCCTCACACTATTAAAATATAGAAATCTAAAGTACCTAAATTGTTTCAGTATCGAAGGTTATTCGTGAAATAACAAAATCCTCTTTAAAAATTAACAGTTTCCTTCTGCATTCTCATCCTCCATGAAGACAGATCATTTTATAATTTAACGTTTCTATTCTGCTGAATCATTCAAATCACATCCACATTGGTTTATACCGCATTGCCAACCTAACCATTTGGCCCTTTGTAAATTATTTAGACTTTTGCCAAAATTGCGCAGAAATCTCACTAGCTCTTGCAATTTTATTGAAATAAATATTTCATATCCATTCGTGAAATACATTTCAAAAATCAGAAACGTGCAAAAAATGTGTATTTGCAACAATCCGTGACCGAAATAATGAGACCAAATTTTCATTTCATTATAAACCATCATATTGATATTGTGTTTGATGAAGCAAACACATTTGTTGCTACCTATTTGTCGTCCTCTTCTGTAAATCAATTGAAACAGAATATTTTAACTAACACAACGAGTAATATTTTTTGCAACTATTTATTGAATTGTTAATATAATGTATTGTAGGTATGACATCGTTGTATTTAGGAAATTGACGTCTCAAATGGGATGTAAGTGGCTAGTATTAAATATCTTATAGCTTTATTTGACTCAATTTAGTGTAATCTAATAATATAGCTGACTACGAATAGGTGTAATTTTGCTATAAGTAGGAACTTATAATATTTACGTTTTTGCCCTGTTGTATAGGACAGGCTAAATAGCGGTTATTTGGACTGACAGTGAAATCGGTAAGACACTAAACTTTATGGGAGGTTTATGGACTTAAAGTGTAGGTAGTCGACCTGTGTGAAGATTTTAGATTGTGCTACTAAAGTGAGTCTAAAATTTTAGTAAAAATGCGTGCTAGTAGTTAGACAGTTCATCTTTGTCTTGGAAGCTTTAGTGGAGTAGCTCTATTGTGAGTGTATAGTGGGTGGTACTTACATTAATACATTACACGTTTTGTCTTAGTCGTGTGTAATTTTTCTTGTCAAAAGTAGAGAGTAAGTACAAAGTAGGCACTGCGATTTTGTACAGTATTATGAATATATTCAGGGCTTTCACTTTGCAGTGCTGAGAAGTAAAATTTTTCTTTCTCGTGAAAAACGAATGCTAAGCCAGACGAATTAGGGTTATTTATATCACCCTGTAGTTAGGGAGTAGGGAGAGTAGTGCACAGGTCCACAGGCTTTAGAACTATGTTGGCATTAGTATTGTAGAAGTAGGTATAGGTAGGAAGTGTGTTTGATTGGGATGGCAGAGTTGAAAAGAAAAATGTGTAAATGTATCTGTCTGTGGAGTGGCAGTCAAGTCGGTAATATCAAAAGAATAGAATTCTATAATACATAAAGCATATTACATGATATCAAAAGAAAAAGAAGAGCATTATACGAAATAAGAAAATAGGAAAAGACACATTTCTACATTACATTACAATTTTTGATGTATAGCTCTGGTAGCTTCATACATACATAGAATAAAATGAGTTGAGGCATTATCTATAACACTACATAAGTACACTTGCCTGCAAGGTTACTACCATAAAATATCATTTTTATTTGAAATGGATAGTTTCCCAGGTACTTTACACCCTGAGAGAGAAGACTGATCTTACCTACAGATAGAGATACTTGAAAGAACTCTTCTTTGATACATTTATAGTTTATATTATATATAATAAGAAGTACGTATATAGGCATTACTTTTAACATGGCCTGGAAACTGAAAAGTAATGCACCTCTATAAGTCTCTACTTATTTGCTATCTCGGCTCGTTTTCAAGCTTGTCCTTCTACTCTCTGCAGATAGCATATATTATGCTAAGGCTATATTGTTATGGTAAGTAATTCGAAGAGAATGCGAATTTGAATGCAGGAGAGATGATATATTTCATAAGAACAGAGCTGTGGCACATTACATGCATTTATATTGCAAATTCAGTCGACTGAACTCAACTAGCAGTCACATCATCTCTGTCACCTATCTTGTACCTAAGTATACCTTATATAACACTTTCCTCCATATGATCAATAATTTAAAAGTATAACGGAATTTTACTATGCAATAGACCCAGATACATAGGTAGGATGGAGGAAGAATCTTTCATTTTTGACTGTAAGATAAAACACTAGCACGGACACACGCTAGTAAATCTACCCTTGTGTTAGTATAAGCTTCATAAGTATACGATATCATTTAGCTGAGGCTTTACTTTATACATTGCTTATATCATACGATGTAATGGAGTACCTAGTATACTTAGCTTTAGCTTATAATAGGCATGTGAGTTGGGATAGAAATGAAAATGCTCCGGGGTTTAAGTTAAGATGATGTGACATGACACGACAGAGGAAAATACATAGAGGATAAGCGGGTAGTCATCCAGTGTGAAAATCCATTTGTAACTGCCCGCTATTATAGAAATCTATCATAAACTATGTATATTTATATTAAAAACCTGCTCTAATCTTTGTCAAGTACTTGTACTAGTGCAACTATACAGGTATATTTCCGTCTTAACTATAATACCAGCGATATGTACATCTTTATTGCATATACCGTCCTACCATGAGATATATAGAACAGTAGAAACTGATACACACTCGAAAGAGTAAAGAACCTTATAAAAGCAAGAAGGAAAAATGAACTGTCTCATCACACATCCCACCATGGCCTTTGGCTAATAGAAATTTTCACAGAGCTGCAAATAATATACTTACAGGAACCCACACCATCATATGCTTAGTATTATCGTGTTTCAGTTTCATACCTCCTTCAATAATTTAGTACATGTTAGACGCTTAGTTGACTTCCGAAGAAAATGTTAAAGGAATTGCATATTATTAGATGAGTGATTCAATAGATGCAAGATGGAAAAGAGTTTTTATATTACAAGTTGGTAGAAAATGTAACCAATCTGGGAGCCTGAAAACTAATGATGCATCCTTACAATATTAATGCACTAATAAAATTAACGATTATTTCGTATGATGTACTATAACACAAGTGCATTAAAAGTTCATTAATCTGCTGTTTTTAGATGGAGTAAAGTTTGCTATGAATGTAGTACTTGTACAGAGTAGAGTTAAAATAACATTTTGTTGTGTACACGGAATATATTATAAAGCGACTTTGCATGTACTTAGATCGGTCACAACAGTTTCCCTTGTAAGGAAATAGATAATTCCCACGGTCGTATCATACTTATCTAATTAAGTTTAGAAGAGTTCGGTTGTGATTCTTTAGTAAACTAATTTGTAGTTATAATTTAGTGGTAATCTGGAGTAGTGATAATTTTCGATTAAATAGCTGGTAGTGATTAAAGAGAAGGAATTACACTTGCGTTGGAAATCTCTTTGAAGGGGATTAGGATTCCGACATTATAAGTTGAAGGAATAGTTTGCAATTCTAATATGGTTGGAAGAGAAGGTTGGCTCTATCTAAGTAAACCAAAGGAGTGAGTGAGGAACAGTGATAGTAAATTGTGGGAAAGAAGAAGTCTCGTATTTGTGTTTTATCATCACATGCAGAGTAAAGGAGAGAAGATAAGTCAACTAATTTCTCATGGTGCTGTGAAATACAATGAAGTACATAATGCAACAGACATTCTCGAAGAAAGGGCTTCTTCCAGGCCAGATTCCATTTAATAGTGTATCAGGCAGTAAATCTGTATTACATTGTATTGTATTCTGTCGTGTAATGTAATGTAATGTACAGGACAATGTAGTGAAGGCAGTGTATAAAACGCCTACTTATTTTATGTCTGTGTGTAGTGTGTATGTATATCTGTAGTTTGAGGGGTCGAATTCAATTGAATCCCGTGTTATGGTTTATTGTGGTGAGTTTGGGAGTGTATTTTGTATTTATGTGGTAGATTAGTCAGCGATTGTGTGGGAAAAGGGGAGAAAATGGCATGGGCATGGGAATTTGGAAATGAAAATGATAGATAGTCAGTTCCTTTCCTTAGAATTGCATTTTATGTATACTTCTAAATCCTATGCATCTCTCTGTACAAAGTAAGTACGTAGTAATGCTCCCGTGTAATCTGAATTGGGCTACCAGACTGGATTTTCCTCTCTTACTACCATTAGCTACATTACTTTTATGGAAGTTCGGCTCAAAAGATATTCTCCTCTTACGTTCCACCAAATTAAAATACCATTGAGCACTTTTCCTGTAAATTATCTCTTTGCCTCAACTCTAATCATTGTCAGTCACTTCCCTCACACACAGAGCACGAGCGCAACTCTAAGTAAGTCTTCAGTTGAAGTAAACACAACCCCTCGCTAAAAAAATGCAACACACGTAGGTATTCAAAACCAGTATTACCATTGTTTACGTCCATTCGAATCGAGTATGAATGCACTGAAAATGGCTACAATACTTTTCTACACTATGTATAAATTCTAAGAGCCTTAAGTATGCTACTACATGCAATGAATACGGTTGCGTATACTTGTGCAGTAGCAATTTTCAATAGCCTAGAGCTGTAACAATGAAATAAATAAATCTATACTAATGCAACGAGTTGAAAATACAGGTGAGAAAATTTCTAAGAAATATTCCAGGCTGATTGGAATTTTCTCACATTGAATTTAAAGGCCAATGAATGATTCTAGGTTACATTTACTACTGCACAACCAGTGTAAGCAATGTAACACTATCAAAGCAATATTATTATTCAGTATCAATTTACTAAATTTCACCACAATGAAGACTCTAAAATAGAATACGAATCTATACTTTATGTAATTAATAATAAATAATACTCAGATTCATAAATAAATATTGAAAATGTCAAGTTTAAACATTTAATTTGTTTTGATTAAGTTTTGAGCTAAATTAGCACAGTAAATCTTCAAATAGACATAAATGTGTATTCTGTTTGTGTCGAACATTCTAATGTTCTAAATGAATTGGCAGAACTGTCTAGGAGAGAGCTGAAAGTAGTAGATATATTGGTAGTATGTCAATGAATAGTTTCCCTTGAATAAGTAAGTATATGGGTAGTTATTGGAAGTGTAGGATATCCATACAAATTAGGATAACAGTGTACCTTTGTAGGTACATTTGTAATGGAAATCCAATAAGTAGTATTCCCCTTAGGGATGACAAAGAGGAAGAAGAGACAGGGACGATAAGCTTTTCCCTGCCTTGTCCTCATGCAACTTAAGTCAGGACTGGGAACTGTAAAGGGATAATGTTGAATTTGATTCCGAGATGAAGAAGGAGAAGAGAAGATGGGATGATGAGATATGAGATCAGTTGAAGAGCATCAAGTGGAAGTCTTATGTTCAAGAGTGAAACGCAATCGAAGGCTTTTCCTTCCTTTTCAAAGCTAATGTCATTTCATGCCTTGTAACTAAAGCTAAGTGTAGATATTACAACTCGTAATTAGTATATTACTCTCCTATACAGAATACTATATAATACGACCATTCAAATTAGCTGAACAATACTACTACTACAGATGTCTAGTATAGGGAAGTGGGGAAGCATAAACTATTGTACAAACACTTTAAAACTTTAAAAGATGAAGCATGTAGCAATTCATTTTGAACCAAATATTGTTATGTACTTTTATTATTAGTAGATGCTATACTAGACGCTTTAATAAATAGAAGGGTACAGCTTTTCAATATAATTCTATTAGAGATAATAAATGGACGCACATGTCGCTCGGTATTCGTTGTATAAATTAAACGTGACCTGATACTTCTGCATGCGTATAGCGTACTTAAATTATTGTTAGAAGTATGCACTCAGGGGACACTTAACAGAGTTAAGAATCAAACTGCTTGCATATACCTTTAGAGAGAGAGCCAGTCTTCAAGTTCAGTTCTGATTTCCTTTCTACGCACTCCACTGCACTTCAGTTTGGACGAGGCCTGCACTCAGTTGTCTGATTTGATTGTGATATTAGTGCATAATAGATAGATGAGACAAATTCTTGTCTGCCTTCTGCTTTCCCTATCTATTTTAACTCATCCGCTCCTCTTCCTCCTCTTCCCATTTACTTCCCATACTACGTACGTTCTACTAAGTACGTTATTTATTGCCTAAATAACTCTAGGGCTCTTAGCCAATCTACAGAAACCAAGGGTAGAGTCAATGGGCCTTCTTTTCAATGAAATGAAATTTCAATTAGTTGCAGTTTTAATATTTTTAGAATCCTATCCTTAATATTTATAAGCAGTCCATGCCTTACTCTCCCTCTAATAACCAGACGCCCACCAATGTAGACAAAAATTTTAATATAAAACCTTTTGAAATCTCTTGATTAAACCTAGACTGTTGTTTAACTGTTTAAGACGCAATTTAAAACCAAACTTTTTGATTAAAAATAAACAATTTTGCCATACGCAAGAAATAAAATATTGCACAAGACAACTCCTGTTATATACCGGTAGTAATTTTGAAAATGAATGTGATCGTGTAGGCATTGTTTGCAAAACACACTCAATGTTGATAATCTTATTACAAAATAATTTCCCTAGATCCATCTAATGGTTTATTTCTTAAATATGGAAAATAATGTTGCCAATATTAATTTCGACCAGCAACTAAATATAGCTGAAGCGTTTAGTGGCTAATAACGGATATCAGTAATGATAACCAAATGGCCAACCTAAGTATAAAGTGGTCTACAACACTAATGAAGATTGTAGAAAATGAATAAATTAGTACTATATTTATAGCACAAATCCTGAGGGTATATCGTCATTGCTCATTCGTATATGAAGGGAAAAAATTCTGTAGGACAGTCTTTTATTTGGTTGGAAGTTTTTCTTTGGTATGTTATTGATCTGTCATTCAACATGTAATAGTTGAATAGAGGTAACCGCTTGCTTTCTCCTAATATTAATAATTACATAAAGGTTCTTTGACATTTATATGTAGACTGTAGGAAAACAAAAGAATAGATAAAGATAAAAGGGAATTGTACTACGGCTCTGTAAATCCGTTTAGCATTGATGGCATTCTATATTTGGGTCCACTATAGCCAGACGATAATATGCATGTGTGTTTCTGTAATTTCCATTTAGGCTGGAATTTTCGATGATGACCTTTCCTTTATTATATTTCAATTGAGACTATGCAGAGTGAGTGTATTAGGCTATGTGGTCGGCTGTTGGTTGACTATAGTCTATCTTCCGAAAACAGATTGGGCACAGCTCGGCATATTTTATTAGGCTACGTTAGGTTATGTATGATGTTATGATTATGTTATGAATGGATTACGTACTTTACGTCGCAGTTTGTTCATGTTGGTGCCCCGACTAGTAGAAACATACCTTTATGAACTTTCTCTGTGTAAAAGTCGTGTGTAGGTAGATGGAGGAGGGTATTGTAGTATTGGTACACACACAATATTAAGTATATATGATATAAGTATAGGTATAGGGGAAGTGTAGGTCATTTTGCGAGTCGGCTCGAGTTAAGAGATTTGATTTCATAACAAAAAGTCTAACACATGCTTTAAGCCTCGTCTCCGTCTGGTTTGGCTGGCCTGACCCACGTTCATGTACGTATGAATAAAAGATGGGGTGCATTGCATTAGATTTCAGTTTGTGTAGTTTTCTATGAACCCTTTCCCCAGTCTGGTGTGTTTATATAGGAAAGTGTAATGGGAGACGATATGTAAGTATGTACTAACAATGTTACATATATCCAGGACACACACGTACAAAGCTGCACTCTTCTACTCCTGTATTCCGTGTCCGTACTCTGTTCTTTTGCATTGTAGTGTATTTATGTGTTTAGGTATGTCATATTACTAGTTCTCGCCCTTCTCTTTATAAATAAATGCTATGGTGGCTTATACTATGGAAATGTCCAATTTATCTGTATAGCGACTTTTGGTATAAGAATGCGGGAGTATGCATAAGTAAACCATGGAACAGCATGGCATAGGAAACTAGTCTAAAAGTCAAGCGAACTGAATTGAAGTGAATGAGAGGAGTTGTTTAGTTTCTATCTATACTAGACTGTCTGTTTTTTGTATATATAGAATGTATAACTTTAGATATATGTATATCTTATACTTTTAGATCTACGTTATGTTACAGTTACGTCGACGACAAATATAATTTCCTGGAGAGCGGCCAAAAGGCAACATGCTACCAAAGTAAAGCATAGCAATAGCAGAGCCAGACCGCATCACATCCACATCCCTTAGAAATGCAACGCAAGAAAATACATAGGGATTTCCCTGACTTGACTGGAATCTTGGTTGTGTTGGTCTTGAGTTGACTTTTCAGTCACAGTTTGATCTAGTTTGCTTTCTTTGCCTCGGTCTACCATCTCGTTATACTATACAATGCTGTACTTTGTTTCCTTCCCAAAAACGTCCATGACGAAGAAACAACGGCTTGGCATCACTGAATTTACATGACATGTCTTGGTGTAACGCAAGCAAAATGAAAGTGGAGGAGGAAGAAGACTTTTCAACTAAAATTCAACAAGATTCTCCTTCCTCTTCCGCTTATTTTCTAAGGAATACGTTTATATATACATAGATAGTAATAAGTACATACCGTTAGGTACTAAGTTGCGTATATTATGTAACGATACACAAAATCCAAGAAAAAGAAAGCAAATAACATATGCTGGAAAAGACTTTAACTGGAAGTCGAGTCAAGAGGTTCAAACTCTTGTGAACAAATGTTTATGTATTTTATATTGCGTTTCTGTTTCAATGTTTGTTTGTGGAGGAAAACACTGTCTCATCGTAGATATATATGCATTCAGAGTTAGAGCTAGTAAATATGTTCAGTAGTCTAGGACAGTTAAAGTTAAACGTACGCTCTGGGACGAGAGTCTTGTCTGCTTGCACAGTTGCAATATTATGAATAAGATTTGCTGGGTTAAAACCAGTAAAAAGTTATATTAGAGCAGCTGGATGGAATGGAGTGACGTGGATTTGGATTTACAATTGCTCCAACACTCCATGCTCTTCTATAGCTGTGAAGTGACGGAAACAAAGTGGCAAACTTTCTGTACATTCACAATTTCACCTGGCCTTAGCTTGGTTTCCCTCGGTTGACTTCACTACCGATGCGAATTGCAAACGCTTCTCCTCTGCCCATTTAAATAAGAAATTCCTTGAAAATACGCTAATGTAATGTACGAATTCACGTCAAAGTAATCTCGGTGATGGAAACCCATCAAAAATTAATGGGATTCTGTGAAAAATACAAGTTGCAAACTTTTGCTTTCTATTTCATACATATATTGTGTATAAGTGTAAAGCTTATGATATTCACAACTGGTGCAACTATCCTTCTATTATTATTATGTAAGAATATAGCTGGACTTTGCTTTTTCTATTTATATCAAGTAAGTATAGACATCTGGGATTACCTATAATATGAATACTTGAAAAGTTACAAACACGACGAGTACTACAAAACTACAACATCCCCAGTCAAGAGAGAGCAGACCAAGCGAGGGACTTGTAAAAGTCATTCATGTTTATTTCAATGTTTGCGCATAAAAGTCTGCCAAGTGATACTGGAGGATAACGTATCAGTAAACTACGAATATCTACGCATATACTTCTGCAAACTTGCTCTGTGCGAACCGAGTTAATCTAGCAACAGAATAGCAACGGGAATGCATAAGACTATATTGGATGCAGTATGAATATTGTAGGGCACAGTGCACAGTCCATATTTTATGTACCGCCTCACACACTATATACAGAAAACTGAAATAAAATAAAGCAACTTTACTCATATCAATGTTTCATATTACTCTTTTGCTTGTTAAATAAGTAAAACTCAGCACACGGCTTGCATTTTGCATTCCATATATCCCTACAAATACATAAATTAAGTATTACTGTACAGATATAAGTAAAGACCTATTGAATATATAACCTAGTAGTATATATACTATAAAGTTATTTTTCAGAACTGATCTGGTATTACAAATACATACATATCGCTATTTAGAACAGAAGGGAAAGAATTAAAAACAAAAGAGATTTAATTAAATCCGAGATTTCCTACCCTGTAACTTGTTAGAGCAGGGTAATCATTTTGTTGTAGTGCCTGTGCTCGATGTTGAGTAAATTATATTGTAGTATGCAAGTGTAGTGTGGTGTGTGTGGGGTAGGAATGAATGGTGTAGGGTAGTAGGGATTTACTTTCTGTAACACGTACATCACATCAGTTTAGTGAGAGTTGTAAAAAATCTCAAATTACACTACATCGTCGGCTTATGTTAGTCATTCATCCAACAATGTAGATTCGTATTACAATAGAAAGCACAATCTAACTTAAGTCAGCTAATTTATTTTGAAATTTCTCCGTCTACTTTATCCATATACATCAAAAACTTATTTGACTTTCCCCATCACATTAGGAAGTCACACACACACGCTGTATTTAACAACAACACTCAAATCATACATGCAGTCACATACACACGAGTTACTTTGATACATCCTTTCATTCCCTCTTGTCTAGGATTAGATCCGGTTCAAACCAGACTTTTCTCAAACTGAGATAAGGTTACTCTCTGGGATTACTTTTACGTCGTTTTACTTTACATAGTTACTTATTTGTATCTTTACAGTGTTGATAATGTTGGTAGTTGTGTAGATACAAATAGAAATAAAGAGTATAGTTGGAGATAGGTTTGACTAGCTTTACTTCTCGTGTTCTTCCCTACGTTTGTGTAGATGTCATTTTCTTATTTTTCTTGTCGCTCGAGAAATTCACTGTCAGAGTGACAAAGTGACTTTATTCCTTTGCATTATGAATGCACCGGTAGACTACCAAGTCTCTACTTAGCGTACACAGGATTTTTCACTACACTCCTCCTGCTATACAAAAACATACATAGGTAACCAAACTTTTACTGTCGTGTAAGTAGACTGCTAGTGTATTATCTATATTGCATACTGCTTTCTTATTCCAAGGAAGACTTTCTAACTTTGCATAGTGTATAAGAAAACAGATACGTTGGTCGCGACCAACGTCAATTCTTCAGAACCGACTAAACTGAAAAGAACAGGCAAATGGGAAAAGGGGGAGAGAAAAGATCAATACAGTTATTAGCCTTGTAGTTCACTTCACTTCACTTCTGCCGTTTCTCCTGTAAAAACCACGAGAACTACCTTACTACGTAAATTTAGTCAACAGGGAAAGACTTACCACACTAATACGACCTTATAATATACAGACTCTAATAGAAAACTCACAGATAGGCTTAAGACTTTTCTTACTTCGTAATATCAAACAGCTTATAAACTTTCCATTCTCTGCAGAGAAGTCAACCCACTAAAGGATATTATACAAGCAAATGAGCCCGAAACAACTCGGGAGACAAGACAAAAGTATCAACATAAGTTTGACAATTGAGAATACTTACGAGATAACATGATGGCTCTTTCTACAGTCATACATCCTCTCTCCCTACATTTTACTTTACTACACTCAGGCTTAAAATTTTTTGACAATTCATTAATCTCATTATTGAAAAAATGACAAGTTTTTATTTTTGAAACATATTTTCTTTTAGTATTGATTTACTAACTTCGTGTATAATTCCCAAATTGATGCATGTTATGTCCATCAGGAATAACGGCGACGGAAAAGAAGAACCTATTTGATTTATACCAATTTTTTACCAGGGGAAGGATAAGAACTGACAGGTAATTAGTATGTGCTAAATAGTTCAAAAATAAAATTCTAGTCAATTTGTGTAAATAGTTTTACTGCCTGCAAAACAATTTTAAGCAAGCAAATAATAGCAAAGAGAAAAGTATGGAAAGAAAATAGTGTAGAAAGTTGAGAGAAAGAATTGTGGAATGTACATAAGGACTTTCTTTGACTGTACATATGTAATGTCCTCATGGGGGCTAGTAAATTCGTGTAAATGTAAAGAGCATGTGAAAGTTTGTGTCCGTGTTCAAGCTGTACATAAAAACTGGTGTGCCGTGTGTCTGTCATGATATTGAGGGTTGAGTATACCCGGTGTATCATGGTTGGATCCCATATCTACTGATTTGAACTTCGAATAGTAATAGAGGAGAGTGTATGTTCATAATAAATATTAGGTAAGTATATCCTAAAAGAAGTTTGACTACTCCGTACGATAAAATTGTGGACTTTCTATTTACAGCTAGAACTTATATCTTATAAGGAGAGAGAGAGAGTTATAGTTGTGTAAGCAGATTCCTTATTTCTGTGGGAGTGTAATATTTTTATCAGAATGGACGGAACTATGTATTAATAGGAGTGGATGTAGGTAAGCTACTATTGCAGTCAAGTCTGTGCATTAAATGAGTTTATAGTTGAAGCCTAAGTCTATAATGTACTAAGCCAATGTCTTCTTATCAGAGGAAATACATCGGTTCATATATCGATAGGTGTGGGTGTGTGTTTTATAGTAGGAGTACTTGAGAGGAAAAGACAGTTTGAAAAGAGGTGATATAAAAATGGAAGGGATTTACGACTTTCTCTATAGATTTTCCTTTTCTATTCTTTTCTACAGAGTACTAAAGGATCCTTTCCCCTTCCTCTCTATGATAATAAGTATAATGTACTTATATTTATGGAGCTGTAGATTGGTCCGTGGTTTTCGTTCAGTGGTCGTCTATTGTAAGACTAACTTGACTTTTCCCATCTCTTCCCATACAGTTCGTCCTGCATAGTGCATCTATCCTCAGTGCATACCTATTTGATGTCTTCCTTGTCTATCCATAACTATATGGAATCCTACATAGTTTATAGCAAGTATTGTAATGCAATGTAAAGTGAAGAAAGTAAAGAGCTACCTTTCTTTCCTTCCCGAGGATTTAGCGTTTCCTTCACGTTCCTTCCTTCACTTCAGTCCTCGGCTTTTCTACTCCACTGTCTCTAATGCTTTTTCCTATTTTACGAATACATTAGAGGTCTTTAGAGGAAGCCTTAACCACACAGAAAGCAAAGCAAACTAAAACAAACTACATGGCAAAGACTGCACAGATTCCGTCCATTACTAACTGACTACTTGTACTTAGCAAGGCTATTGCTATTACCTTCTTAACAGTCTCTGTATTTTCTCCTGCATTTAAACCTTCTAAAAGCAGCAACACTAGTAATATTAAGCAGTAGGTGAGCATCCTGGATGGACTAAGTAGTTGCACTCTATACATAAGCACTGCACAATAGTGTAAAAGACTCTTCTGCTGTGACATGCATTATAGGTATACTCAATGTAAGTATGTACATGTTGTGCTAAACCAAGTCAAATGAAAGGAGAGCAGGACAGGCTACCTCTCAATCTGAATACTAATTCAGTACTTTACTTAACGCTTCGTCGTAGCATTACATTACGTTTCACATTAAAGTGCATGGCAAGACGGCCTTTCATGCCTTGGAAAGCTTCTAGGCTAATTACCATTATTGACTAATAACCATCCATCCCTTTTGCATACTCTCCCTTCTTCCTCCTCACCAGATACCTTCTTTTCTACTCAACCCTTTTACTCAAACAATAAGTTAACACTGCAGAAACCAAACAATAGTACAAAACCACAGCAGGATTCAACTCCTAATTATATTCGTCACCATTCTACATATCAACAAATTACAAAAAAGTATTAATACTTCCTAACTATCAGAGCTGGTAGCTAGTATTACTACATTAAAACACTCAACGGAACAGCAGAAAATCTGAGAGATTTATATTAATTAATATAATGTTATGGCAGAGATTAATGCATTTTAAGCGAATAGATCTTACTACAAAATAATCTTGCTAGTGTAGTGTTACAACACTAAAACACTCAAAACATTGAAATTTAAAGCAAATCTGTTAGAATTTTATTAATAAATATTATTTTTGGCTGACTAAATTATTTTAAACGAAAGGGAGATCTTACTACAAAAATAGTTTTACAATTCATTATAATATGTTACCATCATTAGTGCATTATTAAATAGGTAGGTAATCATTGCATGCTACAGGCAGGCAGTAGCATTGGTGCTTCTAATGAATTGGTGTATTTGGCTATGTGCATTTGGTCTGTAGGGGTCCTGCAGTTATAATGACCATTATAATGATTTGATGTGACACTATATAAGTATTTATAATAATATGGGTATGTTTATGTTGTGTAGGTCTATGTAGAGCAGTTGTGTGTGATGTTATAGAGTGTTGTGCATAAGAGTTTGAGGATAAGATATGTGAGGAGGTCCCCCAAGGCTCAAGTAGAAGTGAAGGGCCATGATAGCAGGAAGGAGGAAACGGGCCGTAAATATAATGCAGGGAACGAAGGCAGGCAGGCATTGTATTTTATTCCTTGCATGCAAACTATCATCACATCACACAAGTAAAAGGAGTGAAATGAAATGAAGCCAAGACAAGAGAAGAGACGCAGGCAGGGAAGAGAAAGCGAGGCAGGTAGCATTAGAGCAGTAGCACTTGTTTTCTAATGGAAAGCAAGCTGAGCTAATGTAAGTAGAGTCAGCCGAGCCAAACCAAACCGAGTCAAGAGACAATTACATTTTGTGGGGAGGAATGAAATGAGAGAGTAAATGGAAAATGGAAGGCCAACTTCTACCGTCTATAAAGAAACTTCATGCACTCACTTTATTTTATATTACCCTACCAAACGCAATCCTACTTTACTTACTGCACTACACACTCACTCCCTATTTATATTATATCTATTTGCTTTCACGCTTAGACTTAACTTTTCCATTACTGTTTTTGCATTTACATTCGCCTGCTATGCTCACCTACACCAACCCTGTCTTCAATTAACCACCACGTAGGTACGAGATGCACTTACTCTTACTCCTCTACTTACTACTCATAATAATAAATTCTAATTTTAATGATAACTATTGTGCAGCTCTGCATAAAAATGTGTTTCCTAATTCTCTATGACAGAATCAACCTACAAACACTACACATGCATATGCATAGCAAACATTAGATTAAATATTGAAACTATTAATTCATTAGCAGTCTATTTGTTTATAGTGAGTGAAATATAGAAATTAATTATTGCATTCTATGGAGATTGTCGTTATTAATAGAATTCATGGATTCTGAAGATTCACCATGGGTGTGCTATTTATTTCTGATCTAAAGTTATTTTACGTGTGTTTTTTCTCCATGAAAAGAGGGAATACCTACTGTTATGTTTTACTCCAAAGTAGTAACTAGTATTTATGGTATTTCAGTTTTTAGAATAATGTAAGTACCAATAGGAATGTAGATTATAGTTTCCTGTGGTTTCCCATTATTTAAGTTGGTGTAGTTAATGCTTGTCATAGTTAGTATGTAAAGAGTATGGAGAGATATGGGCATATTGAGATAGATAAGCGGATATTATATACTAAATGGGTTAGATTAGATAGAATGTAATTTGTGTATGAAGGAGAATGTGTCTATTTCTCTGGTTCTCTCAAAGGAGTGGAAATTTCAAATATAAATCCCATCAACATCACATCATGTCTGGAACGAACTTAACCTAAAATGCGTTTCTACTTTCCCAGTTCACTTAGCTTGAGAGTGTACCGCAAGGCTTGGCTTGGAGAATTTGCAAGGAAATTATGCAGAGTATTCTTGCTTAAGTCGTCGATTGCCAAAATTGGGTTTGAAGAATTTTCATATCATTTTCATACATATTGCTCTCTTGTTACATTACAGCAGGCTCTGCACACTGCCACAGGATTATTTTATTTTACGGGGTACTGCCGTTCTACTGTAATGCAAGGCTGAAGGTAGTGAGTAGGTAATGTAACTATATAAGGTGACACGAATACAAGAAGTGTCTTAAAATCTCGAGGATCACGATACAACGGAAGACGTTCTCAAGTCTTTTGGTGCGGTGGGTCTAACGATTTTCCTTGGTAATAGTATGTAAATGGGTAGCCGCAACACTTTGCATCACATCACATTCTATCCCATTACTTACAGCAACTTATTTAACAAAACTTACTGCTATACTGACACCAAACTGTTACTGACAATATTAAAGCACCATGTACTTCAACATCCATTTCGGTGTGTTTTTATTTACATGTTATAGCCTTACATTCTAAGTCTACTATGTAGTAGCAGTCTGGGGAAAATGTCACAACTTGTATTTTCCGACAAAAACCAAGTTGATGGAGTTCGTAGGAAGCTTTTTAAATTCTAATTCTACTATAATCTTGTTGTACGAACATATTTTTCTGTATTCACAAAACCCTCTTCTCTATTTCATACAGACCTTTAACACGTTTTATGAAATAACGTCGTAAACAAAAAACTTTATGATTTGATTCATGTTTCTGATTAATTGTGAAATTCCATCCGACATGCTTCATTCCATATCTTATCTTTCTGTTTTCAGATTAATGTTTATTTGCTCGCAATTAAAAACTAAGGATAGCCTACTAAATAAAGAAGAAATACATTGTTTTCTGTTTAATCATTTCGCAAGTGAATAAAAACCCTGCTTTATCAACAAGCAAAGTAGGTTGGTGCATTATCAGGTACTTAATGTTCTTTTAGAACCCAAGTCATAATGGCAGCCTTTTAAAACACATTTTCCATTAATCCTTCTATTCCAACTTATACAACTTACAAGGTATGTTTTATGGCTTCATTTTGAGATTTTTCATGACTACCAAATGTGTATCTGCAAAATCTGCAGGCAAATATTTTACGGGAAATATAATACTACACACACATGCTATAGAATAAGTATAGTACTATTCTTATAGTAGTTAATGTGTCTAGAGAGGAAGTAATTGAGCATTATCTCTCTCGTTACGTAAAAGTAATTGCTATTTCACTTTATTACTTTTATTTCTTCATATAGTCGACTGTAATGAATTACACACGTAAATGCAGTGGAATTGGAGTGGGTACCTTACTACAATATCCATGAAAGTACTAATAAGAACTAGGACAGGACACTATTGACTAAAGGACTAGTGAAACAATCTGTATCTTGCAACGAAAGTATCGACTGAAAATGATTTTACATTTAATAAAATTTTGTCTATTTTAACGTTTGTAAGAAGGATTTCACATATTGGCATTATTCCCATTGGAATTAAAGAAGGTTATTGTCAGGCTGTATTCCGTCATAGATAAAATAATTGTTTGAACAATCAATGCCACATTGTTTTTATGCTAAGGTGTGTTTAAGTTTGAAAATGATTGACTCATCATAATTGGTAAAATGACAACCTTTATTACTTATGTAGAGTACTTTCTTTGTAATTTAGAAAAATTGAGTGCCTATTGGTACAAGTATTCTATTTTTGTAGCCTGTAATTAAATAGAGTTTTGTTTCTGGTGCAGGTTTGTAATTTAGTCGGTAATTTGTGATTTAAAAGCTTAGTAGTGCGTAGGAACAGGGTGCATGTGAGAAAGAAAGAGGAAATGAAAAGGTATTTAAACAACATGTGAAATACGATTAGAATTTGTCCTAGGGCACTCCCTTAGCTTTACCCATCAACCAACCTACAGAATCATTTATATGCACGATTCACGATACTTTATGGTTTTTGAAATGTGCTGTGACACGTTACAATTGTCAAAATGCTGTAAATTACAACTTACCTAGCGACCTATATCATTATGTAGGGATTACAAACAAGGATCAAACCCATTACAAAACTGGAAGGCTACAACTACATCGACATAACTTGGGCCAACCCATAAACGGAGTGCCTAGTAGTAAACCAGACAATGACATACAAGTAGGTAGGGTAATTTATAATTAGTCAAGTTAAATTAGCCGTCGGCAAGTGACAAATTCATTTGTTTTCTCGTTTGTGTTGCTCTGCATGTAAGTCAACTAATACATTCATAAGTACAATCGCGTGGTTGTGGCCATGTCGAGCATTGTATAACTGTCCGTGTTACTAAGCTCTATGATAAAATTTGGTATAGCTTCTAGACTTCTAGAGCTACATGCACAATATGCTTTAGACCTGGCGATATTATTATGTCACATCATTCAAATCAAGACAGGAGCGGACACGGGGAACCTTTTAGCGAAAGTACGTATATTCAGGAGAGAAAGCATGGGCTAATGCGCGTTTCCACACTACAATGTGTCTACCCTTACACAATGTTACACAGATTACTTCACATTAGCTCCCAATGTATCTGGATGGCAATATTGTAAATGTACATGCACACAAAAGCAAAATGCGTGTCTAATGTGAAGTCTACTGTACCAATTGCGGTCTCTCTTATTAAGTAGTTACGTGATGAATTTTGCATATTATTGTTTTCTATAAAGCATCCAGCTATGCTATAAGTGATAAGTTCCTGTTGCGTTCTATTTTCTATTTAAGACTAATTCATATACTCGTTTTATGGACTATATAATAGTGCAGTTCAATATATTGAAGTTTATTTATACTGCTTTGACTTTTATATTAATATGAATGTACAGGTACACAACTCATGCATGTCGTGGGTTTCAAACCCGATTTTCCTAGTGCGTGAGACAAATATGAGTTTGCCATTTGTGAAATTAAAGTATCGAATGACTTACCTTACCTTTCCTTATATTTATTACGATGCAAAGTCCAGTTGACGTTCGTGGAGCGCTGAACTAATAAAATTCTGTCCAGAGAATATTTACTCTTACTTAGGCAAATATGTTTTATAGAGCCCAGTGGAAAAGAATTCTGTGATACAAGTAAACATGCCGCCTAGTACTCGTTGGGCGTCACCTTCACCATGAATTTGCAAAACGGCGTTTACAGAGCTATATTTTATTTCTGCCTTGATAAATAATTTGCGATACTCTTGCGGATATTTTGCAAGAACTGTTTTATGTCCTGATTCTGCCGTTTATTGTTCATGCTTTGAGTATTTTAGTATGTCCGGTAGTAAAACTAAAGTGGGCTTGCTTGCTATAACTCAAAAACCTTGTACTCAGTGCAAATTTGCTCTTTTGTTTTAAATAAATGGATTTCCTGAAATCTACAGTTTGTAAATGATTTACTAAAATCTTTGCTTACCATGCACAGCAGGCTACAATGCATTGCAATGAGCTTAAATAAATACTATTGTTAATCTTTATGCCATAATATACTAATAACCTTGTTTTGATTTTGTTTACAGGTAAGAAAACGTGTCTCCTACTACTCTTGTTACTTTAACTGAGTTCAAAGATTCTCTGGATGGATAAAATCCACTATGGTGAAAAGTATACAATTTATAGCCCACTGTGCTATATATGGTCTGATTTATACATTATTTTCCATCGTATGTCTCTAATAATGGTTTCAGGACTCATATTTTGTATATTTATATAAAAATATCATCTATGTGACAAAAATAAAGGTTATTTTATTTGCCGCAGTAAAAATTGCATCCAACAAATGCAAACTAGTTCTTTAAAGTCAAGGCAAAATGAACACATAGGTATGAATTTTATGTATTGGTATGGGGGAAGTGTGGTTGAGAAAGACAAATTATTATGGTTGGGGACTATAGATATGCATTTGAGAATGTTCTTTACACTTTGGGAAAACATGTTCTGTATGATTATTTGACGCTGTATGCATTCAAGCTTACAATGTCAGGATTGTAGGTATTATCATGTAACGCAGTTCAAAGGACATAAATTATTACAGAAGATAGAGCAATAGTGAAGTATGTGCAATAAAGTATATAGTGCCTTGCATAAACCAAAGATTTAAACATGCAATTTCGTCGCAAAAAGTAAATCAAGAACGAGAAGTAAGTAGGGTAGAAAGCCGAAAGGCAGAAGGGAAGTGAAAGCTGGCAAAAAGTGAAGTCCAGAGTTGGAGCAGAAGTAAAGGAAAGGAAATGAGAGTAGAAATATGCAAAATATTCCATAGAAGGAGAATGTGCTTCGCATAGCGTATTTCTGCTAACGATAAATGTAAGTGCAATATTAGAAGTTAGGTACAAGACATTGGCTACAACCTCTCTCCATACATACGCAGTGGTGAGCACTTGAGTTAAATAGGTAAAGAAAAGCAAGTGTGCCGCGAATAGAGTCCACCAGACTCATCTTCAGTCGAGCAAAGTCGCTAAAGAGACTTGTATGCAAAATATCGTTCCTGGAATATGAAGGCTCTTTTCCTCCAAATATAATCTCTGTGTGTTCCAGATATAAATTCTTAACGTGCAGTTCCAGATCCGGAACAGTTCAGTTGAGTTGACGATGAGGAAAGTAGAGTAAGCCAGGACTCGGTGAGGAGCCGGAGAAAGTTAGTGAGTAGGAAGGAAGGAGTGAAAGCCAAAATCCGCGATTCACCCAAATGCTAAATGGGAATATCTGTTTGTGTGAACTTGCAAATTATTTGGAGTCGGACTACCTATATCTGTATAAGGAAAAGGAATGGGCGGACGACACAATGAGATAAGTTAGTTGAGGTTTCACCTAAATGTGTAAAGGAATTGCTTTCTGCATTTGATAGGAAATCATATTCTAGAGATATATGGTCCCCACGCTCCTTTACTTATTGTCTTTAGTTTAGTTAACGTTACTTAACTCCCGCTTCATAATGAATGTGGTCTCCTTTGCATCACTAGATGCGGTTTGGTTAGTTTGACTTACTTATTTAGTTAGTTGAGACAATCAAGTGGATCGGATTAGATTGGATTGTGGCTACGGAGAAACAGACAGAAATTGTCTCTTAATTCCATACTAATAATAACCATACGTAGATAGATAGACTATAATAATACAACTACTTAATTCTACTTGCATAAATTCTGTCCTCAATTATTGTTATCCTTCTTTACTTATTATTTATTGCTCTTGTTTCATTACATCCATTGCCTATTGCCAGATGGCTTATTAATAATAGACCACTCCTGTATACCATTTCTCTGGCTATTAAAATTAGGATTATTTAGTATTTGTCCCACAATACGTGCCTACAAGAACCCACATTGCTACCAATTCAGATGCAAATTATTCCCAGTCAACTATTTAAACAATGCAAACCAATTTTACGTGTACATTTAGCTGTCCCATCCCGTACTGTCTTCCAAGAGTCCTCTTTATCCCCATTGTGTACTTACTTTCCTAATTAATTAAAGTGACTCTCACTCGTCTCGTCTTTCTTCTCAAAAATTATTTATGGCTGTATGAATTATTAGCCTCCTTTTGTATTGTCTTTTGCCCTCTTTATTGTCATTACCAGCTCTTCTGTGAACTTATAGCCTTATCTTCAATGATACTCAGATTTATGGAATGTTTTCAAAATTTTCTTTCTTTTGTTGGTATCATCATTTCTATGTGAAAATACTTCATTTACTCTATTACTCTGTGTGCACAAAATGAGAGCAACGAATCTATTATTGTATGATTAGATATTGAGTATGTATTAGATAAATGAAGAAGTGGTGGAGTATTTAGAAATAAATTACAATTTAAGATGTTATTTAGATAAAATTATGTTTGCAAACCAATCATTTGCATTTTGCATGTTCACTATTTGTTATTAATTGCTTCCTCCTATGTGAAATAGGTATATTGTGAATATTATAGCGATATGATTTGAAATTACAAAAGAAAGGAGTTGAGGATCAGGCTATGATTCATAGGGAGTTGTAAGTGTAAAGTTGTTAGACACTTGATCCTAATTTTCTTAAAAGGAAGCCTCAGAAAAGCAAAGTGAAACAAAGAGAGGGAAGTTTTCGCTAGGAGAGATTTTCTTGTGGGATAATAATAATACTAACTAAGGAATGTACAAAGTAATAGAGCGTATGGTTTGTTAGTTGACTTGCTACTAAGTAGAAAGAACAAAGCTCGCACACGCCTAGTGTGTGTGTTTGGTTGAAGTAGTTATTAAGGGGAGTGTAGAACTACAAACAAATTCAAAGCAAACAGAAAGTCAAAGCTGAAGCCAAGTCAAATTCAGACTTGCACAAGAAGTCACATCCACATCTACTTATAGATAGCAACTCCGTCAAGAAAGAAGATTGCTGAGGCAAAGAGTTAATGAGTCTGTGGTCTGGTCACTGGGGTCCTCTGCAGACACAGCCCTCCCATTATTACCTACACACAACTACTTTCTATTATAATGATAACCCAACAAAGCACTTTTACTCTCTGACAGCTAACTATACTTAAACTACTCGCATCTACTTTACAAATTTTCAACTATGATTTGCCGACATGACAAAATGATTTACATTTGTAGTCTTCCTATTTCCACTCTGTTGCCCCTTTATGTCCTCGTATCATGATGATAGCTACTTCATCTTTACATGTACGCACTCAACTTACCTAAACTTTACTTTTCCCAAATTGTATTATCTGGATTTACGGCTTCTATTGTACTATTATGATTCTCACCAAAACATTATAAAGTTCTCTGTGCTCCCGTTATTCAAATCATAAGCATAGCTGAAATATCGAGGTATACTTGTGATTAACGCAAGTTATACAACTAATAAATAACCATATATTATGTAGGCTTGTAAAAGAAATAGTTCTACAAGTAAATCTTTGCTCGTTCTGTAGCGTAGTGTGAAATGTAGCCGATTATGACTTTGCAATATATATGCATAAGTCATGAGATAGTGTGGTAGTACATGTAGGCACTTAATTGTAATGTTTAAAAAGAATTAGCATTTGAATGAAGTATAGTAATCGCCTGTAGACTGGGAAGCTAATGTTGAAGATTCTGGCTGTCTAATTCATAGTTGGCAAGTGTGATTAATTATGGAACGTCATATCTACAGAGACACTAACTAATAAAGAAACACCTCATAGTACAGCTACAGTGTGCAGACGAATGAATGGAAAATACTAGCGGTTTGCTTATGGTTTTGTTTAGTCTGTGTATGTGCACTGTGAAGAATTTATTTCTATATGGCTGTCATTATAAAGCGGAGTGCATATATTCTTTTCATTAGAAGACAGCTACAGGAAAGAATGGGACGTTTTCTGAACCTCGCCAAGTCACCACAATGCAAGTCGGTGTCGACTGCTGCACGTTGACTTCATTCTTCACAGACTACTATAATATCTACACTAACTGTGTAGCACATGTAGGGACTGTAAATTATAATATTTTCTACTCAATAGAAGAAATGTCTATAGGGGTATTTCTGAACAAAGTTGTTTCTCTACACTGCTGCGATATTGTAACATAAATAGATGGTTCACGTACTCGGTCTTTGTCTTGTACTGTTATGTAACATGTAAATACTGTTCTTAATAAATATGTAGGTAAGTAAGAATTCACTAATACTACATCATACTGTTTGCTATAAGCAAAATAAGGAAACTGGTAGTGGTAGGTAGTGCTCGTGTGATTAACTACATGTCATCTTCCTTTCCTCCTCTTGACGTCCCTGCTGTTTTACTTTAGAACCTCTTTCTCCACTCAATTCATACATATACTGTCCTATATATGGCATAATATCTATATTTCCGGTTTTATATAGGTATTATACTATTATAGATATCAAGGGTCTGTTATAAAGGGTTACCTACTTTACTTTACTTTTACAAACAATGAAGTGTGGTGAGATGACATTTGCTAAAATATAGTTTTAATCGCTCATTCACGCACATTGTAAATCTACGTGAGTACTTTGCGTGAAATCTCTCAGCTACAACACTTTAAAGTCACATCCGTCATGCTGCATAAGACAAGTTCATAAGAAACATTAATCTTTACATCATATTTTACTAAATACTGAATGAGTATTACTGTATTTATGGTTAGAGCGTTTAGCATTTCTTACAATTAAATTTTCATTAGCCACGTGTAAGCAGAAATGTCGTGCGAACCTATCTCATATGATTAGATGTATTGGAGTGAGTTTTGGTGTTTCAATTTGTGTTTAGTCAAGATTTTATGTCTATCTGAATTTAAATTTGAGTATTGATTTTCCAATTTGAGAATGCTGAGGGTGATAGGAATCATTGAAAAATCCTGTAATATTTTGGCTATAGAAAAGAACTTTATTTTAGGGAGTTGGTGCTGAGAAAGCTTAAGGATATGTGAATACATTATATGCAATAGAATGCTGACAGTTGACATCTTCCTAATGGCTTGTCAGTGATAAAGTGGAAAGCTGCTTGACATGACAAGGGAAAGTGTGTAACATTTCCATTGAATGAAAAAAGCCAATCTCAATTCAGAATTGCAAACTAAACCCAAGTGAAATTAAGATAACCTTGATACTGGGCTATTTACCCAAGAAAACACTTGTGTATACCCATTAAATATAGAATTGTTAAGTAGAAGTTGAAAATAGCATTGAGATTTGAACGTGAGAACGTAATCACTTATCATTTACGCAATATTCTGAGTTAAGTGGTAGGAAATAATAGATTTGTAGGGATATTATATCAGGAGTGTTATGAAAATCGAATGAAAAAGTGAATAGTAAGGTATGAGAGGAGACGAAACGTGTGTCTACATATATTAGTGTCAATGCAATGATATATTTGAGTTGGGTGAGTAGTGTGGAGAAGTGTGCATATGTATAGCATAGGGAAGGAATCGGAAACGAATCTCAACTTCACCCTTCCTCTTTCTGAACCCTTTCTTCTCGACGAGTTGGAGTCGGAAATGTCAAAAGAACTTGTTAGGAGCTGTTAGTATTATTATTCAATGGAACGGAACGTAACACAACGGAGAAAAGAACTGTGAAAAGTTGAAGTTTGATTTAAAACTTTCTTCTCCCTCAACATTCCGTCTGATATACAAAGGTGGATAATATGCGCTTCATGTCAACTCAACTCACCATTCAACTTTCAACTCGAGACGAATCAACTCTTTATTTTTCAACAATGAGGTGTGATTTCACTCACATACTTTTCTCTAATTTTCTGTCACGTCCCGACAGCTCTTCCAATTCTTATCGCTCAAATCACAATCACTTTCCATTTGCTTATCCATTTCACCTCTAAACTCCATTACTCCCTTCTCTAGTAGATACTACTCATTTTAACATACCTATCACATTATTGGGACGATAGGAAATAGTATCTTAGATACACTCACATTCCATTGCAATCTGCGGTGATAATTCTGTAGAAGGGAAAATATTCGGGCATTACTCAATTGGAATTATTTTCCGCTCAAATCAATTTAAGTGTAAGGAATGGAAAGAAAAACAGCAATAAACAATTTCGAATACTAAACTATAGTATAGCAGAAGCACTTTCTTTCAGCAATGGAAAATGTAGTAGTAAATCATGGTTCCATTCGTTGAAAGAGAATATTTTATGCTAAACAAAGAGAATTAATTACGTCCGCATAGCAAAATGGATATTAGTTAATATCATTTAGAAATAGTGTATTTCAATATAGGTATATAGTAAACAAAAATGTTTAAATTACTATTTTGCAATCTATTTTTCTAGGTAATATACCGTGAGAAAAAAGGAGAATTCTGAAATGATTTACATCAATTTATAATGATAATCAGATTCCTTTCTTTTCAGCTCTTCCAATATATCATAGTTTAAGTAATACTGAATTAGAAAGTATCCCAGTAGTTTTAGAAATTTGTCTTTGTCTAAATTATTATTGTATGAGTTAGTTATTAAGCTCACTAACTAGTTAACTGCATTTACTTATATTTAAAAGTAAAGTGGTAATTTAAAGATGCTTGGTCAAGTTCTATTTTTAGAATGCACTAATGAACTTGACAATTGGTCAACATGAAATTCCGTACAATACATCATTTACAAAGACCTTTTCAACTATAATTGAGCCCAAAAGCTGTAAATAGCTTCACGACCGTCACGAATCATCATTACACGATCAAGTCACACACACGACTCTTTTTATTATGTAGTCTATAGGTCTAGTCACCTATGCTTAGTATCTCTTCTTCCACCTAACATCCACATGAATTTACTTTTGGCTTGTATTAAACTTCGCCCAAAGCGTTTTGTTCCATTACCTGCATTACTAACTCAGTTACATCATGCATCTACATGAAGGTCTACCGAATGTTTACGCTACAGAGTCTGATATATTACACCGAATTTGTAGATTTATTAATGCTGTTTAGTGCAGCGTTCCATATACTATTAGCACGGATGTTGAAGTAAGATAAATAAAGAGGCGTGTCTCGTTCACTCCATTCACGAATCTGAATTTCAGTACCTGATTGATATGACCTAATGTTGGGACACAATGTGAGCGTGAAACAGAAAGAAGTTTATAAATAACTCGCGGTCTCCTAACAAGGCTTGCGGTAAATTGCTAAGAATTAAGTTTATTCTTAGTTGAAATAAACGTTCATTTAGGAATCAATCACAAAGTATACAATAAGCGGACGTACGTCCTTTCATGGGTTTAGGTGCAGGGAATTGGCATATGCCATGTTGTTGTGAGTTAGCATTCTACGCAATTGAACTCTAAATATATACCATATTCGCAAATAAGTAACTAGAAAACGTGAAATCTGTGGGGTACTACTTGTTTACACGGAGTGCCGACAATTTATCCGCATCGTTCTGAGACGTCGTGCTTTAATGACTAAAACCTTCAGCACAATAGAATAAAATACAATTGCGACTGACGTAAATAGAAAGGGAGGAATTGGTGGAATTGTACTTCACCACAATATAAATGATACTGTAGGTAATGGACATTGCTTGGTCATTTTATTTACCTATTAAAGTACATTCACAAGTTTACGAATAACACTGCAGTTTTATGTGATGACGAAGAAAACCTTTAAAATACATTCCTTCGTCCTACATCTGATCTGTTTATCACGTTGCTATCAACCATTTACCACCAAAAATGTGTGGGTGGTTGACGTTCGGCCTTTAATGATTGCATTTCCTGATTGCATGTGCGTACTTTGGTATGTCATTCTCCTGACACAGTTTCTGTTTTAATTATTCACTCCAAAAGATTCAGGGTCATGATTTTCGTGCAACATTTCACTTAATTACACAGGAAAATATTAAAATATGACTTGTCAAGGATATTGTAAAATATTCTTTGAGATGTTTTAATTTCAAGACTAACTATGCTGATACTACTTCCAAGAAAATCAATAGTTTAATAAATGTAAAAAAGATCCCTACTTTCTAGTTCACATTTTTAAGACGACGTGATAAACTATTTAACTTATAGAGTGGAATAAATGAAAATAGACATGCATATGCTATGCACACCCTAGTGCTTGCACTACTAGGAGCGATTCCTATCCTGTGAAATTATTTATAGTATAAGATATGTATGCATGTTGGCATTCTTATATTTTCCACTATCTTTGGATATAATCTTAAAAGAAGATTAAAAGACAGCGTATAAATAGGTGAAATTCTATGCTGTGAGTGTGAAATGGAAATTCGCGTGCCTGCCTTTGCCTATATGGTTGAATGAAATATTTGCGTTCCACTTATCTTAACAAGTTTCATCTCTCACTTGTTCTTATTATTAGTATGTGTTGCATAATACTCTATCCGCTCTGGCATGTAACTTTCTAACTTGGAAATAAATAATAGCTGAGTATAATACAGATACTAACCAGTCCAGTCACAAACACTCTATGGATAAAGTGAAAGGAAACTGAAGATGCAGTGAAAGAATAGGAATTCAGAGAGAAAAGTCGACTCGCCAAGAATTCCTTCTTCAACAGCCTTTGTGGTGGAGAAGCATTCATGAATATTGTTTTATAGCCTTGTATCAAATCCACTTCTATTGTTTTTCTCTTTCATTCAGACCTATCCACTAGACGAGATTATACTATACACAATTCATATGCTTATATTCTATCCTTATGGCATGTATATCGATTCTAAAATGCAAAGTGGTGCAGTAGAACATTCAAATGGCCTTATCAGTCATTTCAAAAATAAGAAAAAGAGGATAATGAACATTATATCCCTTTCTTGGTTGACATAAAAAACTTTTAGATGTTCATTTAATACAGATTGAAGATGAATTTCATTTTGATATATGTATTGAAACTTTGCAAATTAATCTTTAGTGCTCGAGAAAGTTGGGAAAGTGGAAGAAGGAAAATAGTGTAGAGATTCCTGTACATTTATTCAAATCAAACTACTTTAATATTTATAATTTCTATAGGTATGAAAGTGGATTATATAATATGGTACATATTATTATAGATATTGATGTATAATACAAAATGTGGATCTGGATATACGAGATAGTAAAATTGAACTGCATGCCTGATATTTATGTACATATACACAAATACAGTACATAATAGCATTACCTATCCCTCGGTTATGGGAAAGTAGGGTAGAAACTGTATTGGCCCTTATCACCAAAGTAAAACTTGGATCCTACTTCATTTCGTAACATTTACCTTGCCTATATAGATAGATAGGTAGGTTGTCGCTGTACAAACATGCAAATATGGAAGTTTTCAACATTTACCCGTAGAGTGTCCAATCCATCTTAGAGCATACAGACTGAGACTGCAAACAGAGAGCAGTGTATAGGACAGTGGAAATTCCAGCGTATGCAAAGCACATAAAGCTCTCTCACACATACAATTAGTTGTTCAAACATTTGGTCATGTCTGGGCTGGTGCTTGGAAGCTTAGCTTTCTTTCCCTACTTTCCCTCTATTTAACTCATAAGTTTCGGCTCTATGGTTCATTTCTCTTTGCTCTGCCGTGATTGTTGCATTGTTAGTCAAGTTTGGTTAGGCAAGCTAAGCTAACTTATGTTAAGTTACGAAAAGAACACAATTTCGTGACGTTGCACGTTTTCTGCTATGTACATCTGATTTTACATGTTGACAATCTTTTTTATGTACATAAATTGGAGCATCCAATGCATCTTCCAACTCTTGTAATCTTTTAATGGAATTGAGTTCGCGAGTTCTAAAAGTACACTTTTCAATAACAACTATTTTTTATTTTATCAACTGGCCAAATTATTTAAAAGTATACTTAGTAAACACCCGAAAGTCTATTGGTAGATGTCCGACAATCAAGATATGGGTTAGTTTTTTACCCATCCATATCCCTTTGATACCGGCTATCGACTACTGATCCATTAGGCTATTAGGCCCTCTATTAAGCCCTATTTTCAGTGAGTTTAATTTTTAAAGTGATTTACAGTGCCAGTGCCACCCTATTTGCTTAGCTATAGTTAACAGGCGACATTAACGCCTTATTTCATAATGCGTTCTATTTTATCCGACCAAAATCATTTTTACCAGTCGTCTAATTGCCTAATAAATTGGACAGCGAATGTGTTTGATTTTTTAAAGATGCCACCAGACAAAGAATACTTTTCTCAGTCTACATTTCTCTATTTCCTTATTTTGACTATTTACATATTCTAGCCACCACTTCCCAGTAATTGTAACATGTCATACAGGCTGATTTAGATAGCTAAACGGTTGGTTACCGAACATGGACTAATCACCTATATTGCCTCCAGGAATAGTATTGGAAAAGGTGACATATATCTATCAAAGGGAATAAAATGTAATGTCCGACCCCGAATTGAATTTTTCCCAATGCAAAATCATTTTCTATCAATCATCCTATTTTCTTTTTCTCTGACCCAACCTAATAAAAATACAGTCAAAAAATTTTTGGTTGTTTAAATTTTATTAGGTTAGAGATCATAAAAGGCAAATAGTGGCCGGTTTATATGAAATACTGCAATCAACCCATTACCAAAAATCAATCGCATTTGGCGTTGAAATATTCCGAGAAAAATCAAAATTAATTTCTTGGGTATTGTTTGAGTAGTCTCAGTACTTAGTAAGAAATTTTCCAATGACGGCATCAACTTTTAAACGTATTTTTGTGGTCAACCCTCGACAGAGTAGCTAAATTTTTGCGAAGAATAGTTCTTCAACGACATTAAGTGGGATTGGGCTCATTTTACATAGAAACTAAATGTGGTTGTTAACAAAGCTAAGGAACGGAAAGTCTTTGTCGGCAATTGGTTGGGGACTGTCGGGTATTGCTCTTGGGTGACAATAGTGACACTTTATTGTCTCCATTAGAGATAGAGATTGTTACTGAAAAGTGTACTTTTAGAACTCTCAAACTCAATTAGAGCAGAATTCAAATGGTAATTATAAATTATGACATTCAAATTAAATTAAAATTGAACTTAAAATTGAATACTAAAACTAAAATGCCAAAAATCGTTTCATAAATTTTGAAAACCTAGACCTAATTATTGCTTAAATCACAATATTATTTCTGATAATAAAATTGGAAATGGCTTTCTGATAAGCATTTTTGACATTTCTGTATTTTTGTCATTATTTGTCTTCAGAAAACAAGTTTTTAAGTAATACAATCCCTGAACGCAGTTCAGTCTTCGATCTTTATGTACGACAAGGTATGGAATAAAGAAGATTCAAGTTGTATTCATTTTTCTTTCGTCCTCGAGTTATGTTTTTGTTGTGGAAAGAAAGGTATCCCACTTAGAAGAAGTGAAATTGGGACAGTAAAAAAGGGAAATACTTGACTTTCTAGGCCGTAGGTACATAACAATATAATGTCAGCTGCTGAAAATTGAAATGGAAATTCGCAATTCCACATTTCCTTTTGCAAACACAGCAATATTTCTCAAATAATAGGTACTCAACTGTGTTATGCTATGCAAATTGCAATTTGCAAACACATAGACAAGCAAGAGATGCCTTCCTTCTCTTAAATAAATGATTTCTGACAAAGTTTCAGTCACTTGGGAAGGGAAATTGCATAGAAGGTACAAAATAAAAAAACAAGGACAAGGTAAAATGAATTCTCATAATATTCTTCACTCCAGGCTGTCATATTGTCACCCAATTCACCCAAATGTATTACTCTACATAGGCAACGAAAAGAAAATAATAAACTTCCATAGCAGGTAGAAATTGAATTTTTATTTCTTAACTTATATAATATCTGTCTGACAATACAAACATCCGAACTCGAATAGTTGATTGAAATAGTACAATAACTTTTTTTATTGCCTTGTCCTATATTGTTATACTTTAGAATCATGTGTAATCATAAAAATTGTAGAGGAACTCGAACTCGTGCTTCTCCTCATGCATAACAATAGCTTTACAACATTATTCATACTAGCACTGATATTGTGAATTGGGACAATAAATATTGTATTTCTATTCTTATGATGTAATGTGCAAATCTGTTATTGACATTTTATACTGTTTATTTACAAGCGATCTGCACAATATCATTATTAATTTCCAGACAAATCCAAGTTTCTATTACAGTTTATCATAGTGTAAAAAAATTACCCAACGGATAGAATTACAGTGCACAGAGAAGATATCCATTTTGATAGTAAGATAATTGAGGTTCTTGCATAAAAAATATCTATCCTAGACTACATCGTATTTTACCTAGTAGGTAAGTTCAATTTAGAACATATAATGTTCTAGTATCAAATGAAAAAGCTCTGAATACTTACGTACCTTGGAGTAGTTACAAATAATTCTAGAAATCGAACAAAGAAGGCTGGAGATGAAACAACTGAAATCGAATTGAAAACTTTCGAGGAAACCGATCAAAAGAAGTCGTAAAAGTTCATTAGCTTCAAAATATATCTAAACCAACTGTTTGTAATCCATATACTATATACAAAGTACAAAAAACTACGACGCACTAGCATTAGATACATATTCTACACACTACATAAACATTTCTGGAATGTATATGTTTCTTTTCCAGCTGAAGCAAAGAATTGGAATCAAGAAAATGTTTTTTGGAATGATACATAGATCTGGTTCTCAGTGTAGGCTTACATATTAATTCCAAGAAATCTTTATTTCATTGTATAGATACTGAAAGGCAACATTAAAATCAAACACATGTCATTGTAATATTGTAGTCAAACGCTAAAGAATCAAGATATTTGTTTGGCACTACCCACGCATCAAACTCTTCCTCGAATTACTCTATGTTAGCTTGGATTTACATTGGCAAAAGTATCTAATATGACTCGGGAGCTTAAATTAAAAATGAAACATGATATTTGCATTTTCATGAACGTACATTATGTATTTTATGAAAATTAAATTTCATAGTCCGTTGAGTAGATGGTTTATATAATGTAGCAATACCACCCACGCGAAGTTCCAATGAGTAGTCTGCTGATTTTCTTGTAAAGAAAATAAACCTATTAGGTTCTGTACCAATTCCGTGGATAAAAAGTAACCTGAAGGCAAGTGAAAAGTGAAGTTGGTAGTACGTGTAGCAATCGGGAAGGAAAACCTTTTGCAGTCGAACAAACTAATCTGGGGTAGGAGTATTTTATCTTTAGTTTGCACTTTGCTTGGAATTGCAAACTGCAATGAAGATACAAACAGAGCAGTTACCTTTGTATGGCTTTATGTCCATATGTGTATCTATGAAGTATGAGGAAAGATATTTCGACATTTTCAGCAAGAAGCCATAAGGGAAGAAAGAATTGAAAGGGGAGAGAAAGACTGTCTTACATTGCACAACCCACACAAAGGCACATCTAAGTAAGTAAGAAACGAAGTCTTACTAAACCTCCCAATAATACCTTTTTAACTCTCTTCCCAGAATATACAGAAGCAAAAGTGAGTGGGAATAAAGGAAATTGACTCAACCAACTATAACATCCTGAAGTATGTTTGTGAGTAGTTGTTTTTTTTTACAGAAATTCAATTCTATCGCAGCAAATACATACATAGAGATAAGTAGCACATTCGTAGTAAACAGAGTAAACACATATCCAGTACAATAAATTCTAACTAGTAGCTACATTTAGTTGCTTTCTTCAAAAGTTCTTTTCAATTCGTCACAAAGTTTTGGCTTTCAATTGGCCTCCGATACAATTGAATTGACTTTCATTCTATTTATTAAGGTTCCAGACCTATATTCACGACTAGTTTCTCTTAGATAAATAAATAACGCATTGAAATCCTACGTTTTATGTAATTTATTTTTTATTGGAGAAAGACCAACCATTTTAACATTCCTAAAATTAATTTTTATTGTGGAAGCCATTCTTACACGGGAGACCTGTCTAGTTTTGAATGCATTTAAGTAATATTGATGGCACAAAATGAAATGCTTTTTGATTCAGGTGGATTGGGAGGTAAAAAAAGAATATAGTATGTATCTTTTGTAGGCTGTGATTATATAGTCCAGAAAAATGTAATAATATTCAGAATGTTTGGATACTCTGGTATTGAATGAATTAGTGTAAGGAATAACACGTTCAACTTTAGCAGTTAGGTAGTCGTGTTATGTGTTTCCTAACGAGTTTAGCACTAATGATGGCTAAACAAGATTCGCAAATCTCCGTTTCCAAATTGGTCTCTATCCGTATTTAAAGTTATAGCTGAGTAGTTTTTCTAAGGACATAGGTAATCCAATAACCTAAAAATCCACTTATCTGGAATATTTCCTTTTCCCGATAAATGTACATCAAGACCGTATCGTATATCCTTGCAATAGTTAATATCTGTCGTATAAATCGATGATGTTAGCGTAGGAAAAAGGAGATTGAGATTTTCTTTGAATAATACATGGAAACATAGAATCAAAGTGTTAGTACACTTGATAGGAGTAGAGCCCAGTGAAAAGTGTATGTAATGCAGTGCAGAGGAAGAAAGAAGAGCAATAAATCCTCTCATCTCATTACCATCTCACAGCTGGAGCTTCTCGCCTTGATTGATCCTCTGAGTCACGTCATGATTCACGAAAGGAGGAAAACCCTCTTGAATTTCTTTCTTATTATAAGTACAACTTCCCAAATGCATCTGAAATTGTATAGCACTATTTTGCAATAGGCATATTTTATTCCCGCATTACCTTTCATCCATAGTTTATTAGGTGCAAAGTATTTTCAAACTCTTTCTAGCCTTTTACAATAATCAGAGCATCATGGCGAAACTTTCAAAGATGTTGGAAAATGTTTCCTTATTGCAAAAGTTCCTTTACATTTAGAAGGGATTTTTTGTGTATTCGTTTGTCATGCTTAGAAAATAAATAGGTTATTATATCTTTAAAAACTATGAAACAAATGACAAACATCTGAAGATAATGATACGCGCGATATTAGTCAAGTCATAACCATAACTTTTTAATTCCTGCACTTCTTAGAATAGAACTTTTCCTTTTCAACTCTTACAGAAATATCTTGAGTAAATATCTGAAGTGTGCATGGAAGGTTAAATAAGTGGGGACCGGTTGATAAACGTAAATGATTGGAGTGGAAGGGTGTCAGTGTCTTATTTTGTTATTACTGCACTAAGTCTTACTACAGTTTACATTTGAAGATGTCAGTATTGATTACCCTTTTCCTAAATAAGTAATGCAATACGTTTTCCTTATAAAAGGAAGGAAGGGGAATTGTAAAAAAAATCTGTATAGTAATTTTTTTGCTGAACTTGTATAGGTAATTATGTTTTATGTTATGTTTACTTATCTTTACAGGGAGCAATAGCAATACACTTTCCCATAAGTAGGTGCGGTATTTTTTTAGCCAAAAAAGGATGATAGTTGGAACGGAGTTATGTGATTTGACTTTTGGCTTATCCGTTTTCCTTGTCATTTCTTATTTCTTAGTGTTAACAATGCGTTAGGAGCTCCTGCACGTAGGAAGTAGTAGATTAGCATACACATTGTACACAAGTGTTGGTTTTAAGTGTTAGCGTTGTGCACTATCGCTCGGATGTAAATCTTCTCTGAGTCAACTTAAAAAGTTAAACTTGAGAGAGTGATAAATAGTCGAGATTTGTTAAAGCAAGTTTTTGTTTTGACAAGTGGCACTACAGGCAAGAGCAATTTCCCTTTACGTTATTTAAGATCAGAGGTGATGCCGGGTATGAGTCGTTTTTCTGTCTCTTATATGAAAATGAAGTACACGTGCTGTGTGAGAGATATTAAACTATGCATGTTACCGTATGGTAAATTAAAAACAGATGCCATTGCCATTTTAGGGACAAATTGTAAATTTGTATGGCAACTTGCAGGATTTTTTGTCACCCCTTGCCACTGTCTTTTTAGACTGAATTTAGGTAGCAAAGCCACTTACTCTTACATAAGCAACTTAGTTTATGCTTAATGGTGACATGACGCTAAATAATTGCTCTCTAGGAATTTATTAAAGAAACTTCTATAAACACGTTAACAAATGGCATTCGAAGGTAAACACATTATATGCCAAGAATCACTATCATTTCTCGGAAAATAATTTCCCTTAGCACAACAAACGAGCTACGGATATAGATTACAATTTCTAAGGCTTCACATACTTGGTTTGACATATTGGTTTCTTACAACTTATGTAATAGACTGATAAACTTGTCGGACTATATAATTAGTTTTACACTAGTCTTATTTACAAGAAAGTAGACAAACTTTCGAGCACAACTTTCATTAATTTACAACGCAATCGATTAAAGATTCAACTTTTGGCTAAAGTATTCTTGTAAATTGCACATCAAACAACAAATACCTTCAGGAATTGACGTTTCTCCTAGTTGGAAATTATTTCTGAGAAATTTGAGGTTGCAATTACCTACGGCCTTTGTAGATCATAGCTCTATAGCCAATGATCATGGTTTAATTCTCACAAACTGTCCCGTTATGGCTTTAATTATCTTTTCTTTGAAGAAAGTTTTCTCTTTTCCAAGTTGTTCAAGTACATTTTCTGCTAACCTGATCACGATACTCATTTTCTGTTTAAACTGCTGTACAATAATTACATATGAATAGTAAATTGGTTTTAGGAAGCGTGGATTGATGGAGAAATAAGATCAACATGACAATTGTGTGTTTACCAAATGATAGAACAATAAGATGCCTCCCGTACATTGATAATAAAAGCAATAAAAATGGAGTGAGTTTATAAAAATAACTTTTCCCCGTATTCTGTATATCTATATGCTTAGTTTTTCCAATTGGAAAATGATTAGGTGTAGGCAATAAGTGGGTTTATTTAGTTTCACTTTGGTATAGAGTAGTTCTAGCGGATGTTTCAATTGGAGCAATATTTTCCATAAAAGCAATCAGCGATGACGACAACTGTTCAATAAAAGTTTTGTCTAGAGTCAACAAAAATGATTGAGACAATAGTTGAAGAATTTGAGGAAAACATTCCAACGGAGAAAATTCAATAGAAGAATGGTAATAGTAAAATCAAGAGAGCTCAATTCTAGGTATTCCAATATTGAATATTTTGTTAGCTCCATGGACTTGAAGTCAGTTGAATTGTGGAAAATAAAATGTTGACTTTCCCCTGGGTTAGACTCGGTTCATCCTGTTCGTTTTGTACTGACATTTCCCTCGAGGCTCAGAATAGTACACACTATCAGTACATTTTGTGTTGTAAAAAATAGGAAAAATATATTCATACATTTCTTCTGCTATGATTTCGTTACACTGTAAACTATGTTATCTACCTACACACTTATGAATACATACCTTGAGACGCATTCTTTAGTACAGTAAAAATAAAGATCCGTTTGGCTGCATTGCATACAGACAGAATGATCATCCCCAAAAAACTCCCCCTATTTCCATGGGAAATTCTTTTCCACTAAATCCTAAGCTGTGTGAGTATACTGCAAGAAATTCCGTCTTTATCCCTATAATATGTAAAAGGTTCGGAGGAAAATCATGGAAATCATACAAAATTACAAGAAAGAGGGAATCTTGTGTACTTTGTTCGGATGCTTGCTTACTTTGCTTTTACTAGGGCTGGTGTTATGTTATTTCGTGTCGTGACATGTCATGTATGTTTAGTATGTACATATGCGAAGTAGGTGCGAGTTATATTATATATACCTGTGTGTACATAAGTCTAAAAGTCTCAAGTTGCCATAATATGAAAATATTTTATTGATCTTGATCCTCAAAGCGAAAGAGTACGTGTGTACCTTTACACACAGCACAAGTTAAGGCTCAGATGATTCCCTCCTAAAAAACTATGATTTCAATCCAATATGCATGACAAGACTGTCATCTTCTCACTATAACAGACAAAAAAATATTTCACCATGCCCGACCTCGCCAGAAAGGAAAACGAGAGGGTAGAAAAATTAGGGTGCCCAGCAAATTTCCATACTCGAAAAAAAATATCCTAAAGACAGTCCCCGACTTACCGGCAGTTGACAGTGCAGTATGCATGGCATGTCAATAATAGGCAAACACTAACAGAAATACCCTCCGAACCGAAATAAATCCCTTCGGATATGAAGAAACAAAATACCAAAATAAAATGCGACTGTCAAAGGAATATGATACCGAAGGTTGCAAATGGCTTTTAAACTTTAGATATTTTAACAAGTTCTTGACTTTTAAAGTGCTATTATGTATCAAATCTGCTAATTAAGCCTTTAAAAAATATTTCCCTGTCTATCTTTCATTCGTTAAAGTATAGTTTGCAAAAATGAAGGTAAATATAATGGGAAAGAGTGGAAATTGCGTTTATTTTTGGGAAAATCTTGAAATGTCAAAATTGACTGAGTAGGTGTTCAGGATTTAGCCGACGTGTCAACTATGAGTGCATTGTACATGTGTTTGGCACGCCATGCATAACGAGGAGCAAACATCGTTGACTACTTTATAATAGAGTTTTTACCTATAGTTTATACCTATAGTTTTTCTCACATTAGTGTTGGTTCAAGATTGAATTGAATTGACTGAACTGTTTTGTGAGCTGAAGTGTATAATAGTTGTGAATTATATTTGCCTAGCGAAGGATATTTTTATGTAGCTGATGTATAGCCCACGCTTCTTGACTTTTGGAAGAATAGTTTGTTCGTTGAAATAGCAAGACAAGCTAAAAAGGCCAGAAAATTCTATTCTATTCATTTTGTCATTGAATTGAAGATTCAAATTGTATATGATTCCAAGTAGTAGTTCTAAGAATAGCAACTGTGAAGTGAATTCTGTGGAAATGTTCCGTATAGTTTTATCTTCCATTTCATGCATTTTTGCCATCTTCGTCTTCATCTTGAGTTTTATTTATTTATGCATTCATGCATTATTCAGATTTGAGATTTTTGACAAGCGGGCCAAGTTTAACATACGAGGAGAAAACAGTGATCGGACAACAGTAGCTTTTTTATTGTTTAATGTGCCAAATATTCATACCTCGATGTACATCTTCCATATCTGCACTTTGTATTTGTGATTGTGACATCTATCATTCCCTCTGCCCCTGCTCATTCTGCTGTGCATATTTACATTTTTGCTTCGACCCACTGCACTTTCTTAAATGACATTAATATCTGTTGTTGTCTTTGCATAAGACGGGCATTGGCCCCCGCTTTTTAATACATGTCAAATAAATCACAATATAATATTGTAGCACTTTTCTACCAGTTTACTTCAACTGACTTCCTTAAAGAAAAGAACACCTACACTGTATCAAAGTGAAACTGTCTCAAATTCATTCATTGGGAGACAGAGTGTCTATAACAGAACTATATAGTCAGCCATTTCGGAAGAATAAAAGGAGAGACAGTTTCTGCTTGGAGGATGTAATTACTGAGCGTAGCCCGAAAACATCTCCAGCCAAAAAGTAATTCCATCATCATGAGACAATGACAATATCAAAGCTTTGACTGCTCTGGCATGCCATTAGGCTTTGTTTGTCGTAGCTCTAAAACAGAAACATACGATTCATTGTCATGGCTGAATTATCTATGTCAACATTCTTAAATCCGATTTTACTACTCCCTCTTCCTCTCTCCTCATCTCAGAGCACATTATTATTGTTACAATAATAGCTCCTTTCCCAACTATCCATTATCATGCATTATAGGTTACCTAAAAATTAGCTTTTGCGCTCTATTAAGACACAAAGCAACGAAAATGAAACAACACACACGGTTTCCACAATCATGTCGTCAAACAACACACATGCGAGAACATCATCCACAATCATGTCATTTTCTGTGTTTGATAATGCCTATCTTATGTGTTCAGTAAACTAAGCATTACGTTCATAGTTTTCATTTCAGAATGACAAGCCAACAAAGGAAAGTAGGTTAATGTACATTGCTCTTTGCCGTCTTTGCTTTTCTCTTGCCGCCTCAAGCCTTTTCCTTTGACGTTACACAATATGATACATACAGTGCAGATTAGCGGACATGGAAAAGCAAAGATATAATGTAAATGTAACACTTTCATTGGCATTCTCATGCGAGTCCTGAGCTCAAAGGGATAAACAAAACAATAGTATACACAAAATATTGTTTTCCAAGCTAATAAAACATCTATTTCAGATAACACTCCCCGACTTTTACAGGTATTGATTGATATAAAATTGGCAAACATGGATTACTTGTCTTTTTATTATACCCCTGACCATGTTGCGGCTATAAAATACTTTTATAATGTAGTAATAACTAATATTTGATATTTGCACTTTAATATGGACACTACTACCACAATATGGCGACTTGACATCTATCCATTATGCATGATACGATAATATTTCAATATTTAAGTATATTCCATGAGGCAGCAATGCGATAGAAGTTGTTCTTTTGAATTTCTAGATGATTATTAGCTGGAAAGGGCTACAAGTTATTAGGGATGGTAATAATTGGTGTGATCAGGAAAAGCAGGTGTGCCTGTTGGAATAAAGTTGTGTTTTGTGGGAGTGGAGAGGGTAAATCTAAATGAAAAACAAAGAAATAGAAGGGGAAAGAAAGGAAGCCACTAAAATAAACGAAGGAAAGCAAACGAGCTTATGGTTAAAAGTGTTTATATCTCGGTAATCGTCTGTTGATTCTCTTAAACTCCCTTATAGATATAGTTGAGGGAAGATAAGGACATTTCTCTCTTCTTTGCGTCTTCATCTTCAAAGAGTCCCGTTTTTCCTTTCATTTCCTTTTCTTTGCTAAAAGTAAGCATGGGCTTTAGTCTAACTCTGTCATTTGAGCAAACAAAACCCTAACAGAACAAAACATTTGTTCATTCTTATTGTAAGCTCTGATCTGACATTACATTACCTACTCTAGCCGTATATAGGATGCGTTTGTCTCGTGTCGCATCGAAATAGAAGGATAAGGGGCTGACGACGTGATGTAGATGTAGGCCGACTTGACATTGCATTGCATTAAATGACACTGAGCAGATAGGAAACAGTAGCCAGAGCTTACTTATAGGCATTTGTGCTATAAAGTTATGTACATGGGTATTACATACAGTAAAATCCTCATTTTCTGCTCCCTTCTGTTTTTCTGTCATTGCCTGGTGATGTTATGTTTAAAGAAAAGACAAGCCTCGTCGTGAAAGAGAAAAGTCATCGTCATTTGACTTGATTTCCAGTCAACAAGAAACCAGACAAGGATTAGTCTAAAGTAGATGAGTTTTTCCTTTATAGTTCGGGAAATAAAGTGCATAGGTACATTATAGAGTCCTATAGGAGTGTTATCTGGGAATGATAAGGAATAGGGACATGACTTTTTCTTATTGGTAGTTAACGTAGCTCGGCTTCTTTCTTGGTTTGAATTTTTCTTGAAGGGAAGTGAAAAGGGAAGTGAAGTTTGTACATGTACACAAGTAAAGGGAAGTCATTAGAGAGTTTTTCAAGTTGAACTCATAGTTTATAAGAATGTCAAGTTTTCCCTCATAAAGGTAATAATAAAGCGAGAAATGAGGGTTTTAGAATGTCTCTGGCCGAGGCCATTAGTGGGGTAACAGTGTTGATTGAGTTTTCGACGCAGTCTAACGTGAAATATGGCAAAATACACGACGGGCCTAGGCTTGAGCTCAGTGGGAAGAAAAAAATGCTTTCCTTCTCCACTCTTATATAGTCTCTTACCTTTAGTTAATATACGTTTTACAAATATATTTAGTTCTCCGTTCTGCCTTCGTTTGGTTTGTTCTTGTCTTGACTTGTTTTGCTCTTAAATTAACTTCTGAACTGAACTTAGTTCAATACCAAGGGGATACTTTTTACCCTTAGTTTTACTTTCACTCCTCGTTTTCTCGCGACTTTTACAATTTTCCCTTTACTTACATTACATTACATCGCAGTGCACTCCATTGCTTTGCTTTTTCAAGTATATCGATGCCAAAAGGAAGAAGAGATCCAAAAACTCCACTTTTTACTATACTTTTCCTTGTACAAAGGTAGAATTCGGGATTTTTCCAAAGAATTGCATTTGGGTTTTGACATGGTCTACTACTACTACAGAGTCTTTGGAGTCACAGAAAATCTAAAGTCTAAGGTAGAGATCGTTTCCTTTGGCTCCGCTTCATTCAGCTCTTCCGAAATAAAAGTTATCAGAGGACAAGACGGAGTTGGCTTGTTTTATAAGTACTTAATATTACACTTGATACTGGCCGGGCCATTATACATTGTTCTCACTATATAGCTTATTGTTCCTTGCCTATTTATATGTATATGGAGAGGCAGTTTGAGTTTAGTGGAGTATAATGGAAGTTGGCCCTCCACCACATCACAGCTCAGCAAAGGAAACGGAGGAACTGAGCAAGGAAACCATCGGCCAATATTGTTCCTCGCAAGAATTTACTTTACACGGGAAAACTTGGCTCGGTTAATCACTCTGTTTAATCGAGTTGGCCATAATTCTTCCCTTATGGCTTCTCTTCTTACCTATCTATCTATCAATACCTTATAAGTGGAAGCATTAGGACTTATACACCACGACGCAATTACCTTCTTTCTCTATACACTTCCTCTCCTCTTCTTACTCCGCACCTTTAAGCGCCAGTTTAGGTCGATCACCGCATTCTTCGCTATTTACAGCCCTACTATATTCTTCCACAAGAAGAAAAACCAAAAGGAAGCTCTTCCGATTCCCCTTGAGAAATACTCTGTGAACTCCACTCTCAACTTCATTCTTCCTTTCATTACTTGTTTTCCCCAATCCCATCCCTGCAGTCTCTCACTACAGTCCACCTGCAATATCCAAAACTTTTATTTCAATGTACAATCTTACCTTATTTTTTGGTTATTGTTGTTTTTCCCATAACATACTTCGGGATTTTGATAATATAATATCATTTATTATGCTTTTAGCTCGCCTGAATAAAGCAGCTTATTTAATCTATTCTGTAGTTATACGCTGAAATAAATTAACTGTCATAAGAATTTCTACACTAATTGCATATTGTAAATGGAGCATTATCAATGCCATGTTGCTAATTAAACTGCAGCGTTTTAAATTAGGAGAAGATAAATATGCAGGTTTTCTGTGGTAATCAATGCGCATTATTGTTTACTTTACGTGAACAAGTTACTACAAGGAAGTCATAAACCCTAAGCTCATAATTTTTCAGATTGTTTGAACCAAACAACCAAAGTTCTCTAAGAGTTAGAAAAATTGTCGGGAAATACGGTAATAGCAGGTAATAGTATTTATTACAAATGTTTTGACAAAACTTTATATTTTGTGTCTATGATGGCGAGTACCTAAAGTTTTTGACAAGACTGTATTTTAATAATAGCTTAGTTTGTTCTTCTCAGCCAGAGTTAATTCACCTGACCTTTAGATTGTTTTCTTGATAGGGTTATTGTAGTAGAGAGTGTAGTTTAAGGAGTTTTCTTGGTCTTCCGTTGCTTATATAGATTAGTTGTGGTATTAGGTTCCAGTTCCACTCTTGTTTCGGAAACCACGACGGTGTAATATAACAAGAATCGTTTGTAGAACAAAATAATATAGTAGTGGTTTGGTTAGTGTAACTCTAATGTATGTGTACAGAATACAATATATTTGTAGGTACAAATGCAATACTGTGTTTTATAAGAACGCGATTCGATTCGCTGAACCGAAAAACTTTCTCATAACTTTCTCTTTGCTTCAACAATAAGTATAATGGGACTGTAACGTTTCTCCTTCTCTTTTCTGAGGTACATAAGAATAAGATAACCTCTGAGGTTAGGCAGCTAGGAAAGTTAACGAAAAATCTAAACTGATGCTTTCATTCGCTCAGGTTTTATTTGCTACGAATTCTCATTGCTGAAATGTGACATGCCCCATAACCTATGTACTCCCTCTGTACGTGTACCAACTAAAAAGTAGTCAGTTGTGATAGCAAAGCTTTAGACTTTAGATAAATTCTGGGAAATGAGTCATTAGTTCCAACGCTCAGAATTGATTGTTTCAATGCAGAAGAAAATGCACTTATTTTTCTCATTTCCTAAAATTTTATATGATAAAATTGGAGTTAGTTTTATAGATAGTCAATAGTAGTAGTAAATGACAAACATCTGTCTGTGTTTGGTTGAAATAATTCCGTTAAAACCTTGAAGCGTATTTTATATTTTCATACAAGGAGGAATATTTAGATAAGTCTTCGTCAGTTTTCCTTGTAACTCCGCAGAGTCTCCTACTTGTCCTTCAATTCGATTTTATTTTGTTTACCGAGTAAGCAAACCCTTTTGATTACTCACGTTGGTAAACTTTCTCCCCTTTCTCTCTCTCAAGTCTTCGTAGAAAGAGAAATTACAGTGAGAATTCCCTCATACGGTTTGAGTAAATATATACTCCGCTAACCGACTGGTTGATAAGAACAAATTGTCAAACTAGTTTTGTATATTTGTTGAAAAGTACATTATAACTGTAGCGAAAATAGGCCTTTCGACCTAATCCCTTTGTTCCTTGCCGCCAATTTCTAAATCTCTTATTCCTCACGAATTCATTCCCAACCACTTCAAATAACGGAACAATTTCATCATTGCTGATATCTACTGCTCAAAGAAGTCTTTTATATCTATAGCTAAGCTGTATTAATGTACATCTAAACTTCTAAAGTGAAATAAAATTGAGAAAATGAGAACATTATGGAATATTTCGCCAGCACTTCAAAACACTTCAAAAAATTCCAATGACACGAACAGTTTTGAGTATAGTTTTTGTACTTGTGGATAGTATTACAGTATATATCTACAGTATTATTTGACGATCAGTAGGAATCTTAATGTAATTGCTACTTAGAAGTGCGCGTTAAGAATTTTGTCATATGGGTTGACATTTCTTTTGAAAATGATTCGTTTTCCGAACAAGTATTATTGATCAGCTATTATTAGCAAAGATTCCAAAGTTAAGGCATAAGAAAAGGGGGGGATAGTAAAAAAGCCGATAATCCATCTGTAGTAAGTTCAGATGTGCCGTCGAACGCAGGATTATGTACGTAGAAGAGTAATATGTATAACTGCTCTGAAATTCTCTTCCACTTGAGTATATAATGTGACATGGGGGTTTGGGTTGCGGCCATGCAGGCCAGACAATTCAATGTTAAGCCGATGTGAGCCTAACCAGAGCCGACCCGACTTTTTCCAGTGCACTGAGCTGAAGTGCATTTATATCAGTTTGCGACATGGCTCTAACTAGCTAGCTACCTACAAGAGATACGAATTCCAATTTGAAACAACAGAACAGAACTCAGCCCATCGGGAACCATTCAAATATATTATTTTCCAGGGACATTAAACGTTGAATTAAATAGTCCGACCAAACCAAGTAGTTTTGTATTTACTATATAGTGTAGAACAGTAAATACAGTTTGGGTTGGTTAGCTATGGTGTGTCTGCCATTAGTGTCCCCTTCCTTCCTTCAGGATCAGACACATCGTTCGCTCACTGTCACCTCAATACACACTTACATTCTCACAGTTGCATATACAGATCAGACACATGGCTCTGTCTCCTCCCATATACTAATACTTGACTGAATAGAGTTTTAAGAGCCAAACAGATAATAATGCAGAGCGAGCACCCTTTGCCGTGCTTAACTCATCCTTTGCAGTTTGCATCACATTGCCACTTCATTCCACCTGCTTTCTCTTGTCGTCCTCGCTTTTACTTTCCGGCTACATTTAACTAATGGGGTGTAGGGGGACTTTTAATTTCATTTTCTCTCCATCTCCTGTGTCCTATCTTTCGAAATGCTTTAGAATTCATTTTTCACTGTTTCCTAACCATTTATCTAGCAACAGAGGTACTTACTACCTACCCAGCTACATTTTGTTATGTTCTACTCTGTTCTACGTGGAAATTTACTTTCTTATTTCCCCTTCCGGACTCTGGACCATTAAAACCGTCTTTTCTCATTTACATTTATTTTACCTTACCTCACATACATTTTGTACCAGATGCCTCTTACTACGATGCAAACAACGAATTAACTTAAGTCTGATACAGTAATGTAATCTATTAACTTTAATTTCCGCCTTAGCCTTGTTATGTCAACTTAATTTTTAAACAAACTAAACCAAGGCTACTCAAATATCTTTCCAACTCACTAAATTATACACATTATGCTCTATCTCAACTCTACACGAATAGGTAAACGTTTTTTTAATGTTTGTACTAAAACTCATAAAATCTGACCTGGCCTAGCTCTATTTACGAAAATTAGTTTATCCTTTTCATTTTGTGACCGTAATGAAAAAGATTTTTTAAACCAATCACTATGTAATAGCTATAAAATATATTTCTACTACAATAACCAGAGGCTCTAAAATATTATATTCCGTCTGCTATACTCATATCACAATATGAACTCATAACAGTTCATATAATTCTCCAGATGTTCACTAATGTAAATCGAAACGTGCAGTTTAGGAAAAGAGAATTTCCCATCCTGTCGTTTCCTTCCTGAATCAATCTTAATTTTCCTTGTTATTTTCAAACATTACACAGCAATCATTTTCATCGCCCACTCGAATCAAAGGCACAGTCTTGTTTTCTTCAGTTAAATTCTCAAGGAAATGCCCACAGCCCTAATGCACGTCTATACGTTAAATAAACTCTTGTATTATAAACCTTACTATCTACTTCAACTACACTGAACTAAACGTGCACACTGTGAAATGTGATGCAACGTCTCCAAAGTCTTTATTTGTCTTCATCCACAGTTTTCCTCAAGGGCGGCCTTCGGCTTCGCTTGTCCTCATTCAAAAAAAATCTTTTCAATTTCAGACGAAGTTCTGTAATTCATTGATATTGCAAATACTTCTTACATGCTAGCAGTGCATAGTAGAAATAAACAATAGTTGAGTTGGATATGCTATCTAATTATAATTTGTAATTTGTAAATAATTAAAACTACTACAAAATTAATGAAATGTGACCCATACATATTTATGATATTTAGCGATAAATTATCTTGACCAATTAGACTATTGGTTAGCATTGAAGTGTGTTGACGAATTAAGAAATTACTTTCTGAGCAGGATATACATTCCAGAATGATGGTTCTTTACTTTTATTCTTTAACGAAGAAGATATTTTCCTGTTTGCGTATCTAAACTTGCACTATGACCTTAGAGGGGAAAATGTAGTCCAGTTTAGGGAAAGATAGTCTCGAGTTAAATTCAAACGAATTTTCCCATTTGGTACAGCTCGTAGGAGTGAAAGTGAAGATATACAATTTAGCCACAAGCACAAGAAATAAAATCAAATCTGGAGCATTCTATTCAGTTTAGTTGGTGCTGTCTTGTCCTCGCTTTTCTGACTGTTTATATTATTACTAGAGAGTGAAGTGAAGTCATGAGTATACTACCTATATATAGGATATTATATGGTTAATACACGTCTGTGTTATATCTAGTGTTATATCTAGCTAGTCACTAAAAATAAGAGTCTTCCTAAGATTTAACTCAACTCAAATACAGATATCCGAGGCAGGAGTACATATTTGCTCTGCAGCGGAAATGTAATAATAAAATAGCAAATTCTACTTTCCCAAGCTACAGATTCCATCCATTTCGAGAGTAGGTACTTGAAAGTATAGTATCTCTATATCTCTCTGCGGAAGAAGTATCAAATTCACTGATTTCCTATACTTATAATAAAAATAGGCATTCATATTTGACATACGGATACAATAGCACTAATAATGTTATATCCGTAGCTGAGTTACTTTTATATGAGGGGATATAGCTTACATTAGACTTATAACAACCCGAGAAAAATCCCAATCACATCACAAGTACGTACTAACAGCCAGTTTAGTTAGACTCGAGAGTTTTCTTTTTCCTTTCCCTACTTTCCTTGAGGGCAACAGACTCTCTTAAAGTTCCGCTCTCTTCTGCTCTTTTCACAATTTCTTTGTTTCACTTGCATTACAACTGTTTCATTTATTTCAGTTAAAGTCATACACAACGCTTATAGCCGAGACATACAAATCCCTGTTTGGTCAACTCAGCTGGATAATAAAGATATACATACAATTTAATATAACCAGAATCTGAACTTGAGATGGCTGTGTGTAATGTGTAGTAACTGCAAGGCAATCACTCCAATAATCTAAAAACAAACTTTTTCTCCAGAATTTGAATGTTTGGCCTGTGTGTATTTGCTAATATATTATTATAGTAGGACCACAGAAGTAGTTTTCACATACTTTCAATCCCGCCTAAATCCAATATACGCATGTATCTAACTACATTACACAACGTATATCTGTTTGCACTCCATTCTGTCCTTTTCTGTAGTGAACTTTTTTAGTGCAAGTACAGTGGAGTGTAGTAAAGCACTTGAACTGACGACTAGGTAGAATTTCTGGCTTGTACAATGCACAAGCTATATCTAATGGTACCTACTATATTATGAATATATGTAGTATTATCTGCATCTCACTAACTTAGGCACTATTCGCTTAGCAAACGAAACTCTCTCGTAAGGAAAATCAATGAGAACGGATTTCTTGGCAGATTTCCCTTTGATATCAGCACATTTTTTCTGTCTCTGTTGTAAAGACGAGAGACGAGAAGACCATTGCTTCTTTTTTTCCGATTGTAATTTCCTCGCCTTTCCATCTTCTTTGTTCTGACCATTTTACTACTTACACTTTTATAGATAAGTGGAAAACCAAATCAGAACTGTACCTAGTTTACTACTACTGTACATCTCCCCTATAGCCGAATCAACTTTATATTTATCGATAGGGAGCATTACTTATCTGTCAGACAGAGCAGGGCTCTCTGGTTGGTGCAACTTAATTGTCAATATCTCCAACACTCTCCTTTAACAATGTTCTCATATCTGTCATAGTGTTATTTCAACTCTCCGCCGAATACATATGGAGAAGCTTACATATAAATACTACACGTTCACAATATAAGTATATTAGCACTATTGAAAATATCGTACAGCTACACACATGTAGTATATAACGCATCATTATATTGTTTTGAATCCCACTGCCCATACCTAATATTAGTTTAAAGACTTGGTTCACGAACCCATTTGATTTAGGTGCTGTGACGTAACTATGTATCTTTACATTATTTTGCTACCATTTTACTCAATACTAAAAGGCTACATCACATATGCTTTGTTTAGCTTCCCAACTGCTTTGTGTTAGATTTGTTCTGGGGAAACAAAGGTAGACTCTACCCGATTGGGAATTCTAAATTGCATTTTGCATCTCGTTTCGTTTGTGGTTACTGCCACTGCACTACTATGGTATTTCTTGCTGTCCCATAATTCTCCTTTCCTTTATTAAGTATTGTATTACATTAGGCTACTTCACAGAAGGTCAATGCTGCTGTGATGTAGTGAATAAAGTAGTAATTCCATTACCCGAACCAGCAGTCTACTACTACTCTACTGAAACATACTCTACATTACACTCTACTAGTTTAGTCACCTTGAACTGCACAGCTATGCATTTCAGAATTAATGCCCTCAAGAGTCATATTACAAATTTCCGTCCTTGTATAGGATTTGGGAACTTATGTAAACATAAATCTATTCCTTCTAGGCAATAAGCACCTGGCAATGTATTACATTGCTTACCACGCTTAACTCTCCTCTAACAGCTCCTGCTTGGGGCGTGTTATTATTCACAAATGGAATATTATACTTGCTATCGAACAATTGAATTAGTTTATACCGAAAGCAGGAGGTATATTTATACAAACAGGTAACATTGTATGGATTATTATGCCTAAGGTAAAATATAGGAAAGAACATTATGGAAGCAAGAACAATAATAATAATAATATGTGCGTGTGTATGAATACAAGTAGCAAGGGATGAATGAATGAACATACGCAGTAAACTAATGGGGCTAGTGATAGATCTATAGTTCAATCTGAGAATCCGATAAATTGATCCGAGTAGGTGGGAGATTTCCCCCAGGGGAGTCATAGACATTCTCGTACTTTCTCCTGAATCTCAAAGTTCCCCATTATGGTATTCACCACCTCTATATGTGTCAATATCAATTCGTTTGGCCACTTTACTTACCTTCCTTGCCCGTGCGTCTGTATGTATTTAGGTAGTTTAGTTTTCTTCACTTTCTCTGTAAAAAAGATCAGAGGAGAGTGCTTAACTTGCTCCGCACTAACCAAAGTCTTTTGATGCTCTCCCTGGCTTGGTTGCATGAGTAACTTAGTAACTATCTAACTAAGCCATAGAAAGAAGCTATGTAAGGACTCTGAAGCTTGGAGCATGAGAAAAAAAACTTATGAATAAACGAATCGTTGCGGCAAAGAAAGGGAAAGAATGGAAAGAAAGTCGACTTTCACTCTACCTGACTGGCTAAGAGAGTTGACTTGATCCGAGTTAACTTTCTCCAACTTTTAGCGGCTAAACTGCCTTGGCGTGGCAGTCACTGACAAAGAGAATTCGGAACCGAGGGAAATGCATTGAATTTGACTGCATAGCTAAAATAGTGTTTACGGAGAGGAAGGAACCGAAGGGAAGATTGAGAGATTAAGATTCACCCTGTAATGTGTATAAGTAGATGTTCTCGCTAGCAGTCTCACTAATGTAGTAATGTAATGCAAGAAGAAAATGCAATGGGAAATAGAAAGAGTGCTGCGATGTGATGCTAGTAGACAGAGAACGACTTTTCCCTGGAATTGAGAATACCTCTCTTTTTCAGCACTCTATATATGAGATTCCCACATGTATTGTAATGTAAACGTAAGTAGATGCATTTAGTTCATGTAACAAACCAATATAAAATATTATATTACTATCCATAGTCTACTAGTAGTGCGTTAGGTTGGTTTATAAACTTTCTTTTCCCACACAGAAATGCTGTATACAGACACGAATTTTACTTTTTCCTTTTTTGAAATACTATACGGATCTTACGACACCAGTCGGTATTGTATTGAATTACTAAACCAGCAAGGGGATTCCTTTCTCCATTATCTGTAGATACCGCACACTTCTATTAGTACATGTATACTATAAGAGGATCGTATAGTAAAACCCTTTTCTCACCAACTGGCAAATTCTCCCATTTGGTATGCTAATACAGCTACCAATGCCATTGCTTCAGGGAGGATCCCAAATAATATTTTACACATTTTTACCGAATTTTTCTCATAACGGCCACTTTCCTGAGAAAACTATAACAAGAGTAACACTTAGTAGTGCAATAACAATTTTAGTTTTGTTCTAATTCTTCAGTTTAGCGTAAATTATTACATTGTAAATTGGAGTTATGTATGTATGGGTAGTATAAGTGGGGCTTTTTTAAGAATAAATTAGCTAACGAGGCATAAATATAGTCTCACGTAAAAGGACGCTATAATCCAACCCAGGAGAAAATATTCCATTTATATAAGAAATGGGGCTACCATTATAAAATCAACTCTCTTTGTAAAAATACAGTGCTGGAAGCAATTCAGTTCGGTGATCTCCATACAAACGAAACGAGACCGCAAAAAGGTGCTCACTACTTCACATTACATTCCAGACATACACACTATATACATTTGTGCGGAGGTTCTTTTCCTTTCTCCCGTTCCGCAACGTATACTTTCCTCCAGATAGAGAATTGGGGAAAGTGACGAAGGAATAGGCAATAGTGAAATGGCTTTTTTGCATTTTAGCAGCAGCCGTGGCTTTCAGCTTCTTTCACGAGGAAATTCACAAGGCAGACCTGCTGACATTTCTAAACTTAACTTGCCTTTCTTTTCTTTGGCATACTTAATAGTGCCGCTACTTTAAGTACTCTCTACCTTACTTAGTGTAAGCTATATCTAAAGGTAGACTGACAAGACAACGGATTTGCTTCCTAATCTGCATATAGTATATTCTAATGTTTAAGTCGGATGTTGCGTATGATAGTGTATATAGTATTGGTTTCCGAATCCGTTTGGTTTGATTCTTGGCATAAAGCTTACAGGCATAACTCTTTCTCAATTACAGCCTACGCTAAACATTAGTCATAAGTGCAGAGAAGTTTCTTCTGTGTACTGTACTACTTATTTTACGAGGATGACATACATTGCCAAGTATACCTATTGTAATAAGCATTATATAAATAGAAATACATTACTCGAGAACTAAGTAGGGAGCTAAGGTAAGAAAACATTGCATCCATCTTGTAATAAATATAAAGTGGGACATGATGGGAAGTGAAAGTAGGAGAACTACTAACTACACACATGAAATGTCTACCATATCACATAAAGTTGAAACCACATACCTAGATATCTGCCAACAATAAGTGCATGTAAGTTGATTTATCGCCATACTCTAATATAAGGATGTAAAAGCAAACTTTATTGTATCTATAGGTCAGAAATAACTTTAAGCTACCTATGTAAAGTACAATAATATGATTAAGTTCTACCGAGACTCTAAATTGTATTCAATGATAGTAATGGTAGTGCATTTGCTATTACAAAGCAAACTGCATCATTACTTTTTATACTGTTGCAATTACTGATGTCTTTTTGAAAATAAAAGTTGTAGTTACATAACAGCCCACATTCAACTCAATAAGTTGGGAACATAATACAATGACAATATATTACCCTGAGATTTCAGCAATGTTAATAAGTATCAAGAACTTATCTATTGGCTTTAGATTCAAAATAAAAACTATCATTTTCACAGGCAAATATCTTTTACCTACATCATACTTAATTATTATTTACTAAAAAATGTTATTCGTTAAAATTACTGACGTCAGGGGAAGGTAAAATATTTAGAGGAGTTTAAAAAAATATTTGTGCAGATATTCAGGAAAATATATTCCTAAAACAAAGTTGACTATGAATTTTGGATGCATGTTTAAGCAGAGTAAGAAGTAAGGTTCTAAACATGTAAACGTCTGTTATTGAAGTCAACTTTCATTTAAATAGCGTCTGAAGTGGACATAATCTCCAAGACTGGAGTGACAATTCAAATGCAGCAGGTAGATGCTTGAAGTTTCAAAGAACTTCATTCAGGACATTGTACAAAGATAAGGAGCAAATCTACATGTTATTGCAGTTGGACAAAGTGCACATTTTGCTTAATGGCAGTCAAGTAACTTTCATCTTTCTCTTCCATGCAACATAGAATGTGTAAGTGAAATGAAGTTGAGTTGCATTTTGTTCGCAAACTATTTTACAGAATTTCCTTGAAATGTTCATTAACGTGAAACAGAAGTAAGTTTCGCTACAATTAACCTAGAATTATAACCAAGAGTAAACTTTTGCTTAAGTAGATACATTGAGACTTCCAGACTACCAGAAAGATATGCCATAGAGCTGAAACAGAACATTTTACATTTACATTATAGATAAGTAAATAATCAAAGAATTTATTGTTAAACAAGCACTAGGAATAATTTACGTTCCTCCACCGTAACGACTAAAAGTGCAACTACATAAAACTATCTAGCAGTAAGTGGATAAACTGTTTTCGACCATATAATCCAACGGCCGTAGCAATTATTTCGTAGTAAAGAAGAGAAATTCAATTTGAATGTCGTAAATATGTATTTAAAAGTTATAAAGTGAGGCGGAAGGAATGGGCCAAAGAGATCAGATGCAGCAGTAAAAGAAGAGATCGGATGATGCATCCTCCTCTTTATTCCGTTTTTCTCCCTTAAGTTACACGAGTGTAAGTAAGTAATTTCGCTCTGTCATGCCCTGATCTGACATGGCTTGGCCCAACACTGCGTATTTCATTTTCTCCTTTGCCTTGGCATTCATATTGAATAAGATTCGGGATATTTAAGGAGTAATGTGATGAAAAATGCGGTATGCATACGTAATAGAGGGAATATAAGTCTTATATTAAGCAGTCTTGTATAATACTAATATCGTATAAAGTAGATATAGTAGTTGAGCTGGTGAATATAAGACTGCACGATCCCAACTGGGATGGGAGCAAAGTAATAACGATAAGGAAGAAAAAGGGAGACTTTCACCCTTGCTTTGGTTCCGCATGTACGTATACTATGTACTAGCTAGAGTAGAGAAATTTACACGCTATGGTATACTTCCTTCTCCTCCTATACTTTCTGTACCTCTTACACTGTAAGAATTTGGCTTTGACTTCCTATTCTTTAGTTGGTCCTGTTCCAAAAACAGTGGAGATCAAAACAGAGCAGGACAGTAGTGGAGTAACTAATAGTAGTCTACCGGAGATTATAATATAACTATATATCTACATCATAGAAATCTATGTGTAAATGTATATATGCGTAGTTAGAGCGTATAGTCTTTATATATAACGAGTGTAGTCATTTCTATTCTGTTCTGCTGGGCCCTGTATTCTTTGAGTAGTGCTCTGTTCAAACTAACCAGTCAGTTAGAATTTTCATGGAAAAGAGAATTCAACGGTGGCCACACTAAAGACAGGACAGACGAAGGGAAGTCAAGTGGAGGATCGATGGAAAGAATTGGGAATAAGACTGAATTTAGTTTACTCTTCCTTTTTCTAAAGAGAAAGCAGATATGTAGTTACAGAGAGTGCATACTTTCTCCAGAAGACACTAGTTATAAGTGAGCTAGTAGTAAATAGTGTGTTTCTAAAGGACTTGGCTTCGTTTGGCTAGAGTCGCTTGACACAGGCTTGACTGACCCGCTCGATTTGTCACCAAAGGAAATGGACAGAGAGTCTGATGAGCCTGTATTGTCCAAATCACGAAACAGCGATTCTTCTCTGTCGCACGTCTTTGCCGTTGATCATCCTCGGGGAATCTACTTCGTCTTCAGCTACAGACAGATCACACACACTAAAAGAACAGTACCCTCTATAGTTAAGGTGCCTCGCTCTACTAAACTGTATAGTGTGGTGATATTCCTTTTGTATAAGGCTATTTGTTTCGTACTCTATATAACCGATAAAACAATTTTATATTATGTGGATATAGGATCTCTTCCTAGTTAAGTTAACTCCAGTTAAAGTCTCCAGTCTTTCTTTTTATGTACGGAGAGAGTGAAGAGTATGACTTAACTTATGTAGGTTAGCTATGTGCCACTATCAATGCTTGTACATACGTAAAAAGGGCAAAGTAGTTCTTACAAGTCACAGCCTGCCTTAGAAAATAGAATATTGCTCAAGTAAGTACTCTCATCACATCAAGTCACAAAACGTTCACCACAGTAAAAACATATATAAGTAAAAAATCTATATAGAATGCTTATAAGAGAGTATATCTACTACTAACTACTACTATATATTTAGTAGTTGAGCATTTTATTCTTTATAATATTGTTATAGTATTTAGTGGAGGGATGTAATGTATTTCAGGTCTTCTGACGGAAGAAGGAAATAATGTTATGAACAAGAGAAGGTACTAGTATAATGTGGTTGGTTGGCAGTGGGTAATAAATTGGATGGGATTGCTTGGTGGACGGAATATAGCAATAGAGATCTCTATACCTGAGTGACTGTGAGTGAGTGAGTGAATGACGGATAGTACATATACGAGCCACAGAACTTCCTTATAATAAGAAAATACAGAGAATGCAACCAGACAAGAACAAATTGTTCCTTGTTAGTTTCATTAAAAATCCTCTTGGAATTGGACTTGGCTAGCTCGCTTCAGGAAAAAATGGTAAAGAGACAGACAAAATAAGTCGAGCAAAGTGAGTCACTCTTCCAGTCTTTAGCTCTTTCTCTAGTTAACTTAAGACTAAATAAACTACTGCTCCTCTACTAGTACTACTAGACTCTTAGCTGACAAAACAAGTTAAGAACTTGTGTACTGCCTTGTATCTTTCCTATGGACAGATAGCCCTACATACATACGCATATGTGTTCATCCACAGTACTAGTAGTAGTTCCGCTCTTACCAATGTTCGTGCTTTCCCTTTCCAAGTAAAGATAAAATTGGGTTCACAGAACAGAACAGTTTAATAGTATTTTAGCAGAAAATAGTCTTAAAAAACCCTTAAAACACTACGTTTGAATCTTGCTTGAAGTCAACCAGTGAACTACGACGAGACGTTTCGTGTCGTGTCAGCTCATCTTGAGAAATGAAATGAAATCAGGCAGTGATCCAAAATCAAACAAAGAAAAGTCACAAATGCACGTCCGACTGACTTGAATACTGAGCCGAGGTTATTATACATCGTACACTTATACTAAACATGTATAAGTAAGTATATACATGTACAACATATATACTATACACTTACTTTACCACTATGGAGGAAAATGCATCCCTAAGCAAAGTCCAAACGATATGGATATAGAAACTGGACGAATAAATACTTGACAGCACAATATGGTGAAAAGTTTGACCTACCAGGGCCAGACATTTAATTATTTTACACATAAAAGCCACTTTGTTATATCGATTGAAACAATTAAATAAATTACCAATGTAACTGAAGATCATGTATTCTGTTAATATTTATGGTAGCAAATGTGCTTGTTTGAAAATACATCTTTTTTGTACCCGTAATGCTCTTGTCCAAAAATCTATGGTATTTTTGGGCAATAGTATTTCAAATTCAAATTCAACAGTATAATATAAGTACCTATGTACTCCGTGAAGAATTAAAGTTCACGGTTCTGGTAGCAGCGAAAAAGATTATGACGACGATTTCGTGAACGATGCAGAATTTACGGCGACATTTATTTATTTACAGTACTATCTGCAAAATTTATATCTTCTAGGGAAAGATATAGTAATTTATTTTATAAATAGTTTATCACTTGTAATAAACTACAAGTTCTAAAACTATAAGACTACTAACCCTGTTCACCTTACCTTTACAAGTACTGAGACTGAGTAGGTCATTAGGTTTATCTCTGTCATATAAGTAGAAAACCAGGAATACAAAAAGAAATAAATTAAAAGACTTATTTATGTGTTTACATCTACACTATCTTTCTGCAGAGTACAACGCATTTCACGCATACAGGAGAACTATTCGAAATAAATAAGGATAGTTTGTTAACAAGGAACAAATCAATAATACAATTATTTACAATATTCTAGAAACTACTTCAGAATAAGAGGATAATAACAACACTACTTGAGTTTCTTGATAATTGTGATATTACATTGGGAGACTATCCAATTATAAGCATTGAAAACAAGAAAACTGTTGTTATTCATTTAACTGGAACTTACAAAAGCAAAAAGCAATGCTTCCCAAATTACGAAACATGTGTATTTTGTTTCGTAGCTCTTCTGCTACGAAAAGGTGAAAATTATTAATGTTTCGTGAATAAATAATAAGGATGAGGGTTCTTGTTTCTATTTTTCTCATTTGTACTCACAGACATAAAACGTAATACGGTAGCATCCACCTTCAGGCTGATTTTCATATTGTGATTACATATAGATGATTTAAAATATTGTTTTAACAAATTGCAATACATGATTGCAGAAAACGGAACCAGGTAGGTAGTATTGTTTAAAGTTAACAAATTGCCATGTGCTGTTATTACACTTCTGTGTCTACATTAATGTATGGGCTTCGTACGGATATCTTGAACATAAACGCAAAAGGTACTACTACTTGGAAGTGGAGAGGAAAGAAAAGAAAGTAAAATAACCTAAACACCTCGCGGCCTTTCCCATCAGTTTCCTTCAGTAGATCACAAATGATGAAAACAGCTCACGTACTTGGGCACAACTCACAGAAAACACTAAAAGAACAGAATTTTATTTACTCAGAGCACGGAAATTATCTTTAGGCCTTTATTTCTACTTATGCATAGAATGCTTACTGTAGTAAACATCTCGAAAAGTCCAGGCTAAATAATTTGTGAGTTCTTGAAAGTATAAACCGAGTTGTAAGGTTTTTGGCCTTGTAGTCCATGTGCCTATCCATTGTACAAAGCAAGAAACTATATTATTTCACTACTAAATTGTGCTCGGGCATATATGTTTGCAATTGGAATGAATAGTAAGCAATTTACCTAATAGTAAATTTTTATAAACAATACCGTGGTTGAATTACATTTAATGTAACAGGCATTGACTGTTTCAATTTAAAGAACTATCAATTCCTCATTATTTGGTCAATAAAATTAAAATTTTGGGGTTTCTTGTATAACACGTAAGAATGAGTGATGGATTTAAATCCGATATGCTATTAGAGAAATGGCTTGTTTTTATTCTATTCTACGCGGGTATCCTGTATCTTTGCTTTCTCCCTAGAGTGAAAATCTCCTGTCAAAACTCGCAATTAAATCTGAAATAATGTCCTCGTGAAATATTTATTCGAGAGACTCTTGTATTTCTATTGGTCGTATTTTAGTGGAGTGAACCTGATCTGCAGTGAAGGGAAGTGGAGTATGTTGGTAGAAAATAGACTAGACGGGGCGTTAGGTGATAATAAGAATAAGAAAAACACACGTATAAAAGCGAAACCAAAATCTTATACATACACATAATATAAAATCTGTATCTTCTAGGTAGCGTGCAATAAACGTGTGCACAGACACACACGTTTAGTTTATACTCAGTTTTAACCTCTCTGTAAAAATTGCCACTGTATCTTTATAACATCAATAGTAAGGAGAGGGAAGGGAAAGCAAAGGCAGTAATCGTAATCGTGTCGTAAATCTGTCAACCAGAGGTCATTTATAGTTTTCTACAATCGTTTTCCCCGCCGTTTGCCACTCTGTTTGATTTCTTTACTGTACGTATGTAAATTATGAACTGAAAAGGTGAGAGTAACATGAAAGACAGTTTCCCCTTTATCTTAACAAATACTAAAGTTGATATTTTTATGTGTTTTAAAATTTTGATATCATTCAGCTATTTTTCGCTGTTTTCACATTTATTTAAATAGATCAATTTTAGGTACTAATGTTTCCCAGTATAATGTAACAATTTTGTATTATACAATGGAATCGTAATCCAAGTAAAGAATGGGGCACTGCCACATTGCATTGCGTGTCATGTAATAGTATATGTCTATCATGTTATAATATAATGGTCGTAAGTGTTGAGGACAAATCACACTGCTATCTCGTAGAAATCTGTCATTTAATGCGGTCTCTTTGGTCTGCCTATCGTTCAATGACATGACATTACATGACAGGAGGAAGGAACATATCAAACAGCTTATGTCCTTCACTTTTAAAAGACCACCTTCGTAAACCAAGAATTCGTTTTCGTATGATGGGATCAACAGCGGAGTTCTCAAAAACTACCCTACAATATTTAGGAGGTGCATATCCCAATGTCAAATGTCATACCAGTATACTTTTCACTTCTATTTTTAATGGGGAATCTCAAGGTATCGTTGAAATGGGGTACATCGATACTTCACCAACAATAATTATGGTAAGGTTATAAAAATACTTAACAAATGAATTATAATAACAACAAATAATTTATGTTATTCCTGTCACATAAAAAGAGTAAACGTTGTTAGTTTGGCATTCGAAGAGAATGCCAAGAAACTCCGGTGTATAAATTTTATATAGAGCATTTTTTTCTGATTTTCTGAATTATAGCGAGTTGTCACTTGATTGAAATGCGTAAATGAAATGCGTATGGATATTAAAATGCAGGGATAGGACATAAATTTTTTATTGTAGTAACATACGGTAGACACATTTGGTTTTCCTTCAGTGAGTCTGTTTCAGCATGAGTCGTCAGATTACGATTAACTTATGCATTCATTCAATTCGGCTTCACTCTTCCTTCTTTGCTTAGGAGCTACCTAAGTAGTTAGATAGTAAAAATCACGTCTGCCAAGACTGGCTCATTCGAGTGAAAGGGAATAGTTGGATGAGAGAAAGTGACAGATCAGAGTAGAGTGAGTCTTTCATTATACTTACTAAATATAATGGAACTCCCAGCAAAGAACTCCCTTCTATTCAAGAATAAAACAGATATTATGTAAATAAAAATAGAACGAGAAGAAATGATCCCAATAAGAAAAGGGAAATTGGATTGGGTCTCATAGAGAAGTATCTCAAGATATGAGTAAAATGTCATCAAGGCAAAATGTCTTATTCCAATTTCTTATGAAAAGGTCCATTCATCCATTTTTATGTTCCAGGACAAGACAACTTTTCTTCAAAATTAGTTACGTACCTACCTATTCTGTAGAAATAGACGCAGACCGAATTTACATATTCCTCTCATGGCAAATGTGCACTGGGTAAATGCATAAATTCCGTGATGCATTTGTTTAAAACTCCATTTTCTCATGATACAGTTTCATTTTAGTTAGATTAACGGAAGAGAGTGGGGAAAATGATGAAAGTTGATTTGTTTGAATTCCAAATATGTACGATTCCTTCATCTTTGAAGGTTTAGATTAGTTTTGTAGTCTCAATACAGAGCTCTATAGTAGAAAACTGACTCATCTCCAATTTCCATCTCGCGTGAAAGCACAACGAATGTTAAACATGAACTACTGCTGTCTACACGTTGGTGTCGTATCGTACTACTACTACCACTAGTACTTCTTAGTGTCTGTCGTACACAGTGTAAAACGACCCTATGCACATGTAATATTATTTTAACGAAAAGCAAGCAAGAGGGAAAAGCTGTACCTATGCAAATTTCTCAATTAGTACAAAGGATGCTAGTATTCATTCCCTTTCTAATTACAGTCAAAGCTGAGCGAGAGCTAAGGGTTTACCTAAGTACCAAGTTATACTACATATTACCATTTACTCTATACTTATACACTTGGGATATTTGTTCTTTCCTTATATAGAGTATCCCACATAGAATTTATGTATCAAGGAAACCTCTCACATAGTGTAAAGTTTAAGTACATACCGTGTGATAGCATAATGTTAATAATACCTTATTTATATAACCATGTCGTAAGTAAGTAGTTTAAATTACCTTTTTACTTGCGATTAATACATAAGGTACGCGTAATGTATGACAGTCTTTATATTATAAAGAATGTATAGTGTTTTAGTGTAGGTTGTAATATATTTAGGAATGGTACTATATAAGGGGCATGAGTAGCGAAGGCAAACTCCGTTAAAATAAAGGAAGAAGACTTACAGAGACAGAAGAGATCCGGATTCGTTTATGAGGACTATCTTTTATTTATTGGACACTTTGGCAAGAGAGAGGAAAAGAGGAGACTTACTTTATCTCTTTGTACTGGTTGCAACTCTTCTATCTAAAAGAACATACATAACATTAGGTAGGTAGATACTTAGATACTAACTAATAGTAAGAATAGTTCAGTTCACTCAGCAAGCCCTTCTTACTACTGATAGTTAGGTTGAGTCCTTTCTTACTCCCACTAGTTAACTTAACTGCCAGAAAAATATATATCTAACACGGAGAGTTCTATAGGCATGAAAAGCAAGGTTAGATGCATTACGTAGGATGACAAGGATATTACATTGCGTTGGCTTTCTGGTCTTGCCTATGCCACACACAATTCCTCCTATCATAAGAATTTTCTGAGAAAAGAGATATGTTTGTGGTTTACTTTGATTTCCTATGGGTTGCTTGGTTTCGTCTCTTCTTCTTAAGTCTAATGTAGGCCGTACCATTATATAACGTAATAGTGCAGACCCATAAAATGTCTATTATATGTATCACAGATTGTATTTCTTACTGTTGCTACTAGAATGTTTTTGTTATGTCCTCTTATATGGGACATGACACTAAGTCTTGTGCATTAGTAGTATGAGACTATAATATTTGTTGAGGCATCTGTATCTCTCAGTACAACACTAGTAGCTGGCTAGAATAAAGACTAAATTCAAGTAGTCTAACGTAACCAAATGCAGTGATCATCTTGTAACCTAACATCACACTTTATTGTCTCCACATTATCCTCTCATTTCAGCGGAGTGCTTAAGTTGCAAAGAGGTTTTTACTGATATTTTATCACTTTCTCTCTTCTTTCTCTATATCCATATAAAACACGTATACCAACCCTTTTATGCATAATTCAACTACTATTTAGTTTACAGGAACCTAATGGTCCACTTGCCTTTAAAATTTTAGGGGAATTTGCAATAATGTATGATTTTATTTCTTTTTGTGGTCTACTAAAGACAAATCTACCATAAAGGAAAATTGACGAAAGAGCCATATTATTATAACATTCCCCTTGTCTTCATCTCACGCGTATACAAATATTTTTTCGTCAATCCTAGCATTGATCTATTAAGTTGGGAACTTTACCATTTTTTATAACGTCAGTACCATTAAAATTTCCTGCTTAGAGAATAACCAAATATTGATATAAGATGGTCTGGCTTTGTGTTTATTTCGTAAATTAACTTTCAAAAATAATTATATACAATTAAGAAATTTTGCAGACACTGTAACAAAAAAATTGAAGTCTATCCGATCCATTCACATACTTGAAAACTTCCGGGTTAATTTCGTAATAAAAAGAGTTTATTGCTCCATGTGAGAATTTCGGATTTTGTTCCGCAATTCGGGTTTGGTGCACAACTAAGCGGGTGAATGGTAGTAGTTAGTAGTTCGTTCTGCACTGCACTACTTACGAACCGACAAAACAGCAGTGACAACGTAAAATAATATATATATAAACAATGATTAAATCAGTTGGAGGAAAGTTAGGGTAAAGTGCTTAACTAAACAACTAAATTCAAAGTCAACCTTTCAATTGCAGTAAAACGAACAGAAGCGGCGGAAACTTTTTTGAGTGTTGAGTTGCGTTTCATCATTTGGAAAAAGTACCTGAAAACTTTTAACGAACTGAATTGCTTTCACTATTGTGACTTTCACCTTAGGTACTTTCTCTAGGTATATCTTTCTGTCATCTGTTTTATATAGTAATACATTAAAGTTCCTTCCCTAACATCCAAAAATTGTTTTGTGTCTTTCCTGCTGGGTGTGCCATTCTGTTTTAGCGTGGGTTTATTCGTTTCTATTGCAATACACTCGAAGTAAGAGTGGAGTCGACTCGGCCGGCAGAGTCTGTAACTTTAATACAAATTGTAGACATAAACGGACTGAATAGGAGTACATACTGCCGTGGGACTTGGCGTGGTTGTTGGTTAGTTAGGAGTGAGAAAGCCTTTGCAACTTTCCTAATTCCCTGGATTTGTCTCACAGTCGAGTGATCAATGGAAAGATATAAGTTTGAACTTGAGCACAAGAGCAGACAAGGAAATACAACTAACACTGCCAATGTAGGAAATACTGAATGTATTTTTCGTCCTGTCACTGTACTACATTTAGTCGTACTGTAACATCGTAAGTCGTATTTGTCCACTATTCTTTCCAGGTTTTACTGCTTTCTGTAGTTACGGCTTAATCAAATATTTACTGTTTTCTTTCAAGGACACATTGCTTACGTATATTTATTTACCTATCTCTACTTACGACTTACGCACTGAGAAAACGATGTAAATGGGTAACCAACATGTCTACTGTACATCTTATGTAAACATCAGCAGCCAACTGTTATAAATTCTTTATTCTGATAAACTATAAACATGTTATCAGTTTTCTGTAACTGAAATTAAGATTTGAAAGATGGCGGGTATGCAGTTATTGAAAACAAGCATACAGTTATTGGATGAAAATGAAAATGATTATTGATTGGTCTTACAGTTACAACAGTATTGTAGAACTTATGGTTTTGATATGGTACTAAAAGATAAAATCTTATTCTAAAACAGCATATCTCTAGCTTCTGACAATTATTTCAATTGTTTCGACAGTTTTATTTTTAAAAGCCATAATAAAGTTACGTATCTGTAAGTTTGTGATCGAGAATCAAATGTTAACTCAGAACTTCATTAGAACTACATTAATTAATAATTGTATTCTGTTTTTGTTTCAGGTTCATATGTTGTGGTCTCAGGAGCGTTTTCGACTTCACCATCGGTTGTACCGTCCGTGGCGTCGGCGTCTTCGTCAGTGATCCAGTCAACAGTGTCTGGACAAGCTGGACAAACAGTGTTACTTCCATGTCAGCTTAGTCAAGATACTTGTGGTTCAATACACTCCATCAAATGGTACAGAGCTGACAGACGGGTCTATATATTCAGTGAAATCGGGTCGATATCCAGATCAGAAGATGATCTCATCGATCGGTAATCTATTACATATTTTTTATTTATTTCTCTTATCCATTCGTTTTACAGAATCTGAAATATAACATCCTTTTCCTTTCCCCCAATCCATTCAACTATATTTATGCTCGTTTTTTTCTGATCAGTAAGTTCAATACTTTTTCCATCTTCATTTAATCTTTTGTCAGAACACAGAATACGTTTTCAGAAATCGTCTTTTACTTGGTTTTCTATTGGCACAACATCTTTTTGCACTTTCTGCAATTTTTTCTGAGATTTTTCGCTTTTCGTCTTTGTCTCTAGAGAAAGTCATAGGAATGTGTACTGAAGTGACTCTGAGTAAGAGTGGCAAGAAAGAAAGAACACGCTTACGTATTCCCATTCATACATGGTGTATTTCCTGAGAAATCTCCTCAGAGGAAAGGAAAAGCAAGAATAGGAAGCTAAAGGCACCCTCCATTCCTTTGCTCATGCGTGGCGCGTAAGTAAATGACCAAAGCCACGCCGGGGCGTAGGAAGCTGTATTTTAAAGCACACTTAATGCTAAAAAATTAATTCTGGTCAACATATGAACATTTTGAAGATATTTTTGTTCCTACAATGATTGCAATAACGAGCCAGTATTTTTAAAAAACATTTCATATTTTTATGATTTAAAACATGGAAGATAGCATTTTTCATGCTCAAGCTGGCGAAGAGTAGGGCCGCCCCAACGTGTGTTTTGTAGTATATACATTGCGCGCTTTTTGTGGCTCACACTCGCAATAAGGTTTCAGAATAGAGGATCCCTAAAGCTACCATTCCAACATTTTCACTTCAGTTCCGTATCTCTTTTTAGTATATTTAAGCAAGGAATTGCATTGTGTGTGGACCAAGATTTGGATTTGATATGGATTCTATTCTTGGATATTTTCTACTGGTTTGGTAGCTAGTCCCCTAGTCCTTTTAGTTTAGTAGTATCTATACTACTATACGCTAGTTGCCTTGTTGCCCTTGTCATCACCAGCAAAAGGAAGTGTATAGGTACTTTAGACTACTCTTGGTTTTCCTTGTGCAGTACGTTCTGCTGCACTACGTTATGCTGCTTTAACTTTATTTTACCGTGTTGTTCCATTGTACGCAGTGAATTTTATGTCTTTGTAACGTGTGTATCTATTTGCGGCACATTTATAGCCTGCTAGACGACGAAGACTCATCTAGAAGTTCCAAACATCGTGTTTAGCTACTTTGTTGTGACACAGAGATATATGCTGACAGGACAGGATAGCGAAAGAACGAAACATTGCTATCTCTCTTTATTTGTATATGTGGTGAAGTTGTGTATCCCTTTCTCGGAACTTTAAATAAAAGACTCAGCCAAAATAAGCATAGTCACCAGTGTATTAGGAAAATCCTCTTCTATAGGTATCAGTTTTTCGTTTGGTAAACTGTTTTCTTTCCTATGTAAAAAACAAGGAAGCCGACTAACTCTACTATAGTGCTGCTGATGCGATTTGAGATTTCTTTTTTGCTATCCTTATTGTGTCTCCTTCGGAGATTCTACTTTCACTACGTCCCTTTTCTTCTATATAAATATAATATGGTTTATAGAGTAAAGTGATGAAAGAAGGTTGAGCTAAGATCAGTTCACTTCAGTTCAGGTTTTATTTAAGGATGAGAGCTGAGTCGAGTCGAGTGTTCCTTTTTTCCAGTTTTGTCTTATACTACTTTAGTTTGTCCGGATATATTTTGCTATTGAATGTGTGATGTGTATTTACTGTATAACTCATATCTTTTGCTTTCCACCAGAGATCACATCTTAGTACATGACTCTATAAAACGAGGTTTGGACTACAACAATGCTGATATCGTCAAGTAGTATAAACAGTTGTGCGGAAACAAGTAGAGCTCAAAAGAATAAAAAGAGTGCCTGGAAAAGCCCGTAAAATAGAAAAGTGCAGTAGTAAAGTGTAAAGTAAAGGGAACGAACAGATGGTCAAGTCGCAAAAGCTCGTAGGGTATATGTGGTCTCTTGTATTTGATTTTATTTGATTCTTGCACCATTTATACCTACCTATGCAATACTAAAGTTCTATTACCTTTACCACAGGTAGGTACTATAAGAAAATACTCAAGACAGATCGGTTTTTATATTTACTTGACACTTAACACGCTATGATAATAACGTGGTGCTACTTTTGATTTCTGAATACTGGATAGAGGTGTCGTATTTATCTTCCGGAATTCGGGTAACAGGAATGAATTGGCCTTACTACGCATGTAATTTTTCAGGTTTCTTGAACACCGATTCGCCTGTGCGTTTCTTAGTAGACAGAATAGACGCATGTTGCATCAAAAAGGTTATAGCTCCTGTTAAATAAATAAACTAGACGTAATAAAATTACCCAATCTTCATGAAACTGTCAGCTATAAAATGTTACATAAATTACATTTTAGTTCTATAAGTTATTTATGAAAAACAATTACAGACAGGAATACCTGTTCAGAGCCTTCTCATTTAGCTGTCCTTTTGATAGAAACTTGTTTTATATATTTTCTGGCTCATTTAATTTTTAAGCTAGAGTATTTGCAGACATTATCTGAGAAATACTAATTATCCACTCGAGACATGAAAAGCGAAAGGACGGAGTTCTTGTAGTTAATTTGTAAAAGTAATGAACTTCTTCAGTCTATAAAAGAAACAAGCCAAGACCAATCAAATGATCCATTACATCGGATGGAAGCCATTATCACAGTTACTGGCTACTGACTGACTGTTTATAGATAATGCGTTGTTTAGTCTTATAGAAATCGTGCAACGTCAGTTTTCATGGCGGGAGAAACTTATTAGAATTCCCGCAAGATCTTCTCCTGCCATTCAATAGATCTTAATGAAAAGTAGTTAATTAAAGAGAACGAAAGAGCATTCACTCAATAGTCTCATTCATCTAGCCTTAGCTATATACCGAAATTGAAGTATCGACTCATTCGTAACTTCTTCGCCATCTTTCTTGCCGATCTAAGCAGTAAAGATGAGAGCTTAATAAGGACTATACACTACTATACAGTACACATTAAGCTTTGTTTATCCAAAAGTAAGCAAAAGTGCACTTCTCAGCTTCCTTATCTGTAGGACGCTGCCTTACGTTTTACCTGTACATCGTATACACTCAAAATGAATGATTAGTTAGTTGTAATGAGCTTTTACTATTGGCCTTCGTATTTCTTAGTCGTACATTATGTATTTTTCCATTTCGTGTATCCTTAAGCAAAATTCTACGTCATACACAATTACCAATAAAAAGCCTTCCAAAAAACCTACCGCAAGTACTATAACTACACGTAATTGGGTGGACCCAGATCATGCATTTTAGATTTAAATAATAAGTGTGAATTTAATAGTTACCATATAATGGGATTTATCAAAAGAAAACAAGTCTGTTATCAAGGATTATATAGGGTCTGTTATATAGAATATAAATATTTTGGCTAATAGTCATATGAAAGTCCTTAAGTTGATCCATGGATTGAAAATTAGAAAAAAGCCCACCAATGGAAAGTAAAAGAAATGCCAAAACACAAATTGTATACTGTAACTGTAACAACCAAATGTATATTTATTTATATACTTTCAAAACTAATTGTAGCTAATTGCTATAAAAATCTCCAGTTTGTCTATGCACAAAAACCCAAAACCGTCCAAAGGCAATGAAATGGTGAAGTTAACTTCTACTAACTGCACTACTGTTAAGGCTGTTGACTTAACCAACAACTCTACGAGAATCTATAGCCTTTCTTTCTATGCCTTTTTAAGGAAACCGAAAAGTGCCTTCTTAGAGTAGTAAAGAAAATTGAAAAGGTTTTGTATAGTGCATAGTTGTGCTCTGGTTCTTAGTTTTGGTTTTTTAAATTACTACAAACAACAGAATGACTCTCCAGACCACACTTCGATTGAATACAAAGCTAAGAAATTGGGTAAAAATTGTTGGTACTAAGCAGGCTTAAATTCGAATGATATTAGTAATGATTAGTTTGTTAGTGATGTAATTCAATGTTTCAAGTGAAATAATGAAAGCGTGATCAACATCGAATTTTGATAGACTCAGGAAAATCATGCTGACCAAGAAGCACGAAATAAAGGAAAAGCGGAGAGAGAACAGATAGTGATTAAATGAATTGAACGGGTAGCCTAGCTTGAATAGGAATTGATGATTGCTTAGCACAAAACAAGTCAAGACCGAATCGAAGCAAATGTAGTTCATTGAATAATATGTTACGCATTAGATTGCATAAATGTGTACCGTAAACCTTATTTTCCGTCCGCAGAAACTATTCCAATTTATTAACATTAAATCCCAATACTTACGCTGCAATATGGCTAAAAATGTTTGGCTTGGCGAGAAATGAAACTTTAATTTAATCTGGGAGATCATTTTACCTTTTCTAATTGACCTGATTGACATGTCACAATATTTCATAATGACCGGAAGGAAGATTCCCAGCCCTAAAACAGATTTCTAATTTTAGGGTGAATTTATCTAATAGCTATAGCCTTTTTTGTTTTGCTTTCATTTCTGATGCCAGATTTGTAAACTACAGATATAGGCTATTATGTTATTACCAAAGTTTACACAAGGACTTGGATGTCTATAACGTGTTCTCTTTTGTAAAATGAATTCTGTATGGCTCCTCGTTAGTTTCGCTTTATTTTCAGTTGGGAACTGTTGCCGTTACATAGAATGCAAACAACTATCAACAAAGTTTAGTTGCTGAATTTATTTAGTTAAGTTGCTGAATTGAATGTAAATACGCCGATTACATACAGATGTGTTCTCTGATACTGAACGTCGAGGAATGAGGAACGAAATGCACTAAATACTTCTTGAGTGAGTACACAGACAACTATTTGGTTTAAACTTAAATAAATCTTTAGATACTATACTTATTCGAGTTAAGATATCTCCTGTACACGTCTTACTAGGGACTTATTTCAAAGACTTTATTTTGCCATTCTTTTACAAAGTGTAAGTGTAGCATTGACGAATAAGCAGTGAAGTATAACTATACGTGGTAAAATTACGTATTAACAATTTGCATTGGGTTTTGGTTAGTAAACATAATGATTCTAATGATGTACACGAAACGTAAACTATTATCTATAGATAATGATCCGATATTTAGAGCTAAATGAAACTTTGCTACAAATAAACTTATAAACTTTAAATATCCTCATTACTGGGTTAATTATATTCTGCCCATTCAAGGACAAGGCTGATATTTTTAGCAATTGTTTTACCCTTAAAACACGATGGATTTGTTACCGTTTTGAGAAAGTGGTCATTCATTATTCATTTATTGTTAACATCTTTACTGCGAAATAGCAAAGTGCACATTTTGTTTGTAAATTGTAAAAAAATGACCGATTTCATAACGGTGTAATTTACCCACTAATCTTCCAATAATAAATGATTTATATTTCACATTATCTATGTGAATTGAATGCACTTGAATTTCGCTTGTGAAAACAGCGATTTCGCTGGAAGTACTAGTACGTCACGTTATCCACACGAAAATGGATAACAGTTGTATTGTGGTTTGAATCTGGTTCTGGTTTTGTGTCTTTCTAACTTGTTTTGGCCAAACGGATTCACCATGCACATGCCGACGAAATGTTTTTCCGGATTGCTTAGGCTTGTATTTGATTTTGAAAGAGAGTGAAAGTGGACATCAACCGAACAGCAGCAGAAGAGTAGGGACATAAAATTCTATGAACTAATACTGAGACTTCTACCGACAGTTGTATTTTGCGAACTACTCAGCCTTAAACTGAATTCATTCCAGTAGATAGAATGTATACTTAGGTGCCCATTTACCGATGTTCCATCTGTGTGCTGCAGAATTTGTGAACATATACCTTAATGAAAGGAGGCCAATAAACAAATAGTCTACACGACAAAATTAAACTAGTATCTGATAATACATGTGCTTAGGGTCCTTATACGCCTAACAATAACAATAAGCAACTACGCAGCTTTCCTAATGGAAACTCCATTAATGAAAGCTCTTTCAATTACTCTAGTTGTCATTGTTGGCTACAGCTAAAATTAGTCTGGATTGAACAAAACAATCTGCAACTCCTTCATAACACTTTCGTCAAAACTCTCCCTTTTACAGCCCTTAGTATAAACCTTTACGTATTTATCAAACAATAACAATACATTTATCAAATGAATACATGCCATAGATAACGTATCAAACAAGTCATAGTTTTTATTAATATTTGGAAAAACAATGTCAAAAATAACTCTTATTTTTACTTTAATTAGTCCGCTTTGCTTGTACTTTTTCTTGTATATCTTCATAATAATCGCAGCACAAAGATAGTTATAGCAAAATTTACGTAGAAAGTGCTCCTAAAAGTTTGCCCTTGTATAATGTATGATATCTGTATCGTTTGCAAGAAGATATCTGCAGTGCATCGTGTTAGGTCAATTATATGTAATTTGATTATTTTTTCGCGGCTTTCATTTATTTTTCTTGTGCTCAGTGAACCGTTGCTCTCTGTCATTATCATCAAAGTCATGCTAATAATGCGTAGGGTGTAGTGGCGTGTTTATGTCGGCAAAGAAAGATACCTTATTCGTTGGTAGTATAGTCAACGTAGAATTTAGGTGCATAAATATCCATACTATTCATTCATGGGAAAATTAGATTGTATTCCAGTCGATAAAATTTAGTGTAACAGTAATGGATGACGTGAGGAGAGAGAGGGAATTTATGTTATGAAGGTACAGCACATATTAAAGGTTGTTCATTCGATTTGATGTTGTTTCATCTTCCTTGCTCTTTCAGTAAGGCACATCGACATAAAAAAGTCTCCAACTTTTTACAAATTATGTATGTTACATCCATTCATTTTGATTTCATCAGATAGCACGAAGGCTGCTTCGTGCGTGAGTACGTTACATGAATTGTAGCAAATTTTCTCAAAGCGCTCATCAAAGTCACAATAATCATGAACAATTCATTTCTTGGTTCGGGTTTGCTACAATTTCGCCTGTTTTTTAACGAGACAGGCAGAAAAAAGAAAGAACTGACCTCAACTCACCCAATCTAGCATAAAGATTATTCCGTAATACTCAATTTGCCTTGGCACGCCAAACTGAGCCACAAAATTCAAAGCAGCTGTATGAAATAATAGCAGTTTTTACATAACTAGTTCAGTCTAAACGAGAGAAAAATAATACGTACATTACATGTGTATGGTTCTGTTGTACGAGGCATCCCCAAGTAGTATATGGGAAATTACATGTAGACCTAGTATGTACGTAATAATATCTGACAACAGTATAGGGAAACTCTTCCGTGCCATTTTATGTAATGAACGATGAATGAACCTACTACAAGGACCTAGTTATCGTTTTACTCTGTTATATTCAGTTTGGTCTGGGAAATGTTGAGTGCTGCTCTTTTTGTCTCTCCGAATAGCAACTGTTTCGCCTCCAATGCAGTCGAGTTAGTTCAGTTGAGCTGAAAAAGTTCAGCAATGAATTCCACGAAATTGTGAATAGCTACAGTATATTCAGTCAAAAGAAGAGAGATTGCTTATATAGCGTACTATACCATGCAAATACAACAGAGTAGCTAGCTTCACTCGCTCCCAATGGTACATTTCTGTATACTCAAACACTGTTATATAGTTACATTTATTCCATAGGCATTCTAAAAAATAAGTAGAGACTGTTTGCTGCAGTTCAGCAATTCGTTACTAAAAGTATATCATTACTACGTGCACCAAAGTACCAACTGTTCGTGGATAACTTGCAAGCAAATAATTAATTATTTGTAGAACAATTAAGTGACATATTATTATATCTGTAGTATCATCACATTAAATCTTTTGTACGCTTGTATGATCACTACTGCGAGTATTTGTAGGAAGAATTATTTCAGAAATTATCTTTGACTGCCATACTGTATGTAAACAACAATTATGCATATGTTTACTTCCCTGTTTTATTTGACCACTATTCATTCGAGTTTTAATGTACTATATAAGTAAAGTAGTAGGGCCCTGTAATCTGTATTTCCAATTGTAGTTTTTGTTCTAAATATACCTTAACCTAAGATGTAGTAGAATATATCAAAAAGAGCTTAGTATATTACTAGAAAGTCACATTAGAAACATAGCTCATAAATAGTCGCTACTTTTTAGATATGTTGGCATGATTTTCTGTGCTGATGTTCATGCAAATAATATTTTGGCAGATATTTCCTTTCTGTCAACTCATATCTCGATCTTATTCATTCTATTGTGCAGAGTTGCTAGTAGTGCTGAGTGTGCAGAATGTTTTTGGTCAAATACTTACAGCTGCTTATTTGAGTAGGTATTTAGTTTGACGATTACACAGATTCAGTTGTGTAAGCTTTTAGTAACAGTCTGTTATTAGTACAGTAAGCCAGAGACTACACTTTTGTTGTCCAGTCTACATACACATGGACATTGAAAATCATATCTGCAAAGCAATCTATTGATATAAATAACAAAAGCAAGTAAATGACAATCTGAAAATGGTAAATTCTTATCGCATCTAACCTGAATGTCAAAATATGCTTTGAAGGTAGTATTGTGATGAAAATAAATGTCACAACTTGGTCAATGACTCACATGGGTATTCTCATACGCACTTTTTGTTGTTACTCGCAAATAACTCCTCTTTTTTGTTTTGCTTCATTTTGTGGTAAACTAATCAGCGGACAATCTGCTTTGATGTGATAGATATTTTACTTACGTAATACTGAGAAGTGATTGGAATTAAATATCACTTTAAATTCACTAAATATTGTTGCAATTTAAAAGAGACCTACAGGACCAAGTAGTGTGTGCGTACATTGCGTATGGTGTGTGCATAAATAACCCCTTTTCTTATAGATACGTTCAGTGTGTAAAATCAAATACTATAGTGATGTTAGAGTATTACGGCAGAATACCCAATTGTGCAGTTTTTGCCATTCATTCTTTTCCTTGCCTGGAGGTAATCGTTAAAACGCACAACCAACTACAAGGGTAGGATGGTACTCACAGTATTATGTCCTATAGTTTTCGGTAATATTTTTACAAGGTCTGAACTGAAGATAGGATGACATGGTTTAAATGACACACAGCTATGGAATGTAGCAAGTAGTAACTATAATGTTGTATGTCAAACATTTGTAGGAGCAGGATGTACTTGGTAGCTAAAATGTGTACAAGCCGAAAGGTATTATTAAAAATCTACAAGGATATTTACATATAAGAACTACTGAGACATAAATGCATAATAAGAAAAGAAAGAGAAGCGTCTCTTATGGATCGTTCCATTACTGTAGCCAAAAAGTGTCTCTTCCCATTACATCACATTGCATTCCCAAATTAGATTACATTTCTTGCAACATAGCATAACAAAATGCTTGCTCGACTCAAGTCAGTTATGTGTGTGTATTAGTAGGGGCTATATAAGTGTCATGCAATCTATAGCATAAAGCAAGGCAAAACACTGGATAAGTTAAACATAATCTGATGTAATCTAATGTAGAATGTGTATTGTGCCGAGGGAAGCAAAATTTGCGAATTTGCATGTGGAGACGGAAAAGCCATTTAATTTGCATTTATACAGATTTATAATCTTACAGAGTGGAATTTATTCGTTCAGGTCGTCGTAGGGCAAAGCAACAACGGAAAGCAGTTGTTTAAACGAGAAGAGAAAGATGGAAAGAATATTATTGCCTGCTGTGAGGAAACTCAGTGAGCTATGGTTGTATTGTAATTGTGTATTGCTGTATTAGTAACTTAATCGTAAATCAGAATGTAAGTATAGCTAATCGTATAGCTGTAGAGGAAAGGAAAAGAAAGACATGTTAGCGAAGCAAAAAATATTTCTCCGCATTAATCTGACTGGGTTTACCTTATAGAAGTACTACTTCCTAAATCCATTAAGTTTCTGTTAAGCAGTCACTTATAGTAATTGCTATTTAGTATCAACGCTTAAATGTAAAAATATCAAACTATAAATAAGGAGAGCAAGGTTTAGAGTCACAAGGCACACTAAGTATGTGCTCACAAATGGTATCGTTAATGTAAAATACGCAGCCACTAAGAATGTACACAACTACACACTAATCTACTACATATCGATCTTTAGGCTTTACTTGACTTTCTCTTTGTTATTTTCTGTTGTTATATTTTGTGTCATGACATAACTTCCCACTCCAATCCACTTACTCTCTCAGTAAAGAAATTTGTCTGCAGAATCTAAATATACTTTCACTTTAGCATTCACATTCGTAGCATTGGCAGTGTGCAAGGCAAAGGAAAACTTGGAGAAAGCGTGAGTGGAATAATTTCACTATATCTTCCGTACGATTGCACCTCTCATTTGCTCCGCCTCGCCTCGTCTTGCTTTGGCTTGGTGGTTTGAAACACAATTTCCCTCATTTTACTTACTTACTTAGGTACTTACGCACTATACCTACTAGACACTTTTGTTAGTTATATATGCAAAGATAAATATTTGGCAGCTTTAGCTTTTCAAAGTTTCCAACTTTATACATACATACATATTTATATACATAAAGCAATATAGCACTTCTATCTTCCTTGCAAGATACCACTAGTATATATATACCTGGTGCAGCAAAGTTCATATTTATTGTTCGGTAAATTAAATAGGTAGATGAGCCTTTATAAAATGTCTGTACATGCAATAGAGTCTGGAGCTAATATCTTGGTAAATGTTTCATAGTTTTATATAGAGGACGGAGATAGGAGGAGGGAAGAGTAAGATATTAGGAACTTATTATAGGGCCGTGTCAAAATTAAGTGAGACGGGTAATCTAGTTACACGAGACTAGTGGCAGGTGTGACACGACTTAATGAATTCTGCCTACAATCCGCTTCACATCATCTCTAAAGCCACAGCTACAGCACCCAACAGAAGAGAAGAGCTCATCCGAACTAAATTCAAGTAAAGACCAGCATGTACTCAATGCCTTATATCCATTTACTAATATCCTTGTCCTCTTCTCTAAGCACCTCTAGTATATGAAGTAGATAGGTATAAAAGTCCTTTAGGATGACGGAATCTCTCTATATCTCAAATGGCACTTCCTTCCGCTCAAAATATCATAAATGCCTTGGCATGACATGACATTTAATATAACTGCTGCTCTGGCATACCATCACCCAACCTTCCTTCAACTCCATTTCATTTTCTTTAGTTTGTTTGCATTTCTATATTTACCTAGATAGCATTTGCCAGAATAACACATCGTCATATTCATCCTTAAAGTATAGTCTCTGTAATAAGTTTTTATGTTGAAGCGAGTAATAACAATGGCAAACTTATTACTTGAACTCGTCATATGCAACAATTCCAATCAGATAGAAACTGGAGATATAAAACGATTGTTAGGTAGATCTGGTAAATGTCCTAATGTTATCTTCCTTCTGTTGCTTTACAATCTACTGTGATGACAATGAAAATAATAGAAATGGAAATCTGTGGACTTTGGAAGTGGAAACAGTAGAGAAAAGTCGAGTGCAGTGCTTTATTATTGTTCATACAAGGAAAAATCCAATTCAATCCCACACAGATCTCAGAAGCAGAGTCGTTCCTCCAACTTCCCCTTGCATGCTCCCAATCAGAAATGCACACAAGCTGAAAATACGTACATAAGAATGAATAAGACAGAAGCACATAAGTACAGCCAATCAAGAGAAACGAAAGACAAATCCATTGCCCTGTCTCCATTACTTATGGACGACAAAACGAAATCCTCGATTTCTTATGATTTTCCATGGCTATAATTTTTCCTTACAGTTTTATGCTGTGTTGATTGTATCTTGTAAATCTAAAGATAGATGTATTTAAATAGTGTGATGATACTCCATTTATAGGTATGTAGTATTGATATAGACGTAGGTAGTTAGGCACCTACTATAGAAAACGTAATAGATGATATGTAACGACGCTCTCTCTGGTGATCATAAAGAAAATATCAGAAAAAGCTGATGGTGTTGATCGATACGAGAAGAAAGCAGGGAGGACTAGAAAAGTCGTTATATCTGAAATGAGAAAATGAAATGTGAAGTGCTGAGCATCTTGTCTTGGATATTGCTTTCTCCAGTCTGTCTCTATCTCTTCCATTGTGCCTTAGAATGTATTCTTCTGGAGTAACTTTGTGTGTACTGTTGTGTTGGATGTATTTTACTACGTGTAGTGTTTAGATATGATGGAACATACAAGTATTATATTATAATAAACATTCGTAGAAAGTACCTATGTCCAATAGTCTATGATATGACGTGATAGTTACAGATACAGAAATCCCAATCTTGACGTACAGATGTGCAGCAGCATGCACTTTTTTATGTGTAATGTTATGACAAAAAGAAAATCCACGAATGGATTTGGAAGATCAGCTACCTATGCAAATAATAGGAATATAGATATAATAGTTGTAGCCTATATCATATGACTTTACACACAGACAAAATGTATTTACAGATACAATAGGATATCATATAACAGCGTTGGAAAGAAATAAATGGGGAAAATAAGCTTTCACAAAGATCACAGATTCCATTCATATCCTCAGAATTTCATTTCTAGTGAATGTTCAAGTGCAGCGACAAATTCCTCCTTCAAGTGCTCTTATGTTAAAAGCATGAGCGACTGGGCTGTCTTGTACAGTGTACATCTCTCTGTGGCATGTATCACTATCTCTATCTAATACACTAATAAAATCAAACCAATTCAAACCGGTTACAACAGGATCGATTCCAGAGAAAAGATGTAGTATCCAGTTCTATCTAGCCTAAAAGAAAAGATAATAATATTGTAGTAAAAGCTCATTGTACTTACCCCAGCTTGACCTTTTATCTACTAACAACAAATCTTAATTAGATAATGCAACCAATTATATTATACTGTACTAGATGAACACATATTATATGGCAGATATTTCTTGGGGTAATAAGGGTAGTAACAACAACTTATCAGTGGCCCTAGTATCTGGATTATATTTTAGTTCTTTTCTGGAACTAGAAACTCAGTAGGTTACCGTCATTTTATAGGAATTTATGCAATTGAAATTAGTTGAAATTCTTGTGTAGGTTAACAAAGTTAGGGCTGGGCTATAAAAACAATGTTTCAAGTGTGGGAAAAGTTCCTAAGAAAAAGTTATTGAAAACAGTGGGTTGTATTCGTTCTGTGTAGCAGATATAGTTTTATTTAAAGATCTGAAGTGCTGCATTGGATGCTATTTTTGATCGTGTGTTACAGATTTGTTTTGTTGTTCGTCAGCCAAGTAGCAGTAGTATTTAAGTATAGGAAATGTATTCAATAGTTTATTCTATTGTGTTGTTACGGACGTGTAGTAAAATGCTAAGAATAGTGTCTGTAGTGAAAGAGTGTAGTTGTGGAAGAAGATAACTGAAAGTGACAGAAATGACGTTTCTTTAAATCTGGAGCGTAAAATCTCTAACTTACTTTTACTTAGATTTTCGTTTAACTTTCTCTGAAATGAATTGAATCGTATTGTATGTATGTATAAACGTCTGGATTACACCAAAGTTAAACTTCCTTTGGTTGGCCTTTACCAGCTTAACTTTAAGTTATTGTTGGGTCGTCCTTATGCCCATTACTTTACGTTACTTTCTTTCTCATTCAGATAAACTGGCACATAGTAACATGACTTCTAGACCTATTATGTCACTCATAAGTTTTATCCTTTCTTAAGTACAGTTTTCACATTCGAGCAATAGATGTATAGTTTCATAAGAATGACCTACTTTCTTAAAGAATGCTACAACTACACTAGGACAAAACCATACCTAACAGTTATTTTGTACATAATACATGTATGGGCCTTCCAGTTATGCATTTGATACGCATACGTAGTTTTCTAACGGCAAAATTATTCATACTCGGTACTCAAAAAAGAATGTAGTGTTTGTGCGTAGGTGTTATTTATGCCGATGTATATTTTACAATCTATGAATTCTAGACTGTCATTGCGAATTGCTACAATTTGCCTATTGACATGGTTCTAAGTAATCTTTGAGTAAAAGAACATGAAAATGAAACCCATATTTTTCAAAAACTGTCTTATTTCATAGCAAAATATAATTTCAATGTAGCCTATGGTAATAGAAAAACACCTGTGCAGAGTTAATAATGGTATTTGAAGTTTATACGTTTGCTTTGACAGTCATCTATGTAGAATATTTGGAATTTCATCGCACATTGGTGGCAGAGTTGAAAGATCGAAGATGCGAGTTTTAGTTCAGGTATCGTTAAAGGTAAGTTGGCCACCTTGTCTGCTTACCTAGGCAATGATATATACTTCCTGTTCGGTGTATAGAGTGAGTTAAGTAATGTTAGGTCTGTAATACTAAGATACTACATCGTAGAATAGAATGAATAGAGTGGAAGGAGCTTAGGGAAAACGAGTCTTCCTGTTCTCTTTTGCTGAATGTAGTTCATACTATGTATATATGGTTTGAGAGTGAGAGAGTCTGCAAGTCGTCTTGGTTTGGGTTTGCCTGGATGGCTAGAGCTAGAGAAAATAGCAAGTGCTGAAGAAGGCTTTAATGGAAATCGAACAAATAGTGGACATTCAACTCCAGAGCTATGCTAGTGATGTAAAGGAAAGGATTCGTAAGTCCTACACTTTACTGCGTACAGGAGTGAGTAACGTTACATATAGTTATACTATTATTATGAGTGAGTAGAGGTTGCTGAGTACTATACGCAGTAGTGCTAGTGCATTCTTCAGACTATAGTCAGCACTTGGTTTACTTTGTTACCCGCATGTGAAAATTCGACTGACTACCAGTAGTCTGTGCCGACACTACCAGTACTACCTAGTAGTAGTACAGAGTCTGGGGTAGTTAGAGTCTAAAGAGAAGATCCCCTTGTATAGTGTCATACCTTCAATTCAACTATGAATTCGCAGGGTCTGAGCAAAAGGAAAGTGAAGTATAAAGTGAAAGCAAGGCAGAGAAAGAGTGAGAGAGAGCAGAGCGTAGGAAACCAGAACCACGCTGGTGTTATTCAGTCGGACGAAAACCCGAAAGCATTCAAGTGGAACGAAACTTGCTCTCTTGCTTCCCAACCGAACCGATTTTCCTTTTCTCTAGTGTACTGCTACCGCCCGTTCAGAAAGAAGAAAAGGTGTGTGTGCACCATTTCAATGTATCTCTATTGTAGACCCTTGCAACGTGTGTGAATTCATCTATGTGTGTACATGTTATGTGTCCTGACTGATGGACTGCTTTGCATTTCATTGCACTTGCTGACTGCTGCTTTCTACTGTTGTGGTTTCCTTATGTACCTTCCTACATCACCCACCCCTATCTATGTTCATCTCTACTTATGCCATCTTTTTATAGTCACTATCTCTTTTTATGACTTGTGTCTACATGTATGTGGTCATAATGTATTATTGCAATTTATATTAGAGCAAACTATCTATTTTTATAACTATATGATTTATATTATGTATGAAAAATTATTAGCTTTCTAAAAAGAGATTTAATAAGTAGATTAGGTATTACTAACCAGAATAGTATCGACATGTATTTAGCTTAAGTTTTAAGGGGATATTAATTAATATTGTGGCTTCCAATCAGATAAAATGAACCAATGCTTTATAATTGCTCTGCGGGCAGATGTTTTGGAAAACTCACAGGGATAGCTTTCTCTGGCAGGAAAATGATGGTGCAGATGTTTGGGAAACTATTAAGATTTTGTGTTTACTTTAATAACTAAGTTAATTTTGGTTTTTATTAGAAATAACATTGTTGACCAAGTTTTCCATAAGCCAAGAGTCTGGATTTGGCGTTTTAAAAAATCTGATGTAATTTCATTGTATATAGTTCGTAATACATGATACTGGTAGAAGAAAGGTTAAGCGAAGGACATGTAGTTAAGTTAGTCTGTAGTTGCGAAAGCAATATCATAAGTAGTTAGAGAGGCAATGTAAGTTAATGTGATGTGAGGCAATAGAATAGAATGTGGTTCTAGAACACAAGTCAACTAAGAAGGAAAGTGTTAAGTCGTAGCGGTATACATATTATAAAGACGTGCATTAGTCGTAAGCCGAAGTCAAGGCAAGTCAGAAATCACAACGTAGACTGTATTTTCTTTTTAAGCATTTGTAGGGGAACACGTTAAATAACTTAGTCGAGGTCTGCTGTGTCATTTGGTCTGGTTGTAGATAATCGTGCATACTTAGCTAAGCAATGTCACATTAAAAGAAACATAGAGAGCCAAGGCTGAATTGGGTCTTTTGACACAGAGTAGAGGCAATGTGACGAGAAAATTCGTGAAATAATGTTTCCCTGAAATCACTTCGGCTTGGTTTAGTGCACGACTTTTTATGAAAGTAAATGTCAGGTTTATATTCGAACTTTTCTTTTTCGGAAATTGTCTATTCATTTTGTTTTGTGTGGTGTGATGTGTGTGAAAGCATCAACTTTCTCCCACAGAAAAGAGAAGAAGAGGACAAAACTGACAGAAATGAGTGAAGTGAAGCTTAGGACGATTCCTACACGTTCCCTCACGTTAGTGGAGTTTAGTTTAGTTAACTCAAGTTAAAGAATCTGCTTAATCAAAAGTTTTGCATAGGATGGCAATGGCTCTTTTCCTGTGATGCCCTGCAGAGAAAGAAATCTTTCCTTTGCATTTTCTTCACTTTACTTTCTAAGTGTTCCTCTTTCTTTCAGCTTTCACTTTTATAGTAAGTAGTAGCTGCCATTCTGAATCCAGCACACTAGTCCAAAGTTGACTGGCTTACTTGAATCTTTGTGATACTATGATAATATGTGTGAGCAACTTTGGTTTGTCTTAAAGTGGCTTAGTTTTGGAAAGTTGCGGAAAATTTTGATGGTGGATTGCTCCAGTGAAGTCTATTTTAATCAGGGTATCGAGTGTGGCTTTTCTAATCAATAATTACACTCACTCCTACTTTTTAAATTTTGTCCCACATAAAAGTGGGATTAATTCTCCTGTCTATTCAATTCTTTCTAAGTTCTTCCCCTTCCTAACTTAAAAAATCGATAAAGCTTTAGAAATATGTAACTAAATTTTAGGTTTGGCTGACTAAAGCCTTATGAAATCAAATACTCTGTCAGATTTAATCTCTTGGAAAAGTTTTAATCATGTTAAATTTACTTAATATGGAGTCTTTGGCTACAACTATTCTGTTTATATTTAGTAAGTAACTATTTCCCAAATGAAAATTATCTTGTCTACGCTCTGCTTACATAGATTTTATATGAGATGCTCTCGAGCACTAAATAATAGGCATCTAGTAATAATTCACGAATTTCCTTTTGCTTTCTCTGGAATTGACTTGCCTGTCTCAGTTTTCCAAGAATTTCAATGACAGTCTGCTGAGTTATTAAAATTAGGTGCCTATAAAATATATTAAAGAAACTTTGTAAGAGGTCTAAAGAAACTTTTAGCCAAATCTAGATATACTTTCATATGCACATGGAGCAATGTAGTAATACTTTGGTTTCTCCACTTTGCAGTTTGCAGAAACTGCAAAACTGCTCCTAATTGTTCCAGCTTCATTATTATCATATTACATACAATTTCCCAGTTATTTGTAAGTTAATAAGTTCCTTTGTGACATTTTAATGGAATATAATGAAGGAATAGAATCAGATACCAAGAGTAATAATGTTGAAGGAAGTCTATGGTTCAAACTTTATGTATGGAGACTATTTAATACATTCCGGGAAAATCGATAGGTACTCGTATATAGTTATAGATAGTTTAGTTGATTAGTAGGCGGAATAAGAATCTCAACTGTTTTTCAAAGTTTTCAATTGTTCACTTGAAAGAGTTGATTTCTCGCCAATAGTACTAGAATATCCTAGAAAGGGTAGGCAACTCTTATTCCATTATTATGATTAATTTTAATTTAAGTGGAACACAATGGACAAAGTCGTAGAGGAAGAAGGAAGAAAGACGGAATTGTTCAAAAAGTTTTCTCCTCTAGAGTAAAGGAAGTCGTACATTTGTCTTCGTTATTGTTTTCTCTAATTAATTCAATTATATTGTTACATGTTCTTGTGAACTAATTCACTGTGATTCAGTTGCTGGCTTGGCAAACAATGAAATTTATATTTTGATCCTAAACGTGAATACAGCCAACTAAACAGCTAATACCCTTGTATGTATATTTCCCGTATTACATCCACTACTAGAGCTAACCGTATGAATAATGAAAATTTGTTTACAAATTCCGTTCGTTCCTCTTGTTTACATAAATGGTTTAGTGTGTAGTGTGGTGCGCACAATTTCTTTATTCCTACCTACACCACAAACCAAAAAGTGTAGACAAGAGCTCCAGCTTTTGCAATGTTAAATAGATACATTCCTACAATTCCTACCTTGACTCGATGTGTGTGGTTTATGTGCTATTTGACAGTAAACATGGTTAGCTACTGGAAAACTATATGCTAACAGTAAAATATTAGTCTCGTCTATTTATAGAACGATTCCTCAAGTAAATTCCTAGATCATCTTTTATTTATGTATTTATAAACAAGGACGCCAGAAAGCGTAGGCACTAAAATATTATGTTGTGTTTGTTGTGTATGTAAGTATGCAGTCGTGATGAGAAAGTCTCTATTTGAAATTCCAATGGTCTTTCTTTATATCCTTGCAAATGTACAGTAGAAATACTCATTCTATTTCATATATAACCCCACTATGTTTATTTTCTACATTACATGCAATGCAATAGAGTTGCAGTTGACTCTGTCTTGTGGCTTGACTAACATTCGTCCTATATGCAGTGTGTATTGAAATAGTAAATAGAGACTCAGTATGAAAAAAGCAAAGCGCAGCAGAAGGAAAGCGGATGTAAGTGAACGACTTGACTTCCCTTGCCTTCCTTAAGTTGAGCGAGTCGAAAGGAAAAGTGTGTCTGTGTCCCTCATGGGAATTTTCTTATTTCTTTCTCCATATATAGGGCAAGTGAGAAGGAGCTAGGGAAGCCAATACCTTTTTAAGGCTTATTCTGAACTCTTTATTCTTTGTTCAGTTTCCATTCCACCACCACCTTTCTGATTCTATTTTATCACCAAGGCCATTTATTTCTCATTGCGATGACAAGGAAGAAGGAAGGAAATGCTTCCACAGACTTTCTCCTTATGACAAAATGGCTTTCTCTTTCGCCAGACTTTCTTTGCACTCCTTAGGGAAGGAATCACATTCTCGTACACTCACTCACTCAGTGAATAACAGAGTTGTACTTGTGTGTACTCTTGGTAGGTAGTAACACTCCTACGTATGTACATGGTACTTATTGCAAGTCAGTCATCCTATTTTAAGTTGAGTAAAAGTACCTATCGATATACTACGTACTCTATGACACTACATCAGAAACACGTACAGTGCACACACACACATACGGAAATGAAGAAAGCCAAAGCGAGTCCCAAAAACCCAGTGCTCCACAGAAGATATAGAATAGAATAATACATACAGCAGAATAGCCGAGCCGAAGAATTACCTTGCATAGCATTTCATTTTATGTCGTTTTGCCGCATTTCGAATTCCTTCCTTTTTTCATTTATATTCCATACGTTGCGTAGTTTAGATCATACTTACACTACTCTACTACAGACATACATTCAGCCGCACAGATTGTGCAGACCAGATCAGACAAGGACAGTACACTCAGAGAACTACCTACCAAGTCAGATCTTTCTAAAGTAGGTAAACTGACGTGAGCTGAAGAACAGACTCGTCTCCTAACTCTCTCTCTCAGTAGGTCTTCTTTAGTCTCATGTAGACAATGCTCACAATCTTTTCCATTTCACTATCTTTTCTTTAGAGAAACTGGGGAAGAGACGTTATGTAAATATCTAGTGGTAATATAGAATGCGTCCTACTGTACACTTTCATATAAGTGAAGACCATTTCTCTGTATTCTAATACCAAAAGATACATGAACTACAATAGGCAGTACATGCTCTGCACTTGGTACACTGACAATAAGTAGCAGATGCTTCAAGGCTATTTCATCCAACTTCAATACTATCTCTCTCTTATGTCCCATGCATATAGACATACAAATAGAGCATACTCACAGAATGTCTATATTATGTAGGTACTCATCTCACCACTTATATCTTCAATTCTATGTCTTGATCCTTAAAATTGGAAATGCTAGCTGTTGTTGCCGTCTCCGTGCCTAAATAATTTATTATTATCTATATTATTGCATTGTGTGTACTAAATATACCTACCTATTCACGTCCAGATGGTTTGTCTTGCATTGTATTGTACTTAGGTATCTATCTCCAGAATGCAGTTGCATTGGGTGGAACACTAACGTTTCTATTGGCAGGTTTATGAGATTGTATAGATATATTATATTTTCAATTTCTATGTCTATGTCGTATTTAGTATAGGTATTATTACATGTGAGGTAAGTTGAAGTGCAAGTACATAATACTGACTGTGCTGAAAGGAAACACGAAACAATTCTCAATCTTTCCCTATTGACTGTTATGCTGCATGACCAAAATCACACTCGGAGTTGCAGTGCAGCTTAGCTTGACAAAGTTAAATACAAGAAGGAATCTAGGCCGATGGGAAAGACAAGACCAAACCACTCGACAAAACCTAACCTAACGCTCTTTCTTTATTGCACACACTTTTGATACTTTCCTTGTTTCACTTTCTAAGCCAAATTTAAAGAGAAGTTCTTCCTCAGATATATTCAGCACGTTGCACTACAAAACTCTCAAAGACATAGACTAAACAAGACGGATACAAATAGAAATCTCAAATAGGCACTAACGTACGTACAAGATAAGCAGCCACTCCTGCCAAACACAATCTCCAAATTGGATTGAATTAAATTGAATTGAATCTTGAAACTCGTTTTATACTTTCTCTTGAGTTCTATTGACACTGCTTTCTCCAACATTCTCTCTCAGTTTCTATTTGATTGTTGACCGTTTATCCTTCTATTTACTATTTTACTATTTCTACATTATGAGATGTATACCCACAATTTCTACCTTTCATTACAGTTGTAACTGTATGTATACAAGTGATAATGTTGATTCTTCCATTGCTGGACACGTTGTAATTGCCATTTGCAGTATTTAATTAAGGAATCCAATAAATTTGAATCAAAATATATTTACTGTTGTAAGAACTATGAAACCAAGTGTAACATTTTGAAGTATCGCCTACTATGTAAGTGTAGGCATGACAAAGTGTGCTTTTGCGTATTCATAACGCATATTTGATCGTTTGCTTATTGCTGAAGCCAAGTTTAACCCCAACTTTATTAGACTAATTTGGGGTAGTTAGATTTCTGCAGGTATGTATGAGACAATGGACACAATAGATTGTAGTTCCTACTAATGAAAATCATCTATTGCAATTGAGCGGACAATAAACGTTGAACGTGGTTGGGTTGTTGCATACAACTCCCAATTTATATAAAACATTCTAAGGTAACCCCTCCTCTACAGTGGCACCTTTTAGGAGTAAAGCAACATTGCTTACGATATTATTGATAAAATGACAAAGGAAAGTTAAACTATTTGTAAACAATGAATAAGGTGCGTTGTAACTGCTGTCGGGAGAGAATTTATTCCAATTTATACTAGGTTTCCTAATCATGAGGTTGCACTACATTATACATAAACTATCTAGCCACGGAATTAAGTGCTTGTAGTCTTCAGGCTTAAAGAATGCATGTTTAAGTATTCATCGCAAGACTGATCAATAGGATAAAGTTTTCTAGCAATATATAATCATATTGTTTCGCTAAACTTTCAGTATTTATTAAATATTTAAGCATTAGCCAGTAGTAATTATTATACCTAACGAAAGATTGAAGTGATTGAATTGCACTGCACGGGCCGAGTGCATTCGATGCTCTTGATATTAAATTCACGTATTATTTCGCGTGTTCCTGGTGTTGTATAAATGTATAGTAGGTATTTGTAGTAGTATACATTTGTGAATTGCACGAAGTTATCGCAATAAAGAACCTCCGATTCCTAATAGAAATGGATGGCTATGTTTGCTGTGTAGTCGAATGAGTTTAATGCAACGTAACTCAGTCGATGTGTAATGTAAGTAAACGTAGACTACTCTCAGTATAATAAAGGATTACTCTTGTGTTTTGTACAGGAGTTGTAGGTTTTCCTATATGAAGACTGCACCACAATCTTCTAAACAAGTAGAAGAAAGGATGAAATAGAGAGAAGAATAGCAATGTTACGTACGTATGAGTGGAAAGAGAAAATTGCTTTCTCTCCACTATTGTTAGTTTGTATGGGGAAATAGAACCGCAATTCACTCTGAATGGATATTCTAGGAAATAACGCGTGTGCGTTCTTACATAAATACATATAGGCGTAACTACAATTGTAAACTGAAATATACGCTCACAGGTATATATGAGTTATAAAGTTATATTATAATACACATTTGTATAGAATAGTTGCAGGATAAGTTTTCACTGCGTATATGTAGAGAAGTAGAGAGTACCTACTTAAGTGCGGCCTACCCAACTACAGAAGGAGAATAGCTGTCAGGTAACTACGCCAAATCAGCACCGAATTTAGAGCAGATGAAAAAAATAGCTACACTAGTAGACACACACATAGAAGCGTTGTAAAAGATCTCAAGTGCCGCTGTGTGTGAATTATAAAAATCTAAGAATAGTGCGAAAATAGAAAAGTAAGGCGTAGTTGACAGTAGAGAAGTGGAAATCTATAGAAAATGGGTGTGTGTGTATGCAACATTTGTATATCACTAATCCATAGACGACTTCTTTGTACAGTTAACAAGAGAAAATAGACGATGTAGGTAAATTGTTGATGTGAAATCAGGTGTGAATGGATTTGCAAGTGGTTTGCTTTGCTTTATTTGTATAACTCCAGCTTTACCTCCTTTTGTACTTCTCTCTCTATATAGGACTATTTTTTTTGCTGGCTTCGGGTTTTTTTAGTTTCTATGCCATAGAATGGCAATAGTCTTTCATGGTGTTGATCTATTCAGCGTGGGTTTAAATACCGAGATCTAACTGCACTGCTCAGAAAGGAAACAAAACGAAGGAAAAGAAAGTGGATTATGGCACACTGGCTCTCAGATTTGGCTTTTATGTTTAACACTGAATTAACGTGAGTGAACATTAAAAGAGGTAGGAACTAGTTTTGTAAGGGAACACATATGCAATACAATGCTATAGGTTACATTATGTGAATGAATTCAAGTGAACTGAAGGGTAACCTGATGTGCCTTTCTTTTGGTTAATATAATGCAAGTTGGATTGGATTCGGTCTGCAATTCAACATAACTTTAGTCCTCTAGAACTTCGCTTACAATTCCATTCAGCAATAACATTTTCCTAATAAATATGTCAGCGAATCTCAAGTGTTAGCATTCTTGTTAAAGCCTTTGCAAAGTTTCACCCATAACATAAATTCCATTTATCACCAATAAAAATCCAATTTGCATGCAGAATTTCTTGACTATTTGAAATGATACCAAAAAACCTCAAATTGGATGATATTTTACATAAGATTTCCTGGTATATATTATTATATTTCTCCGAAAGTGGCACAAAGAAGGCAGCTATTATTTCACTGCATATTGGGTTGAGCAAAAATTTATAAATTTTTAGACACTTTATGGTATGAAATTATTTCTTGGTAAGAGTTTCTATCGATATTTTAACAAAACACCTAGCCATCTATTCTCAAAGTTGAAAGCTTTAGTTCTTATTGATATGATTTATTTTCTGGTAGGCGTTTATTGATTTCTGAAGATTTCAATCCGTGTACGAAGTACTTTCAGTGAATGACCTACGCTGTCTATAGAGGGGTTATTCAATTCAGTAATAAAGATTTTGTTAGTGAGTTTGGATTAATAAAATGAGTGAAGTGTGTAAATAAGTAAATAACAACAACTACAGCGTCGCAGCACTAAGGGTTAAGTTAACAATCACAATAAAATTAATTTTACTCTAACTTTAGTGTGGTCATAGTCGTAAATTAATAATAGGCATGTAGCGAATGGACTTATATGCCTACTATGAGAAAAGCAATGGATAGTAGACTAAATTTTTTTGTATTGGTTTGTTACAGAGCTGTTCTGCGCCTGGAGACGAATAGCAGTATGGCCCAATTGGAAATAACGCCGCTGATGACTGCAGATGAGGACGTGTACAAGTGCGAAGTGACTTATCTGGAGGCGAAGGAGCACTGTGCTCTCCTCCAGTCTATAAAACTCCTCACTTTCGGTACGATAAGAATCTTTCCATATATTACCAAAAGTACTCTTCACTATACATTATTGCATTACTTCTTCTTTTCTTCATCAGTCTAAATTACGTGTGAGTAGTGAGGTAGTGACAGATTATATCTCTCTCGTCAGTCTGACCGCGACTGAACCTTTCCTGCTACACACGCCTTCATGTCTAGCTAAAGGGGTTGCTAAAAGCTTCGTGTTTCATTTATTTTCTCCTTTATTATCTCTAGTAATTCAATGTCTGGTTGTGGTACGAAATAGGATGTAGCTCTATAACTCTAGTAGTATAAGTATGTTGTGAAGTGGAAGCAATTAAGAGATGCCTTCTACTGATATTTTGTATAATAGAAGTCATAACCGTGCAGTGTCCATCACACTCTGTTTCTATTTGGAACACATTCCACTATCTTGTTCTGTTATGTCTTGTCATTTCTGTCAAATTGTCATAACCTATCATTATGACCAACCTTTAACGACGAAAATTACGTACAAGCTGGTTTCCAATTCTTATGTCATATTTGTAGTGTACTTATTTATACACACAACAGAAATAACCTGTAACATAATAGGCATTACCAATTCCTTTTTACACGTAAATACTTTCATGTACACTTCGTTTACACAGACGCTTAAGTGTCTTAAGTGCACTTTTAGGGTAGTGCCAAATAAAAACTAGCATTTCTGTAGCTACACATTAGTTCCTGCCGTTTAACAAACATGTACTCTTTTAATTAGTGTTAAGTAGTTTTTCAGTAATTAATAATTTCTACTAAATAATAACTTTCACTAAAATCAAAAAAAAAAAATGGCAGATCATGCATTGTAATGACTATTAAGTATATTTTTTGCAGATTTTGTACGTGCACATGCAGATTAGTTTGCTGCTACTTCAGAACTAATTATAGGTTAGGTAACCATGCTCAGAATACCTGATGCCATTAGCTGTACCTTTTTGCATTGTTAATAATCTGCAGTGCCAATCACTATCTAAACTGTGGACAGGGATTAACCAAGTTAGCGAACTTGATTTATCGCTATTAATTTCCCAATGCGCCACACACAGATAGGCTAATATCATATTTTCCCTTGAAAGTGAATTTGGTGAACTTAAGTATCTTTTGCATTAGACAATGGTTAAACATTCACTATGCATTCTACTTCCGTGTTTACTATGCAGCATTATCACATTAGGGTACCTTTGTATTCTGTATTCACCATTACGTTACCCTGCTGAGAATCCCGATACTTCATTCATGATTTGACTCTACTTGTCTTGTCTTGTCATTGAAAAGACTTAAGATCGATTACTATATGGGATGCTTCTGGAATTTTCTAAGTAATTAAAATCAGTAGATCAAGCTACATTTCAGAAGGTAACTACCAAGTCAAATGAATTCAAGTTTGAAAACGAGTATTCGTTTGAATGTCTATTCCTTCTCTCCCCTACATCCAACTAACTAACCATGGCCATGCCATCAGCAATGTACTTAGAAAAGCATTTTTCATTGTAATTATTTTCTCTGGTCGTAAGTAGGAATGAAGCTTTGAAGCTGTACATACACATCCACTGTTAAACTATGAGTTACTAATGGGCCCTGGTCCTAAGACTTGTTTTACAATTCGTAGTACTATTTATATAATATATTTTATAGGGTAGACTTACATAGCCAGCTACTAATAAGGATGCTTTCTAGTAGGTAACCTACACGTACTTATCAATATTGTCTGGCACTCGACTTGGCCGACAAACTCATTAATCATTCCGTAGCCTCAGCTGACTAAATTACGACCACGAAATCGGAAACAAATAATTTATTCTTGGAACGCGTTGTTGGTGAAAAGCTTTGCCTTTTACATTTCTCATGTACACAATACTATCAGTCTTGTATAACATATATCTATTTATTACTCTTGCAGTATAAATGTCTGCTAACCATCTGTTTCTGTCTCCCCTATTTTCATATGCTTTTATCAACTCTACAAAATCCAGCAATCCAAGATAAATGCTGTGGAATGAAACCTATCAACAAAACAGAGAGTGAAATGTGTTCTCACCTACTGTGATTCCAAGTATAGATAACCTACATGGGCATGAAATGATTAGTAACCACATCAAGCTCAAACATTTCATAATTAGTTTTGAAATTTTGTACGCAATCGACCCACGAACTTCTATTCAAATTGATTTTTCTACTTTTCCGTCGCTACTGATTTCCTAGACTATCTGATGAATAGCTCAAGCTATTCATGACAGGTATTCAGTCTGGTGAAAATGAACTTACCAGCAGTTTATATGTATATTATCGGGTATATATGTGAAGGAACATTAGTTGTGTGTATCAAAACAAATGTGCGAAAATTGAATTGAAATTCAGAATAACTCATGTATAAACTTTTACTAGAATTGTTTCTATTTGACGGACATAGAGTGTTATGTTTTGTTGTGTTTGGTTATGCGATGAGAGGCAACGCCTAAATCCAATGCTTTTTGGCATCCATTAGGACAGAATTACCTGAGAAAATCCCATTGAGGTTGAACCCCTCTACTTTCCTCTAGCAATCATTCCACAACACTCACATTCCCGACTTTCTCTCCACTTGAGTGTTGTTTATAGCTCACATCACACTGCACATTGTCAGAGCGAGCCAGGAAGAAATATATAACTCCAGTTACATGTAAAAGTCTTTACGTGGTGCTCTTTCATAGTAAGTGCGAGTAAATAAAAGTAAGTAAACCCGAGTAGAATGTATAGCTACTTTAGTTACGCACTGCATGCATCGTCCTGTCACCTTCCCCACATAATATATGATGCATACAAACACAGTACCAAAATACTTTCACTTTATTGTTATGCTATGGTACAATGTTATGCCTTTCTCCCTGAATAAATCAATATAATACCAGATCATCATGGTTATGACTTTGGAATCAGAGGTATCCAAGATTGTTTTGTTCTTATATACAGTATGTGAAGAAAAGTGATTGTATGTTTAACAGCTGTAGTCTGGGTAAACCACAAGTGTCAGAACTGCCTATGATTCCTAACGTAACTTGTACATCTGTAAAAGTTGTCTAACTCAAGTAGTGACATACAAAACTATAAAATATACTTTACATTGGGATTGACACTATAATATTGCTTTCCATAACTATTTTGGCTTTTTCACTATATTAAGCTACTTTTAATTGGTTACATAACTAGTGTTTTTGTGTTCGATTGTGGCATTTGAGATTTCAGTTCTGTATGAGGTTCGAGCTCGATTGTGAATGTTTCTCAGTAAATCTGTAACTGTAATTCAGAAGAGCGTTATGCTCTGTCCTTAGTATTGAATGTCAGCATTCTTTACTGTGGGTACCCCACGTATCTAAGCAGTAGATTCTGTTTAGGTAGATGTTAAGAGTAGAGAAGTGTCCATCCGTATGAGTAGCTGCTGGTTGGCAATTTTGTGAGGGCGGAGGATGGTTGATGGCCTTGAGAGGAGCACCAGTTGTTTCTAACCCTTTTCTCGAGTGACAAGCCGAAGAATGGAGTGTGAAACTGTGAGTGTCCCTTAACAACACCACTTCAAAGTGAATTATTCATTTGAAACAAAGACGTCTCTGCATTAAAATTTAAACATTCCATTGCCTCCTCCACAACTCAAGAACAGTAGTGAGCAGCCATTCTAGACGAATTTAGTCATCGCTCTCGTCTGTCTCCGTCTATTTATCTATTTGTGTGAGAAGTGCCTCTTTCACTTCCATCTACGTATGCATGCAATGAAACTCATTTCTCCTCAACTATTCCCACTTTCCTGTACACAGTTCCTGACTTGCCTACGCACTTTGTATAACTCTCCTCTCGCAGGATATCTAAGCTCTATATCTCACATTTAAATATGTAATGACCTTAAGGAAGGTTACTTCCTATTTATATGTATCACTTATCTTGGCATTTTCTCTTTCTGCTTTCATAAATGCTTAATCAGAATTTCAGCGCACAGAAACTAAACAATGAAATGCTTACTACTTGCATTTACTTATCATTCGGTAGACACTACAATAATGCTTAGTTATTTTAATGTGAATTTGGAAATATGAATTAGTTTCCCTAAAGTAAGTATACAGGAAAGAAAGTAGGAGGCGTTTTGAATAAAATATTTTATTTTAATTAGGCGTAGTTACTTTTATGTTTATTATAGAGTTGAGTAGCTACAAAATTTTGGGCACACAAGTTCAGTTAAATTAGTGATAGGCTTAATGACTTTGTAACGACTTCAGATATAGGCCTGAGAAGAACACTGAGAGTCATGTCGCAGAATTTAATATGGATGCAAATATTCATTTCTAGTATAGACATTCATATAAACAGTGTTAATTTAGTGTACATATCATGCTTTGGTACTTGTGTAGATAGTTTCATTGTCACACACTTAATTTGTGAATAATATGGTGGGCTGTGCAATTTAATTCGATACAGAACACTTTGAATGAGTGAATGAGGTGGAACGCAAATGTAATGTTGTGTGTCTAACAGATTGGCATGAAATCATTAGTCTAAAAAGCCATAATAATATGTATATAGGTGAATAGGATTGCTTATCGCTGATTGCATGTGTATATCTCAAAAGTAAATGAAAGGTATGAATATGTTATACCATGTTTGCCTTTTTACTATAGACCTTTATTGTGCTTGACATAATATACATGAGAATAGTGGTAGACAATAGGAAAGTATAGGTTAGTAGTTAGTAGAGTCTGCATTAATTTAGGCTTTTAATTATGTTCAGTGTACTAGCCTTTCCTCTTGGCTTCAGCATTTCCTCCAAGCTAAGCATTACTAAATTACTGTCAAAATTTAAGCATAACCAACAAGTTTCCGCTCTAAATGCTTCTAATAATTTTCTTTATAGGTAATGAATACCGACGTAGATTTCCCTTTCATTCTATGCTTTGATAATGTGAATTATATGTATATACATTACATATGCATCTCATAAATATCGATTCATTCTCGATGTGCACATTCCAATAGTAATACTTATTAGAGCTAAGTAAAGGCAAATTGTAATTTAGATAATATTGCGTGTGCAAACTCTTTTTATATTGGCAGCAAAAATGTGTGCGACAAACTTATAATGGTATACGTGGCTATTCCTCTATATGTACTGATTCTGGGTGGGCAATAAAATAATAGTGGTATTAATTTTACGTTTTATTGTAGTTACTTACTAGAGCACGTAAGTAAAAGTAGATTATCGGAAGAAGTTCGTGCTCAAATATTATATCTGCTTGTGTATATACTGTTTTCGATGGTACACACTAGTTGCTTTAACAATTCGAAAGTTAAACAGTCGTAGTTAGGTGGAACCAGTTAGCAAAACCGTCTTAGTTTTACCATCTCGTTCCTACGTTGTTTTCTTTTGCGATTGTCCGAAACAAAATTTACGTGGTTTACGTTTAAGTTGTTTTGTAATTTGATACACCACGAAGTTAAACTACTAGATAAGCTGAAAGGCTAAGGCTAAGGTTACAGTAAAGAGTAAAGCAATCCATTTGAAAGGTTTAAATAATACATCGTAAAACGTTTTTGTTTCTAGAGTAGTTCTGAGTGTTGGTCGATAGTAAAATTGTGTTTCATAATGTAAGATATTGATATCGATAGTCCAACTCATGTAGGTTTTAAGTACCAATGATAGCAAAGTAAGAACAAATTCGATAGCAGGAAAAATTCTTTTATTTCCTGTAGACATGTAGTATATCTGCCATGTGGAGAGGCTATTACATTTACTATTACATACATAAATATGAATACATTTCTTATCTTTTCACTATACTATATGTGCATAATAAGGCATAAGGATTACTAAAGATAATTCTCTTGTGTTATAAAAGATCAGTATATTTATGTTAGTGCTTTGACTCCAGTAAGCAATAAAGACTTCTAGATTTACATTGGTAAAAGAAAACGGAGGATAAGTAAGTAACGTACACGAGCACATTAAAGTGGTTTACATTATGTAGCAAGTAGGAGAGTATAAGAAAATAGATAAGTCTTTCAATTCTCAAGTTTCATAATTGATCTTTGCTTGTCTTTGCTTTCTCTCCTCGCTCTCCTGCTGCGCAGTAAAAAAGGGAAGGAAATAGATAAAGTAGTCACGTACAATTCTCCATTTGTAAATGTATCCAATTCTACATTATACCTGCTGTACTACGCACTTTCATAAATACTTACCTCTTCTAAGTATTTAAGCACATAATATATCTATCTTTAGCAATAGATACCCATTACAGTGTATTTTGAGAAGTCCTTTCTCTATCAAACTCATAAAACCATAATTAAGATACGAGAAATTCGCAGTTATATATAAAAACACTTATAAGACAAGTTGTGCCTTGAAATGTATCAAAGAGAAATAACTTGCCTTGGAACTACGAATATTGTTGTGGAGGGCTTGTGGAGAGTACAGATTAATATAGACATACATGTATAAATCAAATATTAAGACGAGAGAGATGTAATACATAGATTTAGCCAACATTTTGTTCTTTCCTTACTTTTTCGTGCCTTGGAGAAAGAATGGGCTGGTTAATTGGAATCGATAGTTTTAATGATGGTTTTAATGATGAAAATTTTCCTTACTTTCTTTCTATGTTCTCCATACTGGATGTATCATTCTTACGTGGGCGACTGAACAACGAAAATGAACTCTTTTCTGCATCAATTGGAAATGTGATCTCATCTATGGACTCTTTACCAACTGTAACTTTTTACTGACAACAGCTAAACCTGAGTACGTACGGATTGAAGACATGAGTGGATCAGAAACTGCCAACGCATCAATGATAGGACCTTTTAATGAGGGCAGTGTCATCACTCTTGTATGTATATCTGGTGGTGGGAAACCCGTGGCTCAACTTAATTGGTTCAACTCTTCTAGTCCACTTCAAGGTAACAATTCTCATTTACTTTCCTTATAATAGAATTATAATATACAGATAACTTTTATTTCCACTTATGAAGAACATTTTTCATTTTACTTCGTTAAACTAAACTTATCCTGATCCATGATGCAATAATGCTTTCCTCCTAGAATTTTAAGCATATTTTTACTTTCAGTTAGCATTCCTGTGATAATTACAAGATTAGAAAAAGTTTTAAAAACTCATAATATTGCTTCACTGTACTAAAAAGTTTTCAAGGTTGTGCAATTGCTGACATTGCAAAAGGAGATTTCAAAGTGTTACAAACTAATTCAACCTGAGGACTTGCTTAACAGCTTTACATTATTAATTGCAAACCCAAAGTTTCAGAGGTAATAGTATATAGCTAAAGGTTATCATTTTTAAAACAAAATTCATGAAAGCCTCGATTTACTAATTTCATTCAAAATTATGAAGTGAAAGCATTCAGTTAATGTCACCGTAATGGCAAACGTTATTAAGCATTTGGTAAGCTATAGACAGTCACTTTACATTTTGCTGCATAGTAGTTGGCTAGAAATTTTAAAAGATAATTTGTGTGCAATAGCCTGTTTGCCCTGAAAATGCTTTTGTGCTTTGTACATTTGTGATAAACAAACGAAGTGCTACGGAAAGAGATGCTAATATGGTATCTGTCGACACAACTACAACAACAAACAGATAGAGATGGGCGAGTGAGTTCAAATTTAAATAGGGGATTAAGAGAATCTGCAATTTTGTCCTTTGCTAATGCATATAATACGCAATCTGCTTCTTTGACACTATAAGTGTATAAACACATGCGGGTATATATATGTCTGAGTAGCAGTATACTACTGTTAAGATATTCCTAATTAAAACCAAATGCCAGCATTCAGAGTAGAAGGACACTCTTGCATTTAGATAGCGTAAGAGGAAACTAATTCAAATTGAATTCAGAATTAAATGTATAGGCTTAAGAAGGAACCGAACTAATCCACAACGTAGGAAAACAATTGACACTGGCATAAGGAAGATTACAAAGAAACGGAAAAATAATGAGTTTCATTGGAATTAGAATACAGAGTAATACCGCGGCGAGTTCAACCACTTATCGGTTTCTCTACTATTTTTCATGCATGCGTACAGTAAAAGTATTTTGGATAGTAAAGTGTAGGATAAAAATGAACATTAAAAACCTGATCTTTACTACAACTTTTATTTTCATTGAACTATGTGCTTGTAATGTAATAGTTGGTATGTGCATGGAAAACCTCGTAAATTAAACACTTTCTCTAATTACCTTTTATTTCATTAGCACAGTTGAGCATTGTAAAGTGAAGTGAAAGGTTTATTTCTTTTAAAAGTCGAGTGAGATGCTTTGAATTTCAATTGTGTTCGATTGAATTCTATTGAAATTCAAGTATGCATACGTGAGTCGTGCGTTTATGGATGCTACTGGCGGACTGGCCATTTCTATTCCTTGGCTATCGCTCTAACTTTCACTCACAATCGGCAATAAAAGTGGCAAAGACGGGACATTACCATTCTGTCCTCCGGAATTTGCATGTAGTTAGTCCTGTATTGAAATCGTCCTAGAAAAATACATATGGAAATATGTAGGCTATGAGTGCCATGGGATTTGGCTCACTGACTCTACGTAAGTTAGGTGTCTTGAACTGAACTTATTTATTAGAATCATTAGGCTTTGCTTTGAGGACGGCTCTGTGCAGCATTACTCTTCTTGGTGCACTGGGCTATTGAATAAAATCAATAGATTCAGAATGATTAGCTGTGTATTGGAGAGACTACTAAAAGCCTCTTATGCAAAACAGCCATAAAATTACAGACAGAGTGAGACATTAGTAGTAGTTAGGCAGTGGAGCTGATTGGATTGTGAAGCCAACTGAACTGAACCGAAAACCCATTCCATGCTGATGCTGTGCTGATGTGATGGAAATGGACGAACGTGCAATAAGTACTCCAAACCAAATCTCCAAATATATACCTACTCTTCGTTTGCTTACTAAATATATGCAATGCCATTAATACCAAAAAAGGAGCAACATTCTCATCAATTAAAAGATACCGTTAACCTAAAAACAGCTTGAGTTTTCATCTAAAATTGTTCCACATTTCGTAATTCATGATTGTAAATTGTAAATGATACTGTGCTCGGGACTATTTATCTTTTTGCTGTTGCTTTATTGAATCAGCGTCTATCCCGGCTCGGCTCATATACTAAACTATTTGAATTTCAGATCTGTAAAATTGAATTATTATTGAGTTCAGGACTACAGTTGGATAGTTCGTATACAATAAGCCAGACTTGTTGATTTTGTACATTTTGTTACTGGGCTGTACTATAGGGGATACATTATTATTATATTGATTAAAAATGTCAAATAGGAATTGTAGTATAACAACATGAATTCGTTATTATGCGTTTGAAGTGCCTTTTAACATGTCTACAGCATTGTTAGTAGATTCTAAGAAATGAAAGCTGTATGGCTGATTTTATTTATCATCCTCGCTAATTAAATAATATTTTCCTCTGAATTTACTGCGAATGCATATTATGTATCAGTATGTATCAGTAGTAGTTGTATTTTTAAATCCCTGTAGTTTTCGTAGTATTAGTAGTATTGAAGTTAGTTACACTAGTATCATTGCACATTACTCATCAAATATTTGCTGAATCATTCAACAGTGAGCAGGAGCACATTAGTTCCTACATCAGTGTATATTAATTAGTGAGCAAATAAATGGCACTTTAAAAAGGCCCGAGCAATTCAGCGCTTTCTATTCATACCAATGTAAATGTAGTCGCTTTACTTTGAAAGCTTAGAGTGAATTTACGCGCATAAACAAACATTTTCTCCAGTGCTACATTAGAATTATATTACAGTGACCAAATATAGTGAAAATCTGCATATGTTGTCGGCTTACTTTCACCGTTTCACGATGAATTTGAGTTTACTTTTGATGTATGTGCGTCTAACGTGATGAGTGTAAAATGTGTTTTCAAGTGGAAGTTAGTTACATTTCGTTAGGCTCCACAACAGACATGCAGTGACAGGTATACAATAAAGCTAATGAATGTAGATGTGTAAGTAATTCAGACAAACAGAAGTGGGCACCACCAATGTGTGTGTGTATGTACTACTCACTTAAGTACGCAGCAATCTAGATAGGTATGTGTAACAATTACATCAAGGTATGAATATTCATGAGTCATATCCTGTAATGTAGCAGCAATCTAATCGTTAGTATTCCATTCTCTCTGTGTATACCAACTAAGCTGGCTACAGAAATTATTCAGTAAAACTCTCTAATGGTAATATTGTCTGTTCTAGTACTAGAACTATCCTACAATGCTGTCCAAGCACAAGGTAAATAGTAGTATTCGTAGAATGGAAGTCCTATAAGCTTTGACTAGACTCTTAGTAGAATTAAACGTGGGATCGCTTTAGTATAGAGAAATTCGATGAACCACTAAAATGAAAATACTTTGCTTACCCACCTAGCCAAACCTAACCACCTAGTACGTTATGCAGGAAGTACACACAATTACAAAGGGCTTTCTCCTTGCTTTGTTTTTCCAAGACCTTCGTTTGTTCAAAGCGTAGGTATTCACGTCAATGCGAATTTCAGTCGTAGTTTCCTCTTATTGTATTGTGCATCAGTAGAGTCTAATTGTTGTTGCTTTAAGCTTTTAGTTATTTAGTAATGCATCTCTGCTTTTGCTGGGTCATATTCATTTATAAGTTTGCTCTTTAGGGAGACATTTAATAACAATGCTAAAACAAGTATACTAGGTACTGTATTGTCACATTATGTACTATTTAGTTAAATCCGTGGAATTGTATTTAATTGATTGTGTGAATTTTGTAATTCAAGTAAATATGTTCAGGCATGATTATTGTAATACAGGGATTATTATAAGAATGCAGCAAGAATAATGCTATTTAGTACAAATAAGGTTTGGGGTATTACTAATGATAGCAATGTACATTTTCATTAGGAGGTTAGAGATTTACTTAGGATTGCATACAATTAGTTAGGTGGTTGAACTATACGGTCTAATAATTTGTAGGCAGGAAATCCCTTGAAGTGACACGGGGAGTGAAATGAATTTTCGATTGCCTTTCCCTATGACTTCCCTTGTTTCGCCCTCATTTCCAATTTTCGAGTGTGAAAGGAGTTTAATTGTGAATTTATTTTATTTTAACTCTGCAGGGCAATACAGAAACATGACAGAAGATGACGGGACGGGAATCGGGCGTTCCCAACTGACAGTAACTCTCGGCCGCGGAGATTTAGGTGCCAAGTTGGAGTGTCGGGCTTCTAGTCCCACATTAGACGTTCCTATGACCTCCTGGGTCGAAGTGGATGTTTATGGTAATGTTCTCTTCTCAGTTATTCCCTTTTCTATTGCATTGCGGCATACTCTTGTCTTTTAATAAGAAACTTTTTAACTGGAACGTATGCCAGTGCAGGAAAGGATATTAACTCTACAATACAGTATAGGTTATAGGTATAAGATTGTAGTCTTCTAGATTCTGTTCTGCAGAATGCGCACGTCTTGCTCTCTCGCACTGTATGTGTAGTATCTCTCGAAATTGTATTACTTGGAGTATTATGATATGAACATAATAATTTTCGGAGACTGCAAGAGCTCCTTTAGTCTTAACTATTGCTACAGAAGAAAGTAGGGTGAAAGTAAACGGAGAGTGGATAACAAGATTTTTAGTCAACTCAATTGTATTTTTCAGGGAAATAAGCAAGAAATACTAGTAGACATATCATTATACCTATCTATTAAATAATGCAAACATTTTCCAGCATAGTTGTGCAATGCAAACGGAGGTATTGCATATTAGATGTTTGTTCTGAGAAAGTTTTTCGGAAAGTGAGTATATCATTTGTAATGCAGATGCAATAATATACATAGGTATATATTGAAAGATACTTTCTATATGTGTATTGCATATGCCTTACGTAGGTGTTCATTATTTTAATACTTGCTCTACGTTTTCTACAAATAATAGTGAAGAAATTCAATGAAACCTAAAGCATCCGCCCAGAAATTATTTCCGGTCTTATTTTGAGTGTTTCATCTGAAACGCTCGTTAACTGAAGGGAAACAGGGTGAGCCTTTCAACGCTCACGCAGAGTGCAGTGATATACGTACATCATAATCATATACAAGAAACAAGATAGATTAAAGTATATCTAGTAGTTCTATAGCTGCCTATATTATTCAAGATGTCTAACTGTGTACTTAGGTAGATACTTACTTTGTTTACATTTGCATTCGTACAATTCGAGAAGAAAGAAGCTATATGTTCCTTACCTATATATGCACAGTTATAGTCATAAGAATAAGTTAGGAGAATTCGCCAAAGTTCTGTGTAATTCCTCCAAGGTTTGTCATTAATGGGAAATAGTTAAAGTAAAGTAGACAGACAAAATAAGAGGTTAGTAAAACTTAGTACTTTGTGCTGTTTGTAGGGAATGGACATAGGTAGTCACACAAAGGTGGTGAGCTCCTTAGTTTTATTTGGTAGGAAATAATAAGAATTCTGCTGGCGTTACTAGACGTTTTTCTTAACTTTCGTTTGTCTCACTTTCTCCATCTCCCTTGTAGTATCTTTCATTAACATATTTTCCCTTTCGTTTCGTTAATTAGTCCAAATTTTCAACGATGCGATGCGTTGCCAAAACTAGGCTAAATCTTTTACTACTTACATTTAATATTCGGAGCAATCAGGAAGATACACATACCTTGGTATATTACTATCTGTCTAATCTCTATTATCTGTCTACGCATTTATTTAAGTGTTTTGAAGTAAGAGCCTAGAATTTAGACGAGTGTAAGTGAAAACAAAGATTCATCCTTTCCCTCGAGTTGCTCTTATTGTCTTTGTTTATGCTCGGAGAAATTTACATTTTCTTGCTGTTATCTAGGTCTTTAGTTTAATCCCTTGTTTTACTTTTATAGCTTCATATCTACGTAAAGAGATTCTCTAATTGTGAGTCGGCCTTTCTCTCTGAGAGATTCTACAACCTACCCAATAATTACTCTGTAGTAAGAGTGTTTATTCTTCGCAGATGTAGTACCTTCACAAAGTGCAGCTATACTTTTCCAAGCACTTATATCTATCAACCATTGTTAGAGAAGCCTTTTCTTTTCTGAATGCACATCTTTTGAAATTCAGTTAAACGAAAATTCTAAAGCCATTTCACACCTTCATTTTCCTAGTGAAATCATTAACTAAAAGCATCTATATTACTATTACAAGGAATAAACCCATGAAGTCTTATTGCTTCGTTCCCTTACGAATTTTTTCGCTGATACTACCAATTAGTATGGTAGGTTTAAAGAAATGTCATTATTCATAAGTAGATAGCTTAATAGCTACTAATTGGCCATTGGGATTTAATGCCTGCGGCTTGGTTTGGTCTGCCTAATTATTGTTGGACGACCAACCTAGGGTAATATTCATTTAGGCCTAATAGCGTTAGTAAGTAGGCATTACCTTTACTATCTATAGTATTACTCGTAATAAAGCCATGGTGCTATACCCGTATTAAAAGACACGTCGTGTAGTACTCTTAGGATTAATTAAAGAAAGTAGACAGAACACAAAACTTTGAAATTACGAAACTTCGAATACTAATTTTATCCTGTAGTTTATTTTTACTGATAGATCCTCTCTTCTCTTGTACTAACTGTTATACGCATCAAATTATGGCTTTGGAAGTAATATTTGCATAGCTATTCGGTATTTTACAGGGGAATGTATCTGTTATCTGTCTGGGTAGCATACGAAATCAGAAATTAGATGACACAAACCCCAAACAACTAGTAAGTATTCCAGAATGACTCACTCACGGTAGAACCAACATTCAGATCTCATCGTGGAAGAATAAATTCCACTAATTTTTGAGCAAATAGGGTTAGGGTAGGTTATTATATTCACTACGCATCGTAGATGTGGGGAGGAAGACCAAATTCAAACCAATATGAAAAATATGGGTTGAAATGAGTTGCAATTACAATATGTAATTTATTCGATGTCCTGAAGTAGAAAAGATTGGTTAGGAATACATGCAGGCATCTGAAATTCAAAAATTAATTTTCTCTCGCTACTCTCACCCTAAAGGCGATAATTCGATAAAAAATCTTAATCTGCTTTAGGTACATGGGAAAAGGGATAGTAAGAATGAGAAAATATAATTAATGGGCATCCAGTTGAAAAAGATTAACACTTAAGGCAGGAGACGACATAGAGTAAGGCAAGTAGTGAGCTAACCCCAAGTATATAAAGAATAGTAATGCAAAGAAATACAGATAGCTAGAGATACTTGAGAATGATGTAATTTGTATTTCTGCTTCCGTGAGTTTGATTGGAATTTTCGAAGTGGGAACGGAAGGGAAGAAATAGCGAATCTCCTCAGATCAGATGATGAGGCTTGTAATGTAATATAAAGGAGTGTGGCTGCTCTATACTTAATACATATAATAATAGCATAGGGCTGTACAAGGTAACTCTTGTAAATATAAATACTCTCTGTGTTGTGCGTGGGGATAGGAGTTTATAGGAAAACACGATAGAAGTAGCCAGAGATAAAGGAAAGTGCAGGGCGAGGGGGTAAGTAAATGAGAATATAAAACTCATAGTAACGATAAGATAAGAGAGAACGTGACGTAGCAAGGCAGGCACAATGCTAATACTTACTTAGTTGAGGAGGAGGACAGAATAGAAGAGTCAAATGGAAATAGGACTGTAACTTATTATATGTCAACTGAAGTCAAGTCAAGACAGACGGAGGGAATGTGATTTCCTGGTGTGAAATACTACAGTTGGCTTTAGTTGGGATGAGAGGGAGACTGATTGTGATATCGATTCCATTCCAAGTGGTCCAATCCAAGTCGATCCGAGAGAAGTTCACTTGATGAAGATGGGAGTGGGAAAAGCCAGGCGAAAGTTGAAAGACTTTCTCTATTAACTCCACTATCTGTTTCGGGAACAAACTGAGCGAGACTCTATGCGAAGTGAAAGCATCTCACATCTCACTACATAAAGATAATAATACACACATTTTACAGTGCAAATGTAGCACAAACATACAGTCTTATACTTCACCGTTACATTGTGACTAAACCAACTTGTACGGCGAAAATGGTAAAACTTGAGAAAAAGTTGAAAAACTACAACTAGTAGTTACTACTGTGGCAGCAACTGTATACGAAGGACAGAGTACAATTTGTATTTATACTATCAGAGTTTTTGCATGTTTTAAGGTGGTGAACATATCTATGATATCCACAGACTATTTTTATAATCATAGTTTTTTTGTGCCTCGATTTTACACAGATTTGCATTGCAATACCAAAAAAACAGGATGACTGACTAGACTGACTACTATTTGATATTCTTATTTACTCCTAACACTGAGATATGTAGGTTCTATTAGAAAGTACACGCATCCCTTATGGTCGTTCCATCTTTTCACTACTGTTGAGTGTTATATATTCATAAATAATAGAGCAAGGACTTGCTATATGTATTAAAACTCCCGAGATTTGAGTTTATAGAGTGGAAGAGGGGAGCGCTCGTTTATGTAACATAATATAAAAGCCCTCGGGGAGTATTTTGATGGGTAATGGATGGTAGCTGAGCGTTGAACTGATTGTGAGTCCGTCTAAAACTGTTTGTCCCCTGGCTTGGCTTACTTATTGTAAGCTTGAAGTTGTCTGGCTTAACAAAATGTGTTGTAAAGGGTGTCTGCACTAATAATTGACTAAGATTAAAATGTATTTTATCCTTTCGTGTCACTACTTACGAGTGTGGGACTACATTTTATCATCTGGTCGTGGGTGTGGGACCGATATCCCTACATCTGGGTACATTAGGTTGATTTTAAGGTAAATAATTCCTTAGCAGATATTCTATCAGCAAATAAGTAAAGTATAAATCATTATCATTACTACATCTAAATTACTTCAATTAGCTAGGTAAAGATTGCGAGTTTGACATTCACAGAAGCTGCTCTTGCTACATTTTCGTACAGGTCCTAAATATAGCCTGCAAGGAGACTTAACCCAATTTAATTAGCAAATTGTACCGAACAAAAGTCAAAACAACTTGTATTAATTAAAACTTGACCTTCCAAATTGGTTACGTTCCTACATTTACTTGCATGTATTTTACCAGTGAATGCCTCAACACAGCGTTGGCTCTCAGTAGATAAACAACTGAACTGACAAAAATAGTAATCCAGTGAATTTTAATTGCAATCTTATTAAAGTTATTAGTTTCCTTATGTCAAAACGTCTTTAATTGAGTGTGTGTAGGAGGAAAATCCTTCTATATCCAGTGTTACTTAAAAAAGTTATTCAAACTAATTCAAGAGAAAGTGAGTTGGAATAGCGGAATGAAATTCTTTGAATAAGTAGAAGTAAGTAAGTATAATATAGTGTTCGTAGTATTAGATGGGAGTCATGGTAGATCTGGAATTGAGAAAGAAGTCAGAGTACTTATGTTATGTGCGAGAGAGATGAGTTGTGCTAGTGCGGGAGCCGTCACGTCAAATAAAACCAAACCTCGTCGATGAAGCCAAAATAGGAATAGAACGAAAGTCAAGAAAATATGAAAGACTATCTGAAGTATCTACAGAATGTAATTTGCATGAATCTCATCATGGGAAGTAGGGAATCCCTTAGGAAGTATGATATTCTCTCCATATTTTCCCTTCCTCGTTTTTGTAGTGCGATTGAAGTGAGTTGAATGGTGTAAGGTTTGGTTAGTAAAGCAAGATTGGGTGATGTGGAGTTCTCTAGTATAAGTACTCTAACATCTTTATATCCCTTTTCTATGGCTATGAGGAAAGAACTTTTTCTCATTTCTTTTCGTGCGTGTCTTATGCTCTTCTTTTCTCGATGGAGTGCCTATTCGGTGACTACAGATAGTAAACGTCCTCTTCACATCCTCTTCTATAAAAAAAGAATAAAATCGCTACTATATTACACATTATGTACTGCGTTACTATACTTGTATTATGACCATATAGGTAATTCTCGTAATGCTGTCTACTGACAAGTTGTAGTGTGACCAGACCTTATATCAGTAAGTATTGAACCTATAGTTGTGAATATTGTGAATAGGCAGCCATGTAGTACGTCCTTGCAAACTGAAGTGCTAATACATATGATAATAAAGCTGCATATCATATTGTAAATTGGTATAGTATATGTTTTTTGCTATGATTTCGTGTATTGCCTCGAGAATACAAGAATACATTGCTCTTGAAAAGAGTCAGAATGTGTTTGAGCCAAGAGAGTTGCATTCACTTCTTTGGGGTAGTATGCTCCACTATTATAACATGCATTTTGGTTGAAGTATAAAGGGTATCAGTTGCTGCAAGAAGAATGTCTGTCAGTAATGGTAATAGGATGTAAAAATAGATCCCCTCACTATTTGTACATCCACTGAGTTATAGGAGGCAATATGTCGTAATGTAAGTACTACTAGTTTCATGATATGTACTATGATGTATGTGCATTAGCTCTTTTCCTTATTATTCCTTGCCGGTTCCGTTTCTTCCATAATCTGCTAACCTCCAGCTATAGCATCAATCAGTTGTCAAAAGCCCTTTGTGGCATTTACAATGGGATGGATTCAATGTAGAAATGTACAGAGAACCGATACTACTACATATAAGGGGCTTAGGTATATTTACCAGAAGCTATTATAATATTCACTTAGGCTAATGTACGTACTTATACTTAGTATAAGTACTTTTAAGTATATGCGAACGGGAAATCGACTGTATGTATTATGCATCTGTAATTGATTTGAATTTCATTTGATTTGTTATCAGTGCCTCCGTCATCGTGGGAATTGTCTGGCTATGACGCTCCTGTACTCCAAGGAACTGTTGTGACTCTACTGTGCAGGGTTCGTGGCGCCCGCCCGGCAGCTAATATCACTTGGTACAATGGAACGAGAATACTTTCCCCTCAGCCGCCTTCTAATCTAGCTGTGCAGGTAAGAAATCAATCTAAATATTAAATATGGCAATACGATCGAATTATAAGTTGGCAATTGTGCTACTTAAGGATAGTTAATGGTAAAGAGTGGAATTAACTAACATAATATATGAATCTTTGTCAGTAGTTACGATTAGTTATGTTAGACAGTTTAATATAAGTTTTAACGGAATAACTCATTCCTGGTTACTACTACCTCTACTAATGGGAATAACTAAGCTTACTAATAAATCACTCAGGTTCTTTAGAAAGGAATTAATTTTTGGGAGGAAGGAATAGTAAACTGTAGTGTGAGGAGGAAAGGCAATCCCATAGTAGAATATTACTAGCAGGAACACCTGCTCGCGTCACAGAGAAAAATTTGCAATAATTCCTTCACCAGAAAGGAAAAGAAACAGAGCGAAGCGGATTGCAAAATTACAGGATATAGGAAGTGAAAAGACTCAAGTGCGAAATGAACGCATTTGGAACGGAAAATATGCCCAATATACACTTTTTTAATGAAAGAAAACTTTCGCCAGCTATTCTTCTAGGGAGACCTACATGGAAAAAGAAAGTTTAGTGTTTTACTATAATAGTGTGTCTCGAGATGATTTTCCTTTTGGACCTTAGTTTTGCTCTTCTATTACACACTGAAGTACTACAATAAGTTTCCGGTGTATTTCTGACATTTTCCTAGATGCTTAGCAGTTAGTTAGCGGAGCCTTGAAATAATAAAGCATCAGAGTTATTCTGTAAAAAAGGAGTGAAAGAAGGTTTTTTGTAATTTTTATTTATAGCTGGAGATAGAGAAGAAATTCAATCTGGAAGCTTTCTTAGTAAGTTGTCGGTAGGTTTTCTAGTCTGTTGTAGTTCAGCAATCTTCTTATTTTAGCTCGTATGGAGGAAGGAAGGAAGCGAGGAAAGTGTAGAAAAAGCAGTAGTATCATCCGAGCATAGTGACAAGACACTTGAATGTTGTTCTGGGCAATAGCTGGTCCACTTCACCAGACTGCACTGAAAAAATAAGAAAAGAAAGTAGAGGGAAAGGCAACTAGAGTTTCGGAAGGGGTTCCTCGATGTGAAAAATTTCCTAGTAAAGATGGGTAATAAAGCAGTCATGGAGATAAGGACACGAAGCGCACAGGGTGGAACGAACCCAACTTTATTCACATCACTATTATAATATACCCAGCCTCTGTCTCAACTTAACTCGTATACCATATCTATTTACCCCTCCATCAACTAGAGCCCTTTTGGCTATAAACATGATATTCCATACCCGGATATATCTCCAAAAGTTTGTCAACTAAGCGATGGTCATCTGTATTCTTTTCACTTCTATCAAATACTTAGATGGATTAACTTTGCTGCGTTTATACCTAACTGCACTTTTAGCACGCTAAATCTGGCTATAGAAATACACTAACAAATAGAATTTTTAAAATTTTAAATTCCTTCGAGCACTTTACTCGAACTTAATTTAAATTGTTAAAGTAGCATTAAACATTACAGATCTACTATGGACGGGCTAGTTTCATCATCATCATTACATAAATACAGTGGGTATGATAACAATGATACATCTTATTAAAAATACATGAAAAATATTCCGCAATATTTTTATAAATCATCTTTCTTACTCGGCCAATCAATTTTGTGTAGCATTAGCCCACTAGAGGTTCCTAAAAATAACCCAGTCATCAATAGTAAATGTTTGAAATCCGTTTATTTATGATTGGTGAAATCACACCTCATGAGAATTTTGTGAAAGTTGAGACCCTAAAGTACCCAAAGGTAATCTGAGCCCAAGTGGATAAATAAAAGGGGAGATAACAATAAAATAGTTTATGAGAAGTCTTAATTTAGTGAAGTCATGAATTGACTTTGAGTGTCATAAAAAGGGAGGCTAGAGTATACACGGTATTGGACATGGATCAAATTATCAAGAAGCGATTGACGTCTCAAATTTATGTCTCTGTAGCACCATCGTAAACCATCTTTTAGGTGACGAAACGCCATTACAGGACCCAATGGTGTAAAAACTTTAGTCTGCAGGGGATTTCGTTTATTTGATTTGGTTCTGAGTTGCAGTTGATACTTGATAGCTATTTAATACTAAAACCGACAGGCTAATGTCAATCTCAATAGTAAACTATTTACAAACGCAATAACATTGTGGATTCTTTTAATTCATAATGTTGAGTTTGTTAAATGAATAGGGTAATGGTTTTATAGATTCCACATTATGTGGGAATCTAGATAATGTAGCAAGTTTACAAGTAAATTCTTCAACATCAGGGGCATGCGTTTTCCATATGTATGTATTAATTTGTATTTTGTCTCAGCAGTTTAGTTTAGTAGTTGGTCCATGGTACTGCTCAATCTCAGAAGAGTTAGACTTGTAAAGTTGATAGCTTCCTGTAAATTTTATTTGTTATTACAATGTAACAATCACCAATATATCTATACAATATACTAATGTAATATTTTTATCTTTACCTAATATAATTACTACTGGGGTTTTGGTTATGTAAATTCAATTACATTTATAGATATTTGGCTAATAAGGTGAACTGCAATATTGAAATGAAATGAAAGGAAATTGAAAACTAACGTTTGTGAAAAGGAGGAAGAAAAGGATTCTCTGGGCGAGAAATGAATGAACAATTGTGTTATTGTGTTTTGATTAATTGTGTCTCTCTGTTGCTGTTTCTTTGACTCTGAAAGAGCTGGTGAGCACAAAGGGATGTAATGATAGCATTTGATGCGTTTTTTCAGAGAAATTAACAAAAAGACGGTTCACTGCTTTCTCATTGTAAAGGGTAGTGGATACAAATAGTCAGAGGAATACAATAACCACGGGTACTGAGCAATGAACAAGGGAAAGTGAAGGAAGTGAAGAATTTCCGCTGGAAAGTCCTCAGTATTTCCTGTCGAGATTTGTAAAAAGTGTGCGGGAACAAGTGGAGCGAGAGCACTAGTATTTGGTTTGAATGTGCTGGAAATACATGGGAGACATGCTACGTCCCCGTTGCAGTTCTAGTACTATATATGTCGATATGTATTCCAGAGATAGCTGTATACCTGTATACCAAAGGAGTAAGTGTAGCATGAGCATTACATTACATATTGTTACATATACTAGAAGAATACATAGAAGTGAGCCCATTTATCAAGTGAGAATTTACGATGAGATTCCCCGTCTGTGAAGGAAATGCTGAAGGAAAAGCCAAGAAACGTTAGTAAAGTATGTAACATGAAAAAATTCAAGATACATACATGCATCTGCTAACGGAGAGGAGTCTAGCCGTGTAAAGCAGCATAACTGAATGTATTCTATCTGGAAATAGAATTCCTATTATTCCTATCACATCTTTATGTAGTAAATTCTGAAAAAAACGAACATTCTCGCGTATTAGTGTATGTAACAAAATGGTTGGGTACTGATACATAATACAGACAATGCAGGATACCGAAAGTAAGTAGGAAAAGTTGAACATTTTGAACATATACTTACAGAGGCACTTACTATACACATAAATAGTAGATAGCTCTATAAGAAAACTAAATACTTACTACCCATGAAAATATATGAATGCATAAAAGGAAGTCTCCGCTCCGTCTCTACGTATTAGGCTACATTGTATTTTACGTTTAGTACATGCAGACTAGTACTTAGACATACTACACTTCCAGCATTGGAGAACGGAGCCTAAGTAGTGAGCTTCGCAAGAAGATCGAATAATCCCACTAATTGCACCCACATTTCAAATATGAAATCTTTTTTCGATACTATTGATACGATACGTTTCTTTCCTATTGTCGTATGTTAGATCCCAAATAGATTGCACTCTCCTTAGAACTACTACTGCCATATCTAGTATTGCATTGTGGTGGCAGCAAATGAGATAGCTAAGGCATCGAAGCTTCAGCTGACAATAAAAACTTCCCTTCGTCAACTTAAAACGATTTCTTTCACTAATACAACAATGGAGAAAGTTAAAGCTGGCTTACCCTCACTCAGACTTCTTTCAGGAAACTAATTCTTCACTAACGAAATGGAAGAGAAAATCTCTTAGATACTTTGCTGTTGTATTCTATTCTACCTTATTTAACCCATGGCTTATTCTTTACTCTATGGAATCAATAAGTCAATTGTACAACTACAGAAGTAGCAATATTCAATCTTTGGGCAAACATTTCGGACCAATTACAATCTGCTTTGTAAATAGTTTTTCCAGTTCCTTAACATCTCCATTAACAGTAATTCTAATGTGTAGACGTGTAAGTACAGATATACTCTGCGTTTGATTAGAAATGGAATGGGCCTTCTTTCTGTTTCATAATAAAGCGTAACAACATCATGTAACATTATTAATTATCCAACATCTATAGCTTTATTAATTGGTGATGGTGTTTATACGATTGGCTTATATTTACTATGCTTGCGTAATTACTCTACTGCACACACCGGTGTTTTGGGTTTCGGATCTTAATTAAGGAAAAGCAAATAATATGCTGTACTTTTGTAATCTTCCATAGAAAATCTTATATACACAAGTAGTATCTATTTAATTGTAAGCATTTTTCACATGCCATGCCTCTAAGTAAAAGTTGACTTTCTCTTTCAATTTCAGCCTGACTTCCAAATTGAATCGGAAATTATTGAGGTGAGACACTTTCACTTTTCTATCTATAATTAAGCACATAACTTGTAAGCTATACTGTAATGTAGTGTAGATATTTTCTAGTCTAACTAATTTCTAAACTTGTAGTAAAAGTAGAGCATTGTGAAAGCGTTTGCACAGATAAAGTAGTAGTACTAATACTTTCAAGTATGTCGTTAAATTCCATGCTGCTTATACATTTAGGTCGCATAGTTGTAATAATACGGGTTTTTGATGTATTAGCAAATCCTTCTTTTTAGTGCCGACCAAAGCGCTCCTTTTTCATTCTACATTCGTGTGAGATATAAGGGCTCTTAAAATTTTGCTTTTTTATATTGCCGTCTGCGACGGTGACTGAGAGAAACTGAAAGAGTAGTAGTAGTAGCACTAGTAGAAGTAGTAGTAGAAGCAAGGTAGAAACTTTAAGTGCAAAAATAATTTATGTACGTTTAAAATGAGACTATGGTAGAGTATCCAGTAACTAGACAGATGCAGTTGGAAGGAACGTAACGTAGCTAATGTATTGTAGGTACGGGACGTAAAGTAGAAGTCCTTCCTTCTTTTACATAGAGAGCTACTTACTTTAGGGTTGAGTCATTGAGTGAAATGAAGCCAGGAAGGGATGGGAAGACAAGGCCAGCTGGCCTGGGTCTGACTAAAGTTGAGCTTTCTTTTCTTCTTGCGTAAAGTCATTTCAGATTTCATCTGAAAGAGTAAACTAACAATAAGGTAGGAAACCAGAAGAGCGGAGAAGAGTTTTGTGCGTAAAAAGGCACATAAAGTGACGCTTTTAGATACGTAATGCTCTATTTTATTGACTATATATCTAAAAGCGTGTCTGTGGTTGGTACGGCTTAACTTACTAAGTAAGTAAGCCAAGCAATTCAACTTAAGCATAGTCATAGGAAGGCAAACCTGGTTTCGAGATGTTTTAGTTTTGCATTTAAGTGAAGCGAAACGAGGTTTTATATCTGTTTAACAGCGAGATAAATTTCAAGTTCAATTTTGTCGAGCCTGACGTTTGTGCTTAATCTCTAGCCCACTATTCTTGTTTGCTACTGTATTTTCGATAATTTCCCCACTATATAAACTCTAATGTCATATATGGGGAACGCTGACTTTTTACTTGTCCCTTGGTACTTTCGTTTCGCAATTTTGCAGAGTTGAGAAATGTAGGACAGCAGGATATGTGACTCAGTCAAATGAACAGAGTAACTACTCTTGGAGCAGATTAACATGCTTCATTAACTAATGAAAATGAATATAGAATAACTCACTTCACCTTTATTAGACTCCACCATAGTATGCATGAAAAATGTACTAAATTCACATATTTTTGCAATTTCCATCCGGTTTACTCTCGTGATTGTATTTTGGGAACCTGTACTACATTATCTATGCGTTATATATAGCTGTCCAACTTAATTCACATTACTGCTAGTATAAATTACAGCATACATAGCTAAAAATCAATCGAAACAAGTGCACAATATTTTCCGTTCATTGACATTAGTAGTCTCCCATAAATTATACCTGTTTAACTGGCTGAACACTATCATCTATCCTTAAAAGACAAAAAGATACACACGTGTGTATATCTTGTATAGTTTAACCTGGAAAATATAACATTAAAAAATTCTGGCAATGTTAAATCCAAATGTCTTTTCCAATGCTTTTAACTTTCAGTTATCTGTCGATAAATCTCGACTAGTGTTATGGAAAAACAAAAATAGTTCTTTGACAATAGCATGTAAATATTTTATGGCCTGTTATGTGAAATGCCTACCTAATTATCTTAATGTTTTGCCGACTAGCGAAAAGTAGGAGAGATGTAGGGTACATTTTTCTTCATTTTTTGCAATAAAAGACACAAAGTGTTTCTAGTGAAAGTGTGTGTCACTATAAGGTTGAGTCACTGAATTCATTTGGCGAAACGAATGCCTACTTATTTTCTGTGAGGGTAGATAGGTTAAGTGAAAGTGATTTCCCTGCACAGAATGTCAAGCCAACATTGCTTAGCATAGATTTGGGCAAAAGTGCGTAGATCCTAAAACAAAGTAAAGGTGAAAGGATGGTGGGAGTTATGCAAGGATATTTATTAAGTCCTAATATTATAAGGAAATACAATTTGCATAGTAGTATGTAATAGAGCCTGTGGGATGTAGTACTCGTACTCAAGAGAAATAAGTTATTGTAGCAGATAGTTGTGAAAGAGCTAATACTTAATGTAAGTTATTTCCAAGCCAGTTCCACTGACTAACACTGAAAAAGGAGATACATTGCAAGAAAGTAGGCAACGCAATTGCCCTGTTTTCCGAGTCATTTTTGTGTAATAACATAAGCCTCAAGTTTTCCCCGGGGTCGTATTTCTGCATTCTACTTTTCGTACCCGCACAACCCAAACCATCTATACAAAAGCTACTAAAGTAATGTTAGATAAGACAAGACAGGTGCTCTGTGCTGGATTTTTCGCGCTGTGCATAGCCGTTTTAGCCATAAAGCCGCCTCTATGTGCCACTCATGTAAAACACATGTATACCTTAATGCCTACTTGCTTACACTGTAACAAACTAATATCATATTATTATGCACTGTAAGTATAGGAATACTATTTTCCACCCTCGTTTCCTTTTCAACTTATATTTATAATGGGGGAAACGATTTATAGTGTAGCGACACAGATATCCATACTAACTCCTAACTCTACTACGTCTCTAACGATAATGCGATCTCTGAGGACGAAATCTGAATCTTTTAGATAACAGTATGTAGAGCAGAGTTGAGTTTTACCTCAGAGAGACATAGTCTTACTACGCCTACCCTACTTGACACACTCGGTAACCAGAATATAATACCGTAAAAATAATAATGCTGTCGCAGTTAAATAGAACTAAGGATAGTAGTAATATCGTTGTGTCATATTATTATTTTTTATCTTACAACTTGTCTTTCTTATCTGTTACTGAATTCAGATAATATTTATTGCCTTAGGTTGCAATTACGAATCATTAGTCAATTCATAACAGCATCTCATTGAAACGATTTTTGGATATAATGTTAGACAAAGTAGCAATATCTACTTTATAATATGGAATATTTGCTATTATTCTTACATATATCTTATACAGGTTTGAAAATATCTACATCAAAATCGCAACATTTTCCTAACCATAAATGACTAGAAACGAAAATTGAATGGGCAACAATTTTTCCATTGCTACATTGCACTTGAATTTCATTACTATTTACAATGTGTAGGTGTAATGCAAAATTAAAGCATAGAGGACCCATTATGTATTTTACGGCACCAATAAAAGTAGCATCCTCTACATTATTATGCACCTAAAATGCCCGCTAAGTAAGTAAGGAGCTACGTAATACGTGTGGGTTAAGTCAACAAATCACTATCTCATCCTAGCATCAACTAAATCAAATCTACTACGAGGGATTTACCAAACTAGTCTGATCCCTTTAGTTTTAGTAACCTAGTTTCCGTTTTGTTCTGTTGTACAGACGAACGAACGTTTTCATGGAAAGTCGTAATGTAGTATTGGCAATACAGTAAACATTATCTTGTGTAATCTTAAGAGTTACACTAATTCTGCACATAACATCCAAAGTTAAAAGATTACATAAAAGTTTCTGTAGCTAAATAACGCACCAACAAATACTAGAAGTGTTAAGGCTTCCTTGGACTGTTAACTCGCTTTCCAAATTGTCGTTTGTTTTTAACTTTGTGATGGGAACTGATTTTCGCTTCTTCGTGCTAACTTTTGACCTTGTTATGGACACATGCGTTTCTTTGTATAGTCATACTAATGTACTTTGTTATTTTAGCTTGAAAATTTTGTGATGGAAAAAATATACAGATCGAATATTTTCCCAATATCTCAATCACAACGCAATTAATGGCATTATTTAACGTTTGTTAGTTGGTAATGGATTTAATTTGTTTGCCAACCCAAAATAATTATATAATACCATGAAGTGGAGCCTTTTTAAGAAGCTATTAAGTATACTTTATATAATAATGCTGATTATGTGTATGTACAGTCTACTTTTTACTGTAGTTATGTTAATATTGTAAATATTTTAGTTCATAGAAGACTGTATACTACAGACAGCGATCTGTTTTGGTATCTGCCCTCGCTCCAAAAATAGTATTCATTTGATATGTTTTGCTAGCCGGCCGTCCCAGTTTCATTCACCGACAGAAAGAAAAATATTATGGCAGCATTCAGAGAGTTTTTATTGCTCTGTGTCTTTCAATTTAGTCTTGTGAATGTTTTGTTCTGTTCTGTAACTGGATGTATGTGTTATCTCATTCTCTTGCATGTTATCTGTGATATCTTCAACACATTTTCTGTATTATGTCCTTCCACCTAGTGTCTACTAAAATAAAGACTTAAGCTTCTCTGTGCATTCACAAAGAAAACTTCATATAGAAGAACGGAGCTCTTTCCTAATAAACTTAAATGTTTTAATACTTTCTAAAAACTGCCATTTCACATCAAATTGCTGGGCAAATGTAGCAACTAACTACTTTATTGCTGACTTTAACAATATGCCGCTTGCATAACTGTCTAGCTGTTACTCTCCACGTATATATGCATGTACATATGCACCGAACTTTATACATGACATGAAGTATTTGTACCACTCATGCCTTATATAATACTATTACCCCAAAACATAGAAGTACAGTGTTAGTAGTAGTAGTAGTAAAGTAGTTTGCAATAGTATTACTACAAATTTAGTTTCGTATGCGCACTCTGTCTTCTAGTATTCCATCTTCTTTTTCTTTCTCTATTTAAAATATCACAGTGTATTCGTCTCAAGTCATCTCATTTCCTATCAACCCTTGTAACATTCTCTTTCTTTCTTGTCATAAATATTACCATTATACACAGCTCATGTAGTACCTTTCTTTGCATTTAAGTATCTACAGTCGAGCTTTTAAATCGCCAAATCTACTTAACAAGTTTATATGTTTTCATATTGCCTTACATGCACACATTCGTTCAGAAACCATCTGTGTTCCATACTGAATCTACAAGTAAAATGTAATTATTCTATACTTACACATACTTCCCACATTAAGAAAACGATTTGGAAAGGACATAAGCAAATTATTGGAATCTTCTTCCTAATGTGATGATACTTAATAGACTAGTTCTGCATAGTAATCACATTACCAGTTATCTCAGCATATTTTGTCATCCAATATTATTTGTTTGCTTAGATTACCATAATGCTCAGTAATTGTGTCAATACAGTGATACTACACCTTGTATTGATGCGTACTGGTTTTCGTAAGCATAACAAAATGTTTCAGGATATTCAGGACAGTGTACTGTAATATTATTAATGTTCTCCGTGGTATACTGTGTAATAATTGTACATTACATCACAGTACTATACTAGTGTAGATTGATATAGCTTTTACTTGGGTATTCGTATCTCAATGCTGGTAATAATAAATGGGTAATATTACAGATATGTAATGTCATTATCTTTGTGCTCTCTGTAGTAAATGTGCTTAAAGGTTTCATCAGAGAGAGGAGAACGTGCTAGTATTTGGCGTTGTTGGTCTCTGTGTGTTATTCTATTATTCTATTGTTAGTCTCGTGTCTTGTTGTGTTCTTCCAATTCTGTTCCCTGTTCTTCAGTTATTATTATTTGTTTGTTGTGCTGTGCTTGCTTGTTCTATTCCTCTGGTGCTGCATGGACTGAGTGAGTAGTGAAGAGTATGGGTGAAAGCAAATACATAATACAGTGGGAAACAAAGTGTAGAAGGCTTTCTCTGGGTTGTGTGTAAGTTGTGTTATTGTGTTGTGGTTGGCACCAACGCACTTTGTAGTCCTCCTGTTTGCTACTTGCTTGTTAGATTAGTTCAGCGTGAATTCCCTCATGGCCAAATCAAAACTTAGCAAGGAGGGAGCTCAAAATCCAATTATGAGTTGGTAAAAGGCTGGACATGACCTGAATGACCTGCACTCGGTAACTAGAGCTTCTCTGGCTTTGGGCTTATACCAAGTGTATGTTTACATTGAGAGCCACTGGCTGTTGACTCTCCTGCCCGTCCTTTTCATTTCCTATTGTTGTTCTTATGCATTGTGTTCTGTCCGCTGTGGTTCTTTCTGTTGTTATGTTTTGATGTTTTTCATTATTACATGTACGCCTCCACTTGTACGAGTATGGATCAAGATCACTACATACATACCAAATCTATACCACTAGACTAAAACTACAAATAGACTATTTATACATAAATATTTAGTGTTGGTAGTAGTGCATTCATTTAATTAAATGCAAATACATAATAATAGATAAGGGATATTTATTTCGATCTAATTTTTTTGCTTTGTTTCAAATGTCAAATATTTTTCCCATTGTAGAATGCGCGTACATTAAACACATGATATTTAATGTAGTTCCACGTATGCTTTATCTTTGGACCACAAATTACATTCTCATACAAGTATGGTGTGATTTTGTATTTCGCAAGGAAGAACAAATAATTTCCAACGATGCGATGACATGAAAATTGAATTAAGTGATGGCCCTGGATAGGAATCAAATGCGTTGTATAAATACGTCAAATGTCCTGTCAACCAATTTGATGTGGGTTTGATTATTTGAAAGTAGGTTTACTAACTAGAGCTGTTCTTTGATGTCGTAGTATTTATATTTGTAACCTTGTACTACTTGCCACGAATAGAAATGAGAAGATAGATAAATGCATTTACTACAAGTTACCTTTGTTGTTTCAGAGAAAGGGGAGAACTTACAGCGAAACATAAATGCAATTACAGAATTTCTTTAGTATTCTTTCACTCAGGGCTTTTGATTCGCTGGAAATTATTGTTCATGAGTCATGACAGTTTCCAGCATAGCAAGACCAACATGAAAGACATTCCATATGATTTATACGTTACTACCCGTCGCAATTTGCATCTTATCAACTATTAAAGTGTATGATTAGATTTTGATAAGATTGAATGAAGTTTAGATGTACATATAAGACCTGGCATGATTTTTTTCCCAAATTAGTGTAAGAATGACTAAAAAAATTATATTTTACAGCCCCACCCACTGCTCTATGTAATAAGGTCTTTCGGCCTATGTTTATAAATTGCCATTTAGTTCATAGGTATATAAGTACTTACTACTAGGGGGAAGGAAGAAATTCTACAAGATTTCTTTTATAGTGGTACATAAAGGGCAATATTGAGTGAAACTAATGTGGATTGTGATTTGTAGGCGGACGGAACGTACGAAACTCAAAGTCGACTTATCTTCACAGCCTCGCGATTTGACAATGGGATCACCATGGCCTGCCAAGCTTCCAATCTGGTCATGGACTCACTGGGAATAATCCCCTACCGCTCTCCGGCCAAGATACAAGTCAATTGTAAGTCCATTATTTTCTCCAACTTTCGCCCATCATTTTCCTGCTCCTTTTTCTTTCCCCCGTTCTGCTCATCTTTCTGTACAAATAGAGATATCCTAAAAGTCATAGACTCATCTGAACTCATAATATAATATTTCCTTTTTTCACTCCAGTCACTTCCTTCTCCTTCTTCACAGTAAACGGCTCCAGACACTGCAATACCCAATATATGAAAAAAATACAGTGGCTTAGTCTTCTGTCTGTCTCGCCTTGTCATTGTCAGGTCTTCCATTCATTCGTAACTTGTGTATTCTGTCGACTCTTCCTCGTCGTCACTGTTTTCGAAGTACCTTCCGGTATTAGATCATTCTTACGTGAAAGAACACTGTGTCTGTATCATTAAACTGCAAAGCAAGTTTGAATATCATATATATGACACGATAATATCAGTGTATGTATACGAATAATACCTGAACCTATGTATAACACTAAAATAGATGTTTTAAGTATAAAATCACATGATTTAATAATTTTAAGCATCATTTGTCCTAGAAATCTACGTGTTATATAAAGGGATGAATATTCTCGATTAAACAAAACTGCTGTACGGCACAAATATGCGTTTAATAAATTGTAAGTTTAGGATGCGAGACTTGAAAAGATTTAGCAAAGGATTTCTTAAGTCAGGTTTTCATTTCTTGTTGAAATTACTATGAAATAAGTTTGCAAAAGATCCTTAGGGTTCTTTCACATATTATCATAGTATTTAACTATCAACGTTTGATCATTTTGTTAGGACTAACATCTAGGTAAACAAAAAAAAATGAACTTTGCACTAAGAAAATAAATTAGAGAGGTATGATTAAGACATTAAACTGAAAAATTGTCAATATTATATGTAATAAGTGTAGGAAAGAAAGGTGAAAGCATAAGTGGTAGCAGAGATAGGAGAGCAACGTCCTATCCTGGGGATTCGATTGTGAAAAAGGTTGGAAAACAGTCAGAACGGAAAGTGCAAGGACGACGTGTGCTGAATAATAACATTTCGTTAATACGAAATGGGAACGTGACATTGCTAAATCTCTGCTATTGATAAGCCACATAAAACGCCCACGGAAGGAGCATTACAGTACAGACATATTTACCGTTTGCTATATTCTTTACGCATTCTCTACGCATTTATTGAAAAAGTCTTTCTTAGTTGTTGCAGTGCAGTAACTTTCGTTTGGTGTAAAGAGAGCACCTGTATGAAATATCGTAGTTTTCAGTATTACGCGAACGCTCTCGGAGTTCTTTATTTCCTTCACTCTCTCCAATAATGATTAGGTACCTATGTTCTTATCGCTGAAACAATCGTACAATGTATAGTGGCCTTAGTGACTTCTCCTCGCCTGCATTTATATAGTCAAAATTATATCATACTATGAATAGACTATTGAAATGTTACGTTATCAAAGGCAGAGTAGATTATCTATATGATAGGTTAGTTTATGAGTTACTTAACTTGGTTGTTTCAGTAGCTTTAGTAGTAACAAATAGTATAGCATGCATAATTATTTGTAGACAAATGATTGTAGTTATTATCATATGACAAAATTAACTTAGAAAAACATCGACAATTATGACAAAAAGTGTGCTGAATGTAATTTGTGCATGTCCTGTACTTTTACTAGTTAATTGTAGGTAGAGATGTCGTTGATATTAAAGCGGATATGAACATAATACAAGGGCTGTTTCCAGTTGGCAGTCTTTAGGCAATACGATGCACTGTGTGTTGAATAAATGTCTGCAACTCGATTTCTCTATGATTACTTGTGTGCCTATACAAAGCAGAAGTGCTTCTCGGTTCACATTAGACACAATTACTTTTTTGGTTCAATTAGATAGTACATGTAATAATAGAGTATTTAATGAACTAAGTACTGTGAGCGTCGACCATGCCGTTCACTCCAAGAACCATTATAAGGAACAGTCCTCTCCCAACCAAGTACCGCCACCTGGAACTGCCACTCCAGAACTTTCTAGAGCAATCCCTACCTCGCCGTAAATAACCATGCTCGCTTCTATTTGGAGATTACCTGCCATGCCTAGATTGTAGCAAGCTTTGTATCGCAACGCACAACTTGAGTTACTTCGAGATGTTTGGCCTTCCAACACTTCAATGTTCGTTTGGGCTGGAAAGCCTAAACATCTCGGCTGCTGAAAGCCTTAAGCTGGAAAGCTTCGCTGGAAAACAATTGGGTTATTAGTATTAGTTAATTGGTATTATTCAATTCTACATTCTCTGTCTATTTTGTATTCTTCATTGGATTCATTGTGTGTATGTAATTGGACAATGGCTTTGCTTTATGTAGTAAACTGAGCGAAGATACCTGCAAACTCTAAAGCCGTGTCACGACCCAAATTCATTTCTCTCAACTCATAATTTCATTTTTGATTTTATTTCACATTTTATTTTAATCAATTCATTTCTCGTCTCTCCGCTTATTCGGTTACTACTGTCCGAATCCTGGCAATCAACCCCTTACAGTAGTTGGCGCCCAACATATTCTAAAACTGACACTGGCGTTTGCAGGAATTTTCGTAAAGTATTGAAAAGTGTAAGTGAATTCAATTTCATTTGTGAAACAGGGTGCGACGGAATTCAGCAATATTTCCTGAAAGCGTAAGTTTTATTTTAAAAGGTAACTAAATATTATCTCAAAATCTCAAAATATTGTGAATATCCGAGCGTACTTGGTATATTTTGAAAATCACATTCACACGGTACAAATTAACTCAATCATTTATCTTAAAAAGTTTTAATACCCATTGCAATTGTAAGATTTCAGAAAGCTTTGAGAATTTTTTCCGTGCGCGTATTAACTTTTTGCATTTTATCAATTTTAGTTTACAAACCTAAAATGCCTAATACTACTGGTGATGAGCATTTAGGGGATGACCCCAATCCTGACGACGTTGACGAGGACGATGATGAGGACGAGGACGTGGAAGTTGATAAGTTAAAGAAAACAGTTGAGAATTTACAACTACAATTAATTAAATTGCAAACTCAACACAATACTTCCGTTAAAGATATTGGGAAATTAAAACATAAATTCCCAGAAAACATTCCAAAAAATACATCTGTAATTGTTGACTCTTCGACATCATTTTCAGTGCCTATTTTTGATCCGAATTTAATGACTCCATCAGGATTTCTTCTAGAAATGGAAGAATTTCTGAATTGGAAAGGGGCAGCGAAAGACACTTGGTTATATTTGGTTTCTCGCATGTTTCCCAGAGAGTCTGATTGTGCATATTGGTGGCGCGAAAACCAACCAAATTGCAAGACTTGGAGTCAATTTAAAACCTCATTTCTTGAGTATAATAAATCGGGTCAGTCTAAAGATGCACTATTGCAAAATCTGTTTTCCATTTCACAGTCAGTAGACGAGCCTTTCGAAACATATGCTTGGAAAATAAGTAACTTATATAAGAAAGTTGATTCCACTATCCTTCCAACAGAAATAGTAGATAGAATTATAAATTCTTGCCTACCAGAAATTTCTGTGATTTTACGTACATCTGATTATAATACAGTAACAGAATTAATAATCAAAGGAAGGGAAATTATTTTTGATCTCAATAAAATTCGTAAATCTAAAAATCAACAATTATTAAGAGCTCGATCATCTGACCCAGTCGTAAAACAGAATCCCCCACCAGTTAAACCATTCAAAAAGTTTTATAATAATTATTCGAAAAGTCAACAATCAGAGAAGTCAGAGTCTGAGGAAAAGATAGCTCACTCTCAACCTCCTTCATCTCAGTCATCGTCAAGTCAGTCTGCTCAAAACACAAATAGTAAGAAAAAGTCTGATCTTTTTTGCAATTATTGTAAAAAGGATGATCACGTTATTGCTGATTGCGAAAAGCGCATCAAGGCCGAAAAACGTAAAGCGGCGGCGGCGAAAAATTCCCCAGCGCTTCAGTTAGCCCAGGCGGAAAACCAGCCCGGAAAGTAGAGAGCCCGGAGTCTCCTACTTTTCCAGAACATTTAAATCCGAAATTAACTCCGCAAGTCTCGATTCGAGTGGGTAACAATAGTTTATTGGGTCTTTTTGATACGGGTGCTTCACACTCTTTTATTAGTTATGATACACTAATGTCTTTAAGATTAAAATTAGAACCCGTAACTATACCGGATGTGTTAATTGGCGACTCATCTCTTGTTTCCCCACTCGGATCGTGTACTCTAAATTTTAAATTAGCCACCCGGACATTTAAGTTTAAATTCTCTGTGTTACGTTCCCTACCTTTTGAAATCATATTTGGTAGAGATTTTCTTTTTCAATCTGGTATTGTTCTGAACATTCGCGAAGGTGTATTTTCATTTCCTGATAAATCTAATTTTCCGTTTCAGTTTGTCAATAAAGAAACTTTACTTGCTTTGCAAGGGCTGAACGCAGCTCAAGATGCAGAATTATTAAAAATATTTTCTTTATTTCCAGATGTCCTGTCGGATAAATTGGGATGCACGAATGTGGCCGTATGTGAATTGAAAGTCTCCGGACCGCCGATTGCACAGAAGCCATATCATGTATCTCCATTTAAAAGACAGCTCATCAAAAATATGATCAAGGAAATGCTCGAATTGGGCATAATTCGACCATCTACATCTGAGTGGTGTTCGCCCGTCAATGTACAAAAGCAAGGTGATAAATATAGATTTACTCTAGACCTACGAAAAATTAATATGGTTTCAGAAAGTGATCCTTATTATTTTCAAACCGTTTTGGAACTTATACATCGTCTCGGCGATGCAGCTTATATTTCAACAATTGATTTACGTAAAGGTTATTGGCAATTTTTAATGCACCCCAATTCAATAAAATATACAGCTTTTATTTGTTCGGAAGGGAAGTACGAATTCACTCGAATGCCTTTTGGCTTAAAATCAGCACCAAGTATTTTTCAGAGAGCTATGAATGCAATTCTCGGTGACTGCAGAGGCGTGTTTGCTGAAGCATTCATCGACGATATTGTAATTTTTTCAAAAACGTGGGAAGATCACAAAACCCACTTAAAACATGTTTTTAGTCTTTTACGGAAAGCAAATCTTACAGTTAATATGGACAAATGTTGTTTCGGAAAAACAGAGGTTAAGTATTTAGGATTTGTTATATCTCCAGAAGGTGTTAAAACAGATCCCGAAAAGACAGCTCCTGTCCAACACTATCCCACACCTCGTAATCCAAAAGAAATCAAAAAATTTCTTGGCTTATGTGGTTGGTATCGCCATTTTATAAAAGACTTCGCAGAACATGCTGCGCCTTTAAACTCTCTCTTAAGTAAAAAGGTAAAATTCGAGTGGGGAAAAGACCAACAATCCACTTTCGATAAACTGAAAAATTGTATATGTAACACAGTGATTTTAGCTTTCCCAGATTTTAAACGTCCATTTGTACTTCGTACAGACGCATCAGACTCCGGTCTCGGTGCAGTTTTAGCTCAAGTTGCCCCTAATGGTTACGAAAGACCTATTTCATTTGCCAGTCGCGCTTTAACAAAAACCGAAAAATCTTATCATGCGTGTGAGAAAGAATGCCTAGCTATTATTTGGGCTCTGAAAAAATTCTCCCAGTATCTCGATGGCCAAGTATTCTCTCTCCAAACCGACAATAAAGCTTTGCTCTGGCTAGATAAAATGAAAGAAGTTAACTCAAAGTTCATGAGGTGGGCACTTAAAATTCAAGATTTTCAAGCCAACATATCCCATATTAAAGGCCGTTTAAATACAGTCAGTGATGCGCTCTCTCGTTTTCCTGTTAGTGCTGCTGAGGAGGAAGAAGATAGAGAGGAAATGTATCCTCCAATTAGTGATTCCCTCCCAGCTATTTTGCTAACATTTAATTCTGATATTTCTTTGGAAAAAATTAAAGTTGCGCAACAAAATGATTCCGAAGTTCAGGCGCTATTAACTGACTTACCTCAAGATTTTCACTTAATTAATGGCATTCTGTATAAATATGGAAAATATGGTGGTAAATTACCCTACATTCCGATCTCTTTGCGTTCTGAAATCTTAAAGTACTTCCATGATAATCCTTCTAGTGGACACATGGGGTACAGAAAGACTATTTTGCGCATTATGCGTCGTGTCTTTTGGTTCAAAATACATGACGACGTGCTTTCTTATGTCAAATCATGTCACATTTGCCAATCTACGAAAAATCCTTCAACCAAGCCATCTGGAGAGTTGCAGAGTACAACAGCTCGTGGGCCATGGGATTTATTGTGTCTCGACATGATGGGTCCCCTGCCTCGAACTCAACGTGGTAATACTCAATTGTTAGTTGTAGTCGATCACTTCACAAAATGGTGTGAATTATTTCCTCTCCCAGATGGTAAGGCTGAACGGATAGCAAAGGTAGTACATAATGAAATTTTCTGTAGATTCGGTGCTCCTGCTTACGTGCTGACTGACAATGGAACTAATTTTAAATCTAACACTGTAGATAAAATCTGTCAATTGTGGAAGATAAAAAGACGTTTCACGTCTACTTACCACCCACAAGCGAATATTGTTGAACGTTTTAATAGAAATATTCGTGCAATTTTATCAGCATACGTAAGCAGCAAGCACTCGAAGTGGGATGAATTTCTGCCTGAAACTGCATTAGCTCTTCGCACAGCAATCAGTGACACTACTGGTTTTAGCCCATCTATGCTCAATTTTGGTCGCGAGATCAAGTTGCCTTTTGATCGCTGGATGGATTGCAATGATAATGTTAATATTCATTCTCGGGTTGCTTTTGCGAATGAGCTAATTGATCAATTACGTGAGGTATATAAAGTAGCTCGGCAGAATTTAGAACAGGCACAAAACTCGCAGGCTAAATATTATAATAAGAGACACAAGGCTGTCAAATTCAGTGAAAACGATTTAGTCCTGCTTAAGTCGCATTTTCTTTCTAACAAGGCAAAGAAATTTATGAAAAAGTTCGCTTTTAGATGGCTCGGTCCATATAAAGTAATTAAAGTTTGTTCTCCTCTAACTTATGAATTAGCAGACATTAAGACTAGTGATTCTGTTGGTATTCATAATGTAAAGAATTTAAAGTTGTATTTTGATCGGGGCGACGAAGCGTGGATGTTATTAAATCTGTGTGAGTCACCGATTCGGGTGGATGTTTTGTAAAAAGCATTTTGAATTCGGTCAGTGGTATTTCATACATTATATTAAATGTGAAGATTTAAACTCATATGTGTGTTTTACTTGTACTGATACGAATTTTGTAAATAATATTTTATGTTTAATATTTTAGTTTGATGTCAAAATTCTCAATTTTCTTTGTACTCAAATTATGATCTAACTCGTAACGTTGTCGTACCTTATTGCAAAATATGAAGATTAACTATTAAATATTTATTAATGTTGTGCTATTGGCCATATGCATTTCGTTGGTTTGTATTTAACTAGTGGATTTTTGTATTTAATTCTTTGCTTGTAGTAATAATGGCTTCTGAAAAGAATAATTGGAGTAGACAACAACAAGGAGAATCTTATCTTAGCTATTTCTGGCGTATGGAGAGAAAACTCATGCAGATATTTCCAAAGTATAGCATTGGCGAAATTGAGAAAGGTGTTCTTTATCGTTCATTTAATGGTCTGCTACCAGAGTATCAAGCTCTGCTAGACAAACGAAACCTTCCAAAATCACTGGAGTCTCTCAAAGAAATTATTGAAGAAAATTCTCTGTTTGGATCTACTCAACTGAGCGAAACTTTGCCTGATCTAACCATATCGGTTGACGTTACTCCAAGACCTCATGAAGCACAAACTCCGCAGTATAAGCCACTATTCAAATGCTATAAATGTCAAGAAATTGGACATCGTGCTCGTGAAGGAACTTGGAAGTGTCCTAAACCCAGAAAAAACAAGGCAATTAAGAGAATTCGCAATTTATCTTCCAATGGATGGAAGAGTTTCGGAGGGGGCCATGTGAGCGTCGACCATGCCGTTCACTCCAAGAACCATTATAAGGAACAGTCCTCTCCCAACCAAGTACCGCCACCTGGAACTGCCACTCCAGAACTTTCTAGAGCATTCCCTACCTCGCCGTAAATAACCATGCTCGCTTCTATTTGGAGATTACCTGCCATGCCTAGATTGTAGCAAGCTTTGTATCGCAACGCACAACTTGAGTTACTTCGAGATGTTTGGCCTTCCAACACTTCAATGTTCGTTTGGGCTGGAAAGCCTAAACATCTCGGCTGCTGAAAGCCTTAAGCTGGAAAGCTTCGCTGGAAAACAATTGGGTTATTAGTATTAGTTAATTGGTATTATTCAATTCTACATTCTCTGTCTATTTTGTATTCTTCATTGGATTCATTGTGTGTATGTAATTGGACAATGGCTTTGCTTTATGTAGTAAACTGAGCGAAGATACCTGCAAACTCTAAAGCCGTGTCACGACCCAAATTCATTTCTCTCAACTCATAATTTCATTTTTGATTTTATTTCACATTTTATTTTAATCAATTCATTTCTCGTCTCTCCGCTTATTCGGTTACTACTGTCCGAATCCTGGCAATCAACCCCTTACAGTACCCAGGAATGTTTGATGTGCTATTTGATTATACTGAGTACTGAAATAGTCTCAATTTCTAATTCTTAAAGATAGGGTTACATACATCAATTTAATATCTCCTGTGATGATCACTGAGATTATTCAAAGTTAAATTCAACTGTAAAATTGAAGAGAGTCTCGGAGTTATCTCTATGTATGCATTGTAGTTAGTATATGTAAATTGTAAAGGTAGAGTGTAATTATAATTCCATAGCGGCCTGTGTATTCACCTCATTGCATTTATTCTATTTCGGTTATGTCTGTTTAGTTGGAGAGAGCTGAAGATGGTAGAAAGCAATCATAGTCAGAAGAAAGGAGGTTCATTTTCGTGCTCAGTGAAGCACACATGCGGCAGAGAATTCTGGTTTGACTTTCCTTTTACTTGGCTGCTTTAGTCAGTTGATTCTATTCTCATTCAATGTATCTCTTTGCTTTGAAAATGAATACTTTTTCTTCAATTGTAGTAAGGAACGTATATCTAATTACTTTTGGAAGTTTTGTAACTCTCGGGTACAATCATCTACAAGTGTATAGCACGACCATAAGAAATTCATATGTGTATATAAAAATGTATCTGTAAATGTGGTTTAGATGTGTTTATTAACTGAACCAATTATAATGGAGACTCGGTTAAGTAGTCCTCAAGCCTTTGACCTCCGTTGCAGATCGAATGTTTCCGGAGTTGTTCCTAGGATTCCCCCTCTTGATAGCCTTTCCAAATAAAAATCTCAAATCCGTTTTCATTAAGTTTTTTAGAGTTGGGTGAAAGAAATGAAAAGTTTTGTAATTTGTTCCACCGACTTTTTGTTTGCAGATCAGCCTGTGGTCAGCGTCTCTCCTTCAAACGTAACGATGAACGAATCAAGTGATATTCGTATAGAGTGTGACGTTGATGCGAATCCTCCGGAGCTCCTCTCTGTGAGATGGTAAGTATGCTTTTGAATTCTATTCCGGTATCTAGTTACTGACTCTTATATATTATTCCAACTCACAAAACTAACAATGAGCGAGCAGTGAAAAGAGGGATCACCCTCAGTTGTTTCCAAAGTGTACACAAAGAAATTTAATGAAATCGAGGAATTAGAAGCCTTTTCCCTGTCTTTCCCTATTCAAACTGACACGAATGGATACCTTCATCAATAGGTACCCCTCTCTCTCTTCTGCGCCTTCTGTGAGGAGCTTCCTATAGAATGCTACGTAAATACCTTATTTTCACATTCTCAAGATAAACTGAATTCGTAGATGAGGAAACAGTTAGGTCCTTGAAATGGAATGAAACTGGAAACCTTTTTACTTTTAGCCATGGAGCGGAAAGGAAACTGAAATTAGATGCAGACCTCTATAATGCATAGCAATGTGAATTAAACTAAACTTTACTATAATAGTCAGGAGCTAAGTAATGAATTGTAGCACCTAAGAAAGTTACACAACAAGCCTTCTGACAATGAGCTGCCCTTAATTTCAAATGTTAGTGTACCTATATGGCAATACGTTCTTGAAAACTTTCAATTAGTTTCTAGCACAAGAAATGAAATTGGGAGATAATTGTAAGTAGGCAATCTGTATAGAATGTTAAAAGTTACTTTTTCCTTTCATAAATAGCGTACAGAAAAATTACCAGGGCCAATTAAAACAATTATACTGCCTTCACCTAATTCTTACATTTCGTGTACGTATCTAAAAATCCTTTCCACTCATCTCATTTTCACATAAAAATTGCTACTGCTCTGATTTTATTTTTGGCATATAAACTAAACCTTCCATTTGCAGACAATTTCTATAAACATATTTTTTAGTGAAAACGCAACGGTTGATTCATGCACCTGAGTACACAATTATTAAAACAACCTTGCTTTTAGCATTTACCTTACCAGTTACCACAACTCGTCAAACTTGCAATATTTATATGCATGTAAGCTATAAATATTTGCAATTAATTATGGTAATAATTATTTGCACAAGAATAAGCTACCTAAATATGAAAACGTAAATTGCTGTTGTCTTCCTCAATATATAATTTGGAATCCTCCAACAAATCGACAAAGAAGCCTTGCATATTTACTTAATGAAAGAAAATCCAATTTGTAAGTATCATTTCCCTTTCGAATATACCTAAGTACTTGACTGAGTTCTTGCCTTGGATGAAGTAGTGGAAAGTAGGCATCAACTAATGCTCTCGTACAAACACAGTTGCCCTACTTATGTTATTCAATTAAGACTTGGAAAATTTCAATTAGACAAAACAAGAGAAGCTCCTCTAAGATACAGTTTATTCTACTTACATTCGTTTTCAGGTTTTCACTCGAAATCTGATGCGAAGTAGAAGATTGCTAGTGTTTGCTTTTCACTCTACTACAAATGAAACACACCTAAGTAATTACTTACCTATGCAACGTGTCCTATTTTCTTTCTTTATTTACTTTGTTTCAGAATATAATACTCTATATATAAGAATATGATTCATACACTAGGTCATCTCGAACTATTCAGCTACAAATTGAACTGCTACATATCACTTACAACATACGAAATCATATACAGTAACAAAGGAATATAGACATGTATGTATAGTACCTACAGATATTAGGTGTACCTGTATCTGAAATATAGCATGCTACAGTACATTGATGATGTACAGATACTTAAGTACAGACTAGTGCAAATAAAAGACAAAATAATTTTAACACTGTAGACCGAAGGCATCTATTTATATTTTACTGTTGAATATTGTTTGACATAGTAGAAGCATCTGTTAACTATTTTAACGTATCTAAAGATGTAGTAAGTGTTGGTTTGAACAATGGGAGTGTCCCATTTCTGAGTAAATAAAAGAAAACAAACTATTGTATGGCATGAGGACATGTTTACTTATCAACATTTTGTAACTCAGGCATGAATATTTCACTGTAGGTTAATTTGCTTTTCCTGACGGGTTTTGCTAGTATGTGGTTATCGCATGTGTAATACCTAATTGATTGTCGCTCAGTGGTATATGATAAACGAACATAAATACAGTATGGCAAGAAATGATTTGACAATTGAAAGGCGAAAGTAAGAGTATATTATGTGATCAAACGTCAATCAGATGTTAACACCATTTGCTATCATTACTGACAAATATTGATAAAATTGAATTTTATTTTTGAAGAAAGGTTCAACATTAAGGTTAGCACGTTTACAGGTTTCATTGCATACATACAATTAATATACCTGAACTCATAATCGTCGTCCTGTTTTTAAGGTAATGGGGTCAGTACTTAGCAGATATGCTTAATTTATAGGGAGTGTTACACATCTACTAAATACAATCCTTTTATGATTTCTGTATTTATTTGTTAGTTTTATTTACCGCGTTATCCATTCATTACAAATCCATTTACCTTGTGCAATTATTTGCTCAAAATTGTAAATAGAGTGAAATGATTTACAAAAAGTTTCTGTTACTGAGCAAATATTGTCAAAGTTGGAATAAACATTTTGGTGCACACTTGCATATAAAATGCAAGAAAGTATACTTATTATCACACACATGGAGAAATGTGATTGAACACAGCAACGCAGTATGGTTTCTGGTTAGGGTTGCTTAAGGCACTAAAGATTATTCGCAAGTGAAATGAAGTAAACAGTAAATGGAAGTTTTCCACATGAAATATCATTGTATATAAAAGGGCTTGCGATATGTTCAGACGGGGAAATTTTTTATTTCACGTTTACTTTCATCCCTACGAGATCGAAATCTTGTAAAAAAAAAGTAAGAAAATCTTTCTTCCGCTATATTGCCCTGTTACACCCTTCCATCCATTAATGTAAGTTGAGGAATGAGAGTAAAAGTCGAGTGTAAATCCTTTGTTTCTTATCTCTTCTCATAATTCATAATGAAATGTCAGCGGGAGTCACTACATTCCTACTGCACGAAGCTAAACTCAACCTCGACACAGTACAATGTCTACAATAGTCGGTATATATGTTAAAAGACAGAAACATGTACTGTAGTGCTGTACACTTTGTATTTTGTATTAGTACTTTACCTAAGTGGCAAGTACAACAGCGAGAAATGCAATTCCAACTTTCCAAGGCCAAAGCTAAGCAAGTCTGGGGAAAGTATTTCTGCATTTAGAGTATCTGCTGTCTTACACAGTCATGTACTAGGTGCGACTGTCTGGTATCAGTTTCAGAGCTTGCTCACGAATGAAATGAGAAATAAGTGAAAGCTCACAATCAGTTGAAAGGTTGGATGTTGATGTTGAAAGTTTGAGTTATCTCCTTCTGTATGCTACCCCATTATAGCATTATGATTTTCAGTTATATTACCACCAAAACTTCAGAATATAGTCACTACATGATTACCTTTTTGCTTTGACTTGCATACCTCGATATACCTCTACTGTCTACTGATGCGCAAACACGCAGATATTAAAGGGTATATGCATAAACTCATTTTTACCTTTTACTGGCCATAAGTTGAATCGTGAATCTGCTTTGCTCTGGCCATACTATACTCAGGGTACCAGTGCAACTAGAATGACAAGACAGGAGATGACATCAAAAACTTCCTCCCCGAAAACTCGTAAACTAATGCAACTCTAGTCAAACACGATAAAACGCATAATCATGATCATCGTCGGCATGTTTCTCTTTTCTCTTCCCCTTTTTCTGTCATTATGACAAACTGTACATGTAGATAGGTATTAAATATTAAAACTCCTAAATAGACCACTAACATTATTATTAGAAACTACTCCAAGCAACTTTAGGCACGTCTACTGCATGTAGAGTGGTTTACATGCCATTCTGTCTAAAATTCACGAATACAAACTTTTTATTCACTGAATGAGAATTGCCATATTATAAGCACGATCCTCGATAGAGTATAACTTATATTCATTACCTATCTCAACTCAAATTGCAAAGAAATGTCATAATTAATATTCCATTTATGTCAGGAGTTGCTAATTAGGTATATCAGTTGCACAAATGCCAAACTACTATTCTTCTCATCCTACCTACATGATAATACATCACTTTATTTCTGTTAATTGCAGTAGGCTAATTAGGAGAACTGTGCTAAGCCTGGATTTAAATACAACATTCAATTCGTAGTAAATCTAATTCAGTTTATTTGAATGGTGTAAATAAATTATCAGGGTTATTTGAGCAGTTGTACTTAGAATGCTAAAGCTAACAAATAGAAAAGCTTTACTTTCAGTAGTAGAAATTATATACAAGTTACGATTGAGTTCCCTGAATTTGTTTTACTGTGATTATGATGAGTTACATTTGTAGATTCTCTAAGTGCTGATTGTGAGTGATTGAGATTGATGAAATAATTATTTAGTGCCTTTGCAGTGTATTTACACTTAGTCACCTTTGATGTCACGTTGCTGGGAATTAAACCAGACACTACGTTCAAAAGGATCAATTAACATCTAGACATCATTTTAATAGATGCTAATGAGTTGTACTGCCTCCGAGATCTCATTTCACGTATCGTATTCTAAATACAAAGGGAATTATTCACAAAGTTTTGCACGTTCGTGTTAAGGTAATTACGAGAGTCCTTTGATTTGATATTCCTTATTATGAAACCTCAAAAGTGAAAACATTGAGAGTTCAAAAGTGAAAACACGGTTCTTGCAAATGTGTAGTACTTATAAAAGTATCATGTGCAAGTAACAAAAGACATTTGTTATGCAGGCATTGTATAAGTAGGTCCATTTCATGATGTAATATTGAAATTACATCCAAATTTCTCGTTGGAATAAATAACGAATCACTTCTGTTGTTTATCCACTCTTTATGCATTTTCAAAACTACGCATTAGACGAGTCTGTGCTAATCAAATTGGCTGTTGTAAGGTTTACGAATAATCCTTGCAAATCAGTGCCAGAAACTAGAGTTCATTTGGCTTCTGGTTTTATGTGATGAAGGATTCTCAAAGATATTCCAATTATGTGCATGCCAGACTGCTAGATTTATGGGATTATGTAAGGCATTAATTTTTGAGCAATAGCACCTTCATTTGGTATGATATGGTACAAGTGTATTGGATTTGTGTATAATGAAGAGGACCCTAGTGTATTCGTAATTCTATTTTCCGTCGAATTTCATCTTTGCATCTTCTGTATGTGATTGAAATTGAATATGATAGAAAAGCGACCCCTTTTCTCCGTATTCCTTGCAAAAGGGATACCGAGATGTAGGCATGAATGAATGTCGACACTTTCTTTGGAAAGTGTGATGCATGTAGAGATAATACGATTGCCCCGTATAGCACTTTAGTTTGTAGTGCTCTACATTGAATTCCCGCTACTTGTCACCAAATAGGCTTTATTACTTATAGCAATAGTAACGTAAGCCTCCATGTCGTGTCATGATTTTTTATGCTTTCTGTTTTGATATCGATGTGAAACACTAATGTAGCTTCTGTGTATTCCAATATTTCTCTATCACATTCTACTAGTACAATATAGATTGATGCTGATATATCTTGTTCCTTTTTTCTTTGTGTTGGATTCTGTTCTGTTGACACAATCGACTTTGACACTATCCCCTTAGTAAAAGAAGTAATAATCATAAATCATCAGTGTGAGAGTAGAGCCTTTGAAAAAAGGGTTATACCATTACTCTAGTAATACTGACTTGCATCTATTCTATAGCATATTATTATATGGAATAGCTTTGAACCAACCTTATTTTCACAGTCAGATTCAATCAAGAGCATTTTTATGCTTCCCATTCTTGATGTAGCATGTGTTAACATCTAATAGGATGGAGACGGAAAAGAGGGGAAAAGGATGCAATCCAATATCAAATCCAGTGCAGCGCTAAACATTGCATTACACAAGATTATACTTAGTACTTTACTAAGACTTGACTGACTGAGATGATGTTATGTTGATGTCATGGAATAAAAGGGTTTCCTGGACCGTGTCATGCCACGCGACGGCAACTTCGCTTGGGCAATCATTCTAGCGGCTTACGAATATTGAAATGCATTGCCAATATTATCATTGTCATGCACAGTGTATATAATGCCACATTATGTGTTAGTGTTGTGTTGCATATGGCCATCTCATGCCAGCCACAGACTTTCTTCTTTCGCTCTCCAGCATTTTGACATTCATATCTTGTACTTGATTTCATAAAGTTAGAGAAGATAGGACATTGGCAGATAACTTGAGTAGGTACTGCAGTAATGATCTTGCTTTTTTACTTACAGTGCACTAGGTATGAGTATTAATGATGTCATATTTATATCAGGATGTGCAGTACACGATAAAAAGGAGTTTTATAAGTATTACCTAACAATATTATACCTATGAGATATATGTATAGAGAATGTTGAGTAGTATGTAAAAAGTTGGCCACGGCGATACTTTTCTCCTCTTACATTATATTTAGTACGATAAACATACAATGGAAATCCATAATCGTCAAAATGATAAGGCTCTTCCTCTTGGGTCACCTAATAAGAAAATATTGTATGGTTCCTTCATGATAGCTAGTTTTGTTAACGTACTAGGTATATCTGTATATAGTTTGAATTGTGGATGGTTGCATGTCTGGACAGACTTGGCCTACCGTCCCGTTGGGTTTGTCAAGTAGAAAAATAATAATACGAAAGATGCTCATGCAGCCAAAAAAGCCAAAGCTATACAAAAATCGCTAACGGGGCGTGGGAAGAAGATTGCATGTCAATTGCAAATAATTTTTGGGGAGGACGGAACATGACGTTGTTGAGGACACTGACGTTACTCGACTACAAGGTAGTACAAGAGGACAATACTATTTCTATTACCACAGAAATTGTTATATTTAACTACAGATATAAGCGCAGGTTATTTATCATCACCGTTTCTTATTGTCCGGTCCATTCCTGTCAAGTGTTGTAGTACACATGGCACTATCTGCACATAAAATACATTATATTCACGACGTAACTATTTTCTGGAGATTTTTATAAGGAAATACTTCGTCAATAGTCATCTTTTAGTGGCAGACACATTCTGGATGTGATCCTTACTAACAATGTAGTAGATTTTAATATATATTGTGTAAGTAATAGTATTAGCAAAAAAAATCGAATTCCCATAAGAAAGGGAACTAAAGACAGAACATTTAGTATTGGTTTACGGTATTATGAGATTGAGAAATAGTTACTTTGGTCGGTCAAGTCAAACTTGACACTTTCTGGTTTCATCTGGTCGATTCAGTTAAGCAAAGTCAAGTAAGACGTTAGTCACTGGACTGTGAAATATCCGTAGTATTTTTAGATGAAAGACGAACAAGTGAGAAATTTCGGTCAATGGGACATTGCCAAAAGAGATTTGATTCGAGAAAAATCTATTTTGACTTTCGCTTGATATTTCTGCAAGTGTTCTCAGAGAAAGTCCACAAAAAAATTCTTTTGTCCTTTTTGCCTTGATGTAGGTTAGGTGTAGGATTGTTTTTTGCAATATGTTACACACAGTATTGAATTGAATGTTGATCCTTTGGGAAAATATTAATGCAGTAGTGGTCTAGTTGTGGTTGGAATGGGACTGGTCTCTGGTGATACCATTCTGTATCGACTGTTTCATCTCGTTGTAACAAAACAAGACGGCTCTACATAGTGCACATCCATTATTTGACTCAAACCATACTCTAACTGTGTAAACAGTAAACAAGAGGATGCACAGCGTCGGAGAGGGTTGATTTCGGTTTGTTTACTGTGTATTTTCGCATTTTGTCTTTACTTTCGTTTGGATTGGATGAAATTGGTCGTCGAGTAAGAGAAATCATGAGAGAAACTCATGCAGGGTCGAGTTGGAGATACGAAGTAGTAGTCTTCATCAGTTAAAGTCACTTGGCTTTGCTTAAGCAATTGAAATAAGTACCTACCTATAAATAGTACACAGCAGCAGTGTATTTTCTTAGTCTAGTGCTTGCTACTTACTATTATTATACCAACTCTCGGGTATGACAGAACAGTTGTATTTGGTTGGTTGAGCCGGGGCGTAAACCGGTCCATCCATCACTCGTGACAAGGATCATCCTGAGAAGACACCCCGCTGTGACCCGCCGTCTCGGATCGATATCTCATCATTCCTCCACTATAGACACGACAACAGTTACTTTATGTGGCCCTACATTAACTACTATAGCTTCACTGTGTACTAAAATATTATCGTCTATAGACCACTGTCCTAAAATTGTAAGCCAAATCTGAAAAAAGAGACGTTTCCTCTATCCTCATGTTATATATCTTATTTATGAAAACAAGATGTTTAGCATACCATTCAACGTAAACACGCATTCGCTATAGAAATATACTTTTAGACAACCTATGGATGATCAATGTATCATTTTGTAATTTATCTTTTGACCTCCAACCTATGCTATGGCATATAAAATATTGGGTTTGTCTGAATATAGCAAAACTTTTTTTAAAAACGTTTTTTCTAACAAGGAACATTAGCTATTAAGTAGAAAAGGAAATGATTCAGCAATTGTTTTTTTGTTGCTGTTGAAAATAACATGTAGGTAATCTTTATTGGGCTTAAGTTAGTAAAGAACTTGATTTCAGACTTTCTCCCCTCCTTTTGGCTGATTGACGGGGATGATTATCGGTTGTTCACATCCCATGATGTTTTCTAAAATCTCTATATCATTTCCTTAACCAGTACTACATGCATCAGTTAATACTGTAATGGTCCTGAAGGACCCGTCTTAACATATCTTTCTTCTTAATACATAAAGTAGCTCTAAGGTGTAGATTCTACAAAGGAAAGATACAGTTTCAATTTAATCTCCGTTGTGATTTTGGTAAACTGTTATTCATAAGAAGGTTAAAGGGAAACGACAAAATCATTGCTCTTATGGTATTTATATTTGTGAAAATAATATCATTGACATAGTAAAGATATTGATTCATCAATCACTTGACGCTAAATTATGATTGTGATTGTTTTCAGGTACCGGAATAGCGAGTTAATAGATGTGAGTGACTCGATAGCCTATGAAGGAGGAACTCCGCAAGAACCATCCCTCATCATCAAGAACTCATCCAGAGATGATCTTGGAGTTTATTCCTGTGTTGTTCAAAACATGATTGGGGCGACACAATCTGACTCTGTCGCATACGTCAATGTGTTATGTAAGTATATATAATTTTACTTGTAACGTTTTGTTTGAAAGTGATAGAATTTATTTGGAGGACATCAATGCAAAATTGCAAATGTCATAGTCATACTTTAGTTTGAATTTGGCGATGAACGTCAACTGTGAAAAGCTGGAAACAAGTGAAAGTTGAAATGATATATGAAAAATCACTTGCATCAACATAAACGGTGTGAGTTAAAAACTAACTTTCAACTTTTTCAATTTGTATTAAGTGTTCTTTTTTCTTTTGGCAAAGTCCCAGGGATTCTGGAAAGAATGTATTCCGTGTAAGAAACTGAAGTTTTATGTTTATGTATGTACCTACCGTAGGCGACTTGACATGGGACTATTTTTATCTATTGAAACTGTAAAATGTAGGTCAGATCAGGTCAGTTGATGCCTTGAGGGAGTTTTGTAAACAATACAGAGTACAAGAAAATGTTGAAATATGATAGGCTTGACTGCAAACCTAAAAAAGTAGTAGAATTGATATTTATGTTACATCAAGATATTAAGCAGAGTCAGAGTATATGAAGAATATACTGCGGGGCAGAAGGAAAGAAGGTAGGTTGAGTTGGTATAGAGGTTTATGTGTTGGTTAGTTTCTCTTCCAAGTTGTGGAAGATATAATATAGAACAGTGAAGGAATATTACACAGAAGAGTGAATTTAGTGAGCTGACCTCATTTTAACTTTTGTGTTTGTGACTTCTTCTGCTTGCAGATAAACCGCGGGTAAAATTGTCAATGGATCCTTCACTCCCTGTCAAAGAACAAGACTCTCGGAATGTGACATTAACATGTGACGTGGAGTCAGGTAATCCAGCTGTTCTAGACTCTGTGAAATGGTATTTGGAAGGTGAGTTACTCAAACAACTTCCCGAATGTCCAAATTCTACAATATCATCGGGAGGAAATGAAGATTCGCTTCGGAACGACTTGTGTGACATCGATCCGAGTAAACTCATGCTTGAGGCTGTCGGTCGAACTTTCCAAGGGAATTACACCTGTCAGGGGAATAACGAGGCAGGATGGGGTCCTCATTCTGCACCTGCTGAGCTACACGTTCATTGTAAGTCGATAGCTAGACTCATCTCATTTGACACTTAAAAAGCCAATAAAAATTCCCAGATCACAAATTTTTCATGTTTACCCGATTATACAATTGTGGAAGTGGTGATATTTGATCTTTTTCGGGTTTCCTTGTTTTCAGATCCGCCAGGAGCTGCACGACTCGACTTTAATCCCCTTCTCGTAGTAAAAGGCCAGGCGTTAACCATGAATTGCATTGTGGATGAACTGGGTCGCCCTACGGCTAAAATTTATCGCTGGATGAGAGGAACTCATGTGCAATCCGAGATACGCTCCTTTAACTGGACCATTTCTCCCGTCTCATTAGAGACCCGGGCGAATTTTAGTTGTGAGGCTGTAAACGAGGCCGGCTTTGGCCCTCCAGCCACTGTACAAATCGATGTCTTTGGTAAGCCCAACTTTTATTTCTCTCTTTCTCCACCCTTGGATATACTTAAATATTTATTTGATTTATCTGTTACGTTACGTTGCTTCATGTCCAAGTCTACGCGACAGTTTTCTCATATTACTTCATGTTTACGCTGCCTTCCACTCAATTCAATCAATGGTCTGCTATGACGTCTTTTTTATGACATCAGTAGATGGACGCTGCCAGAACACAAGGGACATAAGGGTCTACATATCTAGAAACCAAATGCTAGTCTATCTACTCGTTTCACTTTCCTTAGATAAATTGTGCTCCACGGACATTGGCGAAAAATTGTAAAATGCTATGCAATTGCTTGTACGTTTAGGATAACTCAATTTATTATTTTCGTAACTTGCGAAAATCTTATATGAATTGAAATATTCTACTAACCTAAATTACTACCTATTCCATTTGAGCAAAAAATGATTCCTGACATTTTTTACTTGGAAAAAAGTTAGTAAGTTAAAATCTAGATAATATTTACTTGCAGCCTTGAGAGCCTTGTAAGCTGTGACAATAGACTGATAATTAATTGTATAGTTACACAGAAAACAATACTATTTGTATTTTCTGTTTACTCTAGGAGCACACTTAAGTTGTACTATCTTGGCTTTTGGTCGCTAGACTTATCACAGGGAAAAGAAAGGACAGAAAACAAATTTTACACAATTCATTGAATCCAAAGTATTTATCTACAGAGTAATCTTGTAGCTTTTGTTAGCTATTTATTTATTTAGTTGTTGGTACCTTGCTGTACTTGGCTTAAGTTAACAATCTAAAACTACAATCAAACAATGGCAGATAGAGAAGACTTATCTCATCGTTTTAATAAAGTCGGAGAAAAGTAAAGAGACTGCTAAAGAAACAAAAATAGTATGCAATCATGCTTAGCCATGTAGTCAAACAAGCAAACGAAGCGTGGAAGAAAAGTCGCAAAATAACCTGCTTTCTTGTTTGCAGTTCGGCTTACAATTATCCTAGTTAGCTCATCGTCAGTTGAGGTCGGTTGGCGAAACTTTTTTTTATCTCATCTCTGGAAACCAAATAAATCCGTCTGCATGCAACTGTCGTGGGTGTGCAAGTGCAGGTTAAGTAGGCTGAAGAAAAAAAAATTAGGTCCCTAATATTTACTTGGTGATAGTAGAAAGTAAAAGTTGAAAGTATAAAAAAGGAAATGTAGGAAAACTAACGAAATAAAATCGAAGTTAAGCGTACTAAACGCTGGCGAAGTGAAAGTAGGAACCGTGAAAGTTCTATTACAGCTATACCCTATAATATCTTTCACTATAACATATATCTATGTGCAAAAACTATTTATAGTAATAATATCTTGTTTAACAACTCAATTTCTAAGGTATAGTACTAGTATGGGATGGCGTATATTCCTTTTGGCTCGAGTTGGTTAGTTTTCTTGGTAGTCCTCATATATAGTATTGCTCCGTTAGTATTTATTTAGTAAATAGTATATGTATACAGAATGGGAGCAGAAGTGTCCTTATCTAAATCAGTGTTTGAGTGTTTTAATACGAAACAGTAAATAGTGGTTGAGATCAGATGGAGTGGAGAAAAAGTTAGAGAAGAGCAAGGAGCAAACAGTTTTTTGAAGGGGCAAGTTTTATGTGTACATTTCCCTGACTTATTTAATTACTCATTATCATTATCTTTATCTATAGTTGAACATTAGAACAATTAATTGCTTTACTCTGACCAGCCACGACTTGTTTTTAAATACAGGGAAAATATTAAGTGAAGGTTTACAGGGAGCAATTTGGCTCAGTATTGCATTGGCATGAGAGAGCCATAAATGGTGATTTTGGTTTTGGCTTTTATATATTAGAAAACCTTATGGCTTCTCTTGGCGTGTATTCCGACAAGAAGAATTTATTTTGTGGAGGCGTTCCTCTGATAACTACCAACGAAACCACATAGGAAATCCAAATGTTATATTGTACAGGAAAGCAGAGCAATAATCACGACAGAAGCTTAGCACGTTCTAAAGTGGGGAAGTTGGGGAATGGCGAGCAAATTTCTGGAATCTTGATACCTGCTGCTACTTACTGTACCTTTATCAACAGAACCCAATGCACTAGGAGTTTATATAGTTTAGATTGTATACATATGTTAAAGACATAACTAGAAGTACTACTTATACTATATAATAAATATTACTATGTTGTTATGTATAGGGACTCTGAAAAAATAGGTACTTGTTTTAAGCTGAAAGCCTGTTAGAATTGAAGACATATCAGTACTTACATACTTCCCTAAGAACGTATGTAATGTTCCGTTGAGAGATGAAATCTCAAGTAGTTTCATATAGAAAGACTTTTACGCTATTTTACATTAAAGCGTTGTTGCACACAGAGAGAAGAGCTTATTTGAAATACCTTGTATAGGGACATTATGGTGTGTAGTGCAGTGAAAGAAAAGTGTCCACGTAAATTCAGATTAGACTTTTCTAGTATCTGCGTTGACTGCATGTGTACAGTGTACACTTTTGCAGTGCACTGCACAGCTTTGTGTCACAAATTGTAAAGTAGAGAGGAGAAACAGTTTCAAGTTGATTTGTACTCTTTGAGCCCAAATGTGGAACGAACGACTGCACGACATGATAAAAACAAATTTAGCTTGCGTAAGTACAGTATAAATGTCAAAATGTTGCCGGCTACTTTTGGATTGGAGCCGAATCTCTTCACAACCTTCCGGTCTGTCCGGTCATTTCATCATAAACAGATTTTAGCCCATTATACTTGCTATTTGGCAACAGTATGCAAATAGCTAAACCCTAATGATACTTATGTAATGAAGTACTAAAACCTTTTGCTCTAACCTAACTCACTTTTCTCTATCTGTAATTTATATGATTTAATTTTTGTAAATTTCAGCCCCTCCGACGTTTATTGTCCGACTGCCACCCTACCTCGGTGTGCTGACCAGTGCCAAAGATGTGTCCGTATCGTGTCAAGTTGAGTGCTTCCCTCTTTGTGAGATAGTCTGGTTGAAAGACGGACTTCCTTTAGGAGAGTCCGAGTTCTATTCAATAAAAAAGAGTACTCTGCCCCCAGACGAGTCGAAAAGTGACTTTGAGTCTGTTGTGTCCACACTCACGTGGAATCTTACTGCATGGCCCAATGGACAGTTGGACCGAAGACAAGACAATGCCAACTACACTTGTCAGAGCACTAGTAATAGTGTCGGTGGTGGTGTTGCAAGTACCACTTACTTCCGTGTGGAGTGTAAGTTTTCCCTTTTTATCATTTAAAGATAAATCCTTTTACAATGTAGTAGGAAAATAATTAGGTCAATGTATTTCATTTTATTCTGTACTAATTTTAGATCCTACCCTTACGTTTTGTAAATGACTTTTTTATTTTTAAATATGTTATTATTCGTATCTTAACGATATGGTGCGGAAGTTGGAGTTGCTTTTTCATATCAGTCAATAATTCTTGTAGTATTAATTTTAGGGGGATTGAGTTTGCATGATAGCAAGGAAAATGCTTTCACTAAATGCTGTCGTTTCAATTTTTAATCCTATGGTCATAAATAACAGAGTCCGCCAATTCTCGGAAAGGCCTTAGGTAAAGAAACGGGAGTTAATAGTATTCGCAAGATTTGAGTCTGTAGGAACATATCTTGAAGTTAGTAGATATTTGCAATTCAACACAATCAAACGTGACAAGGCAACAGATTTTTCATTTATAGCCTAAAAGCATGCAATGAACATTGCGTAGTGACTCTCTGAAGAAATGACATGTATAATACTGTCGTTTTAGTTTGTATCGCATTTTTCTAGTCTAATAGTAGTTGAAGCAGTACTGCGTGAGTATTAAATATGTAGTGGAACGGTTCTAATTCTTTACCGTGAGTGATTCCATGTATTTTTGAAAACCTCATGTTTCAACGTCAGTGCTTAGCTTGAGGCTCTCAAAATCCACTCCACTCGACTAACTCACTTGCATCAGTCAATTATAACGTAGCCCCATGCCTAGCTTGATGTGGCATCAGCATGGCACGGTTTGGCTCGAGTCATTTTCTCTGCTCTGCTCTACTTTGCCGGGCTTACACTTCAGCTTCTCATACATCTATGCACTACGTTGGTACATATGAACATTAAAGCACAATATGTGCTGCCGTACAATATTTACTTCTAGATGTATAAGAGATATGGGCTAAAGTATATACATTTTACTTTAGACATTATACATAATAGTGGAAGTCTTGCTTGTCTGATTGTAAAACATTTGTTATGCATGTCAAAGGGAGACGGGAAGGAAAACTCTGTTAAAAGTTTTAGACTTACATGGATTTTCGGAAGCTTTGACAAGATATGACATGACATATAACAGAGCGTCCCGCGTACGTCCTACCTTAGTGATTCTTCCATAACTCCTTCTCACTCTCGCCCACTGCCATACCCATACCAATTGCACCTTGTCACGAACACTTGGGAAAAATAAACAAGTGAAAGTCTCGTGAATATGGAAATATGCATTAGTATCTTATGCCCAGCTTTAAAAGGCATTATACATGCTGGGGATTTATGTGGAGGAAGAATTGCAGTTTTCATTTCCTAATCTGCAAACGGATAGACTAAGCTTTACTGCATTTCCTTACATGGAGACTGACATTTACTCCAAAATTCAACCCACTTTTACATAGATTTTACAATTCTTGTAAGGTATCTACTACTAAAAAGAAAATTTAATGTTTGGTGTACAGAATTCATGACTTAAATTGTAATTATGCCAAAAAATACAAAAGGATGTCATTTAATTTCTGCCATTCATGTTATATTGCAGATCCACCGGAATCCATATCTGTTAGTTCCCCGATTGTTAATGTCGTTGAGAATGAGACTCCCGACAAAGTGACGTGTTCAGCGACCGCTTTCCCGGAAGCAAGCTATTTATGGAAGTATGGAGATGATATCGTGTCATCTAGTGCCGTCCTATTCTTCAATTACCCTTTTGTGCGGTCCAAGTCCGGAGAATATGTTTGCATTGCCCAAAACAGACATGGGAATATTTCGACAACGGCTACTATCAACGTCCAATGTAAGACAGTCACTATTTTCCATTTTTACATTGCTCAACGGATGTATTCTAAATCTAAATCTAGTCGGTAATGTTGTAATTAATAATTCCTGGAGCAATTAATTTTTAATGGGGAGTTACAATATTAATGATTGTTCCAGTTGGAAGATTAAAAGATGTAAAGGATGCTAATGATTTCCAGAGAAATTTGCAAATCCCTATTTACCTAGATGGAAATCTAGGTAAATAGGGAAATTAGGTCACATTTCCCTAGTTTGACTTCCAAATGACATGATATTAATATTTGTTGACAAATGAGGACCTTAATTGACAAGGAGTATAAGCATTCAACAATGTACTATTCTATTATATGTGTTTGTTCAGATTTGCCAGAATGTACTATAGCCTTGAAAGAGGTAGATGACGAGATGCTTCTGATATGCGAAGTAGAAGCCAATCCAGGTGTCGTCGATTTCCAGTGGATGCTTGATAACGCTACATATACCGAGAGTACCCAGAGTAAAGGTCTCAGCAGTAGTCTGAAACTTTTGGCCAGCCCAGAGTACTTTGGCAAGTACAAATGCTTTGCAAACAACTCCATAGGCATGTCTGTTCCTTGTGAAAGAGTCGTGACAGGTATGTACGAAATCGGTGGTCCTATTTACTAGATGTTCGCAAATTAATACTTTCAGTCAACAATTGATAATATTCTTAACTAGTACTTAACGTTAATCTAATACTTTATAATAACCTATACCTACATAAAATTACTTTCATCTTCTAATTTATACTGATAGCCCCATGCTATATGAAATTCAAATAATTTCCTAATCAACCTAAATTTTAACCATAACAGCACAAACCATTTACTTTCCATTATTGTTTCGTACATTATTTACCAATTACCGACACCAAAAAAGACTTTTTGAATCTATTTTGTTCCATCCTATATGAGCCCAGTGATTTTGTGATAAACATGACAATATTTAAGAGCACAGTACTTTTGGTTTGGTATTGTGAATGTGATGTGGTCTTGTGTATTTCCAATTCGTAGCTTCCCTGGAGAAAAGTAGTAGAATTCAAGGTACTTTCCTCACTCACACTGTTAACACTAAACAATTAGCCCTGTAATTACATAACCCTGAGCTTTTGGCTTTCTTAAATTAAATGCAAAGATACCTTTTTGCAATTTGTGAAAGAATCATTACTACTACATAACATGCGAATTGTACGATATATTTTTATTTGGTTATATGTAAAACAGCATCGCTCCTACCTCTTACGTAATTAATCCTTATTGTAGCATTACGTGAATTACTTACACATAAATGTTACAATTTTCGCTTTACTTCACTGTTTTTCTTTCGTGTGATAAGGAAATGTCCAATTGAAAATATATCTAACTTATTGTATTCAATTACTTTGCAGCCACAAATTGGATTCGCAAATTATCAGATGACAAGATCATAATCATCGCAGCTGTCGTCGGAATCGTCATAGTTCTCTTTCTCATAGCATGCATCATCATCATTCTCGTGTGCCGACGTCGACGAATGAGTGAAAAATGTAAGGAATTTCTTCATACTATTACATACAGAAAATAATATTGTGAATTTACTATTCTTTGAGCCCTAGTCCTAGCTTAACAGCTCTTTATACTTTAGTTTAGCTATTTTCTCAAAGTACATACAGAACAGCGAACTGCTATCACATCAAGAACCAAAGTCAATGTCCTAAAATTCATATGCCATCACACAACTAAGCCATCATCGTCATCATTTACTTCATTTCAATTTCGAGTAGAAAATACTAATAAAAGATCGAGATGCGGAGACTCACTTTCATCTTTTATGATGTATTTCCAATGACGATGCAATACGTGGAATACACATAACACATTTTGTGTAAAAATAGTAATATCTGGAGTAATAATGACATTCCTAAGTACAGATATTAACCATAGATCTATATGTGAATGACAAATCACTATAAAAAGCATCTTTTAGGTAGTTATAAGATACCTACATGAATGCACTAAGAGTAAGACATCTTCCATTGAAGTAAATAAGCATACTCTGTTTGATATAGTGTTCTTAGTAATTAACTCTTTTTTGGACAGAGTCTGTTATGCTATAAAAGTAGGAATATAGTACTGCTCAGGAAATAGAAAGGTCTAATCATCAATACAGACAAAAGTCTGTTACTTATAAATGTAAAGAGAGGTTTTTCCAAGTTATTTTCGTCTTCAGACTATTGAGCGTCTTTTTAACAGGGCTTTATGAGTTCTATGCTCTAGTCGGCATTTCTACATAAGTAGTCGAGAGGGGAGAGAGTGAGTAGAGTACATAGTTGTAGATTTGAAGACGTGGTCTTTCCTGGTCGAGTTAATTTCCAGTGGATTGGATGTTGATGATGAGACTGGCGATGAGAATGGGATGCAATGCGATGGCTGAATTAAAGTGACGGAAAAGGATGGCAAGTCGTGCCATTAAACATTATTAGGACCATTTAGTATCATAGGAAATGGCAATAAGGCTGAATCGAATAGACATATCTTGAAAAAGCAGGATGGCTATCTAAAGTATATAATACTTACGATTAGTAGAAGTAGTTAGGTATACGTAGGTACTTTGAATTCTGCCCTACGCAGCACTATCTTAACTACAGTCTTCGTACTAAATACTATACAAGCTACGCTACACTAAACGAATTCTATTCCACTAAATACAAAAAAGAATCAAATATTCGACTGCTTCACCATTTATCTGTGAGTCAAGTCGACTTAACTGCTAAATGCTGTATCTGTAGTAGAAAAGTAATCAGGTCACGTCATGGCAAGAACGAAACAAAATCAACAATACATTAGGTAGAAAATTCTATTTTGTAACGTACTTCGGATCTTTATTATTTTAAAGATGGCTAAGTATTTAGGGAACTTTCATAATAGAAAGTCGGTCAGAATCCTCCAATAAAGGATGTATTTTGGGTAGCCGAGGTGTTGTATGTTTAGTTTAACTACCTACGACATAAGGGAAGTATGGGCGGGTTGTTTACTGTATGTATCTTGCAATTCGGGCCTGCGGTTTATCTGCTTCCCACACGTATTTGCTAACTATAACTGTCAATAAGCTTTCGCAGACACAGACAATAGTTTTCTTGATTAGGCTCTGTATATGAAAATACAATATGGTTGTCGTACAGAATATGACCATTGCCATATTTCTGCATAGAGTTGTGTCAATGATTTAAAATTGTTCAACCAAGAGACAGTTGATTGTGTTGATTTTAAAAAGAACGTAATAGCGAATTCGAAGCTTTTATTAAATAATTTATTAATCAATTCATGATCTTATCTTAATTTTTCCAGTTTAACAACCATTATACTTACCCTTATTTTCCATTGACATATATGTATGCGAATTAAGTAACAGTAGATCAACCAGGCATCTGTTTATTACTGTGTATATAAAATAATATCGGGAAATGGATAGTGTATCAAATCAAAATTCATGCAGTATTAGTAAGACAGCCAATCTTGGTATCAAATGACTTTGAATGAAGATAAAATTAGGAGTTCGACAATGTAGTATCTCTGGGTAGGAATTCTATAGATAATTAATTTGCGATACAATATAACTATATTGAGCAAACTAATATGCACTTCTATGATATCTGATGCTTCTACTATTCATTATACGTGCTTAAATGTCCACCACGTAGACGGTGGATGTGCGGAGGGCAAAAAGTATTTAGTGGTGGGAAGCATGTGGTATACAAGTGCAGGTTAAGTAATGTCAAAGTTTGTCAAGTAAAACAAGGAAGGAATTACAGGAGTGACATGGTGAATTCGCCCATTTAATCTTAATCCCTTCGGCTTACTTAGGTTAGTCTAACTGAACGTTTCCTTCAAAGTTATCGTTAGCGCTGAAGGCAACGGTCAGAAAATGGGAGTGTGGTGTAGTGTGCCCGCACAAATTAATTCTCACGTCAGTCCAATCCAGTCCAAGTCCAGTTGTTCATGTCAGAGCAGAAATGCCCGCACCGTTGTAGGAAAATATAGGTACTTACAACAATATACACGACTATAGCGAAGTTAGTCCTTCAAGTATCACACACACCAAACTCAACGTCTCCGAATTTAATGATCAAACGAACGATAGGAAACCAAACCAAACCACTGACCCATTTATCCGTGGAATTTCTTTTTTTCCACTCCACTCGGACAAGGAATTTGGAATTTTTGCGAATTCTTCTCTAACGTTTAATGCTCGGTGGTTTAGGTTGTTCCATGCTCTAGTTTAGTTTAGTGCAGTTGGGTCTTAGATGTTGTACCTATACATAGTGCTGTCAGAGGTCGTAGGTTTAGCAAGTAGGAAGGATTGTAGTAAAGTAAGGAGTGAGTCAGTAGTAGTGCTAGAGGAGAGCAGTTAGAACAAGTGCAATTTATGACGATAAATAAAGTGTGCCGGGTCCTTTTCTGTAGCTTTTGTTCTTGTTCGTCTAGAATGTAGAATAGGAGCTAAGGCACTGTCTCGGCGATTTGTCCGCGTCTCCTTGCAGTTCAGTAGAGCCATTTCTGTTTCTACACTCAAGATATTTAGCTAGACGAATCAACTGGATTTGGCTTTTAGTTTTGGGAAACTTGAGGGAAGGAGAGGATAGAGAAAGAGAGCCGCTTAGCCCGAGTAAGTATATACAAGATCAGAACAGAAAACTGAGTGCGATAAATTTTTTAAGATCCTCCTAACGACAAAATGCCTTTCCGAACTAGGTAGTAATGGGAATCATTTGTCCAACCGATGGTATCCAATCCCTTGTCAACTTCCTCTCTATACTAGTATATCCGACTAAGCGACTGCATGATAGAGCATATACAAGAACACAGTGCTTTATTACTAATACGACTTGCCAATAGCATTACTTAGCGAAATATACGATAGTTCATGATTGATTTATTTGCTTCGTTTCTTCGCTAGAATACTCTTTCCACTCGAATTCCTTTATTTACCATCTTAGCGAGTCAAGCATTAGACATCCACAGATTAGAAAAACGAGATTTAGTTTGCGAAAGTGAGGAGGGCGTAAAACAACTTAGCTATGCACATGTATTAGTTCTATCTAATGAATTTGTCGACTGCCAAAATACTATACACAATCCTCCTTCATACTAAAGTGTATAAATTGTATAATTGTCTAAAATTAAAATCACTTTATAGCTAAACTATTACAATGGGTCAACAGATGTGATGGCAATTCTACTAGTTCTGTATGTACTGAATTACTTTAAGCTACTGATTTAATTATCTTAACTAACGCTAGTTTTCTATTTGGCGAAAAGTGCATGTTAGTGTGTTAGAACAAATTTCGCATGGTGTCTTAACTTTTGACTGATGTTTTCCCAGCTGACTACTAAAATATTCATTACTTTTACATTTCAATCGTCCTAGATTTGTAAGTAGAGTTAAGAAGTAGATTTTAAGCTGGTGATTGAATTCTTTTTAAGTAGAGTCTATAGATGTAGTTGCATGGTTGTTTTTGTATTGTTGTTGTGAGTGACTAACTATGAGTTTATTTTTATGTACCTTCCTTCTACCTACTAACCGCATTTGATACTTTTCACATTGTTGAAACGAAACCAGTAAGACTAACCGTAATGAATTTGTGTTCAGACCATAACTCGCGGACGGAGGAGAGACAAAAGTAAGTGGAATTTTTATTTGCATTAATACTACTTACCTAATTTTAACAATACTACTTTTACATACTTAGTGTTCCTTATTGATCCTGATACTACTAAAGTAGTGATGAAGTTTTAATGAATAATTAATCCATTTGCGGCATCGCGTCTTCTTAGTAAACTTTAGTAGAGAAACAAAAGGAATATTTTCAACTTCTTCCATCCAACTATCTTCTCATTTATAATGCTGTTATTTATTCTTAGCTATAATTAGGTCGTAGACTTTTCTTTTCCATCTAACCTCATTCGTAGTGAATTCTACGTATCAATTTTATGTGAAATGGAAGTTAAGGATACCCTCAGACTGAACAGACACATAATTACAATTTACTATGCAAATGTTTGGGTATTACTAATCACATGAGTTGAAAATTGCTCTAAATAGAGTTAATGTAGATAAATAGTTGACTTCAGTATCGACTTTCACCTTTTATTCTTGTAGTTTATCTTGTTCCTAGCTTTGGATCACTCATGTATAGTAGATGGCTATCAGTGCGTAATCTCAGAGCACCTGTATAAATAAAACTTTCGTTAGGAAAATTAGAACCGACCTAGTTCGAATTACTATTTGTAAATAAAACGTTTTCTCCTTGTAGCAAAGAGCGTGACTACGAACGATTCATTATAAATACGTACGGCCCGGAAGTTTTGTAAGTTTTCTTTGATTCCTTACTAACTAAGCAGGTATTCCTATTGCATTCTATTTTATCAATCTTCTAAAACCTTCTTACCTTCTAATGAAATTCTTTTTAACGATTTCTCATTTTTAAACTCCTGCTCTGACGGAATATTGTATTCCTATTTGCCCCTTTCACATCTCTCCTACTAACATTTCACTCTTTTCACTTTCCCCTATTTCATCGAGTGCAATGTGATTAGTAATTTAAATGTTCATATGTAAACCATGTTTATACTTAATTGACCTCTGCAAAGTGCAAAACCTGATCAATGTGAATTTGACTGAATTGCTTTTCTCCTACTAGTTGATTTTATATTCTCCTTCATTTCACTGTCCCACGATTTACAAACCTACAATTTACAAATTACAAACGTACAATATAGACGTGCCATATTCAATCAAACTGCCAAAACTCAACGATTCTCTTCCCTGAACGTACAATTTAATTACTGTTTGTTAGACCAATTATAGTAATTATCACATTCATACATATATACTTGTTCCATACAATGACAAGCCAAAGCAAAGCTGTAATCTATGTCTTGTCGAAAATGTCACTAGTATTTTGTCCATGTTGTCTATTGTCGTGTCACTCATGTAAATGTTTCAACATTTGTGATCGTACGTCAATTGTACTATGTTTGCTAGCTTTTCATACAAAAGCTATGCGAGAATCCTTGCACAAACAAAAGTATTCAATACCTATCAGTATAAATCATTTTTAACTACATAAGTAATTATGTAGTACAAGCGGTAGGTACCAAAATTTTATGAAGAGTAAATACAGATTATACAAACATAATATCAAAGAGATAATTAGTAGGTAGTCAAACAAATCGACAAAGACAAAACACAAACCGGGCAAAATCATACGTACTAAACAATAGTCCTCAAAATATACTCTTGTCTCTTACTGACAAATATTTTTTACAATTTATCACATCAATTTTAACATGTAATCACCAAACAATTATTCGTAGTCTCGTAGCATGAAGCATTAGACAACTGCCCTCGCTCTCAGAGAGATAGTTTAGAAATCATGCATAAAATATTTAGGCAAAGATTAAGAGAATAGGAGCAACAATATTCAAGTACATAGTGAATTAGCCATTTTATACCAACTTGTAGTAGCCTTGATGTGATTCCAATGTAGCATTTTTTATCAAACGTGGATTTTTTAACTTTTAGATAGTTTAGTGGAAGTGTGCACTCAATTTGGTAGGAATGAATAGGTTTTGGAATGTCGCTCTCACAAATTAGATGCTACAAAAGACAATTAAAGCAGTTAAAATCCAATAATCCAATCAGAGCAGTTTAAATCCGATTATAGGATGAAATCGGATGCCTTAAATATTGGGATACCATATTAAACAGGTAAATTGTCTCAAAAAAAGCAGTTCAATCATTCTAGATTCGGTGTATTGGATTTTAACTGTATATACGTAAAATTAAAAGTAGATTTATTCATTAGCACAGAGGGAGTAATAAAAAGGCATAAAATGTAGAGATGTTAGTTATTAGTGTAGAGTATAGGAACTATATACTTTCTCAACTCACATATACAATGACCATTTGTACAAAAGTAACTCACTAACTGTATCTTCATCTGTTGACTCTTGTGTACATATTATAGTCCTGATGCCAGAGCTTACATTAGCACGTATGACGCTTCTCCATCACTTTCTACGAATTTCACTTCCACTTCCTACACCCACTTTACAGGTAAATTCATATTTTTCGGTGTCGTCAGAAATCACATCTTCGCTGACGACACCATACTAAGTAACTACTACTTGTACTTTTGTACTATACCTAATCTATACTACGTTCTCATCTCGTCTTGTTTATTCACCATCCATTCCCACACAAATACTCCAAACTGAAGTAAAGATAAAACTGACATTAACATATTCTAATTCTATAACATACAAGAAAAAGATAAACAAAACTTGATGAGAATTTGTATAGTAATCTCATTTCATTTCCATTCATACTTACTTGTTAGTCATTCACTAGTATAATTATCATTCTCATTCACCTACTTTACATTTTACAATTTTACCTTATCTAATATACATTTTTTGCAACGAACTCGGCCTCAAAAGTTTTGCTGTATTTATTTTGTATTACTAAGTACCACTACAGCCTTGGCAAATATTTCCTGCTGACATTCTTTATCGTTACAGTTTCTACTTCTTTCTCTATAACCTTTCTCTTTGTATATTTTGAATGGTTTGAATACTCATACTTTGACAACTAACTTGTATGCATCAACTATTTGCACGTCAAAATCCCCCTGACAGCTATACTAATAAGCTTCGCTTGTACATTGTACCCATGCAAACTTCTACATCGAGCTTTTCAACTTCAATATCGCTGCTACTAATATTCCTTTCACCCAAAGTACGGTTTTCAATGACACGTAAGTACTTTTCGACGCAGACTGTAATTATACTACATAATGACGATAATGACCTCACAGCACTAAAAGGTTTGCAACAAATCTCTGCCTAATCACAGCTATACTACAACAGGTATTACACAACCGAGATTTTGCATTAGGAAGAAATTCATTATGATTTATGTGCACAAAATACTTTCTTGTTTGTTTTCTAATTTCTTTATGTTGGATTTGCTAAAGTTTACTCGAAGCACCTCGCCACAACTTCTCTCTTCCTTTGGCTGTATCTTTTCTTTTGAGTTATTATTATGATTTATTTTGGCTTGGAATGTTATGTCACGATGCTTTATATGTTTGTCTAGTCCGGAAGGAAAGCAAGACCTATCCGGCTCCGGCGGGGCGAACGGAGGGGGCGGTGGCCCCCCGCCTACCTCAGGTCAATCTCAATTGTCGTTAAATGGTCAATTAGCACTCTCCTCCTCACACAATCAGTCAGTCACTGCCAAATGGCCAATCAAACCTGGGGTTCACCTACATGTAAATGGGTTGCACAGCTTGGGCAAAAGTGTCAAGCCTATTAATGGCTTTAGTTATGGAACTAAACACTCCACGTCTACACTCACTTCTCCTAAAAAGGATGGCACGCCAGGTACACTCAATCATACCCTAAATTAGTCACTCTTTTTGACACTGTTTTCTCACCTCCGTATATCTAAATAGTAGTCAAATCATGTGTAATTGAAAAAGTTAATTCCTGTTTGTAAATAAGTAGTGAGGTCTGATGTAGATAAATAAATTAATATACATAGGTATACAGCACAATAATAAATAATTTTGTCTCAACGTAGTTTAGATTCATCAATCACCTAAGTAGGATGTACTCCAATTTTTTTATTATGTAAAATTAAATATTCAATTACATCAAGTAGGTCATTAAATAGCTTTATATTTATTTGGTTTTCTCGGTAGGTACCCGAAAAATGATATTATAATCAAAGGGGATTTGTTAACTAAAACTTGTTTTTAAAGTTAATATGTATTTCGCCTTCTCCAAAGCATTACATGTAATTCAAGCTAAAGCTAGCAAAGTGTCAAAAATTAAATAGCCAATTGCTACTGTGCTAGATCTATTTTATATACAAATATATTTTAGTTTCTACCTTAGCTAAACTGATAGATATGTAGGGGCCAATGCTACTTAAATTACAAAATAATAAGACCACAATGTAATGACATGAAGAATAGTTATAGAAGAGGTTAACAAAAGATTCTGAAGATCTGAAGTAGGGATTTTAGGAGAAATTTTATCAATTCAAAGGCTTTGTTTTAATTTGAGAATGAATTATTAACACCATGCATGGCTTTGTTTTATCGTTTGTTTGTGTTCTTTACTGATTCAGTTACGGAGCCTACCGCATCACGAAAGAGGAAGAAGCCCAACAGAGGTGAGAGTCAATTTCGCAAACAGTCATGTACTATTTACGTATGCACTACATTTGAACATACCTAACTACCTAACTGACATTTATAGCTGATTAATGAGCTTTAACCTGTTAATGAATCCATTTAAATACTATGCCTTTGCTTGCACCTTGACATATTACATAATCTGCTATACATTTAAGTAGGTATACAAATTCTATTTTAACCTTTAACCTTACCATTTAATCAGTAGCTACATGCAATTCTGCTTTCTTTGTGTCACTTGTGATGTGGTTTGAATAAGACTCATTGCCAAATTACCATGTTAATGCAGTTTTACTTTTACCTATTCTGAGAATCGTTTGAAATCCTAATTTAGCATTTATTTATAATCTGCAAGTTTATTTTGTTCAATGAATAATAATTAAGCATTTATTATTTCACTCTGTCATTTCCATTTGAAAAAGAAGTATATTTTGGCCAAAGGAAAGTTTTTAATTAATATTTTCTTTCCATGCACAGATCCCAGTCCCGCTCATCGAAAGGGTGACATGAGTGAAGACGGTAAGGCATTCTACGAAAATCTTCCGTTTCACGGCCTCCAGTCACCACAATCAAAGGTACGTTTCAGAAAAGTCTCCAGCAGTTCAAAGATAAAGTCTAGAAAAATTAAGTATGACAAATTAATAATTGAATCTGACTTAATAAGAAGCAGAGAGACTTGACGTTAAATCTGCAGACACAATATCATTTTTCGTTTTACTGTTGCATGTTTATGTATAGCAATTACTTTCTATGATTTGTTTGAAAGAGTTTTAAAACTATTTTGTCATGCTTTACATTACAAGTAATTTGTAATGGTAATGTTGCATGCGTTAATTTGAATACATTAATACTTGTGAATGCTGCACATGCAAGTTATTTTGTTTTGTGTGTGTTTGTAATTTGTTTTGTTTTTGTTTCTCGTTAATGGCTTTATTGTAACATCCGGTGCTTGGCTTGAATGAAGCAGTCAGTAGCTGATGTACGACCCCCCAGTGAATTAAGTCAAACCGGTTCCTCCGGCTATGGTTCAACACGAAGTCAAAAAGAGAAGGCGGCCTTATTGGCCCAACAAGCCGTAGCAGCCACTCTCCAAAAAGAGATCCTCGCTAGTAATAACAATAATCCTCCAGCTCCTCCAGCCTCACAAAATGCCAGTGCAGGAAATTCATGTCCCCTGAATAAACCTGTGAATGTGGTGAAACCTTCTAAAGAAGATATCGTGCAAAATACAAAAACAAATAAGAGCTCATCAAAAAGTTCGGCTCTAAGCCCGGATTTAGGACAAGGGCCAAAAACTTCAACTCCCATCCATACATTCAACTACGCGACGATGCCCAGTTTGCATAATTCTGGAAAGAGCCCTGTCAACGTTAAATTAGCGACAGTTCGTCCTCAAAGAATTGCTTCTCTCTCTGGTGGAAGTTTTCGTCCATTCAGAATGCCCGATGCTCCAAGAATTCTATTCCGTTCTGTTCGAGGCAAATACGGAATTAGTAATCATTTCAATAAGCCTTCTTCAGCACTCATCCCAACCAATTCATCGTCCAATGTGAGCAATATGGGCAAGAATTCACAAAGCAACCTATTCAAACTAGGAAAGGATGCTGCAAGTCAAAATCAAAGGCCGACCATCCCTTCAAAACCTAATATCCCCATTTCAAAGACGGTTATTGGGAAATCTGCACGAGCTTCGGGTGGCAAAGGAAATGTTTCTCATTTCAATGTCCCTCCTTTGTACGGTGATACTATAATCCCTCCGCCCCCGATGCTCGATGACGATGAAGATGATGATGAAGACGAAGAGTCAGATGACCTCAACAACAATGTCAACACTACAAATAGTAACAGCAACGATATAAACAATCCATCAGAGGGTAATCAATGTGACGAAGAGGAAAGCTCTAGTTTAGACAGCCAACAGAGTCAAAGAGATCATGAGGAAGAGTGTGGAAAATCCGCTCCATTGGCAGCTCCTAGAATACAAACATTGAAAAAGTCCAGAAGACAACATGTCTACCAAAATATCCCTTTCACCAAAAAAACTGCACGCCATGAGGTCTAGTGAATTACCTTTGCACTTTTTCTTAGCTTATCTTATCAGTGATGGATGACCATGACATTACTTTACGGAATGAATACCAACAATTTTATTAGCACCCACTTCACTCATACCTTATCATTTACTCATCTAGTACCTAAATACCCAGTACCATTACCAAAAGTACCAAACCTGCAGCAAACTTTGTAACTTATCGTCTGGTTACATGCTACATTTTCACTTGTGTATATTAGCACTGTGTAAAAATCTATGTAGTTTTACTGTAAATATTACGTTGTGTTTATTTTTGCACTTGCACATTTCAGTATTCACTTGTTTTCTCTTTATGATGACTGTTTAGTTGACCATTTATTTACGAAATTGCTCTGCCCGAAGGTTCATTCGACATGTACAAATTATGTTTTATATTTTTGTGAGATTTTGTTATATATGTCAGTCTGTTATTAAAGTAAGGAAATTAGTGAGTAGCAGAGGTACACATTTCATTTGTATATTTAAACCCTAGTCTTACCCTTATTGTTTCTGATGTACTATAAACAAAATATAGGTACTACAAAAAACTACATCCTACTTGACAACAAACAAAATAGTCGAGCTTTAAAAATTTGCCAGTTTACTTTAGTATTTGTGCATAGTATGCTTAAAATGCATATTGCCGCAAAGCACGACTTGTGTCCTTTTGTATAGTACAGTTAAAGCTAAGCTTTATATGTTTTATTGTGACCCCTATCTTCAAGCTTGCTTTACAATTTATCGTTTTATTGAGTGTACATACTGACACTATGACGAAAAGGGAATAATTTGACGATTTACTTTGTTCAGAAATAGTAGATAACCCTTTATTTGTGTTACTTACATAATAGTGGACAAAATGTTACTTGATTTACTATTCTGTCACTGTACAACTTAAATGTGATAATGCCGTGCACGGTGAAAGTGTAAAATTGGCTCTAATCTTTGATTCTTTCTAATCTGACTAATTTTCTAATCAATACTAATTGAGTGTGTGTACATATTTGTAAATTAGACCCTGCTGACTCCTCTATCCCTCCAGTACCAACACCACAATCACAACCCTGTAAGCCAAAATCATACCTTGAGCAATCATCACCATCAGCAACTCCAGCTGCAACAACAGCTGCAACAACAACAACAACAACAGAATCAATACGGAACCGGAAGTAGTGCCACGACTCACCGAACATTTCCTTCAGCCCAAACGGCCGATTTGATATTTTCGTCTTTGAATCGTAAAGCGATGCGAAATGCTGGAGGAGGCGCACCCACTGCCGTAGAAATGGACAACGGGCGTCATCCAGGTCGTTTATGGTATGCTGACCTTGTTCACGGTCATCCCGTCAACAATCACAACGGACGTCACTTGAATGGTCACGTTCTCAACAACGGTGGTCACAATACTCTGCACCATTCCCAGCCGCAACAACAGACTCAACAACATCACCCGCATACGAATGGGTTTCTCCCGCACCACCGTTCTAGTAACGGTGGGAGTGCAATGCCCGGGAACGGGATCCCTATTCCTGTCATCAATCCTGCAGCTTTCCCTTTGATTCGTGGCGGTGAAATTAACGTATGACATAGGGATACTCTTTTGTAAATTAGTCATAGCAGGTCAGTCACTAGCTAATTAGCTCCTCAACAAACCAAAGCCCTGTCCAATTATATTTACATTTAGTAAATATACCAAACCTTAACTATACCTACCCTTTTTACCCTAGTGTTATTTTATTGTGACCTGTCCAGAAATATCCCGACGGGCTAAGGTTAATTAATGCGTAAGACTAATAGGAAATGGATGCTGCTGGAGGAATGCGAATGGCATGAGCTATTTAGTCCATTGGCTTATGTATCACAGACTGGAATCATTCTTAGATATAAATATGAAATCATTAAAATATAACTAGGTATACTTTTAAATATTATATTGTATGTACTACCCAAATAAAGCGATACACCAAAGAAATTATTAGCGCGTAGTGATTTATATACTTTCAGTATATTATTTAGGGTCAAGAGTTAGTGTTATCTTTACTTATGCAGATTACAGATAATATATAGTAGGCCGTAGGTTTAAGAATTTTATAGTTGTTTTTTTCAGTTTTTTATTGTCCCGGTACATGATTATGTAGTCAAACACAATAGAAATATATATTATATAATAAATAACCAATAAAACCAAACAATTCGTTTATATATGTAGTCTAAATGTGGACGATACAATTGTGGTCCCGTTAATATACTATAGCAAGGTAGGTTAATATTGTAAAACGGTTTCAAGAAAGTTTTCAATTCATATACCGTCGTTACATAATAATGTGCAATCAACAAACAAATAGAATCTAAAATAGGTTGAGATACCTACGGATAAAACACTTTTTGTTCAGCGAGGCTAGTAATTTAAGATAGTTAAGTAATTAGAAGAAAATTGGCAGACTAGATAAATATGAAAGATTTAAAACCAGGCCAGACGACTTACAAAATGCTTATCATAAAATAAATGTACTAGGAATAAGTATGATTGCATGTCATAGTATTATATAACATGTTTTATAGAAAAAAGTAATAACTATATGTACTGTGGAATAAATAGCTACTACTATCTAAAAAAAAGGCTTGTACTGTACCACTTACAACTCTATTACGAGAAAAGTACTAAACGTATCACCGTTGATATTCGTGTATGAATTGTGTATGTATGTAATGTATGTCTTTAGCATACTTAAATAGAGTGATAATACTGATAATAGTGTTTCATACTAAACTTACAAATGTGTTGTTTATTCCCTGTAATAAAAAGCGTCAAATTAAGTTAGAATGAACATAACAATGTATTAACGATTGTTGTTGGCTTTTGAATTGTTAGTTTTTATGTATCTAATAATTGTTAAATATTTCTGGTTGTGTAATGTATATTGTATTCAGTAACCACATTAGTGTAACAATTTAACTTATACCCGCACATACATTAACTTAACATACCTAAACGTTCCCATACCTAACAAAATGTAATATAAACCTTCACCTCTGAACTTAGCACATAATTTACCAAACTAATAAGATTTACGATGAAAAATAATGTAAGATATACTTAGGTAGATGTTGTATAAACGGACCCGAGTCATTTAAACTCTTTATCAATGTGTATTATATAATTTGTAACATACTAATCAATATTGTGTGTGCCCATTTGCATATTACTGTGTGTACCAAATACCTATATATACACTACATTGAATTGTGAGTGTATTCGTGTAAATTGTATATGATTTTGTATTTTTATTTGTATTTAAAAAATTGAAACCCAAAATTGACTACAACATATAATACTATGGTCACATTGAAGATTACAATACATTCTTATCTTGTACTCTACATACAAGGGTTTTCAATTATGTCAATGTGTGTCTATTATATATGTGTATAGCCATACAGGCCGGAAGGAGACTTGGACTACGCTGATTCAGATTACAGGCAATTATACTCCTATGGTCCGATGAATTACAAAGAAGCTTCAATCCAAGCAGCCAAAGCCAAAGAAAATAATAATGTGAATACCCAAAGTACTAATAAAGCGACGATCCCACCTCTCGAGTCGGAAATGTTGTAAACTGTACTAAATGTGAAGTCGAGTCCAACTAAATAATCATTTACAAGTAAGCAATCGCATCCAATTCAACTAAAAACCAAGTCTGGTAAATCTTTTTTTGTTTTAAAATAATCAAGAAGATAAATGTGCCTTCCCTTTGCTGTTGTATTGTTGTATCGTATTGGATTGCACTGTACTTGATTCTATTGTACTTGTACTGTATGGACGTTAGGTATGTTATGTTTATGTTATGCTAAGGAAGTATACTCGAGAGATGTTGATGTGAATTCAAATTACTACTATACATGTAATGGAAGAGAAAAGCAATGAGAAAAATCATAAAATAAAGAACGTACATTATACTATATGCTAGCTACGTAAATAATAATAAGTTAGTTAAGATAACATAAGTGAACTATATGTAATATTACGTTTACAAATACAAGACATAACAACTGAAATGTGAAGTAAAAAGTGGAAAAATTTACGTTACAATGTCTCACATTAATTATTTCTTTCCTAACTTGCATTTCTAGACCATTTTATCCCAGGCTCAGGAAGTTCATATTTTCACGGTTTTATTCTCTTCTATTTTTCTAGCCCACTACTATAAGTTATAATATCAAAATTACTATATTATGTACATAACAGGATATCTGAAAGTAGTGCAAACTCCAAAAATGCCTTAGAAATTGTTTTCTTAAATACTCGACTGAACTACGTATATTCTGGACGTTTTAAGGAGCCAACTCGAATATTCAACTGAATCATTTATGTTTGTCTGTAATCGGCCAACTGTACAAATAGATAATTCTGAAGTTGCATTTCTTATTGCAAAACAAGCCTTAAATGCAAATGAGCAAAAAATAAGAGGCTAGAGATTAGCCAAAGACTAACATGCGTTTCAACATATGTAGGTGAAAATGAAAAACTTTAAAAAACTTATATGATGAGTAAGTGCTTACCTCAAATAATCTATAATAGTAAACACCAGATTGGCTAATACAAAGTAAAATATGCATTACATAAATTACCAACTTACTTTATTATGGTTGCACAAAATCAATGATATAAATGAGCAGGACCACTTAAAAGTTATCTTGTGTGAGAAGGTGAGATGATCTTGGCTTGAATTTTGAATGAACTAAGCAACTCCGAAAATAAGGTAATAACTTTTTTTAGATAACTGTGAATTTGTGTTAGTCAAAATCATCCTTCTCTAGTTATATAACTTGTATTTACGAAAGAAGAATTATTATGCATCATCAAGGTGCTTAACACACCAACAAATCTTTCATTTCCGTTACATTGGATCAGAGAACCAATAAGGTCTAATATCTTTGTGTAACTACCCAGCCTAATTTTAAAAAATATGTAAAATCCTTAAAATTTCAAATTGTATTGATATAGGTGATGATAATCCTACTAGTATTTCGACTACAATAAAGAATGTTCCTGTGGACTTGTGGATGGTTCATGGTTTACATTATTTACAAATTGATACTTTTATTAACTCTCCAGCAGTTAGTTGAGAAAATTAGAGTGTGAAAAAGAGGGCCAAAGGAAAGGCAATAAAGTGACATGTAATTCATAACTATTATCCATGTTTCAATATGAATTCAAAGAATATTTGTTCTGATACAAAGTAGTATAGGAGTGTGGACCTCATAGAAGTTTGTACAGATGGTCCCACCTCTACATGATCTTGGATACAAAATTCATGCAAAAGATTCAGGGAAATAGACATAGCTATAGACATGATACAAAAGCTTGCTTTGTGTTATTGTTGCATGAAGCATTTAATTCAATTCAAAGCAGTTCTTATAATATTATAGATTTACATAATGTACTGCTACACATAAGTATATTGCACTACAACGAAATGTTGGTTTGCAGTTTGTATAGGAAAGAAAATGCAATGGCAATAGTTTCCTTGTAAGACTTGTCGTGTCCGTGCAATGTTAAAGTTGAATCTGTCTGATCGTGAGTGGAGGATCCCACTTGTACAAGTTTATTGTCATATAAATACTAGTAACTGTCCCTCTGTTTCATTTCCCAGTTCATCTCGTGAGCATAAAACTCGGCTAATAGCCCTCCTTTATTTTATGAGCTCTTTATGAAGCATTACATACATAATAGGCATTTCGGAACTCTATCTTCCTAATTCCATGTTATTCTATTCTATACATCCCAACTGCCTTTTTTTGGCGAATTTTAACGGAACATAATATTTCAAAGCACTATACGCACTTCCAAACATTCCCCTTTTATAAATTCATCATTAATCTTCGATAGTAAATAAGCACTGCTCTTTTGCAAATGCATTTTATGCTTGAGTTGTATAAAATATGATTTACAACAAAACTTCTATGGGTTCTTAACATAATTCTTCCTAATTTAGTACTTCTATTGTCAGTAATATGCTAATAAAGTTAGGATAATTTTATTTTTCCTTCCTCGTTTATTTTTAGATTTATCAAAACTATCTTCTTCTCTTGCTCTGTCATTTTCCGCTCCGAACACTACTCCTTATACAATTTGGAGTTACTTAAATCACCTGCCTAATATACTTGCATTGCCATTACATAATCTAAAGAGTATAAAAATCATAAACTTCTGGAAAATAAAAACAAACTCCCACAATATGATAAAAATATTTGAAAATGTAAACTTTGTACTTTGTGCCAAATTCCCACTCGCTAGTATTACATTGATAGGAATTAATAATAGGATTTAGTGAAGCAATGACGAGACTAAATATACTACCGAAGAAGGATTTCTGTATTCATTTGAAGTGAACAACAGATATAGAAACGAAAGAGCAGGGAGATCGTTAGAGAAAATTCCTCTGAGAAAAATTTAATGATGCAAAAACGGAAAATTACAGAGAGATAGGGGATTAATGAGAAAATATGCGACCCTGACTTGCCTTGACTTTTAGCATTATAGAAATTATGGAGTGGAGAAGAGTTGGTTTGACTCTGTTGCCTTAACTAACATAATGATCGCGAACTGCTTTAGCAGTGACTTTCAAGCCTGAAATGGATGTTAATAATAAGTTAAGTAATTTCAAGTTTTACTACATATAGGTTGTATATTATCTATATACTAGTATTATGTAATGAGCAAAGACCTTTACTTTCATTGTGGGAGAGTTTGTAAAACTTTTTGCGAATATTGTTAAAAATTGCTCATTAGTGTTTGTTTGGAATAAGATTTTCTGCGAGCAATAATCCGGGAGTGTAGGCCTTTGAATAGGTTGTGCAGGATGTACAGTTAATGGCTAAAGAAATGGAAGAAGAGAAGAAAGGACGAGACATTAAGAAGTAGGAATTTTTTATTAGGAACTTGATTAGATCTTGAGTGAAATGAATATACAATGATACGATAGATAATCGTCCTTCTGCTAAAAGTATACAACTTACCTTTCTAATAGGATTTACTTCTTGTGCTTAATAGGTGCGCGTATTTAAAAGCGTGATAAATCCTTTGGGTTATTTAATATGTATTGTATACCAGGTAGTATTTCCTCTATGCAGATGACTACCAACCAAGTAGTGCAATTGAATCTGAATCAAACAGCTTCACTCGGATCGGATGTCTGTCTGTAACTCATTCAAGTAAGTATATAGAGAATATGTGTTGTTCCCTACCGCTGTGCGATGCAAATCACCTTCAGGACACAATCATATAAAATAACAGAACCTTCCTGAGAGGAATCCTTCAAAGTCTTTAGCATTTCATACCAGAAGTTACAATGGAATACTTTACATATTAGATTTATATTAAAGTCGAAAGCTTTACGTTAATCCAATCAGGTCGTTCACCCACCTTACATGTACATACTTAGGTAATACGTATCAAAGCCATGCAATAACCAACCTAACCCCTTCTTCCTAACTAGCAAATAACATCAGTAAAAGATGCAAAATGCCAAACGTGAATGCCTATCTTATCTATAGCCATTATTTTCCCGATGATCCTTTCACAGTCCAGCCAGACAGTCGACAATAGTAGAGAACATACTTATTATCCCTCATACTGCAATACCACAAAATTATATCTTAACAAGGACAGGTATAGCTTGCCTACGTGAATGAAGGAAGGAAAACTGATGTAATCGTGATTCTTTAGCTGGACTGGACTGGAATTCGTATACTTCTTATAGTAGGTACCTTTTGCAAGAAATCTGATTGCTCGGTGTAGCATTTATTTCCCTGTCTCTCTTGTGTTGAGATGTTATGTTGTCTTTCTTGTCTTGTCCTGCGATGTGATGTCTCATGTTGAGACTCCTTTTGACTTGACGTGTTCTATTCTATGAATCAGAATCTTGAATTTATCTATTTGCTTAGGAGAGAAAGAAAACAACTCTTGATCTTGGTATGTTGATCTTCTGAGTCAACTAGCTTTGTAACTCTTCCTTGTTCACTAGTTGATTCTCATCTTGCATATCGTGGTAGGACAGCAATCTGTTGAGAAAGGAATCGCCACTACACAACTTGTGATTTAATATTTCTGCCTTTGTTCACTCAGTTCGGTTATTTAAAAAGTTGTATAATATATATTTGTATTGTATTGGCATTCTCACCTTGTGGTAGTAATCCGATTGAATAATTTAATAATAATTGTAGTCAAAGTTAAATTGTGGCTGAGAGCAGTTTCTTCTGTTTACAATCGTAAATAGTGTGTACTCAAACAACAAGAAAGTATGCGCACCGTTTGGTTACTTTCGGCTAACGTTTTCTTGTTGGCTGTAATCGGATTCACTCACGCTAAGAAATGGAGCACAAACAAAGACTCGATTATCATAGAAGGTAAAGACAGTTAATAATTATGTATGAACAGAAAATTATCATAACAATTGTGTCGTGTGATCGTGATAAAGTGAATTACATTTAAATTGCATAAATATTCTTGTTCCTTTATAATCATTATAATAATACATTTTTATTTACCTTTTCAATTAAAGCTGATAATGATGATGGAATCCTTTCCGATGAAACTATTGAGAAAATTGAGTGCCGCACCATTGACAGCGAAGTTGGACAATGCGTCACAGTCAGAAGATGTCATCCAATTTTATTCACAGATGATGGGGCTATTCGCAATAAAGAGTTAGCGGAGACATTTGCCACGACAGATGCTTCTTGTGTTACAGAAGTGTCACCAAAGACCTCTTCTTTGGGTAACTTAAATTCAATAATATACTCTTGTGTCCTATAGTATATCTAATACATTTACTAATAGAAAATAATAATTAATTTTACCACTTTTAATCAAAAGTCGCAAATACGGATACATTTTTATTTCTAAAGATATTGGAGATAGAACGATTTGTTGTGCTGTAAGCAAATTACTATCGTCATTAAGAACGGGGCTTGATGAGGAACTGGAACTCTACCCAACAACAATTGAACCTATTTTTAATGACCAGCCACAAGCAGAAGAGTTGTCTGCAGTGACAACAGTGGATTCCTTCATTCTTGATGATGATGCTATTGTTCTGGAAGACGAGCCAGCACAAACGACTTCGGCGCCAATTTCAATCATTCTCAGCCATCTAATCAACAGTAACCCCACAGTGGAGCCCATTGCTGACGAACCAGTACAAACTACATCATCGCCAGTAGCCAATAATCAAATTGCAAATGACTACATTTCTCCAGCCAGTGAAGCTGTAGTTATTGAAAATGTTTTTGCCAATTCAGTGGATAAGGAAAATATTTTAGAAGATGCTCCTGCCGAAGTATCCGCAGATACTACCACTATTCGAGAAGGTATTGCGCAAGATGATCCAGTCGCAACAACTGAAGCTACAAAACTTGCAGAGAAGATTCCAGCTCAAGATATTCCTGTACAAGACGAGTCTATTATTACAAATGAATTTGATGCACCTGCGCCCACCACTGTCCGAGAAGAACTTCAAGATGAAGTAGTAACAACTTCAGCTCCTAAAGTAAAGGATATCGAAGAGATTCCCGTCGCTGATCAAACTGAAATTCCAGAGGTGCGACCAACAACAGTAGAACCAGTAGCACTTTCAGAAACGGAAATACCTACAGCAGTGTCTGATGAGACTCAGGCTGAAATAGTTCTTCAATCTGGTATTTTGCCGTCGGTAGATCAGGGAGAGGTAGTATCATCGGAACCACATTCAACTACAGACACACCTCAGCGTGATGCACCTGCACCCGAAACAACAGTAGTACCTGAAGTGGAAATTCCAGTAGAATCACAGACTGGAATATTTTCATTGCCTAGTACTTCCGTAGAACCTGAAACGACGGCTCATTATCAATCATCTCCTGCAGAATCTGAAGGTCAATCATTTTCGGAAGTGGCTCCTTCATCGGATTCTTCGGGAGAACCCGAAGTAATTCCTTCTGTACCTGAAGTATCTTCCACTGTAATCCCTGAAGTACCTTCCTCAGCCGTACCCGAAGTATCATCCTCCACAGTACCCGAAGTATCATCCTCCGCCGTACCCGAAGTATCATCCTCCGCCGTACCCGAAGTATCTTCTTCCGCCGTACCTGAAGTATCATCCTCCGCCGTACCCGAAGTAGCTTCCTCCGCCGTACCCGAAGTAGCTTCCTCCATCGTACCCGAAGTATCATCCTCCGCCGTACCCGAAGTATCATTCTCGGCTGTACCTGAAACTACAATTCAATCTGCATCAACTGTTCCCGAGGATTCTGAACGCCCAGTTCAATCTCTGTCTGAAGTGTCTCCATCCTCAGACTTTTCGGCCGAGCCAGAAGTAATTAATCGTTTGCCGGAAATATCTTCCTCTCCTGCCGTACCTGAGATTCCCATCAAACTTGAAGTAGAGATTTCTTCGGAGACTCCAGTACATTCTGAACCCAAGCCTGAAATTCCAAGCCCATCCCCAGATGTTGAGGAACCAGAATCTAATCCAGTGCCAGATAGACCTTTTGAAGGTTGTCCTAATGTAGCTACATACAATCAATGGCCAGTATTCCATAATTATCCGTTTTTGGTGAGTTCATTTGAGCAATACTTTTACGAGTTTCTCCACTGTCTTTTACGACCGGAAAACATGATATTTTCATCTTCATGGATATTTAATTGTACATACTAGGTATATGTTGCTGGTTTTGTTTGTTTGTGCTATTTAGCATCGACTCCTTTAAACCGGTGCTTTCTGTAGTAGTAATGATGGACTCTGTGTATTTAATGTTCTCATTTCGTTTGCTTTAATTGATATCGTAATACTACAGTAACTATCTATACGTTCATGTCTCGTTAATGCTCAGATATTATAATTGTGTTTGATTTGGTTAACCACAGGCATCAATCTTGACACGAAGTAAAACCGGTCCGCTTTGTTCAGGGAGCTTAATAGATAGCCGACACGTACTCACCGCTGCACATTGCTTACATAGGTAAAAAATTTACAGTCATTTATTTGTTGTGTACAAAATAGCGATGAACCGCAGCTTAATTTATAGTTCAGCCACATAATCATGCAAGCAAAAATGTCTCTCCGTAAAATCTGCATTTACGATTCAGTTATTTTTTGTCACGAATAAAAATGCATTTTATGCAGTTCATTATAACACAGCAATGGTAAGTGCATTTATGTTCGTTGCAGTCGAACTCTAAGACTGGTAAAAATAGTGTATATGTTAACGGAGGTTAGATGATAACAATGTTTTGATTCTGTCCACTGAATTTTAATTAATTATTACTGTTGTGTGTATATAGCTACCAATTATAAATTGACTTTATAGATACTTGTACATATTTATTTTTATGCAGATTCAACTCTCGAGACGTGGCTGGCATGCAAGTGCGATTGGGATTCTCAAAGCACGTAGGAAACGATACGCTCGAGCATCACTATATCGAACGGCGAGCGTCAAAAGTAATTCTGCACAAACATTTCAACGCGCAAAATAAAATGGAGAATAACATAGCTCTGGTTCAGCTTAACAAGCCAGTAGTTTTTGACGAGCATGTGAATCCGATAAATATCTTCCGTGAAGTTCCTGGCTATGATGAAGGGAATTGCACAGCATCCCAAGCGGGCTTTATCCGCTTTGGCAACAGAATTGTCACCGAAATTGGAGATGGCTTCATCAATTTCATCGAAGCTCCGATGGGGGATTTTTTCCTGAGGGAGAGTCTGAGTCGAGTGTACACTAAGAACGAGTGTAAGACTGATCTGAATAGCCAAGTGACAGATAAAATGGTGTGTGCCAAGCCAGAAGTTTTCGAGGCGGAGGGAATTACCGGCATATTCAAGGGAAACGATGGTGGTCCGCTGCTCATTAAGGACGGAAACCAAATTCTCCAAATTGGCATTAAGTCTTGGGCTTATGAGGGCAATCAGTACCCAACTGTCTATACAAAAGTGGATTCATATTTCAAGTGGATTGCAGATAATCTAAAAATGTAGAGCTTATTCGTTGAAACTTCTAAATTCTAAGTAAAGCAACCTACCTACACTTTCCTAAGTCTGAACAGACATATTATATTTACCTACTATTCAATATTAGATTGTAATTGTAGTGACGTAAAGTAGCAGTATGTAATTTAACGCTTTGGCTTTCCATTATAGATATGGTGTAGAGGATGGGGAATCTTTTTTCGGCTGGGCAAGACTCCAAAGGTTCTAGGGGATAGGAGGATTGCGTTGCGTTTCTATTCTAGTTTCATTATCCTATTTCATACAATGTACGCTTATTTTTTTATAATATGTAGCAACAAAATAAAACTGTCCGTGTGTACACATTTTTTTCCATTTACTTTCTGTCTGTATTAGAAGGGTCCTTTATTACCATAAAAACTCAAATTCATTTATTGTAGTGATTGTCAACTTTTTAAAAATTAACTAGGGTATACCCAAGTACACTGCTACATTGTATTATTTATATAATTTATTTAGGAAGTACAAACACAAAAATATATGATCTAAAACTTAAGTTTGAAACTGGAATCATAAAGATGTTGTGGACCAGTTGTGGTACGTGGAACCAATTGCACCGATAAAATTCGTTTCATGCACATTAGTACACTTACACAACACATTTCATTCTACTATTCAGAGAATACATTTGACAATTGACATTAATACAGAATTCAATACAAAATACAAGTTGGCCAACAATTACTGACTTATGTAATGTTTTGAGAATCTTGTTAAAATGAATGAAGAAAATTGCTTTGCATTTTGCTAATGCAAAAATCATAGAACAATTTCGAATAAAACAATAAAGTTAAGTTGCGAGTTATGCCGTTATGCCATAATGATTTTTATTATTATCACTATGCCCAATGTATGGACTATAGCTAAAACTATACTTGAATATTTGAGTCAGTTTCAAATTTTACGTTCATGATCACGTTTGATAGAAACGTGACGGAATAGTTATAGTTACAATTTCGTTGGTTTAGTTGTCGTTCCATTTCCAGTTTAAAAATCAAATTGAATCCTCCGCAGCTGTACTTCAGGTTTAGACAACTGCAACTGAAACCAAACTGAAACTGAACTCTTTCCTAGCTATACTAGACGATCACCGATCCCGATAAACTAATCAGCGCGAAAGTAAAAATTTTATTTGGTGAATGCGAATCAAATTATAATAAACTATTGCAACAACTAAATACGATTGAATAAATATTATAATTGGCAAAACAATATCAACATGGCTGGAAGATCCAATTTGGTAAGTAAATATAAACCATGTGTAAACCAAACATGTGTAATAGTAATACTAGCATTATGACATTGAGCAGGCAAATGGCAGATCAATGTTAAGTATGTTTTCATTACAGGATTTGATGGTAGACGAGGTGCGATTTTTATCGAAAGAGGATTACTTGTATGTAATGAAAACTATAGCAAAAAAAACCATCCACCAAGAAGTGTCCAAACAAATCACCAATGCCTTGAACAAGACAAAGCAAAGATCCAATTTAAGTGGTGGCAACGACTCGCAAAGTAAAGTCGAGTCTCGTCCACCATTTGAGGATAGCAAATCAGCGTGGCAGGTTGTAATTTAATACAATGTTTTCTTGTTGCATAGATTCTACATTAATTTTTGACAATAGTAAATTAAAATCGTTGTAAAATATTTTTTATAGTGTCCCACAATATTTAGAGGAGATCTTGTTCCTGTGAATGATTACGTTGTGTTAGACGTTGAAAAAGTATCTCTCAAAAAGGGTTACGACCCAGGATTTTCATCATTTAAAAAAAATAAACATCTCCTCGTAGGCGCAAACTTGTCCATTTGTGATTATAAAGGAACATTAATTTTATGGGCATTTGTTAAGTATGACGTTAAGTGTGCCAGTGGAACACACAACTGACAAGATTGGACAAATTGAAGATAGGACAAGGGATAAGTTTAAGTCTGGTGAGCATAAAATAATAAAATAGCATTACTTGGGAGACAATATTAGATATATTTAAATACTGCATTAAATTAATAAATTTAAAAAATTCAGGTGCACGAAATGCTGGACATAGTATTCCATAACAACTACTTAGTGGGACATTCGGTGGATCAAGATCTAATATCCTTAAACTATACATTCAAAGGGCAACAAATTATCGATGTTTCTGATTATTTCATTGATTCTAATAATCAAAAATTCAAGCTGAAGGATATTCTTCTCTATTTCAAAGAAAATGGAAGTTTTCAGGAGGAAGAGCATTCTTCCGCAAAAGATGCTCGTGCTACTTTGCACATATTTCTTCAAATGGAGATGCTAAAGAAACAAGGGATATTTTCTGGAAAAGGTTTAAAAATCAAGAGAAGTCCCTAAGGAAAAAATAGTATTTGATGTCTGCAAATGCCAACGGCAGTAAAGGTATAACAAAATTAAACCAAAACTTGACCAAAGCAGCAGCAGAGTAACTAAATTTTGTAATGAAACAGGAATATAACCTAATAAAAGATAATTTAATTTTTACTGTAATCATTTGTAGTGTTATGATTATAAATTTTAGACCGAGAATTTTTTGGGCTTATTTCGAATACCTCATAATATTGTAGAAACTGTGCAAAAGTCTACTCCAATCCAGTCAGATGTCAAAAATGACATTCTACCAGATTTGAATGTAACGAACCTATAATTTTTATAGATAATTGTCGTATTTGTTTATTTCATTTAGTTTAGGTTAGTTATATACGATAAGTTTATTATATAACCAAATGAGAGTGTTGCATTTGTTGCCGGTGGTAAAAGATGAATTGGCAACAATGTTTACCGTCAACAACGGTAAAACTTTCAAAGGTGGTTGATGATGAGTAGCAAGAAGAGATAGAACAAGAAAGAGCTTAACAAACTAATTTTGTGCAATAAATTGTCCACATATACAAAGTTATCGAGTTTTCCCACTTTCAGATTCATACGCTTTCCTTAACGTATTTAATATATAATACGATTTAAATGACTGATATGGAACTGAATTGTAAATATTTGCTAATACTTTGTTCAATATAATATATATTACTTTATAATAATTACTATATAATAACAGGCTTAGATTTTTTTAAATTTTGTGTACATATTCAGCGGCATTGTTCGTCTGAAAATAGAACTGGAGTCAACATCTTTAAGGGAAATTTAGATTCGAACTGCTTTTAATCATGACTTCTTCTTGAAAATAGAGTTAAAATATCAGCCAAAATACTTCAAAGTAAATTAGATTCGAGCTGGGTTTAAACATGAAATCCTCGCGTTACATGATGATATTGCCAAGATGTTGATCCAACCCCAGAATTGAAATAATCTTTGAAATTGTTCCGAATTTGGGACGCATCATGGGAGTGATTTCCATTGCTTATTATTGGAATTGGAATTAGCCCAGAATTATTAGCAATCTCAGAACGCCAACCTCCATCGATAACTTCTCCATTGTCGTTTATATGATCCCCTGTGTAAACGCCGTTGTCGTTTCGCTTTAAAAGAAAATTATGGGAGTATTAATGTTCCTTCAACGATTAGATGTACCAGGTCCATATCACAGTAGATTGGGACATTATAAATTCTCCATCGTGCATTTAATATGCCGAACATATTTTCTACGACTCTTCTTGCACGGCTAAGACGGTAGTTGAAAACAGACTTGGTTGTTTCAACCGAATTCCCAGGAAATGGTCTCATTAAATATGATTTCAATCCAAAACCCTCATCTCCAAGAATTACATGCGGGGTAGCAACGACACTTCCTGGTAATTTCCGTTCACCGGGTAGACCTATCTTTCTTTCTGATAACGCCCTACCCATTGTACTTCGCATTAATATTCCGCTGTCCGATGACGCACCATTACCGCCAATATCGGCTGCCACTACGGAGTAATCACCTCCTGCTATAGCTAGCAGTACGATGGAAAAGAAGTTTTTGTAGTTGTGATTCACAGAACCAGTATTTTTTGGGCACCTCAAGCGGACATGTTTTCCATCAATTGCTCCGCAGGCGTTCGGAAAGTTCCATTTCTCGCAGAAAAGTTCTTCTTGTGTAGCCCATATGGTTGGATTTGGAGGAGGAAAATAAATTGGCTTGAGATGCCGTATGATGCTCTTAAGGGTCTCTCTCAGAATCATTCGTACCGATGCAGGGGACACTCTGAATGTAATTCCGATGGATATCATGGAATTTCCAGAAGCTAAGTATCTATTAATCAAAATAGACGGGTCTTTATTTTCTATTATTGACGCTGCTTTTATTACATAAACTTAACAAATAGTCGGGCCTTCATTTACTTTTCATGGCACTGCTATCATTGCAGATCAATTCTCACATTAATATTTTCATATTCCATATTTAATTTTATACCTCAGGGTAACAGCCAGCCTGGTCTTAGCTGAAATCGGTATTCGGTGTTTAGGAGAATGAATTAAATCCTTTGCAATCAAACTTGATATGTAGTCAAAGTTTTCGACATTCATCCTATAATTTCGTAATCAATACATAAGTATACGCATAAATATATATTACATTTTTCATTATATTCTTAAATGCATGAAGTATTAAATGTGGTACCTAAACATCTTATGATGGTAAACAGGGTCGTTCCTCAGCATTTCTATCAACTTACAACAGCTTTTGGACACAAATAAATTTCTAATGTAAATTGATCTTTGTTGTCTCTTCCGCCTTCTCCGTAAAATGGCAATAACCAAAAGTAATCGTAAATTTTTCATGTTGGATGCACTAATTTAATCGAAAATGGTTTGTCAAGAAAATCAAATAGTTGGAGACAAAGAATAAAATGGTTAGCGTTATTTGAAGGTAACCCAAAGATTTGTCCCAAGTAAAAGGCAGTATTTAGATTCACTATCACAGTGCAAAAATATGAATATGGACCAGTAAAAATAAATACATTTGTCACTGTTTATTCTACAATATTTCAGGGGCACAAATATTTAAAATATTCCTTTAAACTTATTTATATATTAATATTTCACTGAAAATCATGGATGCTTATGATGCAATTCGTTAAGTTCTTCAATGGACCACAATAATGAAAATTCTAGAACAAATGTTATTGAAACTCGGTTTCCAAAAGTAATTGCTGAATTTTGAGTTGGACGGAAGCTGCTTTGTGTGGGCATTTGTCATTTATTCGACGTAGTTTAGGAATGATGCTTAGTCCAAATAGCTCAAATTCGTCCTTATCAATATCCTTGATTTTGCTGCTATTTTCAAGAGCTTCGATTAACTTTTGATCAACTGGGTCAAATTTTCGTTTGGCAATACATTTACCTGTTAGATTAATTTAGCAATCATTAGATGTTATTTTGCGGTAAATAATAAAAAATAGTCGGGCCTCAATTTTCTTTTGAAGACACTGCTATTAAAAATAGTAGGGCTTTCATTTTCTATTGCTAACAGACCACAACGATTTAATGAAACAATTCGGTAATTACTTTTGCTGACGCCCGCATTTTCAACCACGATGGCAGGTTGCTTTCCGTCTTCGAAACCATGAAGCTCAAATTCCAAATCATCTTCTGGAATCACATTATCTTCAGCTGTCGAGTCTTCATGGACATTTGACACAGACCTTTAAATATTTTATTGATTATCACCACAAATACTATGTAACCATTGCAAAAGTAACATTTTTTGTTATTATTACTTATACGGTTTGTAGTGTGGTTCATAAAAGCGCATGAGTTCAGAATGTCGAAAAAAGTGGACATTACTTCGTCCGGATCCTGTCGGCTGCTGAGTTTTACGCAAGTAGGATGCGTATTGGTCTCTCAATTTCTTCCAAATCTTTTCACATTCTCCAACTAAAAAGGGAGTTGATTCAAAATTTTTATTTAAATACGTGGTAAATTAAGTCAAGCCATTGTTTTCTTTACATGGCATTGCTTGTATGTTCTACACACAATAGTGAAATTTATCAGTAGCCAAGAACGAAAATGAATTAAATTAATTATTACCTTCCAGCTTCATTTGTGTTGCAATCGAAGACCACGCGTTAATTTTTTCACATTATCCTTGTAGCTCTTGTCACTTTTATCGTACAAGTACGAATGATCCATAACTAGAGTGATCAGTTTCTCTTCCACTTCTACCACATCATTATTGGAAGACATTTTCGTTTAAAATTGGAAAAATAAATATCAGAAATATGGAAGGTGATAAGTACGAAAGCTGTTTCCATTCAATTGATTGTTTAAATATAGTGCCAACTTGCAATCTCACCTTATAATAAAATCCTGCTTTGCCATTGGTAAAAGATCAAACTGTATCAGTTTGGATCAGTTTCCAAATCGGGCGCCGTTGGGTTTGCGAAACGTGATAAGTTTTGTCAAACTAAAAGTAAACTGAATCGTTAACCAAACAGTATAGTTACGAGAAATGGAAATGGAACCACAGCGTGATCTCACCGTGATCGTGATCAGAACAGTATAGTTGCGCGAAACACATCGGCAACTGAAACGAAAATTAATAATGAACTAAAACCAAACGGAAAAAGACAGTATATCTTTGAAATCATGAACTACACCGTGAACTTACTCAGTTTTGCTGTCAAACCAGTAAGTATAGTTCTAGCTTATGTACAGCAAACTTTATATGGTAGGATTGTGCTCCACCTTTGGTGCTGAGTTAAATACTTCGTGGATAATCTTGTCACTTGTTGCTGGACACTTTACCAGCGGGGACCGACGATTTTACGAGTTTAACTGATTCTGGATCTGGACTGCGGATTATGTGCGGTGCGAACTGGACTTGGGAAAATTAACATGTATAAGATAGGATTTTTTTGTGAGTGATACCCTTTACAATATACAGAAATACACAGTTGAACTGAACTGACTGACTGAACTGCCTGACGTTGAAGTGACTCAGTGACTGATACAACAGTAATACAGTACATTCAAATTACATACTTTCTGCATTATTTCATTGTTTACTGAATGGGAGGTGAATAGAATCGTTTCGGGTAAATAATGATAACTATGTTATTTTACGTTTACGTTATCGCTATTTTCTATCATCTATCTCCCAAGAGTGATTTACTTGGGATTGGACATTGAATTAACTTTTTATTATGTAATTGTCACAGAATTACATTTTTGCATACTATTTGGTTGAAATTGGAAATGGACTAGATGAGAACTTGCTTTCTTGGGCGAACAAATGAAAGAGTTACCTATAGTTCGATCGGTTTCGTAAAATATACAAGAGAGTTGCCAACCAGGCACAAGAGCAAGCCATTTGCATTCTATTCTGTCTGTCCTGTCTTTATCTGTGTGTATACTATACTATTGCTATTCTTATGCGTATTGTCTCTATTACATTCATTGCGATTACTTCACTACCACATACACACAAACAAATAATTCATAGTTTCACACAGTAGGACGTAATTATATACATTTGCAATTTAAAACAAATTCCATTTGTCATTTGTTATAAAGCAATTACAAAAATTGCATTTCGTTACTAATTGATAAGTAATATACTTTGCCATTTGTCCATTTAAACCAAAATTGACAGAATTAACAAAAATAATACTTAAGGTTTTATTAAAATATATTCTAAGATGTAAGTATTTTATATTTACGTTAACGTAACTACTTAAAGCGACGTTATGATTAATGATTATTCTGATTTTTCATCCTCACAATTTTTCTAATGGAACTTTATGTTTAATTTAAATCCATTTTTTGTTAATACTTAGTGCTAGAAAACTGAAGATGGCCGGCTAAGACTTAATTTTCTGAGATTGAATAATCCTGCTGCAAATCTGCTGAGAAAAACAGCCGCAATTCACAATTCAATAAGCTGAACAATTTGAAGTCAAGTCATTATTGTACAACTAACTGTAATTTTGTACAGTTGACCGGAAAGCTGCCAGCTCACCATTTTCTGTGACAGGATAACCTACAATTAGACAAGTTTCAGGTAATTTATTTCTATTTATTGATTCACTGACATGGAATCACTGATAAGTTGGCAGTATCAATTAAAGCTAGTCCATAGTTTCATAGTATAGTTGATAGTATATTTGTTTTGAATGAATTTGAACCATTGACCTTATACGGTTGGGTTGCTGCAAACGGGACGCAGTAACCGAAATTTTTCTAAGTTTTTTTCTCAATGCAAAAATCAGACAACAAATTTCTAAGTATTTTCAAAACTAGTCACTATTTGCCTCTTTTTTGACCTAACCTAATAAAATTGAAACAACCAAACATTTATTATTCATTTTTATTAGGTTAGGTTAGAAAAAAGGCAAAAATAGTGACGGGTGGCTTAAAAAGTGATTATACACTGAAGACTAAATTCGTCTTTCTTACACTGGGAAAAGAACTTAGAAAAATTTGGGTACGATTTTCCATTGGGAAAAAAACTTAGAAAATTTTTGCTCACTGCGTCCCGTTTGCAGCAACCCAACCACCTTATACAGTTTTTAGAAATAGTCCTATGTCCTAAGTTATGAATCATCAGAAAAATGGAATGTTTAGGTTAAGAGAATCTCTTGTTATAAAATTTATATATTTCGGAAATATTACTAGTGTATTTACAAACAAAAAACCTTAAAATACATTCAAGATCATTCGCATATGCTCTTATTTTCTCTTTCTATTGAATTTCTAAGTTTTCAACCGCGATTGATAAATTAGCCCTTTTGTTGTTCGATAAATAGATAAGATGTCAGATGATGGTGTGAAGTCTCATAATAATCACACCCCACCCCCACCCGGTCATAATATGGAGGATTTGCAATCAGAGTTAGAAAGCTTTTCATCCGCAATGATGTCCGCACAACCAGCTGTGCCCGTGACAAGAGTAGAGTCAAATGATGATGGGGATGATCATTCAACAGCTGACGAGCCTACTTCATTTACAACATTGATGCCTCCGTCGTCGTCTCGTCCTGTTGTAATTCCACCACCAAACTTTCCAGTAGAGGCGGGGGAGCTGACTGTTTCTCCTAGTACTGTCCGAATCTCCTCAGGTTACACCAATAAACTAAAATTGTGAAACATATACGGAAATATTTAGCAGAAAGTAAACCTAATTACGATTGTTGAATATTAACGTTGTGTCTATCTATAAATATTAAATAGATGAAACGTTGGGTATGGCAGGCCTTGGCGAAGTGACTCTAAGAGTTGGAGTCACTGCACAGACAAACAATTCTGTCATTGTCGAAAGGCCTCCAGAGCCGCCTGCAAAATTTATGACTGCAGAAGGTGAGTTTGTAAATAAGTAGTAAATAAATGGCGATTAAAAAACATTTTTTTATTTTCTAGTTCCAGAAGAACCTGCAGTAGAAAGTCCGAGTGTCGAAGAAGACGAAGGAATTGGCGAAGAGGCAACTGCGGAAGAACAAAATCCTGTTGGTCGGGCAGAAAAATTTACCTGCAACGATTGTGGTAAAACATTTAGTTACAAAATGTCCTGGATAAATCATAAGTTGACACATGCTGGAGTAGCACCTTTTGAGTGTCAGAAGTGTGGCAAGGCATTTGCCTATAATAGCAGCGTGCACAATCACATGAAAATTCCTGGACGTTGCAAAGGTATAATAAACCATATTATTTGCTCTTTCTTTCGCGTTTGAAATGTTTATCTTCAAACCAAAGAGATAGGGTTGAATTTGTGAATGAACAACAATTTCATGTTCTATTTGATAGTAAATGGTTAAATGATACGCTGCTGAAACTATTTGATTGATTTAAAAGTTAATGAAATAATGACTTTATAGGTAGAAGGCCAAAATCAAGGGCGCTTGCCAAAGCAGATTCAGCAGAGAAAAATGAAGAAGAATCATCTGAGGCTTCTGTTGAAGAAGATGAAGGGGAAGGGAGTCACGAAGAAGAACAGGCTACGACAAAGCGGCAAGAAAATAGGGGACAAAAGTTGAAACCAAATGTTGCAGTTGCAGCTGATGTTGAACCTCGAAAGAAATTAAGTAACAGCAGAGCTGTCACACCTAAAGTCGAAGCTGTGGAAGTTGTGGTTGTACTGCCACGAAAGCGTGGTCGGCCACCTAAGGTATCGTTAGTGTTGCAATAAAATTTTACTGAAAATTCTAACACTTGCCACTAATAATAATAATAAATAATAATTATTAATAACGTTATTCCTTATGTACTTTAATATTGTAGTATCCAAAACCTGCAACAGCTCCTACTCCTTCATCCACTCCATCCACATCAGTGTCCACCCCAAAGGCAGTTACATCAAAGCGGGACGCTAAAAAAATATCCCTAGCAGAAAAACGACGTGAGTCCGAAATGCAGCGTTCACGGTCTCAACGAAGAATTCAGCCACCTATGTGGATGAGAAATATGGAAATGGATTATGAAATTCCGGTAACTCACGGGATTTTTCAAGGAGATGTGCGTATGAATTGATAAAACTGTGGAATATATTATGTTGATATATAATTTGCAATTAACATTATTTAAAATGCCCAATTTTATCGTTTAATACATTTCATTTAAACCAAGCCTAATTTGACTTATTGCATTTTATTTGTGCAAACTAATGTATTTTTGATCCTTAGAATTCGCGTCCCTTGTCAACTGGTGAAAACTGGCGAGAAGTGAATTCTCTTACTAATGAGAGCCGTCGAAAATCGAATGGCGATTCCGCATCAGATGAAGATTACCCCGCACTGCAGAGGCAGGACATCGTTAATGAAGGCGAGTGTAACGGTGCAATCTCTGGGGACGAAGTAACTGGAAACGAAGCTGTCGAAAATGGCAATGTGGGTGGTGCAAACAATGTCCCGGAAGACAATGATCAGTTTCCTAGAAGTTCAAATAATGAACACGGACGAGATAGCAATGTTTCTGATGCTGCACCTGAAATAAGAATACCGAAGAAGCGTGGGCGTAAGAAGAAAGTTGTCGTCGAAGCATCTAATGTCGAGCAAACTGTTGCCGACCTTGACACACAATCAAACGAAAGAAGTGTACCCGATCAGGGAAAAACAAATGCACAAGCTGTTCACGATGCAATGAACAGTCCCACTAAAAGAACCTTACGAACTTTACCTCATCGTTCGGAAGGAGTTGCTGAAATTCGTGCTGAAGTGCAAAAGAGTCCGATCCCGAAAAAAAAGCTGAAAGTGGAGGAAATTGAAGAAGAAGAAGAAGAGGAAGATTTGAGGGACATTACTCTGCCTCTAGAAGAGGATGACGAAGAAGAGCAATTGGAACAAGTCGAAGAAATGGAGGAGGAAGAGGAACAAGTTCCGGAGGATGACGAAGAAGAGGAACAAGTGCAGGATGGGGAAAGTTTAGTCGAGGAAGAAGAAGAAGAAAATCGGGAGAATGAAAATATGATGAACGTGGGAATCGAAGAGAACGATAATGGACACGACGCTTTAGGAATGGAACCAATGAACGAAGATGAAGATGAGGTAAACAAATGTGGATTTGTTAAGAGTTTATTAGATTGTAAAATTCATTTACTAAGATTTTAGGTTAAATATGTTTAAGCAATTTGGTAAAAAAAAACCTCTGCTGATATTGTGGTCGCATAATATTATGTTTTTGTATTATTTTAGCTTTTTATTTTTGGAAAGGATTTAATATCTACGTAAAAATTATCTTGTAATTAGTTCAAACAAGAGTAGTGTATTGAAAATTATGAAAAGTTTGGTGTCAAAATTCTAAATATACTAATGGCCCATATAATTATTTTTTAGGTTTATCAAGAAGAGGAAGAGGAGGAAGATACCGACGTTGTTGAGGGATCAGATAATGAGCAGCCGCCACCACTACCCCCTCAAATAAGTGTACCACAAGCAGATCCGGTAGTACCTTTGCAGGCAGCTGCTGCATCTAGTTCTTTTCTAGCCCCAGCTGGTGACTTTGATTTGAAGACGGCTGCCATTTCTTTCTTGGGCAAAAAGATCTCCAATCGCAATGTAAGACAGCTACTTAACTTATGTGTAACAAAAGCAAAAATAATACTATTAGTTTCTTTCAAACTAATATTAATTACAAAATGTCTTATTTCAGATGCATCGTATCCGGAGAGAATTAATGGAACTCACTGATCGTGGAGATTATTTTCAGTTAACTCAATGGGCTCCTTTAGCTGCGGGATTCCTTCAAGCAATGCTCCTGCGAAATTTTTCTAAAGAATAGCCATTCGACATTCCTTGCAGAGGAGCTGAGAATGTTACGTGCCCTATTATGTAATCGCTTCGTATTTGGTAGTCTTACCTAAATAGCTAAATGAATGTTTAAGGTATTTAGATATTAGATATGTTACTGTGTCACTCCTACGAAGAATTAAATGAACTTCTTTTCATGTTTATATTATGTTATTATTTTACTAAAATAAAAAATTGTTTAGTTTTTGGGAATAGTTCGGAGTTTGATAGTGCCTAAACACAGTACTTTGCCTCTTATATAGTTGTGACGTACTGCATTTTTTATATATAGATATATTTTTCCTGTTATGTTATAGAAAAATATGTCTGACATATAAAAATGCGCTGAAATAATCATGTCAAGTATCCACAAATTTAAAGTTAATTTCACAAAGCAATATTAATGAATTCAGTTTTAGGGTGTTGACTGTTGATATATTATGATAATCTTTATGCTATGCCAGAGTTACAAAATACCCAGATTAAACCATGTTCGTAAAGTCATTTTTGTATCCACATATACCTTGTTTAGCCTTTCCTTTGTTAATAGGTTGAAAATCACTTTTCCGTAATAAACATGAATGAATTGCTTCAAGATAATTAAATATTTGATTCATCTTTAATTGTACACCTCTCCATATTGTGCTGGCTGAAGAATGAAGTTAATAAAATACTTTAGCGTCCAAATTGCAAGCATATAATACATACGTGTTGAAGTCACTGAAATATTTATCCAGTATATTAAATAACTTTGCAATCCACTCAGGATTCTATCAGATGTACAAGAATTCTAAATTGCCACTTTGCCACTAACATCAAAAAGTTACATTACTTTTACTACATTTGCATTTCGTGTAACATCAGATATAAATTGTACTAAAAATTTTATTAGTACTACTAAAGACAATTTGACTATGACTATACTTTTACTCTACTCGTTTAATTACCAAAACTATGATCAATGTTGTCATTTATTTGTTTGTAGAATTGTAAATGATCTCGCATGATATGAGTATGGCAAGCAATATTATCATGTTTTTAACTTAAGTAGGCCGATTTTAGATTATCCAGGATTAGGATTATCGTTTGTCACTGTAATTTTTGTATTTCCCTACCTATATTACTTCTACTAGCCTTGACACAAGGCCATTTTTATTTACTTGCATGTGTTAGTCGTGTTGGAAGATTTTCGCTGTCTTACACCTTTTCTCCACCTTTCCTTGTTTGGTTATTATTCCCGAATTTACGTGTGCTATTGTGGTCTTGTGGTTTTGTTTTCTGAATGTTATCAATACTTTATTGGCAATTATTTCCCAAAGCAAAAGTTTTCAAGGCTTAGTAAATGTAAGTTAATAAAGGATAATATTTGTAGAAAAATAGTAGGCAGTGGCAGTGGTTGCAATTTGTAAGGAGCATTACTAATAAAACGATTAAGGCAATTGGTTTAGTTTTCTGTGTAATTCGTTTCTGTATGCATTTTTTGCTGAACCGAGTGCATTAAAGAAATAAGGTCACAAGAAAATAAATACAACATTTAGATAAATTCGCGATTAGAAATTGGGAATTTGGGCTGCCCCACGGAAGTAGATAATATTCAAACCTAGATAGATCAATGCATTTGGAAAGTAAAATGAGTGCAAGGAAAATGATTATAGCTACTACCTACACCTTTTTCAACGCGATCGTTCTGATTTCTTGTCAGAGGCAAAATCAAGAATCGACATTCGAAAGTTATTCAGGTACAATAATGTTTAAAATTTTAAAATTATGAGGTAAAACAAGAATCTAATGCCTTTAATTGAAAATGATTATGTGGGCGTTAATTTTGAATCGAATAACACGATTTGTAATATTCCTTGGAATTTTGTGAAAGGTTCCATCAGGAATAAACCAAATGACGATGCGGACGCCATCGTGTTTCCAGACCTCTTTGAAAATCCAACCAAGACTCGCCTATCTCAGAATCATTTGTCCCAACCGGACTTCCGTATAGCAAATAGCGATAGGCGAAGTCGTCCAAAATCTGACCAAAGTAGTACTGTGGAAAGACGACGATTAAGCAGTAATTACGGTTCAAGATTTGAAACACTTTATCCCCAAAACGAATACTCCCGAAATAAAAATTACGAACGAACCTCGATTTCGTCAACTTACGAATCCAAAAGAAGAGTAAATACTGGAGCTATTACCTTTCCCAGAGACTATCTGAGTTACTCAGTTCCCACCAGAAGACCTTCTCATAGGCGAAATGATCCTAGTCAGTTGCAGAGAAATGAAGGTCAAAAATAATCGTTTTTAAGTACAAAACAGTAATTTTCTGATTTCTTTCTATATTAATTTATGCTGATCTTTAAAACTTACAGGTAATCATGAAATGGAAACCAGACCAATGATCCCTACTGGGCAGGTTCCTTACAGTTATTTATATAAGTGGGTTAAGCAATATCATAAAAACACGTAGAGAAGATATAATCACCTGGCGAAAATCTTTCTCGCTAGTAAATATATAATTAGTAGGTTAGTAATAGAGATTCCTATTTCCGACCTTGTTCCGTAAAAATATACTGATTTCGGTTGAATTATATAAATATTTTCCAGTATAAGTTAGTTTAGTTCAAAGGACCAAGTTTGTCGTTTCATTAGCCACATTATTGTATAATTTTAAAAAAATGGATGTTCCAGTTCCAGTAAAGTTTGCTCATGAAGTACCTTCAAGGAAAAATGATTTCTATCATTGGGAATAACTTCTGTTTTGAGAATTCTTTCGAAATATGCTGATCGCTTGTGCTAATTGTAATAAAGTTGAAAGTTGTAACATAAAACATTAATCCTGATAACATTTATCATCGCTAAATTTCTTACATGTGCATCAAATTTCATAGTTTTCTTCAAATATTATCAACATTCAGCAGAGCAGAGGAAGAAAGAGTTTATAATAAATTAAAAATATTCATCTATAAAAATCGTTTCTGATAAAAGGTACACACACAGGCAGACATATGCCTATGCCCCACACTGAGGCAAAAAAGTGGCCTTATAAATAGTTTGCTCTGGAACACATGCTAGGGCTAGGAAATATATTTTAAGAAATTGACAAAATTCAATATTTTATAAGTACTAACCTTGGGTCTAGATATATACTTCGTCATGGCTCAATACTGGGATCACTATAATCTTTTATTTGTTTTACATTGGTTGGTTTTACAAAATAAGATTGTTACCACTGTGTTATATATAACAAAAATTTCGAGCATTATGTATCACATTAAATTTTGGAATAGTAGATTTTTAGAAGTGCTGATATTTGAATTAGTGCATTTATATTGGAATTTTATTTGGGAAGAATGGTCAGATTAGGCCTGAATTAACGTGGATGTCTCATCAATAAAGGATTTACACGAGGATTAGTCTCTAACAAAGCGGCCAGCTCAGATTGAACAGCTTTGCGGATCTCATAGTCATTAGCGAAGAGGGGTTTGCTTACCATCTCAGCCACGGTGTCTGTGGTAAGTGGGAAATTGTTGAGAAGGAATTCTGCGATTTGTCGATCGCTTAGTCCGAGATATTCTCTGCTATTTGTACCATTAAATGTCCCACCTCGTAAGAATGGAGAACGATTCGATGAAGAATTCAGCCTGGCTCCACCTACTCTCGGGTGGATGTTTTCTTGGCTGAATTTTCTTTGATTTTGAGGGGCAGGATAAGTTAATGGTTCTCTACGAAGATTAGCTTTACCTTTCGGTAAAGGCAACTCTTGTGCTGTTGGATTTCGAGGAGCAGGTTCAATTATTGGTTCTCTACGCAGATTAGCTTTACCTTTTGGTGAGCTAGCCATCTCATATGTTGTCGGATTAGATGGTTTCACAATATTTTTCTTTGACTTCACAGGTGTTATTATTACTCCTCCAATACTGATTTTCTTACTTTTTGTAGCTGTACTCAGAGATCCTTGAACAGATTTTTTAGATTTTATTATTGTATTTTGCTTAGGAGATTCTTGAATGGGCGTTTCTTTGAGTATTTTTTGATTTTCACTGGATATTCCTTGGGTAGGTCCTTGATTTTCCTTGGAAGTTTTCTTTTCTTCCGAATTATCAGTGCCATTGTTAGGCGCCTTGGAAATCTTCGGTCTAAGTAGGCTCTTCTTCGGTTTCTTAGTTATTTTAATCAAATGGTCATCCATAATGTCGATCTTCTTCTGAACCTGTAAAAACAATTTAGTTTAATTAATTTCCTCCCTTTAAAATGATATGATTTTTTCTTCAATGTTTGACCTTTTCCAACATATCAACGAGGTGATCTGTCAGCCTTTGATAGGATTCCGTCATAGCCTCCTGCGTAGTGTGTGGACGTGTCACTCGAGTGTTAGAAAATGTAGAGCTATCTGGAGCTTGTGTCTTATGAGCCTTGACTTCCGTGAAACTCTGACTTCCGGTTTGATACCAACTTCCGTCATCAGAATTCACTGATATTGAAGGATTCGATAGAAGTGACCCTTTTTCAGCTATTATTGAAAATTTGCTGCCCGAAACTTCATCTGTATCGCCGCTATTTGATAATTCTAGTACACTGTCTGTTTTACTACTAAATCCTAAGACGTCACTTAGAACTAGAGTGCTCCCAAAACGAGCAATTAAGTCTTGAAATACTTCTGTCTTCAAATTTTGCTCTTTCATATCGGTAGAAGAACTTCGCGAAAATGTAGAAGACGCTTTAGGGGATAGCACCGGTTGTGATTTGTCATTGGAAGCAACAGAATTTCCACTAGCTGATTCGATTGACAATTGACTCCCATTCTGAGTAGGTTCAATGGGAATTTCCACAGTCCTGTGTTTATGACTGGCCAGTGGGTCTTCATTATCTCTTTGCTTACGTAATCGTGATACCGATACAAAACTACGCTGGGGTATTGACTTAAAATTTAGAGTAACACCTGAAGGAAGTTGTCGGGCCATAAATCCGCGCTCATCCGAAGAAATTTCACTGTCAAGTCCGAAATTCTTATTACCAATAGCCAAGCTGGAGGCTGAAGTTCGAATGCTACTAGTAGTGCTTCGTTTCACATCTACACTAGACATTCGCTTGGCCAATCTTTCATTCTGAATAGCTGTTGGAATTTGCTCTGCAGATTGATCATTTTCACTAGATATTGCCTCTACAGTTTCTACATCCTGAATTACATTAGTGGGTGTTTCAGGTTCAAAACATTGAGAACATTTTAATATTTTTGTTAAATATGTATCTAAATGTATTCCTATTCCAGCGGGATCATCCTGTTTCTCTCCGGTGCTTTCTGTCGGTAAAATTACCGTTTCTGATTTTCGCTGTTGGAGTTCTGATGGCTGCATTTCAGGAAGATTTTGTCGAAATGAATTGGATATTTTATGACCGGGGTCACTCTCAAGTTCACTCAATGGAAGTTCGCCATCTAATATCAGATGTTCAGTAAAATTTTCTGGGAGTTTTGATATTAAGTTTTCGGATAATTCTTTTGCCACTTGTAGAATTTCAGGAGATGCAGTGGAATTCCTAGAAAGTATTGCCACTAATTTGCCTGTTATATCATTACGAAGAGCGAGGAGTTTTTCGGATTTACTACCTGCTTGCATAGTTTCTGAAGGTGAGCTTGAGAATGTAGCATTAGGAATTTGTCCTTGTGTCATCGATAAAAGCATATCAGAAGAATGCGTCTCAATATCATATTTACCTAAGATACAGTTCGATTTACACTGGTGAGCACTTTTCTCTGGCAATTTATAGTTAGGAATATTTGTAGTACTTTTTGAAGGTGAAGCATTTTCTTTATTATTCACATCATGATCTTGAGTTAGAGTGATTACTTTTTCAGTTTCGAATTCGGGAAAATATTGTGACCATGTTGATCTTCCTAGCTTTGCTTTTGTGTTGTTCGTGAGTGAAATCACCTTTTCAGGTGGAATTTCTAATATACTTTCACTAAAATGAACCTTTCTTCGAGAATCTTTAGACGACGGATAATCTTCAATACCAACCATAGATTTAGATGATAGTAAATCATTAGAAAATTCGAAAATATCGCTTTTTGTTACTAAGTTTCCTGGATTATATAGCAATATTGGCACTTCGTCCGAATTGACTTCTTGCTTTATCAAAGAACTTCTTGTACTTTTAGTTTTAATTGGCTGAGAAACCGATTGTCCTAAGTACATCCAATTTAAAATCCGGGCATTTTTGTCCCGTGACAGCGAATCTTCAGATGCAGTGGGTTCTAGATCTTCTGGGGTAAGGCTAACATTATACGATGACTTTGAATCAACATTGGAATTAGTATCAAGGTCATCAGATTTGTAAAAAATAATCCTCTCTGGAGAAAGCTTAATTTTCATTTCGTGCTCAGATCTAATATCGTTTTTTATGACAATCTCCTTCTTTAGGTTTCGATTAATTTTGTGCTGGGACTTCACTTTTGGGGAATTAGAACTTTCTACCGGTCCAGAATCTAATTTATCTCCAGGTAATTGTCTCCTCGGTGGTGGTGGGGGCATTTTAGGCTCAGGATATGATAATAACTCTGGAGAATCCGTCTCAATGTCATTTAAAGGATCATTCCTTTTACGATGTCTTCTTTTCGATAACATTTCTCTCGTTTCATTGATTGAACTGTCATATAGGTATTGTAGATTGTTAGCAGAAGGAAGTAAGAATCCTATTTCCTTAGAATTCATTCTCGGTGGTACTTTAGGTGCTCGATCCCTGGTAATTTTGCTGCTACCCCCCGTGATGCTCATTTGAGGTACATGCGGAATGATATTTGTATATTTCTGAGCAAATTTTTTAGGTAGAATATTTGCAAAGTCGAAATCATATAAATCCGTAGTATCAAATGGCAATCGCAGTGGCTTTCGCTTGCTTCTACTTTTTTCCTCTAGAACACCCGCCATTTTAGTTTCCAATTTTCAATGAACTGTAAATCTTTCACTGTGAATTTAAAGGACCGGAAGAACAATTTAAAATTTCGGAATTATCCAATTCCTCCTAACTGACATTATGCAGTGTAGAAAGATTTGGCATATCAAATGAACTAAAACGTCCCCAACTCGTGGAAATGACCGATAATTTTCAGTGTGAGCTCTCCGTTCTCACTCAATTCCTGAATGAGCATAAAGAAACGGAACGGAACCAAGACAACCAAATCCTTCTATCCTCATAGGATATTACTTTTACTAGCCAAGTCATAGGACCATACTTACCTCTGGTTTCGGTCATGTAGTTATGAACGCTGCTTTATCGGATTTCTTTTCAATGTCATGTGCTAATTTTATTGCTGATTTGCAATTTCTTTTATATACAAGGAAAGAATAAATTATTGTGTTTAAATCTATATTTAGCAGTAGCAAAAAAATTGTAGCAAGATGCACCCGTACAGGTTGGTTCGGACAGGTAGGAATATAAATTCATTAGTTTACGTATTTATTGTTTAACGAAATGCACACAAATCTACAACTATTTCAATCTTCTCGTATATGTAAATGTATTTGTACAAATAATGTTTCTGTAAATAACTAGAAAAATAACTGTTGATCTTGGCTATTTATATTTATCGTACATAGAGCACACAACAATTAAACTACATCATGATATAATGACTAACATTCCTCAGCATTAATTCCTCTTCAATTGCATCAGTGTCACTTGAAGCATAAATCATTGGAAAAGGGTCCATGTCAACTGGCACAAACGAGTGAACTTCCGGGGAATGGCCAAAGTTTGTAGAAGCCCCAATTTCCAAATCATTCCTAATGTCTTCATTCATATTCTTCAAAAGAGATTCAGACTTGAGCAGTCTCCTATTTCTTGCAATCGGTCTGTAGATATTTCGGGGTCGGTTAATAGCTTTTGGTCTAACAATAAGCCTGGTGATATTTCGTCGAGATCCCCTTTCGTTAAACTTAGAATAGTTCCTCCGAGTGGATGTTGAAGGTCGACTTGTTTCTGTTGTCGTCCTAGATTCGAAAAGTACAGAGCGATCTACACTGGGAGGTGAAGTTGTGACTTGGGATATTGTAGTCGATTCTGTTTGAATAGGGGGCAATTCCTTGAAGTGTCTAAATGCTTCACTGTCCGGCAATGGAGATCCAACATGTCTAACATAGACTCGGATGGGGTTCTGTGACTGTACATTTTTTATCTGTGAAGGATTGCCTTCATCAAGGAAATAATCATACACAATAGGCAATTGATTTGCAATATTCGGTCTTCTCAATGCATCTAAATACACCCGAGATGTGTTCTGGTATCTCGGACGTTTCACTCTTTGTCGCACTCCGAATCCTGCTCGGGGATGAATTTCAATTTTGGAGCGGGGACGTTTTCTACGACGGATGATTCGTTTTCTTTGTGTTTTAGGAGCACCTGTGGAAGGTCCAAAAGTGGTACTCTCCGATTGTTCATGTTCAGTAACTCCATCTTCTAGATCTTCTGGAGCGAACCCATTCTCACCATTGAATGTATTGTCAGGGCTTGGGGCAAAATTGAATCCTTTTCCTGATCTCGGTATAGGGGTGGATAATATTGTTGAAACTTTAGCATCCAACCCTGGAGTACTGGACCCTGCGGTGTAGAAATCATCAGGAGCAGGAGTTGTAGGAGAATTTGTCACGTAAGGAGTTGTGCTTGGAACAAAGTAATCATTTGGATTAAAGGAATTTGGAGGTTGTAAAAGGAAAGGTGGTTGAATTTGCGTATTTGAGAACGGATTTTCATTGTTCTGAATTCCACTCGGAGGAGCTTGAGCTTGATTTTCTGGATAAATTAAAGCTGGATCAATATTGAAAGTCTTTGGGTTTTGTAAAGCTTTCTGAAGTGGTCCATAACTGTCAAAATTGGCAGGATCTTCAAACAATTTAGCAAAGTCATCTTGTTTCACTGGCTCATTGTTATATTTATTTCCAAAGAAATTATTGTTATTGTGGTCATTGCCATCAATCAAATTATTTCCATTTTTATCGTTTTCATAACCAAAGTCTGAATTTCTGATTGCGTCTTTCCACCGATCTAAAACCATCGCTGCTCCTTTTTCTGCTATCATGATTGTCGATGCTTGCAAATTGGCACCCACAACCGTCGGCATTATTGATGCGTCAATGACACGAAGATTATTTACTCCAAAGACCTTAAGTTGAGGATCTACGACTGCATTCGGATCACCCAACCTTCCCATGGCACAAGTACCACTTGCATCGTTCAGTGTCACTGTTAAATGGGATAAGTAGCAACTCCAGTAGTCATCACTCCTAAACCACAAGTCACTGCACGGAGGGAATTTCTCCCATGTAAATTTTCCTCCTAAGCCTTGGAATGCCGTTGTATTTTCTACAAGATGTAAAGCCGTCCTAATTCCTTCTATTAGCACTTTTCTGTCAGTATCTTCGGGATCGCACAAATAGCGAGGATCTATCTCCGTCTCTGTGTAAGTATCCTGAGATTTCAAAGTTATTTCTCCTCTGGATTTTGGTCGTGCAGCCGAGACCAAAATAAAAAATGCATCTTTGTTTAAAGCGTGGAGCATATATCTTTGAAATATATCTTCTCGTAAGCCAAAAGCATGTGAAATATCCGAAGTGAAAAGACGATGAGGTCCCGTTCCAAATAAAGTCAGTTGGATATCAGGCCAACCATGTTCTCCACGAGCTTTGGCAAATGAACTGGTCAATAAAGCTGTAGCCTGGAATCCAGAAGAAGATAAAGGTCCAGTGCCACGGTTTCCGAATTCTAGAAAGGACTTTGGAGTTATATCTCGGTCGATAAGAAGGGAGCGAGGATATTTTATAAAAAATGGACCAAGAAGTGTTGAAACGTGGTCTTGCAAGTTTTTTCCCACTTGGAGATCTGACTTGACGGCAATCTATATTAGAAGAACATTTAAGAATGAACTATTCCGTTAATGGAATAGAAAATAAATTACAAACACCTTAAAATATAAAATAGATTTTGAACTACAAACTTACACCACAATCCTTTAGATTCCTCCAGGGACCAATTCCTGATAGCATAAGAATTTTCGGCGAGTTTATACTTCCTGCTGAAAGAATTACTTCTTTATTGGCAAATGCGTAGCGAGAATACCCATGACGGTCGTATTGGACACCGTGAACATCGTTAGTACCATCACGGATTATAAGCTACAATAAGAAATTTTGAAATCATTGTAGGTTAAACAAACTTTGTCGTAGAACGCTATTATCAATCTAATGCACCTTACTCTGTTTACGTGTGAGAATTTTCTAATGACAAAATTACTTCTTCCCCGGCAGGGTTGGATGTAGGACCTATAAGTGGCTTGGCGGATACCTTGTTTAATGGGATAGAACACAGTGTCGAATCCTATAAAAACAAAATTGTAATCGTTGATGTTTTTTCAATCTAATATAAAAATACTACGTAAGAAATGCGTACGAAACAAACCTTCATCGTAGTAGCCATTTAGATCAGCATGGGGATAGCCCAACTCCTGTCCAGCATGATTCCATTCAGGGGCTAGACCAATATAATCCGGTATCCCAACCTGCAGAGGACCCCCAACCCCGTGAACACTACTGTCAGGAGAATCCCCCACGAAATTCTCGCTTTTCCTGAAGAATGGAAGGAGCCCTTCATAACTCCAGGAAAGATCCCCAGTTAAATCAGCCCAATTATCAAAATCTTTGGGGCTGCCCCGAAGGTGGATCAAGTAATTTAAATTTCCTCCTCCTCCAAGATTTCTTCCAGCTGACCAGCTTGATTGCTATTTAAATTAACAGAAATTATGATTTAGCCCAAGCACAATACAAATTCTCATTTAGCGGACGTACAAATTGAGTTTGCTTAGTACAATGATACAAAGTAGTCTGACTGTGACTGACTGACTGTAAGTAATCACAATGAAAAGTAAATCATACCCCGTTTTTGCATGCGAAGCATGATTTTGTTTGTGGGACTGTAAGATGCTGCCAGTCTGTTGCTGGATAATTTGGAAGAAAAATTGATAGTCCAGGAATGGCTAGATGAAAAATGTCATTCTTATTTCTTTGTAACCAACTTCGTCGAAAAAACCAATATTAATTAGTTTAAGCTAATTCTATTGGGATTAATATTATTTTACCTTGGAAAGGGTGGGACTCTCCTCCAGCTTCTAAGAGAAGCACCGAATGGGATTCTGACAATCTATTAGCAAGTACAGCTCCAGCTACACCTCCTCCAACTTAAATCCAAATGATATTTCAGTTTGATTAAATTGAGACAATTAAAATTTTTCTTGAATAAACAAAAACCGAACTATTATTTTACCAACAATGAAGTCAAATGTATCTTGTTGGCTTCTCATTTTGTCTGTAAATTGGTCTTTGAGCCGGTCTCCCTTTTCCCAGGTGGAAGAAAATACTGCTAATGAAGCAATAACACCATAGAGCACTGGAGTAAAAAATAAGTTCTGGAAAGCGAACCGAAATGCTGACAAAATCCCCATTTTGAATTTGGATGATTATATTCTGCAAATTACTACTTGGACTAATCCAAATAGTTGAAAAATCAACGAAATTGAAAGTTGGTTATAATTAATCACATCTCACTTCACTTTTAGAAGACTCCATCATGGTTTTGAGAACTCCAATTGGAATTGTATAATACTACAGGTTTAATTAACTGCTGAGCTGTCACTTTGAATTGCTACGAGAAGTGAAACAAAAGAATAGCTTCAGTCAGCCTTAACCAATGTTAAGTAATTCACTGCAGAGGTTCAGAATGAGTTTCTAGGTTGGTATACGCAAGTTGTCAAAGGACATTGCACATTGTTAGAAATAATACATTACATGAACTAAAAGTAACAGAAGCATCTTGCTCCTCGTGTATAAACAGTAGATAATGACCATGTGGATACCTGCCAGTACTAATGCAATACTAAATAATTACAATAGTGTATGGGAGGCATAAAACCTTTATGGGAACGATAGAAAAGTGTAAAGTAAAGCAAAGCCGAGACTTTCGGAAAGGTCACAAGAATTTTCGCAGTTGCATGCATAACAGAACATTACTGGATACCTAATGCCAACTTTACATTTATAAGTACAGACATAATTCGTAAATATTTACGCTAATCTGATCTCTTCTTGCATTAACCTTTCATAGAAATGAAAGAAGAGGCTATCACATCGGCGTTTGTCCATTTTACGTACTCAAAGAATAATAAATCATAAACCATAATTGTTATCTATGTACTAACTCCTATCTGAATCTATGCATATCAATTAAATACCAATGCTAACGGTAGTCTATAGAGGTACCTGTCTATTCCCTATTGTAAGTCTGTTACATAGAAATTCCCTAAGTGGGCACTTGATCATGTGTTGAGAACTTAGCAAGGGCATTTCATTCAGTCAACTTCTTTGTGTCCTACTGGATTGTAGTGCACCGTCTATTGTAAATGTCTCAATGAATCAAGTTCTCAGCTAGTAAGAGTGAGTACAGGTAGCCAAGTGATATACGCAGTGTAGATTGACAGTCTCTGGTTTAGTCTGATTTACACACACACTTATTGTTCGTTTCAGTTTTCTTCAGGTTGATTCCCATTGCCGTTGCTAATTAGCTTGGTAATGGTAACCTACACAATTGAATTTTTTCTGAGGCTTCGCAAATAGTTTACATTGCTTTTAAATGTACATGTAAATGTAAAACAAGACTTGATATCTATATAATTGTATTAATCATGTATGAATCACAAATGTAGGCATTTAAAGTAATTACAGTAATTAAAAGAACAATTTTTTGTCCTCAACTTAGGAAAATTCTTTTACCACACTTGCGATTCAACTATAATCACTACTTACTGAACTAAATGCTTATTATCAAAAATTCCGACATATTTTGACCCTTTTTACAATAGCATTTGCGTCATTTTTACAATTTCAGTTTTCACAGATTCATTTAAAGTACTTTCATGCCTCACAACTTAAAAGCATTCTTATAGGTAATATTATTTGCAAACAAAGCCATTTACATGTATGAATTAAGAAACATTTTAAGTGGTCTTCGTTATTAGTTGTCACGTTTAATCATGCATTGGAAGTTGAATTTTAGCAAAAAATTCTCTTAAGTGGCAAACAATAAGGTACGTGCAATTTGACAATCCACAGCAAGATGCGTATTCGCATGTGTCTTCACAAATAATAAAAAATTGCTTTCTTGCATCATTCAGGCAGACAGACACCCAACTTTAAACATGCATTTAGTATGTCAGCTTAAGCATGAGTAGTAATAAATTATGCAATGTTTAGTACGATATTTTGGTATGCCATTTTTAGATTCTTATCTACACCTTCATCTTTTCATTAAGCTAATTAGTGAAGTTAGGTACAAAGTGTCTTATGACCAAATGTATGTAATTCTAATTGTCTCTACTTTCTACTATGGTAAAATGGTAATCATGAATGAGTCAAAATTAATCTTTTAACTCATCCTGTTACATACTGCCTATAGAAAATGTGCATAAATCATGTAGATTTAAAAATAGGTCTCCTGTATTTGTAAACCCAATTTCTGTATCCCACTTCAACATGTAAATCCTCCTAACGTATCAAGATTGGTCAAGATCTATGGGTAATGAGTACTATGCATACATTCACTACTAGGATGACAGACAGGTATAGAAACTAACACAAGGATATATTTATTTATCTATTTAATTCGTGACATTTTATTTAACTGTTGTGCAAATTAAGATATTCCGAATTCTTAAAAAGCTACCCAAGGTCACATAAACTTTGCTGTAAAAGAAATGAAGGAATTTCGCGGAACAAAATTGTCTTATGATTTGCATTCCAAAATTAATTCTTCAATTTCATCAATTTAGTTTCTTTCCGTGAAAACGGTTTTATCTTAGCGATACTCGCTTTAAATATCTTAAAGATTTTTATTTGTCTTTAAGTTAACCCACAGAAATGTTTTTTTCCTTGAGTGAATCATTATTTTCTCATTTTAATGGAAAATAATATTTGAGAGAAAAAAAAATCATGCGTTTGTTTTTCTATAGTTTCATTGTGTTTCCCTATATAGTGTTATCCTCATAAACATTATCAAACAAAGTTTTATTATCTTTTATTATATAATTAGTTAGCTTAAGTTGTCGACCCTAACCACACAGAGACTTGTATAAAGACGTAAAACCTAGAAAAATACTACATTCACTTACAGCATCAGATTAAAATTAGGTCACTTCTGGCAGTGAAGACTTCCTTCCACACGTATTTCCCATTGTTTTTTATATCCTACTGTACTGTTCTGTAATACGCAAATGGACTTTTAACTGAAATTAGTCACACTATTACAGTCCTCCTTGGACTCATTATTTAAATAGCTGAGAAGTGACCACCAACTCCATATCTTTTATTCCACCATGCCAAAAGAACTATCTTTCCTTCTACGCTCGTATTGACATCCTCGTATTCTCTTATGTAAAGTTATGCTAATTGTCATTAGCTATCTATGCTATAATACTAATCATATAATTATTGCGAAACTTTTACAGGGAAGTAGTTTTGATGTGTTTGTAATCCAAATGATCATCGGTAGGAAACGGAAAATTTTATGATTCTAGCAATGAATTAATGCGCAAACGATTGGTATTTTGCATTCGTAATGAACATCTATCTACTTATATAATGCCCACAGGAAACAATAAAAATAATTGAAATGTAAAGGCCTTTTCATTATAACTCGTAATCTTTATTACAACACATCAGATTACTTTTATTGTCTGGTGCAAGATTGTATAATAACTGTTCTAGCTAATTATATTCGCAACTAGCAAATAAATTGCGTACTGGTATATGAAATGCATCGCTAGTAAGTTTATTTATTTATTTGTCCAAAATGAATTACAAATCAGTCATAACTATTCATAACACGCCAGTATTCCTATTACTGCTACTGTAACTGCTGCATGCAACGATTTACTTCAGAAAAATTCGCTCCCTGGACCGCTGGTGGAAAAAACTTTTTCTCCCTGGTATCCTGAAAAAATTCCCTGCTGGTGTAAATAAATTCCCTGATTTTACGCTATAGAAAAAACGAGGTTTTAAAGGCCGTAGTACGTTACGTACCTGTTCCAATTCCAAACAGACGAAAACAGGCCCATTTTGCGGAAAATTAAAGCTATTCACTGTTCGGCTATTTATGGTTGTGCCTTGGTGCAGCTAATTAGGTCCATTAAAATTGATTCATAATTGATTGACAATTGATATCCTTTTTCTAGTTTCACTATTTGAAGAAGCTGCTGTTCGTACATGGGGCTTGGAATTATGATCTAATGTGCAAACTGATTTTTTACAGTTTCTACAAAAACATTTGTCTGTACATCATCGAGTTGTGGTTTGCTATCTACTCGGCTTGGTCTGGACAAATCATATTTGAACGCTGGACGATTGGATTTTATAATATGGTGAACTTTTATTGCTATTTCAGCTTGCTAAGATAATAGACTGCTTAGGTGGCACACGCCCGCCTCTATTTGAAACACCCTGCCTCGTTTTTCGTGTATTGAGGATAATAATTTACTTTCTGCTTTCAGTTTTTTACCGCAGCACAGCCAATAGCGATGGGTATTTTTGAACGAAAATGTAGTAAACAGATGCTGCTCAAATACCCCATTCTGTATCGCACGAGTAACGTCACGTTTACCCTTAAAGCGTTCTTCATGTGGGTAGGTAATGCCATTTTGCATTCCATGTTTCTCTTTTGGATGAATTTAGTTAAAAACGGAATATTCCGTACATTATTATAATGATATTGTAGAAAAATGCTCTCTTTTTGAATCTCTTCCAAGTTCCATTTTATCTGGCTAAAAATGATTTTGAATAGCCAGAATTTTTCTTCCCCTCCCTTTTTCTTCCCCTCTTTTTTACTTCCTCTCCCTTTTTTCTCCTTTCTTTTTTCCCTTCTTCTCCCTTCTTTTTTCCCTTCTTCTCCCTTTTTTCTTCCCTTCTCTTTTTCTCCCTTTTTTCTCTCCCTCTCCCTTTTTTTCTCCCTTTTTTCTCTCCCTCTCCCTTCTTTTCTCCATTTTTTTCTCTCACTCTCCCTTTTTTTCTCCCTTTTTTCTCGCCCTCTCCCTTTTTTCTCCCTTTTTTTCTCTTCCTCTCTCTCTTTTCCCCCCTTTTTCGCAAATTTAAAGGTGAATTTTCGGCTTCGCCGAAAATTCACTGGTATCCTAGATACCCGGATACCGAGTTTTTTCCACCAGCGCCCTGGACCGTCAATCGTTTAAACGTTCGCAATACTTTCCTGACTATTCTCACTGAAATGTAAATTAATTGCCTTGAACAATATCATTTATTTATGCTATTAATGTGGAATAGTTATACAGAGATGAGAGACAAGGCCACTGCCACGAAAAGTTTTGTTTTCTACCTCATAAGTTTTGACCAACAATATTAATCGATTACATCCTACAATCTCCCTTGTTTGAATACCTCCCCGTTAGACTACCTCCCCTTAAACTAAGTACCGATATGATATATAAAATATTGATGTCATCGTCCCTAATGTTATAATCTAAGAAAAGACACAGGGACGGATACAGACCAAGGCGAAATTTATATTATAGGTACTGCTGTTCATTCCGGGGTGGTTTTTCAGGAATATGATCGAATGGGAAGGTTTTGATTAATAAAATGCAAATGTACATAGTACTGACTTAAAATATAGTATAGCATTCAATGTGTATTAAAAACAAAGCTATGGGAAAGGTCTATTATATAGAATCGTATAGTTTGGAATATTCTAACTGAATATTATAGTCTAACGTGGAGGTAGTCTTACAGGGAGTTATTTAAATAGGGGAGGTACTCAAACACTGGTGGTATTAGGTTGACACATATTATTCTAGCTTGATCAACTCCAAACCTCTCTCCCTGTCTTCATCGCTAATGTTTCTATTGTTGGTGTTTTCAACACATTTAACAATATTGTACTCCAGGTCATAACCTATGTCTGTTAGTCTTAGGTTTATTTTCCTGAGGTCATTGTTATGCTGTACGGCATGATGTAAATATTCTCCTCCTCTCTCCTTGAGAATATTACAACTCAAATCAATTTCTTTCAAATGGTTGTTTTTGCATAGCATTTTTCCAATGGAAACGCAAGATGAACTATCAAGGCGATTTCCACATAAAGAAATCCGTTCAAGCCTTTTATTGTATTCCAATCCCTCGGCAATCTTTTCACATCCGTCATGTCCTGCAAATAAAATTATTTACTTTTTATTAGACTTGGAAGAATCTTTCTCTGAACATAAATATATACCAAGAACTATAATACAGTCCAAAGAACCTATTAAAGCTCTGTACAATTCGTAATAATGATAGTAAAAATTGGAAATAGGCATAGAAGTTTATAAATATATTTAATACAATAACATATTCGGAAATTACCGATAAAATTGAGACGAAGATCAATATTTAAAACGTGGTCATTTGATTTCAATGATTCTCCAATGTATTTAGCTCCTTCGTCAGAAATCTTATTTCGCCCTAATAGTATTGTTTCTAGCGTTTTGAATTTTCCATTGTCCATTAAATGGCTTATGGCCTTTGCTCCTTTGGTAAAATCATAATAAAGTTCACTGATGAATTACTAGTATTGAATTCTGTAGTTAACTTTTTATAGTTTCAAATACCAATGTCTGCAATGTGATTGTAACTCATGTTGATCTTCTTTAGTCGTGGCATATTAATAATCCCTTCTTCAACAAGAGTATTAAATTGAGCTCCGTTAATATGGCTGCGATTGATTTCCAAAATTTCAATTGTAGGAGAATTACCAAGTGCTAGAGCAAAGTGCACACAATTGAACATGTCACGTAAAACCTACAGATGAAATGGAAGTGTGTGTTTACCTTTAGCTAGATTGTTGCAATCTTCATCAGTGAATTTGAAAAATGAATCATCCCATTCAAAACCTACATTTTTAACTTCGAAAACGAGGCTAATTTCCTTTAGACAATTGAGTAATGGGATAATTTCATTGAAATCTAAATGGCTACTTCGGTCTAAAGGCTGCAAAACTTCTTCAACTTCGAGTTCAGATTGTGATGCATCAGACTTTTCAGATTTTAGGTTTTCTTTCCCACTAGCTAAAGAATTGCTTCTCACCGAAGACAAATTAATATCCGAGGCTGAAAGCCTACTCTCTCTGTCGTCTAATTGGAGTAAAGGAAAATCTCGTGAAGAAATTTCTGACTCAGGAACTTCAGAATCCTTTCTTATGGCCATTGACTGCTTTCGAAATGCCTTTTCAACTATTGCATCTGCCTTTGGAAATCCTTCGTCAAATTCTGCTGCAGCACCAACTCCCAATTCATCGTCACTAAAATTGGAATTACAAATTATGGACTGTAAATTCCCACTCAAAGAATTCAACACAACATTATTAGATTTTTCAATGCTTACTCTGGAAATGGTACATGGATAGCCAGCTCCTTTTCAGCCCCGTAACAATATGGCAAAATTTGTTCGATTTTCAAAATAGTCACTTCCGCTGAAACCAAATTAATTATTTTGACCAGATGATTTAAATTGTCTTCACGAGGATTGAACAGTTCGATGTAGTTTTCTGTATACAATCTCAAATATGTTTTTCTCCAAGTTGTGTCGCATTTGAACTTGTTCTAAAAGAAATGTAGAATCACATAAAGTTAATAAGTATGCTAATGAATAATTAGGAGTTTTATAACGTAAGTACCTACTGGAAAAAGGATTGCAACTGCCCTTTGCCAATAATATTCGTCAGGTATTGTTTCAACAGCAATATGGAAAGGAATCTCTTCCACATCCAATTCTTCGATGACAGCCACTCGTTGGAGATCTGTTAGGATATCTAATACATTGGGAATTTTCTGAAATTCCCGAAGTGTATTTTCTTCTTTTGAAGCAACTATTTTGGAATTTGAAATTGTTTCACTACTCTTGGTTCTTGAATTGAGACTTTCAACGGATGTCTCCATCGAATCTCTAAAATATTACATTAAGCGGTTAAAGTTAGAATCTGGTGTGTGGGGCATTGAGTGTACTTACCCATTGGGTACATGATCTTTTGTATCCAGTTTCTTCTGAAGGATGTAATTACGGCATTTTGTTAGTTGTACATAGTACTCATATCCATCAATAATCATTTCTAAACATAGAAGGGTTAAAGATATTTCTTCCTTCTTAGGAAAAACTCCCAGATGCCACTCAGGGTCTTCAGATCGTAAAATCCTTCCATCGTATTGTCTCTGCAGAGTTTCCAAATCCGTTCTGTGGTCACCAGGAGTGTAGGCTCTTAAGACCACGGGAGGTATTGTGTGTGGAATCCACATTGTAGTAAAATTATATCCTCCTTTTCGAGGAATTTATGCGTATGTTATTCTGTAATATGCTTTGTAATTGCAAATCGCATTCCTGTGTACTGTTCTTAATAACACTACATTATTTGTGATCATAAATAATATTGAATTACTTTTATTTGTTTTAGTGCCAGATGCAGATAGATACTACTAACTAACCCTAAAATAATTTTATATGCAAGGGAAATTACTTAATTATAGGCACCTATCCATGTTTTATTACGTGTAACTTTTCGTAGATCAATAGAGCATAAATAGTTTGATCAATTTATAGAATGTTTTGCACCTGGTTTGCAGCTACTATATCATAACTTTCTGCTGAATGATACTCAACCAACAACGTTTGGTTATACCATACTCATACCCAACCAAGCTGTATAACCTTACTTCGAAAAACCAAAGTATTTGTAATTTGTGGAGAGATAACAGCAAAACCTACTTATTCTTAAACAGTAACAAAAACTCTTAATACATTCAAAAGTTCTACTCAATGTTCCATTCATTCAATTTAATTCCATAAACACACATTATAATAGAATTGGCTTAAATCTAATGGACAACGTACATAGAACATTCACAAAGCATTCATTGTGGGTGTTTGAAGTTAAAAATGATTATACATGTATAGTGACCCCCAGTACTGTTAGGCCCCCAGTACTGCTTTTAGATTTTATGCAAAAATTGAATCCCACAAAGAAATCTAGCGGTCAATAATTTGCATTAATGTTCAGGGCCGCAGCAAGGCGGGGTGCCCGCCCCCCCGAAATCGAAGAAAAGGAATTTTTGTTTATTTCAATTATTTTTTGTCGCCCATCCGGCCCTGTTACTGTTTAAGATATTGTACCCCAAAGCAGTTTACTCGAAGTTTAACACACGTAATGTGCCTATGTCGGGTGCCTTCCAAAGAATTACAATTTTGTATTTCATTGGCGGTTGCGCATTGCTACAAAATGGCAACGTCCATGGCATAGAACATACATAGATAGATAGTTAGATACATACAACATAGGTACAATCATCATTATTTATATGATGATGGATTTGTCTGTGTGCACACTTATAAATGGGAAATTAAGTATGAAACTACCAAATAAAAGTAAAGTATATGGTATCTCTCTCAATTCCATTGTTAGAAAAATGTAGACTAGACAAGGGTCATAATCGTAATCATAATATATTAGCATTATATGGTGCAAAAAGCAATTATCTGCACTTGCACTACCAGTAAATAAACTTTTCAGTTCAGAATGAATAATAATATACAATTACAAACAGACACCATCCATCAGGTTTCAGAATCTGAGTGGACATTTATTAAATAACAATAGGGATGTGCCTTTATACCCTTCACACAGCTAGATAGTGTTTTGATACATTGATAGTACTAAATAATCCTACGACAACTGTAGTAGAAGTGCACACTGAAGTATTATTATCTGCTTACTATTCCTCTGGTAAAGCTGTTATAGAATAAAAGTGGTGAACGAGATACCAATCTATCACAGCTGTGGTATCATTAAATTATCTGATTTGCACGTGAATGAAATTATGAAAATAAGCTTTTCATATCGCATCAGTTACCGTTGGTAAATCTCTACTTTAGAAATATATTAGATGTATATATTTTATGAGTATATATCCATTGTTCACTTTTCAATGCAAACTTATCAACAAATCTATCGCATGTACAACATTAAATCGATCAAAGCGAATACAATGAGTCAACTGGTATGATTTATTAATTTACTTGAAGAAACGGCATTACAATGTATTTACTTTATAATGAACCACTTTTGGTTTCCATTTGCTAAATGAGTTGTCAAAAATTAATTGGTAGCTGCCTCTATTTTTGCAGACCACCCATCCCGAATGAGAGCTTGTCCGTTCATATTTAACTATTTCTGTAGCCTTGGGGCATTTATTATTTGGAGGGTTTTCCCCGTCAAACAGAATTGTAAATCCAATGTCCTTGTCTTCAACATTAAATCCCCATTCGATCCGTTTTCCATCGGATAATAATTCAACAGGGACGATGAATTTATCTCCAGCAGCGACCCTAGTAACTGTCAATCCATGATTTTCGCCTTTGTCGTCATTTTCCAACTGTCTTGCGATATCAGAGAAATCTTCCCAAAAGTCATCATGCAATCTAAAACCTTTAAGCCGGGTTCCGCCATAACGGACTGGCACTTGGGAGGCTGGAACATGCTTAAGAATTTCTTGCTGCCATCGGGAAGCATTGCTGTCGTAAATAAATATTTTCGAAAGTGTTCTCCCAGTCAGTAGAGGCTTCATCAAATTGAACAACACTGTAAATACTCTCGGGGTGTTTACAGTATAAGCTGCCTTTAGAGTCTCTGGGTAATTCGCTTCAAAACTGGCCACAGAGCCAAGAATCGCTTCTAGGGCTTCTTTATTCATGATGTGACGCAAAGAAAAGCCTTCCATGTCTGATATACAAACAAATTGGGTCACGTTCTTAGTTTTGCTACATTTTTCTCTCATCAGCTCCATGATTTTCTCAATCATTTGATCCTTGTATTTCAGCAAAGCTACTTTTTCGCCCTTTTCCACAACTCCCCTAATGTCCCATTTTCCAAACGTAAAAATCATCACTGGACATCCTTCGGAGTCGAATCCACCGAATTCTATTTTATAATTGTCCGTGAACATAGCTGGAGGCTTCCAATTGAGAAGTGATGAACCGATGCAGTTATCTTCACGCCATTTTAAGTGCTTCCGTAACATCTCCTCCGCTTTCTCCAAATCGTTTTCTCGGGCTCTTAGCCATCGGACCAACTGATGGTCTGTACTGTCTTCTTCTTCCATAAATAAATCTGCAATTCTACGTCGAAATATTGGCAGAAGTTCTAACTCTTTTGCTGTTGGAGATGCCATCTCGTTCAATCGTACTTTAAAACTGACAAGTATAGTACAAAAGTAACAGACTGAATTTTACAAAGTTTGATAATGCAGATAGAAAAACTGTTTGTGAAATAAAAAAAATTCTGATGATCTCTGCATAGGAAATCATTGTAGTTATATAAAAAATGAACAGGAAATACCTTCAAAATGACAAAATCATGTACAGTCTAAAGTGCTAAGCTAAATGTAGGTTTCTTTTCATACCTTTCCCAACTACTTATTACTATTGCCATTTTTACTTTTAAAAGACCATAGTAGTATTATTGTTCTAAACTTCAATGCAATCTATTACTTAGCTGATATCTGCATACACATATTGACAAAGAATAATCATTTGAAATAATTGATATACTTAAATATATCTACCGAGTATGTTTGTAAATAGTGACTCCAGAGGTCAAAACTAAGGAAAACAAAAGCACGACCTTGCAATTTATTTTGTACTATAATTGATAATGATAGTATTTGAATACACATAATACCCTACTTTTATATCTTAGCTAAACATGCACAAATAAACATCTAGCCTATATAAGTTCTATTATAATATAAACCATAGCATTAACTAAAAGGATAAACTTTTTAATTCAGTTTGTAATTTGAATACGAATAATATCAGCTATTTGTCTTTCCTTAGTATTTTATTTTAATCTTCAAACTACTGTAGTAAATGTCTGTCTGCAGGAATATTGGATGTCACATCCTAAATTAGAGGGCATAAATTACCAAGCATGAGGGTCATGACGAACATTTATACCACTTTTTGTAAGTCGAAATAGACAAATCTCTATAAAGAAAGTGGCAGAACATAAAAACACGGCTGCTGCATATACATAAAAGAGAGATTGCAAGTTACCACTGATTTTAATTGTGTCAGGTACATCACCGTTTGCCGGATGATCATGTTCTCTATTTAGGCCATTCTCTCTGGAAAAAGATGTTTGAACCATTTTATCATGCGCTCGTTTAAATAATTGGATAATCCCAGAATGCACCAAACTTTGTCCTTTAAAATACAAGCGTTTATTAGGATCCACATGACGAAATATTAATCCTTTCAGACGAGAGAAAGAGTTTTCGTCACCTTTGAAGATATACTTGGAAGAATAATGTGTTTGTCTACTGGATTGAATTATTGTATCGAAATGTAGATTAATTATGTAATCTACATCAAGAATAACTCTATTCTCACAAGGTTCCAGGGCAGCAGTCCAGTCTTGGGTTCTCATTTCCTTACAGGAACTTTTACGCGCTATGATAAAAGTACGAGGGAATAAAAAGTTATTTGGGATTTGTACTTCTGTCCAAATCCATTGATTACGTTCATCCTTGGTGATTTTACGTTCATTGAAAACTTGGTTCGTAACAGCACATTCTTTATCAGTTAATTTTTGACAATTTTCCAATGGTTCGCTTTTATGGCATTCAAATTTCGGTGAGAAATAGCGACAGGAGTCATTGGGACTTCCTCTTTGATTTTCCTCACAATGTGTGTAGACTGCCAAAGAAGCTGTATTGGCCTTCAGCTCATCTCCCCGAGTCATAATCTCCGTACCGTAAAACGAGTTATCACGACAGAAAAATATGAATTTATTTAATTCGCGAATAGTTTTGTACGGACTTGCAGGGCGACTTGGTGAAGTTAGATCCCTAACAATAAATGCTTTGTACACATTACTGAAAATAACAGCAAAGAGGATAAAAAACGCAGTAGTTCCATTAAATGCATACAAACTTAATTTGAATCGATGCAATTGTAATCGAAGAGAAATGTTCACAACTTGTTCTAACAGAATTCCAATGTACAAAGACATGTAACTGAGAAAATCCAAGCACCTGCACAAAAAACTAGATCTAGATTGTGTATTATTTATAACACTGTGATGATGACTATATTTTAGCACAGACAAAGTTATTGTTACCGCTATTATGTATGTCCAGATTGCCATATCGAAAGGATTAACGTAAATGGAAAATGATACTGAAGCGGGCAATTTGACACAGGACAGGAAATTATAGCCCTGCGTATCAGTAATCACTGCCTCATTGTACTTCCAAAAGTAATCATAGGAGATATGGGAAGCAAAGATATTGAATAGATCTGAGTAATTTGCATATTGATTGTCCGACAGGATTTTCTGTTGACCATTTAAAACTAAAGCTTGCAAAATTGCTTCGAACCGAATCTCATTGTCCAAAGAAAATGGGGAGGGAACTTGGGAAAGTGTATCGTTATACCAAAAAGATTCATTTACTTTGCTGACTTTGCCACCCAAATCCAAAATAAGAAAGCTGTAATTAAACGTCTCAAAGGAATGAGTAAAATCAAAATAATTTCTAAATTTTGTTGCAGTTATCAATGTTAAATTTTTAAGGGCTCGCTCAACAATGTTAACCCCACAGACTGTGCAAACAAACGTTGCATATTGCATTTCCATTGTGATTAAATTAAAATCCGAAAAAACTCCATGTTCTGATTGTTCTGCCACTAGAGTACCATGTATTACGTAGTTTTTCCAGTCTGCATTAAACTCAAAGACTCCAGGGAGTGGATCATTTAATGCAAGGTTCGTGACGAATATTCTAGGATGCCTCACTTCGTAGCAATATGGTATGACTTGATATCCCATTCCTTCTATATTGCACATTGGTTTAAAATCGTAATTTTCAAAGTCATCTGCTACGATTATAATCACTGAAACCATTTTGAACACCCACTTCTGAGTAAATCTCAACCAACTTTTTCTTTCTAAACTGTGGTTGCCACTTACTAACGTGATTGGGTTGTCTGTCTGTTGAATAAAAGGTTCAAAGCGTCCGTAAACAACTTCTACTAGAGTATCATTGAATGATTCTAGAATTGTGTTAATATTCACCACATCAATATACTGTTTGGATAACAGAAAATTTCTATTCCATTCACTAGTACATAATCTAATTGTTAACAGAACTAACTGTACTAATAAAGACGTTTTCATGATTGCAGAACATATTTTAGACATTGTAATAATATGGTTTATCAGACACTATTATATTCTTATCTTTTAACTACCAGTAGTCTTATCTAAATTGCCAATTATGTTTGCAAATACAGATATTTCACAAAAGTTCAAACGTCAGTGTGATGTCTTTGTGAAGAAAATGTTGCTGTACACGATAATAATTTGTAGCACAATAGTCAAGTCAAAATAAAATTATTTTCAAAGTACTATGTAAGCAACAGCAACACAATTAGTGTAAATTATGTATATAATTGTGATTATGCTTTCTAGAGGTAGATTTTGTAAAATCATTTAATTGCGATAATGGATTCTAGAGGTAGGTTTTGCTTATAATTTGAGTATAAATTGTTACATGTAATGTTACATACTTGCACCACGAGAAAAATATAAATGCTTAATACATAAATGCTCACAAAGGAAAGGTAAAGTAAACAGCGGCGGTTCTGTGAACACGGCCTAGCCTAAGAAATTGTATTGTTAGGGTTGAGTGTACAGGAACATTTTCTCGACGTAAACAAATAGGAATTTTATTTTCAAACAAATTACACTTACAAATATTATTTTTTCTCATCGATTATGTCACCAATATCTCCAACAGGCATATCAATTTGAAACTGTGGACTTCCGTAAATGAATCGATCAGGGGACATTTGCATACCACCAGCACTTGCAGCACTGTCCACATCAGAATGGTTACTTGCGGGAGACATTTCACCGTTTGTTGGCGACGCTCTTTGACGGGGTCGATTCTGCTCGGTTAATTGATGTTGAAGACTTAAGATTTCATATTCAAGACGGCTGTTAATGGCTTTAATGGATTCATATTTGTCCTCGACCGCCTAAACAAAAAACTATGCTGTTAGTATCAATTTTTGAAACTGGACAAATGGTATATGAAATGGGAGAGTATTGTGTTGAGCAAAACCTTAATTCTTGCTTCACATTCTCCTACTTGTTCCAGCATTTCTTTGCGTATCTCGAAAACGACGCTTTCCTTCTTTTCCAGACTTTTTTCTAAGTCTCTAACGACTCCCATTGTAGCTTCTACTTGAGAACTTTTGCTATCCAGTTGATTTTTCAAATTCCTTATCTCTTCCTCGCAAGTCAGACGCAAATCCTCGAGTTGTTCAGGTAAATATTTATCTTCTGGAGTTTCCTGCTGCCTTCGTAATAATTCTCCCAGCAACAATATCTCGCGCTGGCTTTGATAAAACGCATTTCTGTATTGTGTGTTTTGTGTCAGTTGTTTTCTACAGTGTGCTAATTCGTTTTCCTGTGATTTTTGAGTCGTCAACTGGTTTGATGATTCCTAAATGTAAACGGGGTACATAATATCATATAAATTGTTATATAAATATACCAAAATAGGTCGTACGAAAATCAATTTACATCAATGAAACCTATTTATTAGTTAGCACACCTTTTGCAAAACAAGAAATTCTTCATAAAGTTTCGAAAACTTAGAATCCATTTTAGTACGATCTTCTTTAAGCTCCTCAATTTCCTTTTTGCCCATCTCTAATTTGCTTTTGATATCGGTAATGATATTTTGAAGTTCCAATTCCTTTGCCAGTCCAATCTCCCTCTGACGACCAGCTTCTTTCTTCAGGATGGTTATCTCTTTTTCTAGTGCACTGATTTCCCTTCTCTGTGTTATTTGAATTAAATTAATAAACAGCTTAATACAATAATAGCGATTTTTGTATTTAACGAACCATTGACATGTTGCTCTCTTCAACAGACTGAGCTTTTCGACATTTCAAAGCTAGTCTTCTATTTCTCAGTGCATGAGCATCGCGTCTGTGTCTCTCGAAAAGTAATTGTGCATGAAGAAGTTCGACCATGACTCCCATATCTTCCTTCTTGTGAAGTGTGGCAGCTTTAGAGATGCACAGGTCGAGCAAGTTATGCGGTGATGGTGATGATAGTTGTCCACTAGGAATCTGAATAAATTTCATGATGTCTGGTTGCGAGATATCGGGACAAGAATTTGATCGTTTCAATTTTGGTCGGTCATCAGTGCATTGAGAATGAAAACGCAGCCTTGACAGCTTCTGGGCTCTAGAAAATGTAAAGATTAGTAAGATACCCAATAATATGATTTCATCGGAATCTACAAATTAACTAACCGATTATCAAATGGGTCCGATGTTAGCTCTTCAACTTCATCATCAGCCTCGATAGCTACGGCTGCCGCTTCTTCTTGCTCACCCGCAACCTAATTATGGGGTTAATAATTTATTATCACCCAATTGAATTTGTTTAGTAATACAAAATTAAAGCAGGTTATTTCGAGTTCAACAAAGTGCAATTCCTGTCATGTAGTATTTTGTAATTAAATGCAAAAACAACAAAAAGTCAACGTTAGTAAAGTCAAGGTTAGTTTGACTATTCTACCTTCTGTAATCTCTGGAACATTATCGAATCTCTGCGCATACCAGCCATTCCGGAATCAAAAATGGAGTCTCGTCGAACATCCGTTGGTAATGGGGAGCTGGGTACTGAGGTAGTAGGAGTTGGAGGAGGAGTTTTTCCAAACAGTTGTACAGAGTTTGCAGAATTTAATTTCCTTTCCTTGAAATATTTAAGGTTATGATGTATTATTAGTGACACAACACTCCACTCCATACATATTAAAAATCTACTCTTGCTTCTAAGTCGATGCAACTACAAATACGTAACTAAACCATCCAATAATTATTATTCGTGGCTATTTTACAGACCACATGATCATTCTCAATCTCATGTTGTCAGACCGTGTCAGTCTCTAGGACTGGTTAGTTCGATATCTACTAATTAAATACTACTGACTACTGGTATAAAGACAATACTATATACCTTGAAAGTATCAAAAAACCGAAATTTAAACCATTGTGTTTCCTTCACACAAATCCGTTGGCTTATAGGATAAGTTTTTGAAAATTACATGGGAATTCTAAAGGAATACAATTATTCTAAATGCGGAGATTTAGAAATAGGCAATAAACAAACCCTATCCAATGGACAGGGTTAAAAAGTAAAGAATTAAATTTTTTCAAATTTTTTATACCTTAATTGGTTCATCTTTCACATTATCTAATTTTGGAGTGATTGGTATCTCTTCGATGTTTTGTTGTAAAGATTTGACATCAGAGCTCATGGATTTGCTAATCAAAGTAGACATCGGAAGACTTAATATTTTATCTGTTAGAGGATCTGTTACAAATGAAAATTCATTTTTAACTTCAGAAAATCATTATTTTATGATGCAATAATTAAGTTTGCCAATGGGTTGGGATAAAAACTAAATACCGTCATAGCTGCAATATCCTTCTTCAGGTAACGAGGATTCAAGTACATCTAAAGATATTTTTGAACATTCTGCAATCACATCATGGTACTCTTTACTTTTCCACCTGCTTGGCGATAACTCCCGTTCTTTTGTTCCTGTCACAAGCAAAGGGTGCATTTTCACCTTCTCCAACATTGGCTATAAACAGCAATTTCTCCATATTTTAGTATTTTTAATGTGTGATAATTATTATCAATTTTATTTAGATTTTCGGTATGGTTTGTGAAGAAATTTTTTGATTACTAAAATGTTATAATATTCTTTGCTCACCAAAACTATATTGTAAAATACAACATTCCTCTCTCCAAAATGATGGCGTAAATATGATAAGAAGTTGCAAGGCCACATAGCATAAAGGCGATGGAAGAGTGAATACAATCCCACTTGCAGGTGCAAGAAATTATTGTCCTTTTGTGAACTGCCATTGGAATGACAGTATGTAGCCAGCCGCCTTTGACAAACATTTCTTTAATATACAATCTATTATACAGTGTACCTTCTTCTAATATATATTTCTATGTATAAAATTTGTGTTAACTTATAGATTAAATTGGCATATTTACAAGCATTTTACATACCCAAAAACCTCAAAGATGTCTGACAGATGGGGGATTATGTAAATTGGTATTACTGGAACGATCATTGTGAGATTCAAAAGACCAGCAAGGAGGATGACTATATCCGAGTCTGTCTGTAGGATAGAAATAAAATTTTAATTACAAACTATTTTTTACTCGTCGATAAAAATATTTTAAATGTTTTTTCACATTTAAAAATATTTTTAAGCAAAAGTGTTGGGAAAACTTCATACCTTCATCAATCGCAATAGATTTTTGAAAAGCGAGTGTGTAGTGATTTTGTACAGCCATGATGGCTGCTTGCAGGTAACATGGCAAAGAAAATTCAGACTTTGCTTCCGTACTTCTCTGTTTGGCGACCTTAGCCCTTCATCAATCCTTATGTGACCAACATAATTGCTTTCATATAAAAATTGCTTTATTATATTTTGCCTAATGCCAATCATGTCTTGATGTACAAGTACATATTTTGAATACTGCGTGGTTCATGAAAGTTTCGTTTGAATTTTAATTGCATTGGCTATGCTACTTTTTATCTGATGAATATGGGCCACTTATACCAACATGCTAACATTATTCTTATTAAAGATGGCATTATGTATTTTTATTCTTAGTAGGCTGATCATTCCAAAAATTATTTCAGAAATATTTTTGTTAGATGTTTGATTTGAGCATGCGAAAATGTTTTGGCTATTAGATGAAATCTAAACAAACTACGCACGCAGTGGTGTAATCCATGAATCATGCAATTGTGAGCAAAATAATTGTGCACTAAGCTTGCGATCATGAAAGCATGTATATACATTTTTTAATACACAGCATTATGATTCCTATGAGTATGAAGTTTGATTTTGCAACTTGCTTTGATTGAATGTTACAAAAATATTTGTGAATATCGGCTTCTTGTAAAATGATTAAAACCAGAACTACACAATTAATCTCTACCATTAATACTAGTCTTTCAAAATGCAAAATAATTTACTTGTCAATGAGGAACTTATCGTGAGGCTCCTTCGAAATGCAACATAAAATGTCAGCGGTGCGACTGGATCCGTTTTGGATGAAGTTTTCATAAAGGCCCCCAACTAGCCACGCTTCTTTAGCTAAATAACAGGAAAAACAATTGTTCACTTCCTTGTAACAGAAATTTATTCGGTGTACTCAAATATATTACAAAATCCAATCAAAATATTATTGTTCAGTATATTATCCGTTCTTCCTTGCATGCGAGATGCAAAGTGACTTAAACCTAAAGTATGTATATATGGTATAATTGGTATATTTATAGTATTTAATTACTTTCAGAGATTAGAAAAATTTATTTGAATTGACTGAGAAATTTTTCCCTAGCTAAACGAATGTCATTATTACTACGGCCTCCCAATCTTTGACCTCTATTTTTTACATCATATTCGCATTCTGGCAAGTCTCCAATCAAAACGTAAATCGAAGCATTTTCCATACTTTGGAGCATCAATTCCAAGTAACTTTCAGTAATTATCTCGGGCTTTTCAAGATTGCTATTCAAATTGTACCAATCGTTTCCGAATTTTCGGATGCAAAACCAGTGGTCTTCATAATGCACTATGAACACTTGTACTTCTTCAATTCTTCCGTTGTAATGGATAAGATCGATGTCAAAATTCTTAAAGGCTTGAGTTAACACTTGTACAGAAAAATATCCAGAATCGTCATAATTTATTGACGGTTTATTCAAAAATGTTCTATATTCTTCCGTGTCCGTTCCTAATTCTGCCATTGTTTGTCGCTCTTTTTCGTCGAGTTGGTTTGCTATTTGGGACAGGTCAACCGGGTTGAAGAGTTTGGCTTGGAGAGCGTTGTTGATACAGTGCAGGCCGCACAGTGAACCTTCTTGTTTTTCATGGTATATCATTCTAAAAAGTTTAACACTGTGGATTCAAAAAGTCAAACATCTACCACGCTACGATTTATGATTTTGATTGGAGTCATTTTTATGAATCATGATTAAGAGAATCAAGAATGTGTACCGAGTCATTTTTAAATATATTATCGGTATAGTGTCTAAAAACTAATACCATATAATTTAAACCCCTTCATCCTAAAAATTCGCTATAAAATGTTTAATATGTTTTAATCCTCAGACTCAGATGTCAGACTGAATGGAATGGTTAGACTTATAAACAGACAAAGCTATGATAATTAGAAATATTAAAAATGAACAAAATAATATCCTGTACAATATATACTCCTGCCTCAATCTTCTCAGATTTCAATTTTTCGTTTTTGCAAACTGTATAAGAGAAGAAAATGCAATTACTTTCACATACATTTACATAAAACTATACATTAAATACTGGATTAGAGTATTTTTTTATCCTGGAATGTGGAAAACCCGAAAACGGGAACCAGAACTCAGAATCAGACAGAGCTGAAATTGAAAGAATTACTAAAAAGGCTTTAATTTTTAATTCATTAACTGAAACCTAAAATGAAAGTGATTAGTCTAGGTTCTAGCACGTTCTAGTAGTTCTATTCCATCCAAACAGTCAGCAGATACTAAAATAAATGGGACCTATTTCATATTTAGTAGAGGACAACATGATGATATTATACCCGCATCAACAGAAAAATTCTAACCAAAATCTAATGTTTTGTAGAAAAAAGTTTACGCAGAAATAATTATCTATTTTTAGATTTTTCTGCCTACTGGCAACTGATTCATGATCCTGGCAAGGATATTATTGACAGAAGAGTCATAGTTATGGCCTTATTACATCATTCATCATGCATACATAATACATACATGTGATATTATCTTGATTGTTATTGTTGGTTGAATACTACCGATTGAAATAAAGAATTGTGTAACAAATGAATTAGCAAAATGGAAAACTCACTTGTATTAAAATTATCGTTGATGATGGTCTTAATTTCCTGTACAACTTCTGGATTGTTGGACTCGAGAAGGTCAAATAATTTAGCTGGGTCGACTGACGGATTTTCCGATGTCATCTTTATTCGCCACAATGCAATGCAATGGCAGCTGAATTTGAGCTTTACCTCTGTTCCATTCAACTACGTCTATCTACAATCTACATAAGGATATGGAACCGAATAAGCAATGCCCTTTCAGCTGGGAATTTCTTGATGCCCCATCCTTCAGCGTGTCCGTCCGTAGTCCATAATAGTCGGTATTCTCGTCTCGTTGTGCATGTGTGATCATGCTCCACCCTTACGGAAAAGTCGCCATAGATATCTTGTAAGAAATTGTGTGATAATGGAGGCCAATTCCACATAAGTTTCTTACAAGTAAATTATAAGATCTTACAAGTCACTTGTAAGAAAATTGTAAGCATTTTGTATATTTCTAGCAAGAATTTTAGCATTTGCTTATATGAATCATGAAAGATGCAGGATGAATATCTCCTAAACCTTTTCTCGCTATCCACTAAATTCAATTCCCATGGTAACATAAATATTTGTTTGGGAATTTCATGTTTTCGACATAATTTTGTTCCGTGAACACAAACGACATAGAAAATACAAGCAGTCGCAATTTTTAAATTCCAAGGTTCTTTTCTTGACTTAGGTCTTTGGCCTTTGGCAGATTCAAGTACTGCTGCAACTGCAACTGCAGTATCTCGAATTAGAAGTTACTCAAATCTTCGAAAATTGAGATTTTATAAGGGAAAATCCACCATCCGCTACCAAACCACTTATTGAGAAAAGCCAAGATGAAGCGAGCCTACTCAATTTAACCTTTCATATTATTCATCACCATGAAATACACATTTCACCCAACAGCTTATAACGACCAAACTTTATGAATAATTTGAAATCGGAAATTTTAAATTTTGATATTCATCTCTACGGGGTAAAAGAATATGGCTAATTCAAATATGGACACCGCTATGTAGTGAAACTAATACCCGCTATATAGGGGGTTTACCCCCATATTCGGGGAATGTAAATATTTGATTTAGATGTTGAAATTCATCCCTACGGGGTAAAAAAATATGGCGAATTCAAATATGGACACCGGTATAGTGTGAAAATATTACCCCGCTATATAGGGGGTTTACCCCCATATCGGGGAAATGTAAATATTGGATTTCGATGTTGAAATTCATCCCTACGGGGTAAAAGATAATGGCGAATTTAAATATGGACACCGCTATAGTGTGAAAATATTACCCCGCTATATATGGGGTTTACCCCCATATCGGGGAAACGTAAATACTGGATTTGGATGTTGAAACTCATCCCTACGGGGTAAAAGATAATGGCGAATTTAAATATGGACACCAGTATAGTGTGAAAATGTTACCCCGCTATATAGGGGTTTTACCCCCATATCGGGGAAATGTAAATACTGGATTTGAATGTTGAAATTCATTCCTACTAGGTAAAAGAATATGGCGAATTCAAATATGGACACCGCTATAGTGTAAAAATAATACCCCGCTATATAGGGGGTTTACCCCCATATCGGGGAAACGTAAATACTGGATTTGGATGTTGAAACTCATCCCTACGGAGTAAAAGATAATGGCGAATTTAAATATGGACACCGCTATAGTGTGAAAATATTACCCCGCTATTTTGGGGGTTTACCCCCATATCGGGGAAATGTAAATACTGGGTTTGGATGTTGAAATTCATTCCTACGGGGTTAAAGAATATAGCGAATTCAAATATGGACACCTCTGTAGTGTGAAACTAATACCCTGCTATATGGGGGTTTACCCCCATATCGGGGGAATGTAAATATTGGATTTAGACGTTGAAATTCATCCCTACGGGGCAAAAGAATATTGCGATATCAAATATGGACACCGCTGTAGTGTAAAAATAATGCCCCGCTATATGGGGGGTTTACCCCCATATCGGGAGAATGTAAATATTGGATTTAGACGTTGAAAATTATCCCTACGGGGTAAAAGAATATGGCGAATTTAAATATGGACACCTCTATAGTGTAAAAATAATACCCCGCTATATCAGGGGTTTACCCCCATATCAGGGAATTGTAAATATAGGATTTATATGTTGGTATTCATCTTTACGGGGTAAAAGAATATGGGAAATTCCAATATGGACACCACAATGATGGTAAACTAATAACCCGCTATATTATAGGGAACCCAATTACCATTAATCGGTGCGTGTTTAATGAAGTTTTAAAATTGCATTATAATTTTTTCGACATTTTAGATGTATATACTGTTCTGGACAAAAAGTATCATCAGACCTCACGTTGTAAAAAATTTGGATTTTCTTTCGGTGGTCGTTAACGTTGAATAATTTAGTTATACTGAACCTAGATGATTGATATGGTTACTACGGGGAAAACAATAGTGAAGATTTGATGTTGATAAACAATGTGATGGCTACGTGCGACTACACTAACATTAATTAACGAAATTAACTGTTAGGGTACTGACAAAAGATACTACAATTCTCTTCTTGATGTACTGTTTGTTTTTTTCTTCATTGAATTTTCCGTTAATTAAATCGTAATGGATAACTTAATGTTGTAATGTGTTTTAGAAAGATGAAATTAATGAATAAATTAGCAATAAATAAAATATTACTACCATAACATGATTTTTAAGCCCTAAATATTATTTATGTCATCAGCTAGAAGGGCAATGGTTTGTACGCAATGTAGTATTTCATCAGTCATCTTTGTTTACAGTAGGAAAACATGCAGTTCGAACAAAGAGGTCATAGTCATGCGCATTTTTGACGAAGCTGTGCTTTGCGCTGTGTTCTCCATTCTTCAACTCTGCTGTGTTTTGAGCTTGTGTCGCTATTATCTATTACGGCGATTACAACACGCAATCTACTTGCAACTGGAATCGCTACCTTCATTTGCTTTATCTGTTGTTAAAAATGTCTACCTCTGAAGATTCATCTACTGAAGACATACTAGGCACCATCCCGAAAGATGTGTACTCCCGTTCCCTGGAGGTCACAGTCCCTGAATTGGGGACTATGGGAAGCTCCACTGGCAGGAGCACGGAGGCCAACGGTGGTTTGGGCGGAAGAGAACCCATTCTGGGTTCCAACGGCCAAAGCGGCGGAGGAGCCTCCGGAAGTGTCCAGACCCCAGAATTAAGGTAACTAAAATTTTGATATTTATTTGATTCAAACAACATATTTACCATACCGAAGTTCTTTGAGTGAATAGACTGAATGGGCGTAATAATATTCCATTTCTGTATTTATAAATTGACTAGGGATAATTTACAATCAACGGAGGAAATTACTGCTGAAAATGTGACGATGGGTAGCAGTAGTGTTCTGAACACAGAGGCCAACGGTGGGGAAGGCGGAAGAGATCTCATATTGGGATCCAACGGCCAAACCAGCGGACGAGCCTCTGAAGTTTTACAAGTTTCAGATGTCAGGTAAATAAATTTTTAATTTTATTTAATCAAATAATAAATTATAGGGTAAAGTTGCAATGCTTTATTTTGTGTTATGTTATTTTAATCTCATATTTTATTTTAATTATTAAGCGGGGTTATTTTGCCACGGGTGGAGAATGCCAGCAAATTGTCAATATCAAGCTGCGTTGAACAGAAAACAGAGGCCAAAGGTGACGAGGGCGGAGGAGATTCCACATTGGGGTCCAACGGCCAAACCAGCGGACGAGCCTCTCAAGTTGTTCAGGTTCCACAAGTTAGGTAAATAAAATTCTATTTTTAATCTATCCGAGGGCTAATTAAATAATTGTGAATTAACCGGCTTCCCAAATTGTCTATTTTTAAAATTGCAATGTTTTAATTGGGCAGTGATATTTCTCCATCTCTGGATGAAACACTTTCTGAAAGTGTGTTTAAGGATAGTGCCGACGAAAATTCAGAAGCCAACGGTGGAAAGGGCGGAAGAGATCCTTCATTGGAATCCAACGGCCAATCCAGCGGAAGAGCTTCTGAAAATAATAGAGATGAAGACGACGAAGCGCAGAATCGACAGATACTTGTAGATACGTTTGGAATTTGTAACGTATCTGAAGAAGCGATTGCATCTTATTTTGATTACCATCGAACACCAGTCGACGATATTAATGAAGAAGAGATACTGGGTAACAATCCAATTGAGAATTGTATTCATGAATACGGTATTTTAATTTTTACTTTATACAACATTATAGAATAATAAAATTTGTTTAAATAGATGCCGATTCTAATGATGAGCCTGGTGATGTTGATTCGAGGACAGCTGAAGACGCTGGCGAAAATGTTGGGATGAACTTGGAACAAATAATTCAAAATGGATGTCAATGCCCCAAAAACTGTATGCAGCGTTTTGATAAGGATCTTATAGAGCAAATCATGTTAGACTGCCAAGAATTGGACACACAGTGTGATTATCGCGTTAATCATCAAAAAATATTTCTTCTTGGAGCCCTCAATTCTCTAACAGATTCAACCACACCAGTCACTTCCCATGGGACCGAAACGAAAAGAAAGAAAGCTCCAATTAACTACATGTTTCGAGGAGTAAGTGTATGCAAAAAATTTTTTATCTCCTCCATTCCACTACTGAAAGTAAAGTGAAAGATTTAAAAAAACACTTACTCACATCGGGAATTCAACCACCTACACATGGAAATGTTGGAAAAGCTCCAAAAAATTCCCTTTCTTTTGAAGTCCGACAAAATGCTGTGCAGTTTATCACCTCATTTGCCGAACAACATGCTCTAGTCCTTCCTGGTAGAACACCTGCTCACAAAGACGTCAACGTTCAACTGTTGCCATGCAGTATGACCAAAATATCTATCTACAAATTGTACAAAGATGCTTCGAAAGCGATCGATCAGAAACCTATGTCACAGGCAAGCTGGTATAACCTTTGGAACCCAACACTGTCTAACATTGTAATTCAAAAACCTCGTTCGGATCTGTGTCCTATATGCCAATCAAATGTGCTAACTCTAGGAAGCATGGCTTTTCTTACTGAGGATGAGAAGATGAAACGAATGGAAAAATCAATGGGACACTTGACTGTCGTAAAGAGAGAAAGAGAAAACTACTCCAGTTTCAATAAGCTTCTACTTGAAGAGGTCATCAATCGTCAACTAGTTCTTGGGCCTCATCCGCATTGCTCATACAAAGGAAGAATGCATTATTCCTTTGATTTTGCCCAACAAGTTCACCTTCCACAAAGTTCGCAGCAGGTGGGCCCGTTATATTTTTTAACCGGGTTTAAAGTAGCATTGTTTGGAATAGCTGTTGAACCTTTAGGAAAATTTGTTTTATATCTTGTACCAGAATCATGTGCCACTGGCAAAGGTTCTAATACGGTGATTTCTTTGCTTCATCATTTCTTCGAAAACTTTGGCATTGGTGAAGAAGATGTATTTTGCCACGCCGATAACTGCAGTGGCCAAAATAAAAACAACTATTTGATGCAATATGCAGCTTGGAGAGTTGCAACTGGATTACACAAGTCTTTTAAAATTTCTTTCCTGCCGGTCGGCCACACTAAATTTTTTCCAGACTTGCATTTCGGGCATTTTAAAAAATGTTTTGGAAGAAGCGAAATTCATACATTGGAAGATCTAAGACAATGTGCAATAAACGCAACAAGTGCGTCCAATTGTATCATTCCATGCTTAGTGGGTGACGAAAATGGAAAAATCGTTGTGAAAACTTATGACTGGAAAATATTTTTTAAAGAACTGAAAGCGAAAGCTATACCAAAAATGCTTCAATATAGCCACTTTAATTTTACTAGTGAAAATAAAGGAGAAGTCCATCTCGCCACTACCTGCGACCAAAAAGAGATCCTAGCTTGCAAAATCTTTGAAGATCCACCTTGTTTTTCTAGGACACTCCCTGTCGTCATTCCTTCTGCTGGTCTTTCCGAGGAACGGAAAAATTATCTTTACGAAAAAATAAGACCATACACCGCCGATTATGGAAAAGATATTTTATGTCCTAAACCAAAAGGTCTCACAAATGAAACAGTCCTTCAGCAAACTGTGCAAAATGTTCCAACCACGGCAGCATCATCATCAGCATCAACATCAGCATCAACATCAGCATCTGCTGCTCAGCCAGGCCCTAAAACTAAAAAGAAATGTGGACACTGTGGAGAAGTGGGCCACATAAACACTTTCAGAAATAATAAATATGGCTGTCCGAAACGAAGAGCCGAAGAAGCATTAAAGGAGGCGAACCAACCCAAGGAATAAATCTTTGAGCTTTAACCAAAACTACACACACCAAAACTTTATTATATCGGTGCTTAATATTTACGTATATTTATTTAGTTTACAGAGATTTTACGTTTCGTAGCAATGCGAAATTCATAATTACTTGAATAATATATAACAACAGATCATAATACATTACAATTTATAATTTGCGTTTTGAAATAAACTGTTTTTTCATTGATTTCATATACATAATATAAACCATAGACTTAAATCAAATTTATTTTGAATTACTAATAATAATAGTTCTTATGCATCAAAAAAGGTCAAAAATTTAAAATATATACACAAATTTAAATTTTTATGCAACATAACTTGGCCAAAATACATAAACATCGATTTACATGATAAGCGTATACTTGAAAACTAGATTAGGATTCCGATCCGTCGATAAAAATAAAATCTAATCACCACAATCATCTTAGTTTTTACGGCGTGGCGTTTATGAATATTAATATAAAAATCCAATAATATTTTCACACTATAGCGGTGTCCATATTTGAATTCGCCGTGTTTATTTAACCAAAAAGGATGATTACCAACATCCAAATCCAAAATTAACAATTCCAAGATTTGGGGGTGAAACCCCTATAGAGCGGGGTATTATTTTCACACTAAAGAGGTGTCCATATTTAAATTCGCCATTATCTTTTACCACGTAGGGATAAATTTCAACAACCAAATCCAATATTTACATTTCCCCGATATGGGGGTAAACCCCCAAAATAGCGGGGTAATATTTTCACACTATAGCGGTGTCCATAAATAAATTCGCCGTATTCTTTTACCTCGTAGAGATGAATTTCAACATCCCAATCCAATATTTACATTTCCCCGATATGGGGGCAAACCCCCATAATAGCGGGCTAATATTTTCACACTATAGCGGTGTCCATAATTAAATTCGCCGTATTCTTTTATCCCGTAGGGATGAATTTCAACATCCAAATCCAATATTTACATTTACCCAATATAGGGGTAAGCCCCCTATATAGCGGGGTTTTATTTTCACACTATAGCGGTGACTATATTTAAATTGGCCGTATTTTTTTACCCCGTAGGGATTAATTTCAACATTCAAATCCAATATTTACATTTACCCAATATGGGGGTAAACCCCCTATATAGCGGGGTTTTATTTTCACACTATAGCGGTGTCTATATTTAAATTGGCCGTATTCTTTTACTCCGTAGGGATTAATTTCAACATTCAAATCCAATATTTACATTTCCAAAATATAGGGGTAAACCCCCTATATAGCGGGGTATTATTTTCACACTATAGCGGTATCCATATTTGAATTCCCCATATTCTTTTACCCCATAGGGATGAATTTCAACATCGAAATCCAATATTTACATTTCCCCGATATGGGGGTAAATGCCCCATATAGCGGGGTAATATTTTCACACTATAGCGGTGTCGATATTTAAATTCGCCATTATCTTTTACCCCGTAGGGATGATTTTCAACATCGAAATCCAATATGTACATTTCCCCGATATGGGGGTAAACCCCCTATATAGCGGGGTAATATTTTCACACTATACCGGTGTCCATATTTAAATTGGCCGTATTCTTTTACGCCGTAGGGATTAATTTCAACATCCAAATCTAATATTTACATTTCTCCAATATGGGGGTCAAACCCCTATATAGCGGGGTATTAGTTTCACTATATAGCGGTGTCCATATTTCAATTCGCCATATTCATTTACCCTGTAGGGATGAATTTCACCATTCGAATCCAATATTTACATTTCCCCGATATGGGGGTAAATGCCCTAATGCAGAAACAGAATTGGTAGAATCAGTTAAACATGAACATTAACAGTTTATTTCATAAGATTTCAGCAGTACTCCGAGTGAGCACCTTCTCGTACAAGTATTTCTGACAGACTGATCATTTTTCATCAAAGTTTCATATAATATTGCAACATCATGAACAAACAAATATAAATAGAAATATAGAATAGTATCTAGGGGATATCTCCCAACAACATACTCCTCCCCGTGTATAATCTAGGATTATTCACTAAAATTTTGACTAATGTCTAGTATGCAAAGGTTTGCGACAGGGCGACGCAAAGTTCCAACTTGAGTTTTAATGTCGACCACACGAATGACACCATCTTTCCCAGGCATCGTACGGATTACTCTTCCTTTTGGCCACATATTCCTTGGGTGATCCTTGTCAGCAATTATCACTAAGTCCCCAACTTGAATTGGCTTAGTTTCCAGTATCCATTTGGTTCGTTTGGTCAATGTAGGTAGGTACTCCTTGACCCAACGTTTCCAAAAATTGTCAGCTAATTTCTGAGCAATTCTCCATCTTTTTCTCAGGCATAGGTCATCATTGGTAAAATTCCCTGGCGGTGAATTACCATTAGAGCATCCTAGCAGGAAATGATTTGGCGTAAGTGCCTCCTCGTCGTTCGGGTCTACTGAGACAAATGTAAGTGGACGGCTATTAACAATAGATTCCGCTTCAATAAACAGCGTGTACAAAGTGTCCTCCTTTGGGGCTTGTTCCAAAAGTGTACTACGCAAAGCGGTTTTCACTGATTTAATCAGCCGCTCCCACGCCCCAGCCCAAGGTCCTGCAGATGGCGGAATAAACTTCCATTTTATTCCTCGGTTTGTCATTTCTTCGTCAAATGTTTCTTGATCCAGTTCAGATAACGATTTACGGAGTTCCGTATCAGCACCACGGAGATTAGTACCGTTATCCGACATAATTATTTTAGGATGTCCTCGTCTTCCTATCATACGACGAATAGCCATAATGCATGCATCAGTCGTAAGTGAATTGGCTATTTCCAAATGTACTGCTCTCGTACTTAGACATGTGAAAATTACACCGTATCTCTTTTCCCGCCTTCTTCCCACTGTTATTTCAAGTGGTCCAAAATAGTCCATGCCGACATTTGTAAAAGGACGTATAAATCCAGTTACCCTTTCCTTAGGTAGTGGAGCCATTTCTGGAGCAATCGGCACAATTCTTCCATTTTTACATCTTTGGCAGTCAGCCCAGCATTTTCTTACAGCTGAACGTACGGCAGGGATCCAGAATTTCTGTCTCAATTCATTCAAAACAAATTCATGTCCGTTATGTCCAGCTACATCATGATAATGCTTGATGAGTAGTATTGTATATCCATGCTTTTTATCCATAATAATAGGAAACTTCTGATTTTCAGTCAGGTGGTCAGCAGCCTGCAATCTACTTTTCACACGCAAGATTCCTTCTTCATCCAGAAAAGGCGAGAGTTGGAATAGTTTGCTTGAATTTGTTAATTTCTTTCCACTTGTAATACAACCAATTTCATCGGAGTATCTTTCCATTTGTAAATACCTAATCCAAATTTTCTCAGCGTTTTCCAATTCCAATAGAGATAATCCTTCTATTTTTAACTTGGAAAATTCCACAGTTTGCCACCAGAATTTGGAACTACTTCTTTTTGGTGCATTCTCTTTGATAACAAACGACTTTTCAGCTTTTTTCTTCAAGTTGCCAATGTATCGCATTATCCAAGCTGTACATCGTATTAGTTTTCTCCAGGAGGAAAATCTTGATACGTTAGGTAAGTATTCGGCAACTTCTCGAGTAAATGCAATAAATTCTCGTTTTAACTCCAATTCAGCGTCATCTATTTCTGAAAAATCTTTATTCTCATGTTCACTCCTCTCCCAGTCATTTTCGTCCAATAGAAGCATCGATGGGCCTTTGAACCACCGATTTTCAGAATCAAAAGAAATGTCACTGGTATCTCTTGTTGCTTCGTCTGCAACGTTTTCCTTTGTAGATATCCAGTGCCAGTGTGAAATGTCAGTCAATTCCTCGATTTCTGCAACTCTGTGTGCAATAAATGGTTTGAAACGTCTGGAGTCCGAATTAAGCCAACAAATTACAGTTTTTGAATCACTCCAGTAGAACGTTTCATCTATAGGCACATCTAATTCTCTTTTTACAGTTACAGACAGTCTACTGGCCATTACGGCTGCCTGCAGTTCTAAACGAGGTATGGACATAGGACGTAGCGGAGAAACTCTCGTTTTGGCAGTAACGAAAGCAGTTTCAATCTTACCGTCTTTTCCTTCCATCCTCAGATACGCGACCGCTGAAAAGGCCTTTTCACTAGCGTCGCAAAACAAATGTAGTTGGATGGAAGTAACAAATTTCATGTCCAAAGAGTAGCATCGGGAAATTTTCAATTGACTAATAGTTGCTAGCCTTTCTACCCAATTACTCCATTTTGCGTTATGCGATTCCGCAATTTCATCATCCCATCCGACTCCACTTCTCCAGACATCCTGTAGCAGAATTTTAGCTTGCACGGTGAAGTTAGCTAAGAACCCTAGGGGGTCGAAAACTGACATGAGCAGTTTCAACACTTCTCTTTTCGTGGGGCGACGATTTTTATTCAAAATTTCTGGATTTAATTTCTTGAAATTAGTACTGAATGTAAAAACATCAGTCGACGGAATCCAGTGCATACCTAATACACGTTCTGTGTTCATTCCGCTTTCCAAATTAATAATTTTCATAGAATTTGCTCTAAGATTTTCCGGAATTTGTTCTGTTACAGCATTAGAATTTGTAATCCAATTTGTAATTTCGAATCCTCCTTTCGCATGTACGTCTATTACTTCTTGAATAAGTTTTACTGCCTCATCTTCCGAATCACAACTATCCAAGTAGTCATCTACGTAGTGTTTTTCTTTTATAGCAGCTACAGCTCTAGGATAGACATCTGAATATTCATCAGCATTTCGGTTCTTTACGTATTGCGCGGACGAGGGTGAGGAGGTGGCCCCAAAAGTCATCGCAATCATTTTCATGACATCTGGTTCTCCCGTCCTTCTCATGCCTCTCCATAGAAATTTCTGTGCGCATTGATCTTCTTTTCTTATTAATACACGGTGAAACATATCTTTGATATCACCACTGAAAGCAATTTTTCTCTCCCGAAATTTCATCAAAACAGCAGGAAGTGAATTGAGAAGATCGGGTCCCTTTAGTAATGCATCGTTAAAACTCATTCCATTCGTTTTTGCCGCCGCATCGAAAACCAGTCTGAGTTTTCCTGGTTTGTTTACATTAAAAACTCCGAAATGCGGAAGGAAAAAATTTCTTGGATTCTCACTCTGCTTTTCTTCGTCCGAACAGTACGATGCAAATCCCTTTTCAATGTATTCTTCGATTTTTGCACAGTATTGTTTCGCAAATGCTTCATTTTTGTCCATTTGCTTTTCCATAATAGTTAATCGTTTGTATGCACATTTCTTACTTTCTGGAAATCGAATTTCGTCACTTTTCCAAAGTAAACCAGTTTCCCAGCGATTTCCAACTCTTCTTGTGGTTTCCTCCATGATAGTCATGGCTCTTTCGTCCTCTTTAGATCGCATGGTTTTTTCTGGAGCACGAACTCCAAAAGATTCTGTAGAAAAGGATTCCTTTACCAGATTATGTAGAGATTCCAATTCTATGTCCTTTTGTGTATGAAAAAGCACTTTTTCATCTTCATTATTGCGAATAAAGGATGCATTTCCATGTAATACCCAGCCGAGCCGTGTCTTCGTGAGAGTTGGCGACGACAGAGATGGGCCCTCCACAACTTCCAAAGGATTCAGTAGATGTGAATTATTTTGTCCTATCAAAACAGTGGGCATCGCATTGTTCATTTCAGTAATTTTGACATCGGAAAGATAATCAAAGGTTTTCTTCAATCTTCGCACATGTACAGTTTGTGAGCATAGGTGGAGATTTTTCTTGGTACGAAGATCTATCTTGTACAAATCATTTTCATATTTTCCTTTTATCTGCAGTGTAACTTGTCTTGAAGTATTATCGACACTAGTAATATTCTCAGTCCAAGCCATACGAAGTGGCATATTTTCTCCAGAAAGTCCAAGTTTATTGGCTACTTCGTTATCAATCAAAGATGTGGTGGATGCTGAATCCAGGACGGCGAATGTATCAACTTCACAAACGGGGCTTTTCAATGTAATTGGTACAATTTGCAATAATACTTGTGTTTCTGATTGAGTGTATCGTACAATCTGAACATTTTCAGGTTTCTTCTTGGCTTGTGTTTTATTATGTAATGATGGGTGATGGTCAAACTTGCACCCATCTATTCCGCAACATTCTGGATTTTCACAGTCCAATTTCCTATGTCGAGCCTTAAGGCATCTGAAACACAATTTTCTCGGTCTGACCCAATCCCACCTTTCATCGACAGTTTTAGCAAGAAATTTTCTGCACACGCCGATTTCGTGGCCCATGTTTGAACAGAAAATACATTGCAGTTTTTCTTTATCATTGCTAGTTGAGATAACTATTTCTTTTCCATTGCTTCGTTTCTCCCATTTCATATTATTCCGGGACTCTGGAATTTCTGATTTGAATTGTCGGAATCTGACAAAACTTGCAGCTTCAGCCAAAGACAAGAGCCATTCCGAAAAGTCAACCAAATCCAGTTTTGTCTTTCTATTTACAGACAACTTCTTTCCCCATTGCAACATCAAACTTGTAGGTAGTTTTTCAACAAGCTCTCGCATTAGATGAGGATTTCGCAAATGATCATTACTATTTAACGTTTGCATTGTGTGTACGAGATTTCTTACTGCATTAGAATATAGTATTAAACTATGCAGATTTTCTTCTTTGGGAGACGGAGTACGCTTAGCTTTTTCAATAAGCACATCAATGATAAACTCCGGTCGTCCAAAATTCATTTCAAGGGTTTCCAAGATCATGTCTATATTTTCTGGCAAGTCCAACATGTACGAAACCATTTCCAGTGCATCTCCCTTCAAACATTTCCGTAGTCGATAAAGATTTTGTACATTGGTGTATCCGCATTCTTCTGTGGATCTTGCTAATTCACCGATGAAAGCAGGCCATTCAGCTGGATTCCCGTTGAAAATGGGTAAATCCTTTCCCATAGTCTGTCTGGCTAGTAGAAATCCTAAGTCGCCACAGCAACCTTGTTTTCCTTTTTCAATTTTCATTTCCTTTGCTTTCTCCAAACAATTTTCAACTTTCGACACAATTTTCTTTTCGTAATTTTCTCCCTTCAAATCTTTATCATCAGCATCGGAATTTTTCAGCCATTCCTGAATGCTGTGAGTTTTTGATTCTGGGGTCTTCAAAGATATATCGATGATGCTGCATCGAGATGATCCATCTTCCGATTCCTCTTCAATGTCCATTAATTTTCTTTGATGTTTCTGTCTTACTTGATTTTCCTGAAACTCCAATTCTAATTTCTTCTTTTCGTATGCCAGCCTATTCATTTCTTCTGCTGCTTCCATATCAGCTAACTGCTTTTTTCTTATGGAACTTGCTTTCGATGAATTGCTTTTGGCTTTCGATTTTTCGCTTCTCACAGATTTCACAGATCCATTAGAAGTCATGACCATAGATTTTCCAGAAATTTCATCCATATTTTCTTCCACCTCCACAGGAGTTTTTACTGGAGATTTTCTTGCTCTTCGGGTCCTTGGGTACTCTCCCAGTCCGAATTGAGGCTTTTCTCCCAGTATTCTCGAACTCCTACGGATTGGATTAACTTCAGTGGAATTTCTTTCCATAGTTCTGTTCAGTTTTTCTCGAAGGACCATTTAATGCAGAAACAGAATTGGTAGAATCAGTTAAACATGAACATTAACAGTTTATTTCATAAGATTTCAGCAGTACTCCGAGTGAGCACCTTCTCGTACAAGTATTTCTGACAGACTGATCATTTTTCATCAAAGTTTCATATAATATTGCAACATCATGAACAAACAAATATAAATAGAAATATAGAATAGTATCTAGGGGATATCTCCCAACAACATGCCCCATATAGCGGGGTAATATTTTCACACTATAGCGGTGTCCATAATTAAATTTGCCGTATTCTTTTACCCCGTTGGGATGAATTTCAACATCCAAATCCAATAGTTACATTTACCCAATATGGGGGTAAACCCCCTATATAGCGGGGTTTTATTTTCACACTATAGCGGTGTCTATATTTAAATTCGCCGTATTCTTTTACCCCGTAGGGATTAATTTTAACAACCAAATCCAATATTTACATTTCCCAAATATGGGGGTAAACCCCCTATATAGCGGGGTATTATTTTCACACTATAGCGGTATCCATATTTGAATTCGCCATATTCTTTTACTCCGTAGGGCTGAGTACCAATTTTTAATTCTGACATTTTCAAAGTTTCTATCTGCTAAATGTGTAACATAACCAGTTGTCCTTTTTGTGGAATTCGGGTGATTCGTGTCATTGAGGTGATTTAGTAATACTGACTGTCTATCTGGAATGCTTTTATTTGATATGCTCATTAAAAATAGAAGGAATAACATAAAAAATTCGAATTTTTTTTAAAAGGTAGAGAATGTTTCAGGCTTTTTTTGATAAGGCTAACTCATTTAAAATAAATTTAGCCAATGGTTTAAATTCCTGTAGAAGGTCACAATTATCCATACTGTTACAATTATCGCTACGCGATATTTTTCAAATAATAACCGCAGTGAAAATCGCTTCTGATTGGTCGATGCATTTTTGAAATTGACCAATCAGAGCACAGGATTCCATAGCAAAATTTTATATGATTTTCATAAATCATTCCCAAGGGAAATATTTATTTTAACACTGAACTTTGAACTACAGACTTGTGATAGGATAGGAAGATACGGATTCACACTTTTAGCATAATCGCAAACTAATACACTGCACTCAACTCTATGATGCTTACTTCCTGAACAGAGCAACTGCTTGTTTGTTCAGACTGCTTATAATAGTGAAGTAATAATCAAATTTGTAATACATGCAAGCAGTTGCTCTGTTCAGTAAGTAAATTAGTTAGTCTGTAATTTAATTTAATTTATAGTACACTGTATTAGTTTGCGATTATGTTAAAAAAATTTATGCAAAATATTTTCAATCATATCTTGTAATTGTAATTTTAAAAGTAAATCTAATTAATTAGTTTGTACTACTTCATAGAGAACGATGAATACGGAGTGTAGTAGTGGTGATAATATTGATGCAAAATGTTATGATTATATGTTTGTTCAGACTGCTTAGTGAAGTAATAATCAATTGTAACACATGCAAGCAGTTGCTCTGTTCAGCAAGTAAGCATCATAAAGTTGAATGCAGTGTATTAGTTTGCGATTATGCTAAAAAAGTGAATCCGTATCTTCCTATCCTATCACAAGTCTGTAGTTCAAAGTTCAGTGTTAAAATAAATATTTCCCTTGGGAATGATTTATGAAAATCATATAAAATTTTGCTATGGAATCCTGTGCTCTGATTGGTCAATTTCAAAAATGCATCGACCAATCAGAAGCGATTTTCACTGCGGTTATTATTTGAAAAATATCGCGTAGCGATAATTGTAACAGTAACTTTGGAACTGTACATTTAACAAATATGTTTTTACAGACCGACGTAATGTCTTGAAAGTATGAAAGTAGTTTCCACTCCTACTCCTATCCTATATTCCTTGCTCCGATCCAAGGAATCTATATGAAAGTAACTGACTCTTACGGCTTTGAATAGAAAGGATGTCAGGTGTGATGAGACCTATAGGATAAGGTAGGTATACACTTCCGATGAAACGCTATTGAGTCACTCAAGATGCCTAGAATTTGTCACTCTATAGTAACGCATTTATTTAAATCAACTCCATTACAAGGTGAAGACTTAGACGGGGTTTCCCGGGTTTTTGCACCCAATCCGTATTTACTTTCTACCACAGAGAGGTAGGCATCCAAACCAAATAACCATGGTTACTTTCGGCTTGGGTGCTTGCTTCTCTGTGGCAGTATAGGTAGAATTCGAATTGTGTGCAAACTCGGGGAATATCCCTCTGTCTTCACCTTGTAATGAAGGCATCTTGGTGCGAGCCATATACAAAGTTAGCAGTTTTTTCACATTCCATAAACAATTTTCATTCGGTATAAAAAACGCTTGTTTTTACAAGTGTATTATATCTAATTTTGCCCTATGAAGCATTCACCTACAAACACCAACTTCAAAAAATGCTGTTACTGACTGACGCCCAGTCACATTCATCGATTTATATGTTAAATGCATCCCTTTACAACAATGCCAATTTTTCTTAAAGACAATGATGTATGATTATTAATAAGAGGTTCGCTCTTATTCATGCGAATAGTTTGTGTTTCTGTCTGGATGTCTGTCTGTCTGTCTGTGGTCCACTCCTCCATGCATAAGCTATATGGTCAATAACTTTTGACAGAAGTAAAATTTTTAAATTCTGTCTTCGGATCCTGAAACAAGACGTATGATTTAAGATCGAGTTCGTTAATGGGTCACATCGGTCACACCCACAGGTCATGGGGAGTGACTTAATATCAATGACCGTTACATTTCATTGTAGTTACAATTTGATGCAATATGATGCCACATTCCAGTTTCCCGCAGACCCGCCACATGTTTTACTTCTTCCACTCATTCCACCGTGACTTAAATTTTCGTATATCCACTGCGTATTCTGCTTTACGTCCCTATCAAGCGTCACTTTACAGTTCGTACTTCAATTTTCGCGTATTTTACATTTTGTTTCACCTATTTAACGTTGATTTCGTCATTACATTCACCTTCACAATTCAACAGTTATCTCAATCGTCGTGAAATTATTTATTTTATTTCGTTTGTTACACGTATCACACGTCAAAGGTACTTTTTTTTCACCTTTTTTTACATTACATTTTCTTCACACATATTTTATATCGATTTCATTACATTTTACCTCCACATTTCAACAGTTATCTTCCCATTACGTACGTTTGTTATTTCATCATTCATCGAAGATACATCCCTTTGGGTACTTCATTTTGACTACTCAGTGAGGTGGAATTCGGCTAGATTTCCTTCGGGTCTTTTAGTTCAACAGCGTCTGTTTTCAAAATTCAGTTGGTTTTGTACATCGTATAGTCATGTAATGGTTCTTCCAAAAAAGCTTCTTAAACAACTTTTGAAATACTATATGACAAATACCTTAATCCCCCGTCTGGAGAAGTGGATAACTTTCATTCTGTACATTCTAACCACTTCTTTTGACTCCGAAACACTTTTCATGTTACCGAATGATTCAAAATACATTTCAGGGTCGGTCTGTCGTGGGGGCTAAATGGTCAGCCGCCTGGGCCCCATGATGTTTAACACAAAATTTTACTGTCTTTTTTAACCTTTGACCTTTTTTGAACCTCTTATTGCTTACATCCTGTGTGTAACACAGTTTATTTCTTGTTTTAAAACTTCTTAGTATGTTACATAATCTGTATGAATCTATTTCCAATTATGAACTGTCTGCTAGCTGAGAAAAATGTGAACAACTTTAAATAAATGCCCAAAAAAGTACTATGTTGGTGCTAAAATCCCTGCCTAAAAGTTCTGATGCATCAATCAAAATTATGAATAAATAAAAATGACATAAAGTAGATTTCTCAAGATACAGATTTATTTACACCTTTGGTAGTTATTACATACAAAATGCACAGACAAAAACAATAAATAAAATAATATAATTGTAAACATGAGATAAATACAAATAAATGCTAATTGTAGAAAGTTGGTTGAGAGTCGGTTAGAAGATCCTGACTCGTCCATTGAGGTCGAGAACGGCGAGGTATCCAGCACGCATGACGGAAATATCCAAAGGCAGGTCGAGGAGGCAGTTGTTGCCAACAGAGTGGATGGTCTGAACAAGTTTTCCAGAGGACGAGTTGAAGACTTTGACCGAGTTGCTCCTTGAGTCGCAGACGATAACGTTGCCACAAATATCCACATCGAGTCCAGATGGGCGCCGAAGAAGAGTGTTGTCCACCAGAAGTACGCTCATCCCGGTTCTCACGTCCACCTTGAAGATGCAGTGCAGATTGAAGTCCGTCACGAACACGCTGCTCCCTATAATCAACAAAAACAGTTAAAATAGAATTAGATTTATGTGGCTACTTGAAAAGTAAAAAGACATGAAAAGTTAGTTACCTGTGTTATCGAAGGCCACTCCCCTCGGGTACTTGAACTCTCCACGGTGTTGACGGATGAATCGGCCGGTCGAGTCGAAGAACTGGATCCTAGCGTTTCTCGAGTCGGCCACCACGATCAGTTGTCCATCCTTAGAAACGGCGATATCCCACGGAAATCTGAATTGGCCCGCACCATGTCCACGACTCCCGAACGAAGAAATGAATTGTCCAGTGCAAGTGAAGATTTGAATCCGATGGTTGTCCTTGTCCACCACAAGAAGACGATCTCCAGCACAGTCAAACGCCATGGCAGTCGGACGGTTCAACTCCCCATCACCACTCCCAAGAGATCCGAACCGGAAATCAAATTCTCCATCAGGACGGAAGATAAGAACCTCGTGCTTCTCCCGATCACAGATCCCCAACTGCAATAATCAACAACAAACTTAATTTAGTTCCCTTCCAGAATAAATAATCTCATCATACACAAAAAGTAAATATATCTCATTATCTATAATATCGATCTCATTAAATAGTATAATTTATAAATAATTCAATAAAGACTTAATTACCTGTTCAGTGGTTTTGCTGGTGGCGACTCCCCAGGGTTTTCTTTTTAAGGAGTTGTCCAGTCGATTCGTCCACCTCAATATCCAGGGAGACCACAGGACTAGGGTAATGGAGCACCGACGAGTAGTTTCTGGAAACATGGAAGGAGAGTGAAGACTGGATCCGGTCCCCAATGACGAGGAAAGCCATGTGGGGTCCGCACTCCAGAGGACGATAGACACATGAAATCCGAGACAAGTCACCCCTCAGTTCCAGCTGGACAGGATACCGGAATATTGAAGGGCTCCTCACGTAGCAGTCCAAAGTCATCAGGTCCATCTTCTCCAAGTTTGTTCCATCCACCCAGAATTCGCCCGCTTGGTCCTTGAAATGCTCCAGTTCCCCGCTCTTGAGTTCCAGAGTCTCGTAGACCTCCTCTTCAGTAACGGCGAACATGGACACAAGATCCGCAAGGCTTGTCCCTTCAGACGTCTCCTCCGGTGTGGCCAAAGCGGTAGAGTATTCACAACTATCCAGTCCATCTTCGAAAAGATCCGATGGCAAGGCGAAGAAACTCATCTCTGCTTCCAGATATCGTTCAACGATTGTCTCCATCTGAAAATAACAAATAAATAAAATATACTCATAAATACACGAAATCATAAATACAAACCTGGCAATGAAACCAATCAATTAAATCAACTTGAAACAAATAAAAAAGCCATCACTCACCGTAGAAATAAAAAAGTCTCGAAAAAGGACTCTGTAGTAATAGTAAAAGTTCAGAGTTCGGTGAAGGTTTAGAGTTTGGAGGAGAGCTCTCCTCCAAACTCTCTCTCGAGAGATATGGTTTGTGCAAGAGCAAAAATTGCTACGAAACTTGAAGGGGACTGGGGACCTTTTATATGGAACCGAAGGTTCCTTAATTATTTGTACCCACGTCTATACGAGTTGGTTAATATCCACAAAAAACGCCCCCTCCCTTTCTCTTCCATTCCAGTTCCAAGCTGCATGCAGTTCCACAATTAGATATTCCAGGCTCGGTCGGATGCAGGATTAGTGGATGCAGAGAGACTGCATGTCTGCCCATGCAGCCTTTCACTTCCAGAAACTCCCCCTTCTTCTCCATTCAGTATCACCCTAATTAGTTAAAAAGGGCGTTTCTTCCCACGGAAGGATTAAATAAATAATCTCATTTAACAATTTCTTCCTAATTATTATTATTTTCTTAAATAATTTTAAACAACTACCTTAAAAGTAATAATATTATTACCGTATCTATCATTACCATTTCATTACTAGATATAGAGACTTAGAGAGAGTAACGCTACAATAATATTATTATAATTCGCACATTGAACTTTTAGGCCACAAAACAAACTATTTCCTTCCAATAATCAGTTTTTAAGGAATGTTTAATGAAGAAATGGCCGTTATTACAAATTTATGACATTTTCGAATTAGAAATACTAAGGGCACACTGTTAATACATGTAACTTCATTGTGTAATAATAAATTAAAACTTCATTTAAAGTAACTGTCACCACATCACATATTTTCACCATTTTACTTTTACAAGGCAAACATTTTTAGTCTTGTGAATTTCCTAAACCAAGGAATTTTTCGCATTTGATATTTTCGAATAATTAGTTTCAATTGGGACACAATGGCAATATTTGTGTCGTACTATTTCAAGTTCATCAAAATCTTATAATATTGTACATCTTGTGCATGCACTAACAAAAACTAACAAAAACTAACAAAAACTAACTAACAAAAACTAAGAATATTTAAAGAAAAATGTTATTAAAACTAGTTGTTATTTAGTTTGTTTTGTCGCCTAACAGTTCAATGTGCTAATTATAATATTATTGTATTATTATTATTATAAATTATTTAAGAAAATAATAATTAGGAAGAAATTGTTAAATGAGATTATTTATTTAATCCTTCCGTGGGAAGAAACGCCCTTTTTAATTAATAATGTGGGGATGAGGTTCCCCAATTGAATGCAGTGGACTGTGGTTTGAACTTATTATCTATCTCTAGCTTGTGTCTGGTGTAATGCGTTGTGTGTACTGGTTTCAGAAATTATGAAACTAACCAAAAATGATGTAGTCACACAGGTGTAAATAATCTAAACTAATTTATTTACTAACCTAAGTATAATGTGACAATTAGTTACAATTAATAGAATTAAAAGATAACTACACTGAAAAGAATTGATCTATGGAGAGCACAAAAGGCATGCGTCCACACTGGAGCAAGTATCGTAATCAATTGATTTTGAAATGGTAGACAGAATGGTAGAAAAGAACGCTATATTAAAATAAGTGCGCGCAGGCACAGTATCCTATGAAATAAAAGAGTAACGGTTATCATTCTCCCAAACATAGGGTGATACTGAATGGAGACGAAGGGGAAGTTTCTGGAAGTGAAAGGCTGCATGGGCAGACATGCAGTCTCTCCTGCATCCACTAATCCTGCATCCGACCGAGCCTGGAATATCTAATTGTGGAACTGCATGCAGCTTGGAACTGGAATGGAAGAGAAAGGGAGGGGGCGTTTTTTGTGGATATTAACCAACTGGTATAGACGTGGGTACAAATAATTAAGGACACTTCGGTTCCATATAATTCCATATTTCCCACGCAATGTTTTCGATTCTACTTCATCTTCTTCCTCGTTAGGGCTTAGTTAGCGTTTTTTACACCTTAATTACAAACTAACAAAAGGATTTTTTACTTAAACGTTTTTCTATGTTGCAGGCAAGATGCATTTTAGTTTTTGTTAGTTTTTGTTAGTATTTGCTAGTTTTTGTTAATTTTTGTTAGGTTTTGCTACTTTTTGTTAGTTTTTGTTAGTTTTTGTTAGTTTTTGTTAGTTTTTGTTAGTTTTTGCTAGTTTTTGTTAGTTTTTGCTTGTTTTTGTTAGTTTTTGTTACTTTTTGTTAGTTTTTGTTAGTTTTTGCTAGTTTTTGTTAGTTTTTGCTAATTTTTGCCAGTTTTTGTTAGTTTTTGCTACTTTTTGTTATTTTTTGCTAGTTTTTAATAGTTTTTGTTAGTTTTTGCTAGTTTTTGTTAGTTTTTGCTAGTTTTTGTTAGTTTTTGCTAGTTTTTGTTAGTTTTTGCTAGTTTTTGTTAGTTTTTGCTAGTTTTTGTTAGTTTTTGCTAATTTTTGCCAGTTTTTGTTAGTTTTTGCTACTTTTTGTTATTTTTTGTTATTTTTTGCTAGTTTTTAATAGTTTTTGTTAGTTTTTGCTAGTTTTTGTTAGTTTTTGCTAGTTTTTGTTAGTTTTTGCTAGTTTTTGTTAGTTTTTGCTAGTTTTTGTTAGTTTTTCCTAGTTTTTGCTAGTTTTTGTTAAGTTTTGCTAGTTTTTGTTAATTTTTGCTAGTTTTTGTTAGTTTTTGCTAGTTTTTGTTAGTTTTTGCTAGTTTTTGTTAGTTTTTGCTAGTTTTTGTTAGTTTTTGCTAGTTTTTGTTAGTTTTTGCTAGTTTTTGTTAGTTTTTGCTAGTTTTTGTTAGTTTTTTTTGTTAGTTTTTGCTAGTTTTTGTTAGTTTTTGCTAGTTTTTGTTAGTTTTTGTTAGTTTTTGCTAGTTTTTGTTAGTTTTTGTTAGTTTTTGTTAGTTTTTGTTAGTTTTTGTTAGTTTTTGCTAGTTTTTGTTAGTTTTTGTTAGTTTTTGCTAGTTTTTGTTAGTTTTTGTTAGTTTTTGCTAGTTTTTGTTAGTTTTTGCTAGTTTTTGTTAGCTTTTGCTAGTTTTTGTTAGTTTTTGCTTGTTTTTGTTAGTTTTTGTTAGTTTTTGTTAGTTTTTGCTAGTTTTTGTTAGTTTTTGCTAGTTTTTGTTAGTTTTTGTTAGTTTTTGCTAGTTTTTGTTAGTTTTTGCTAGTTTTTGTATGAAATCCACAAGACTAAAAATGTTTACCTTGTAAAAGTAAAATGGTGAAAATATGTGATGTGGTGACAGCCACTTTAAATGAAGTGTTAATTTATTATTACACAATGAAGTTACATGTATTAACAGTGTGCCCTTAGTATTTCTAATTCGAAAATTCTAAATATGTCATAAATTTGTAATAAACGACCATTTCTTCATAAAACATTGCTTAAAAACTGATTATTGGAAGGAAATATTTTGTTTTGTGGCCTAACGGTTCAATGTGGGAATTATAATATTATTATTGTAGCATTACTCTCTCTAAGTCTCTATATCTAGTAGTGAAATGGTAATGATAGATACGGTAATAATATTATTACTTTTAAGATAGTTGTTTAAAATTATTTAAGAAAATAATAATTAGGAAGAAATTGTTAAATGAGATTATTTATTTAATCCTTCCGTGGGAAGAAACGCCCTTTTTAACTAATTAGGGTGATACGGAATGGAGAAGAAGGGGAGTTTCTGGAAGTGAAAGGCTGCATGGGCAGACATGCAGTCTCTCCTGCATCCACTAATCCTGCATCCGACCGAGCCTGGAATATCTAATTGTGGAACTGCATGCAGCTTGGAACTGGAATGGAAGAGAAAGGGAGGGGGCGTTTTTTGTGGATATTAACCAACTGGTATAGACGTGGGTACAAATAATTAAGGACACTTCGGTTCCATATAATTCCATATTTCCCATGCAATGTTTTCGATTCTACTTCATCTTCTTCCTCGTTAAGGCTTAGTTAGCGTTTTTTACACCTTAATTACAAACTAAAAAAGGGATTTTTTACTTAAACATTTTTCTATGATGCAGGCAAGATGCATTTTAGTTTTCATTAGTTTTTATTAGTTTTTGCTAGTTTTTGTTAGTTTTTGTTAGTTTTTGTTAGTTTTTGTTAGTTTTTGTTAGTTTTTGCTAGTTTATGTTAGTTTTTGCTAGTTTTTGTTAGTTTTTGCTAGTTTTTGTTAGTTTTTTCTAGTTTTTGTTAATTTTTGCTAGTTTTTGTTAGTTTTTGTTTGTTTTTGCTAGTTTTTGTTTTGTTGGTTTTTGCTAGTTTTTGTTAGTTTTTGCTAGTTTTTGTTAGCTTTTGCTAGTTTTTGTTAGTTTTTGCTTGTTTTTGTTAGTTTTTGTTAGTTTTTGTTAGTTTTTGCTAGTTTTTGTTAGTTTTTGCTAGTTTTTGTTAGTTTTTGTTAGTTTTTGCTAGTTTTTGTTAGTTTTTGCTAGTTTTTGTATGAAATCCACAAGACTAAAAATGTTTACCTTGTAAAAGTAAAATGGTGAAAATATGTGATGTGGTGACAGCCACTTTAAATGAAGTGTTAATTTATTATTACACAATGAAGTTACATGTATTAACAGTGTGCCCTTAGTATTTCTAATTCGAAAATTCTAAATATGTCATAAATTTGTAATAAACGACCATTTCTTCATAAAACATTGCTTAAAAACTGATTATTGGAAGGAAATATTTTGTTTTGTGGCCTAACGGTTCAATGTGGGAATTATAATATTATTATTGTAGCATTACTCTCTCTAAGTCTCTATATCTAGTAGTGAAATGGTAATGATAGATACGGTAATAATATTATTACTTTTAAGATAGTTGTTTAAAATTATTTAAGAAAATAATAATTAGGAAGAAATTGTTAAATGAGATTATTTATTTAATCCTTCCGTGGGAAGAAACGCCCTTTTTAACTAATTAGGGTGATACGGAATGGAGAAGAAGGGGGAGTTTCTGGAAGTGAAAGGCTGCATGGGCAGACATGCAGTCTCTCCTGCATCCACTAATCCTGCATCCGACCGAGCCTGGAATATCTAATTGTGGAACTGCATGCAGCTTGGAACTGGAATGGAAGAGAAAGGGAGGGGGCGTTTTTTGTGGATATTAACCAACTGGTATAGACGTGGGTACAAATAATTAAGGACACTTCGGTTCCATATAATTCCATATTTCCCATGCAATGTTTTCGATTCTACTTCATCTTCTTCCTCGTTAAGGCTTAGTTAGCGTTTTTTACACCTTAATTACAAACTAAAAAAGGGATTTTTTACTTAAACATTTTTCTATGATGCAGGCAAGATGCATTTTAGTTTTCATTAGTTTTTATTAGTTTTTGCTAGTTTTTGTTAGTTTTTGTTAGTTTTTGTTAGTTTTTGTTAGTTTTTGTTAGTTTTTGCTAGTTTATGTTAGTTTTTGCTAGTTTTTGTTAGTTTTTGCTAGTTTTTTGTTAGTTTTTTCTAGTTTTTGTTAATTTTTGCTAGTTTTTGTTAGTTTTTGTTTGTTTTTGCTAGTTTTTGTTTTGTTGGTTTTTGCTAGTTTTTGTTAGTTTTTGCTAGTTTTTGTTAGTTTTTGCTAATTTTTGTTAGTTTTTGCTACTTTTTGTTAGTTTTTGCTAGTTTTTGTTAGATTTTGCTAGTTTTTGTTAGTTTTTGCTAGTTTTTGTTAGTTTTTCCTAGTTTTTGCTAGTTTTTGTTAATTTTTGCTAGTTTTTGTTAATTTTTGCTAGTTTTTGTTAGTTTTTGCTAGTTTTTGTTAGATTTTGCTAGTTTTTGTTAGTTTTTGCTAGTTTTTGCTAGTTTTTGTTAGTTTTTGTTAGTTTTTGCTAGTTTTTGTTAATTTTTGCTAGTTTTTGTTAGTTTTTGCTAGTTTTTGCTAGTTTTTGTTAGTTTTTGTTAGTTTTTGTTAGTTTTTGCTAGTTTATGTTAGTTTTTGCTTGTTTTTGTTAGTTTTTGCTAGTTTTTGTTAATTTTTGCTAGTTTTTTGTTAGTTTTTGCTAGTTTTTGTTAGTTTTTGCTACTTTTTGTTGGTTTTTGTTAGTTTTTGCTAGTTTTTGTTAATTTTTGCTAGTTTTTGCTACTTTTTGTTAGTTTTTGCTAGTTTTTGTTAGTTTTTGCTACTTTTTGCTAGTTTTCGTTAGTTTTTGCTAGTATTTGTTAATTTTTGCTAGTTTTTGCTAGTTTTTGTTAGTTTTTGCTAATTTTTGTTAGTTTTTGCTAATTTTTGTTAGTTTTTGCTAATTTTTGTTAGTTTTTGCTAATTTTTGTTAGTTTTTGCTAATTTTTGTTAGTTTTTGCTAATTTTTGTTAGTTTTTGCTAATTTTTGTTAGTTTTCGCTAGTTTTTGTTAGTTTTTGCTAGTTTTTGTTAGTTTTTGCTAGTTTTTGTTAGTTTTTGCTAGTTTTTGTTAGTTTTTGCTTGTTTTTGTTAGTTTTTGTTAGTTTTTGCTAGTTTTTTTTAATTTTTGCTAGTTTTTGTTAGTTTTCGTTAGTTTTTGTTAGTTTTTGTTAGTTTTCGTTAGTTTTTGTTAGTTTTTGTTAGTTTTTGTTAGTGCATGCACAAGATGTACAATATTATAAGATTTTGATGAACGTGAAATAGTACGACATAAATATTGCCATTGTGTCCCAATTGAAACTAATTATTCGAAAATATCAAATGCTATAAATTCCTTGGTTTATGAAATCCACAAGACTAAAAATGTTTACCTTGTAAAAGTAAAATGGTGAAAATATGTGATGTGGTGACAGCCACTTTAAATGAAGTGTTAATTTATTATTACACAATGAAGTTACATGTATTAACAGTGTGCCCTTAGTATTTCTAATTCGAAAATTCTAAATATGTCATAAATTTGTAATAAACGGCCATTTCTTCATAAGACATTGCTTAAAAACTGATTTTTCGAAGGAAATATTTTGTTTAGTGGCCTAACAGTTCAATGTGCGAATTATAATATTATTATTGTAGCATTACTCTCTCTAAGTCTCTATATCTAGTAATGAAATGGTATTGATAGATACGGTAATAATATTATTACTTTTAAGGTAGTTGTTTAAAATCATTTAAGAAAATAATAATTAGGAAGAAATTGTTAAATGAGATTATTTATTTAATCCTTCCGTGGGAAGAAACGCCCTTTTTAACTAATTAGGGTGATACTGAATGGAGAAGAAGGGGGAGTTTCTGGAAGTGAAAGGCTGCATGGGCAGACATGCAGTCTCTCCTGCATCCACTAATCCTGCATCCGACCGAGCCTGGAATATCTAATTGTGGAACTGCATGCAGCTTGGAACTGGAATGGAAGAGAAAGGGAGGGGGCGTTTTTTGTGGATATTAACCAACTAGTATAGACGTGGGTACAAATAATTAAGGACACTTCGGTTCCATATAAAAGGTCCCCAGTTTCTTCAAGTTTCGTAGCAATTTTTGCTCTTCCACAAACCACATCTCTCTCGAGAGAGTTTGGAGGAGAGCTCTCCTCCAAACTCTAAACCTTCACCGAACTCTGAACTTTTACTATTACTACAGAGTCCTTTTTCGAGACTTTTTTATTTCTACGGTGAGTGATGGCTTTTTTATTTGTTTCAAGTTGATTTAATTGATTGGTTTCATTTCCAGGTTTGTATTTATGATTTCGTTTATTTATGAGTATTTTATTTATTTGTTATTTTCAGATGGAGACAATCGTTGAGCGATGTCTGGAAGCAGAGATGAGTTTCTTCGCCTTGCCATCGGATCTTTTCGAAGATGGACTGGATAGTTGTGAATACTCTACCGCTTTGGCCACACCGGAGGAGACGTCTGAAGGGACAAGCCTTGCGGATCTTGTGTCCATGTTCGCCGTTACTGAAGAGGAGGTCTACGAGACTCTGGAACTCAAGAGCGGGGATCTGGAGCATTTCAAGGACCAAGCGGGCGAATTCTGGGTGGATGGAACAAACTTGGAGAAGATGGACCTGATGACCTTGGACTGCTACGTGAGGAGCCCTTCAGTATTCCGGTATCCTGTCCAGCTGGAACTGAGGGGTGACTTGTCTCGGATTTCATGTGTCTATCGTCCTCTGGAGTGCGGACCCCACATGGCTTTCCTCGTCATTGGGGACCGGATCCAGTCTTCACTCTCCTTCCATGTTTCCAGAAACTACTCGTCGGTGCTCCATTACCCTAGTCCTGTGGTCTCCCTGGATATTGAGGTGAACGAATCGACTGGACAACTCATTAAACGAAAACCCTGGGGAGTCGCCACCAGCAAAACCACTGAACAGGTAATTAAGTCCTTATTGAATTATTTATAAATTATACTATTTAATGAGATCGATATTATAGATAATGAGATATATTTCCTTTTTATGTATGATGAGATTATTTATTCTGGAAGGGAACTAAATTAAGTTTTTTGTTGATTATTGCAGTTGGGGATCTATGATCGGGAGAAGCACGAGGTTCTTATCTTCCGTCCTGATGGAGAATTTGATTTCCGGTTCGGATCTCTTGGGAGTGGTGATGGGGAGTTGAACCGTCCGACTGCCATGGCGTTTGACTGTGCTGGAGATCGTCTTCTTGTGGTGGACAAGGACAACCATCGGATTCAAATCTTCACTTGCACTCGTTCGGGAGTCGTGGACATGGTGCGGGCCAATTCAGATTTCCGTGGGATATCGCCGTTTCTAAGGATGGACAACTGATCGTGGTGGCCGACTCGAGAAACGCTAGGATCCAGTTCTTCGACTCGACCGACCGATTCATCCGTCAACACCGTGGAGAGTTCAAGTACCCGAGGGGAGTGGCCTTCGATAACACAGGTAACTAACTTTTCATGTCTTTTTACTTTTCAAGTAGCCACATAAATCTAATTCTATTTTAACTGTTTTTGTTGATTATAGGGAGCAGCGTGTTCGTGACGGACTTCAATCTGCACTGCATCTTCAAGGTGGACGTGAGAACCGGGATGAGCGTACTTCTGGTGGACAACACTCTTCTTCGGCGCCCATCTGGACTCGATGTGGATATTTGTGGCAACGTTATCGTCTGCGACTCAAGGAGCAACTCGGTCAAAGTCTTCAACTCGTCCTCTGGAAAACTTGTTCAGACCATCCACTCTGTTGGCAACAACTGCCTCCTCGACCTGCCTTTGGATATTTCCGTCATGCGTGCTGGATACCTCGCCGTTCTCGACCTCAATGGACGAGTCAGGATCTTCTAACCGACTCTCAACCAACTTTCTACAATTAGCATTTATTTGTATTTATCTCATGTTTACAATTATATTATTTTATTTATTGTTTTTGTCTGTGCATTTTGTATGTAATAACTACCAAAGGTGTAAATAAATCTGTATCTTGAGAAATCTACTTTATGTCATTTTTATTTATTCATAATTTTGATTGATGCATCAGAACTTTTAGGCAGGGATTTTAGCACCAACATAGTACTTTTTTGGGCATTTATTTAAAGTTGTTCACATTTTTCTCAGCTAGCAGACAGTTCATAATTGGAAATAGATTAATACAGATTATGTAACATACTAAGAAGTTTTAAAACAAGAAATAATCATACATCATTGTCTTTAAGAAAAATTGGCATTGTTGTAAAGGGATGCATTTAACATATAAATCGATGAATGTGACTGGGCGTCAGTCAGTAACAGCATTTTTTGAAGTTGGTGTTTGTAGGTGAATGCTTCATAGGGCAAAATTAGATATAATACACTTGTAAAAACAAGCGTTTTTTATACCGAAATTGTTTATGGAATGTGAAAAAATTGCTAACTTTGTACAGGGTGGCCAAAGATGAATGACATACACTTTGACCCTGAATAACTTCTGAACGGTGTTCCTTACATTTGAAGACAGTTGATTTTCACACTAAATCGCACGGTCTTTCCATTGCCGTTGATCTCTTTCCTCTACACCTAAAATTTCAAACACCATTTAAGATCAAAGGTGTTCAAAGTCATTTACCAATGGAGAGTTACAACATTTTTCGTCCCCCAACGTTTTACACATTTAAAGTTTTTTGTAAACAATAATATTCGGCTAATTTTTAAGTTATTTCTTGGTCTTTCGACTGGTATATTCCGCATTTAAATATCTCAAACCGTTCAAAAGTTATTCAGGGTCAAAGTGTATGTCATTCATCTTTGGCCACCTTGTATATTGCCTAGAATCTATACCGTTATTGCTTTCCAGCAATACGGTCTAGTATCGTTGGCTCTATTACCCCATCACCTTTTCTTTGACCTGCATGCATTTTCGATTCATGTCCAGTGTGCGAAACAACATCCACTACCCCCTCTACAAATATGAGAGTTTTCGTTCACACTGTACAGTTCCCATTCAAACTCGTAGACAAAAGAAATTTTCCGAGTCGAGGAAGGCTGACATTATAGGTGATAGTGGCCAGTGGTAGAAACTGGCACGAATGGAATTGGCCGACAGAAACAATTCAAAATGGAAAATAATGTCCACACAGTTCCAATTTCAGCTTTTGTGTCGTTCTTTTGACATCAAGGCGTGTCAAAGGGCAAGGTCGACAGGCCAATACACTCAACGCCCCCTATAATAATACCAAGTGCAGTCTACGCTAATTATGTAATGATATAAATTATAAAATTTCGTGTATTGTATTTATTAATTCCGTACTAAATGATATACCAAATTAAATATTAACAAAAAATATTAGGGACCGGAATTTTTCCGAATTTCTCCGGAATTTTTCCGAATTTCTCCGGAATTTTTCCGAATTTCTCCGGAATTTTTCCGAATTTCTCCGGAATTTTTCCCAATTTCTCCGGAAATTTTCCGAATTTCTCAGGAATTTTTCCGAATTTCTCCGGAATTTTTCCGAATTTCTCCGGAATTTTTCCGAATTTCTCCGGAATTTTTCCCAATTTCTCCGGAATTTTTCCGAATTTCTCCGGAATTTTTCCGAATTTCTCCGGAATTTTTCCGAATTTCTCCGGAATTTTTCCGAATTTCTCCGGAATTTTTCCGAATTTCTCCGGAATTTTTCCGAATTTCTCCGGAATTTTTCCGAATTTCTCCGGAATTTTTCCGAATTTCTCCGGAATTTTTCCGAATTTCTCCAGAATTTTTCCGAATTTCTCCGGAATTTTTCCGAATTTCTCCGGAAATTTTCCGAATTTCTCCGGAATTTTTCCCAATTTCTCCGGAATTTTTCCACAATTTCTCCGGAATTTTTCCCAATTTCTCCGGAATTTTTCTCAATTTCTCCGGAATTTTTCCCAATTTCTCCGGAATCGGAATTTTATAATTTATATCATTACATAATTAGCGGAGACAGCCCTTGGTATTATTATAGGGGGCGTTGAGTGTCGACCTTGCCCTGTTGAGTGTTGAGTGTCGAGCCTGTCGACCTTGCCCTTTGACACGCCTTGATGTCAAAAGAACGACACAAATGCTGAAATTGGAAGTGTGTGGACATTATCTTCCATTTTGGACTGTTTCTGTCGGCCTATTCCGTTCGTGCCAGTTTCTACCACTGGCCACTATCACCTATAATGTCAGCCTTCCTCAACTCGGAAAATTTCTTTTGTCTACGAGTTTGAATGGGAACTGTACAGTGTGAACGAAAACTCTCATATTTGTAGAGGGGGTAGTGGATGTTGTTTCGCACACTGGACATGAATCGAAAATGCATGCAGGTCAAAGAAAAGGTGATGGGGTAATACCATATGCATTCTGTTTGCCACGGAATCCGTGGCAAACAGAGGTGAAGACCGACAATGAGGCGAGGTGGAAATGAGTGGATGCGGCCAAAATATCCATGGTTATTATAATAAATAATAAATCAGAACACAGCATTTCATTTCAAAAGTTGTATGACTTTCATTAACATTCTCAGGGGGAATATTTATTGCAATATGCGAATGTATTCGTTTAATATGATATACTACATACATTTGAGCATATTACATTATTATCACCATCCTAAGCTACACTTTCTACAGTGCGTACTCAGCTCTATGAATAATACAAGCTATAATATTTTATTGGATTAACTTTCGAACTATGAAAACATCATAATAGACTAGATTATCTTAATTAATTACTGTTTGGAAGGAGCAACTGCTGACACACAAAATAGAAAGACACAGTAAATTTTTGGGTTATAAATCATCAATATTGTAAGTTACTGCATAAAAAATTTTACAACCTTTCCGAATAAATTACAACCTTTCCGAATAAATTACAACCTTTCCGAATAAATTACAACATAGAATGTTGGCCAAACAAGAAGAACCGATAGATGAAGAAATGGAATTACCTAACCGTATATACCCAACATTAAGACCTCCGCGACTTGTGCGAGATTGGCAGGATTAATTACATTTCACTTGGAATGCATGCCAAAAGCTTTTAGCCGTGAAATAAATTCATAAAATAATTACATTTCGTCCAACATTTTATCATTTTGTAATTTTATGTTATTGATGTATTCAAATCTTAATCCTTGCCGTAGAAGTAGATGAAATTCTCATGAAGTATCCTTAAGCCTTATCTGCGTAATAATTGTAATAATTTATTCGGAAATGTTGTAATTTATTCGGAAAGGTTGTAATTTGTTCTAAAATTTTTTATGCAGTGACTTACAATATTGATGATTTATAACCCAAAAATTTACTGTGTCTTTCTATTTTGTGTGTCAGCAGTTGCTCCTTCCAAACAGTAATTAATTAAGATAATCTAGTCTATTATGATGTTTTCATAGTTCGAAAGTTAATCCAATAAAATATTATAGCTTGTATTATTCATAGAGCTGAGTACGCACTGTAGAAAGTGTAGCTTAGGATGGTGATAATAATGTAATATGCTCAAATGTATGTAGTATATCATATTAAACGAATACATTCGCATATTGCAATAAATATTCCCCCTGAGAATGTTGATGAAAGTCATACAACTTTTGAAATGAAATGCTGTGTTCTGATTTATTATTTATTATAATAACCATGGATATTTTGGCCGCCTCCACTCATTTCCACCTCGCCTCATTGTCGGTCTTCACCTCTGTTTGCCACGGATTCCGTGGCAAACAGAATGCATTTGGTAGAGCCAACGATACTAGACCGTATTGCTGGAAAGCAATAACGGTATAGATTCTAGACAACCTTGTATATGGCTCGCACCAAGATGCCTTCATTACAAGGTGAAGACAGAGGGATATTCCCCGAGTTTGCACACAATTCGAATTCTACTTATACTGCCACAGAGAAGCAAGCACCCAAGCCGAAAGTAACCATGGTTATTTGGTTTGGATGCCTACCTCTCTGTGGTAGAAAGTAAATACGGATTGGGTGCAAAAATCCGGGAAACCCCCTCTAAGTCTTCACCTTGTAATGGAGTTGATTTAAATAAATGCGTTACTATAGAGTGACAAATTCGAGGCATCTTGGAGTCACTTTTAATTGGAGATAATGCAGTTGCAGTACTTTTGGAGCCGAAGACCTAAGACAAGAAAGAACTTTGGAATTTAAAATTGCGACCGCTGACGCTGACTGACAGAAAATTGTATTTTCTATTTCGTTTCTGTTCACGGGACAAAATCATGACGAAAACATGTAATTTCCAAACAAATATTTATGTTACCATGGGAATTAAATTTAGTGGATTGCGAGAAATGGTTTAGGAGATATCCATACTAATTTCTTTCAACAAACTGTATATTTTCAGGGTGTAAGATTATTACAATACGATGAACTTACAAGTTGAATGTAACATCTATACAAGATTCATATGAGAAATAATGAACATGGCCAGTCGTACAACAATCTTATAAGATCTATTGTAGAACTTATAAGATTTTTGCGTAAGGGTCATACTCATTCTCAGTATATTTTATTCTAGGTTTTTTGAATCTCATATTATATCTATAGCATAGAAATAATTATTACAATTACAAGTACATGAAGAAGGTATGCAATGCAAAGTATGCATTGAGGTGGTTGGTCTTAGCATGTACTAGTACATAAGGTACAACTACAAGTACTATAGTAGAGTCTATGATAAAGATAAAGATAAGATGTAGAATGCAAATAATGGTGTAGAAATGTTTCGGGAGTGCATTTCGTTTTGTCTTTTGACTTCACCAAAACATAAATAATAAATAGATGATAGAATATATCATATCGGTAATTTGCCTATAACTGTTTATAATGATATGATAATATATGATAATAATGAGTAAACACAATAATTTGAACTAAATATGTATATGTCGTAGACTGGGAGGGAAAGGTGACTGGGAGGGATATAATGTCCCTCTCCGACTAGACTGGGTGGGATAGCTCTGTACCGCTAGCGGTACCGAACCATGAGGTTTCCGACTGGGAGGGATAGGTTGTAAAGATTGATATTATGAATGATCCTATGTGTATAATTGCCACAACTATCGCAGATTTTAGGTTACTCTTACATGTTTTATTCATTGTAATCATTATTTTCTATAATATTCATGAATGTTAAGTATATATTGCACATTTTGCATCAGTCATAATTAAATCATAAATTATTATTATCGCAGATTTTAGGTTGCTCAACAACAAGGTCAGTGTGCATCGAACGTTCGATGCACACTGAACAAGGTAATCGGTATAAAAAACCTACGGCAAGCCGTAACAGAAGCTCGCCTGATCAAAGGGGACCGTGTACACATTTTTTGCTAGAACAATAATAGAAATACATTTATTTTGATTAGTATTGATTAATAGATTAATATTGACTATCAAAATCAACAGAAAATCAAAATAGATTAATATTGACTATTAAAATCAACAGAAAATCAAAATAGATTAATATTGACTATTAAAATCATCAGAAAATCAAAATAGGTTAATATTGACTATTAAAATCAACAGAAAATCAAAATAGATTAATATTGGCTATTAAAATCAACAGAAAATCAAAAAAGATTAATATTGACTATTAAAATCAACAGATAATCAAAATAGATTAATATTGACTATTAAAATCAACAGATAATCAAAATAGATTAATATTGACTATTAAAATCAACATAAAATCAAAATAGATTGATATTGACTATTAAAATAAACAAAAAATCAAAATTGTCTAATATTGAATATCAAAATAGACAAAAAATCAATAATGATTAATATTGAGTATCAAAATCAAAAGAAAATCAAAATCGGTTAATATATACTATCATAATGAAAAGCAATTCGAAAAATGTAAATTTGACTATCAATTTGCATATAAATGCGAAATAGATTTATTTCCGTCCTATAATAGGTACTTTCCGGTTTTATTTACTTTATTATTAAATCTTAAATTTGGTCGAAGCGGCATTTAATATTTTGTACTATCCCGCTAACAATCCGTTGGAAGCACAATTGAACTTCTAATGTCCCTTTAATGCCATATTTTCATTTTGACTATCAAAATGAAGACAAAGTGAGCGCGCGGCATCTCAGCAACCTATTGACCAATGTGGTTCATTTGCAATAGGCTTTGTCACAGGTCCATAGGCAATGTTTTTGCCAAGTTTAGTTGAAATCCATCAATGTCTTCAAAAGTTATCGTGTAAACGGACGCACGGACGCACGGACACACGGACGCACGGACGGACGGACGGCGATTCTATAAGCTGCCTTATCAGGCGAGCTAAAAAGCTTAGTGAGAGGGCAGTTACTGTTGGCAGTATTGTTTCTTTACCCATTCCCAAAATCGACAGATCAAATACTGATCCAACAAACTTACCATGTAAAGTTCTCCAAAGACTAGAAAATGGTAATCTTAAACTACAATGTGCCAAGGGGATCATTGAATGTATGGTAAGTGAAATAAATGTCGGTCGATGGACCGCTGAAATCGACACAACTGGATGGCCGGAGGCACCTATAAAGTACATAACTACGTACGATAACCGTACTATGATGTTATCCGTATTACCCCATCACCTTTTCTTTGACCTGCATGCATTTTCGATTCATGTCCAGTGTGCGAAACAACATCCACTACCCCCTCTACAAATATGAGAGTTTTCGTTCACACTGTACAGTTCCCATTCAAACTCGTAGACAAAAGAAATTTTCCGAGTCGAGGAAGGCTGACATTATAGGTGATAGTGGCCAGTGGTAGAAACTGGCACGAATGGAATTGGCCGACAGAAACAATTCAAAATGGAAAATAATGTCCACACAGTTCCAATTTCAGCTTTTGTGTCGTTCTTTTGACATCAAGGCGTGTCAAAGGGCAAGGTCGACAGGCCAATACACTCAACGCCCCCTATAATAATACCAAGTGCAGTCTACGCTAATTATGTAATGATATAAATTATAAAATTTCGTGTATTGTATTTATTAATTCCGTACTAAATGATATACCAAATTAAATATTAACAAAAAATATTAGGGACCGGAATTTTTCCGAATTTCTCCGGAATTTTTCCGAATTTCTCCGGAATTTTTCCGAATTTCTCCGGAATTTTTCCCAATTTCTCCGGAATTTTTCCCAATTTCTCCGGAAATTTTCCGAATTTCTCAGGAATTTTTCCGAATTTCTCCGGAATTTTTCCGAATTTCTCCGGAATTTTTCCCAATTTCTCCGGAATTTTTCCGAATTTCTCCGGAATTTTTCCCAATTTCTCCGGAATTTTTCCCAATTTCTCCGGAATTTTTCCGAATTTCTCCGGAATTTTTCCCAATTTCTCCGGAATTTTTCCGAATTTCTCCGGAATTTTTCCCAATTTCTCCGGAATTTTTCCCAATTTCTCCGGAATTTTTCCGAATTTCTCAGGAATTTTTCCGAATTTCTCCGGAATTTTTCCCAATTTCTCCGGAATTTTTCCGAATTTCTCAGGAATTTTTCCGAATTTCTCCGGAATTTTTCCGAATTTCTCCGGAATTTTTCCCAATTTCTCCGGAATTTTTCCGAATTTCTCCGGAATTTTTCCGAATTTCTCCGGAATTTTTCCCAATTTCTCCGGAATTTTTCCGAATTTCTCCGGAATTTTTCCGAATTTCTCAGGAATTTTTCCGAATTTCTCCGGAATTTTTCCGAATTTCTCCGGAATTTTTCCCAATTTCTCCGGAATTTTTCCGAATTTCTCCGGAATTTTTCCCAATTTCTCCGGAATTTTTCCCAATTTCTCCGGAATTTTTCCCAATTTCTCCGGAATTTTTCCGAATTTCTCCGGAATTTTTCCGAATTTCTCCGGAATTTTTCCCAATTTCTCCGGAATTTTTCCGAATTTCTCAGGAATTTTTCCGAATTTCTCCGGAATTTTTCCATATTTCTCCGGAATTTTTCCCAATTTCTCCGGAATTTTTCCGAATTTCTCCGGAATTTTTCCGAATTTCTCCGGAATTTTTCCGAATTTCTCCGGAATTTTTCCAATTTCTCCGGAATTTTTCCGAATTTCTCCGGAATTTTTCCCAATTTCTCCGGAATTTTTCCCAATTTCTCCGGAATTTTTCCGAATTTCTCCGGAATTTTTCCCAATTTCTCCGGAATTTTTCCGAATTTCTCCGGAATTTTTCCCAATTTCTCCGGAATTTTTCCGAATTTCTCCGGAATTTTTCCGAATTTCTCCGGAATTTTTCCCAATTTCTCCGGAATTTTTCCCAATTTCTCCGGAATTTTTCCGAATTTCTCAGGAATTTTTCCGAATTTCTCCGGAATTTTTCCCAATTTCTCCGGAATTTTTCCCAATTTCTCCGGAATTTTTCCCAATTTCTCCGGAATTTTTCCGAATTTCTCCGGAATTTTTCCCAATTTCTCCGGAATTTTTCCCAATTTCTCCGGAATTTTTCCCAATTTCTCCGGAATTTTTCCCAATTTCTCCGGGATTTTTCCGAATTTCTCCGGAATTTTTCCGAATTTCTCCGGAATTTTTCCCAATTTCTCCGGAATTTTTGCCAATTTCTCCGGAATTTTTCCGAATTTCTCAGGAATTTTTCCGAATTTCTCCGGAATTTTTCCCAATTTCTCCGGAAATTTTCCGAATTTCTCCGGAATTTTTCCCAATTTCTCCGGAATTTTTCCGAATTTCTCCAGAAATTTTCCGAATTTCTCCGGAATTTTTCCAAATTTCTCCGGAATTTTTCCGAATTTCTCCGGAATTTTTCCAAATTTCTCCGGAATTTTTCCCAATTTCTCCGGAAATTTTCCCAATTTCTCCGGAATTTTTCCCAATTTCTCCGGAATTTTTCCGAATTTCTCCGGAATTTTTCCCAATTTCTCCGGAATTTTTCCCAATTTCTCCGGAATTTTTCCGAATTTCTCCGGAATTTTTCCGAATTTCTTCGGAATTTTTCCCAATCTTCGGAAATTTTCCGAATTTCTCCGGAATTTTTCCCAATTTCTCCGGAATTTTTCCCAATTTCTCCGGAATTTTTCCGAATTTCTCAGGAATTTTTCCGAATTTCTCCGGAATTTTTCCCAATTTCTCCGGAATTTTTCCCAATTTCTCCGGAATTTTTCCGAATTTCTCCGGAATTTTTCCGAATTTCTCAGGAATTTTTCCGAATTTCTCCGGAATTTTTCCGAATTTCTCCGGAATTTTTCCGAATTTCTCCGGAATTTTTCCGAATTTCTCCGGAATTTTTCCCAATTTCTCCGGAATTTTTCCCAATTTCTCCGGAATTTTTCCCAATTTCTCCGGAATTTTTCCCAATTTCTCCGGAATTTTTCCCAATTTCTCCGGAATTTTTCCCAATTTCTCCGGAAATTTTTTCGAATTTCTCCGGAATTTTTCCGAATTTCTCCGGAATTTTTCCCAATTTCTCCGGAAATTTTCCGAATTTCTCCGGAATTTTTCCGAATTAATCCGGAATTTTTCCGAATTTCTCCGGAATTTTTCCGAATTTCTCCGGAATTTTTCCGAATTTCTCCGGAATTTTTCCGAATTTCTCCGGAATTTTTCCGAATTTCTCCGGAATTTTTCCGAATTTCTCCGGAATTTTTCCGAATTTCTCCGGAATTTTTCCGAATTTCTCCGGAATTTTTCCCAATTTCTCCGGAAATTTTCCGAATTTCTCCGGAATTTTTCCGAATTTCTCAGGAATTTTTCCGAATTTCTCCGGAATTTTTCCGAATTTCTCCGGAATTTTTCCCAATTTCTCCGGAATTTTTCCGAATTTCTCCGGAATTTTTCCGAATTTCTCCGGAAATTTTCCGAATTTCTCCGGAATTTTTCCCAATTTCTCCGGAATTTTTCCGAATTTCTCCGGAATTTTTCCCAATTTCTCCGGAAATTTTCCGAATTTCTCCGGAATTTTTCCGAATTTCTCCGGAATTTTTCCCAATTTCTCCGGAAATTTTCCGAATTTCTCCGGAATTTTTCCCAATTTCTCCGGAATTTTTCCGAATTTCTCCGGAAATTTTCCCAATTTCTCCGGAATTTTTCCGAATTTCTCCGGAAATTTTCCGAATTTCTCCGGAATTTTTCCCAATTTCTCCGGAAATTTTCCGAATTTCTCCGGAATTTTTCCCAATTTCTCCGGAATTTTTCCCAATTTCTCCGGAATTTTTCCCAATTTCTCCGGAATTTTTCCCAATTTCTCCGGAATTTTTCCCAATTTCTCCGGAATTTTTCCCAATTTCTCCGGAATTTTTCCCAATTTCTCCGGAATTTTTCCCAATTTCTCCGGAATTTTTCCCAATTTCTCCGGAATCGGAATTTTATAATTTATATCATTACATAATTAGCGGAGACAGCCCTTGGTATTATTATAGGGGGCGTTGAGTGTCGACCTTGCCCTGTTGAGTGTTGAGTGTCGAGCCTGTCGACCTTGCCCTTTGACACGCCTTGATGTCAAAAGAACGACACAAATGCTGAAATTGGAAGTGTGTGGACATTATCTTCCATTTTGGACTGTTTCTGTCGGCCTATTCCGTTCGTGCCAGTTTCTACCACTGGCCACTATCACCTATAATGTCAGCCTTCCTCGACTCGGAAAATTTCTTTTGTCTACGAGTTTGAATGGGAACTGTACAGTGTGAACGAAAACTCTTATATTTGTAGAGGGGGTAGTGGATGTTGTTTCGCACACTGGACATGAATCGAAAATGCATGCAGGTCAAAGAAAAGGTGATGGGGTAATAACATCATACACCTCTCAATCCATGTTAAAGGGTAACTGTCAAAGCAAAAATGTCCCTGTAAAAAGAATGGTATTCACTGTGGTACTGAATGCCACAACGGCAGCAGCAGTTCCTGCAAAAATTTAGATGATCGAACTCCTAGCTTTGGAAAAAATAGCCATTAATAAATATAATAGCAGCGTAACCTTACTTAACCATTTGACTGTCAATCTTGACTTAATAATTTATGATTTATGACTGATACAAAAAGGGCAATATACTTAATATTTATAAATATTTATTTAATGATTACAATGAATAAAACATGTAAGAGTAACTTAAACTAAAATCTGCGATAGTTGTGGCACTTATACACATAGGATCATTCATATCAATCCTTTACAACCTATCCCTCCCAGTCGGAAACCTCATGGTTCGGTACCGCTAGCGGTACAGAGCTATCCCACCCAGTCTAGTCGGAGAGGGACATTATATCCCTCCCAGTCACCTTTCCCTCCCAGTCTACGACATATATACTACGACATTTGGAGAAGAATCATTAATTTTATTTGTGTTTGTATCACTTTTATTTAAGCAAAATAGCTGACATAACGAGAATGAGATCAAGTACTTGCTTTATTACTGAATGTGCCTTCATATTGATGGCTCTATGTACATGTTAACATATTAATAGTATAATATTAGATAATAAGCAATGTTTTCTATATCAATACAATACATCTTGTAGAAGAATTTTTGAAATTAAAAGGACTTTTTAATAAAGGGATCTTACAAAGTGGCATATTTTGAATGAAGCCATACCTTCTGCATGACCCTTAAAGGATTACATAATGTGATTTTATTTGGATTTCATTATGTAAATACACTTAATACACAGCCCCACAAAAATATAAAAATGGTGAAGTCAGAAGGACTAAAATTTTGAAATGTTAACTTAGTTTTTAGAATTGCCTTTTCCTTTGGTTAGCTCTAAAACTTGAGATTAAAAAATGCACTTTCCATGAAAAGTGCTATTTAAGCATCATATAAAGAGAATGCTTCAGCCTTGAGTATGCTAGCTATAAATAAACGTAACAAAGACTTGTGTTTAAAGTAGATCTATAAATCTACTTTTATACCCATCACCCAGGGATTACTCATAGGTAGCTATTATGTCATGTCTTACTATTAATGAATGCATGTCATAATTAGTCAATCTAATCCATATACTGCACGTAGGACTTATAAAGAATCACTTTTAGAGTTTATCTTCTCTACAGTTTCTTTCCTGTACTCTATATAAGACTTTAAATAGGTCCTTCGAAAATGATGACAATTTTTCAATAAATTGAGTTGATAATTTTCCTTTTATGGTCTTTCCTTCCTGGGTCTGCATGCACTAATTATATCTCTATACTGTAAATTAAATGCATTATTCTAAACACAACAATAAGACTTTAAATTCACGGATGTTTCCTAATAGTATTACTAGTTCCAGCACTAGTCGTACTAGTGGCTGTTCCTCTCCTTTTCATATTTTGTGACGAGTCCCGTACTTCGCGTTCGTAACCAAATCTCTCTTTGACCATGTTCCATACCTTTGGTTTAAAATCAAAAGCCAAGAAAATAAAAGTCCCTTGCGAGCCATTAAAGAAGACAAAGAGATACCAAAATGCATCCCAGCCAGTTGAATTAGCAACAAATCCTAAGATCCAGGTTAATCCCATGATAAGTGCAAGTTTCCAATAAAGTTTTACCAGGATCTCGTTGGACTTTTTTGATGAAGTAGATGAAGCTGCAATAGCTTTGTTATTAATGCTTAAACAGGTGGCCCTTGAATCGTTAGACTTGAGAACTCGATTGGCTTCGCGATGTTGTTTCAGTATGGTTTGTGCAGTCAAAAGAAACAAGGTTAGATTTGCCACTATGATGCACCCAACTGGCATAGCAAAAAATAATAACAAAGATAATCCTTGATTTATCCAACATAGATTATCGTGTCCGTACAAGGGTTGGACTATATTCACCATGGATCTCAATTTTCCTGTCTCTAGAAGATTATCTGCGAGAATAAAATCAATTATGACAGCCAACAGTACGATAATTGCTGGAGAAATCCAAGCAAAAATACTATACTTGACAAATGTCCTCGTAGAATCATTTGATTGCCTTTTGACTAGAAATTCTGAACTAAATGTTCTCCAGATGTCAAAACCCATGACATTCATCCAGAAAAATCCACTGAGAAAGAAATAATGCATTGTTATTGCTGCCCCCACGCATAGAATCTTATTTGAATGCTCAATCAATGTAAGAAAAATCAACTGGGAAATAAGAAGGGACAGAGTGAGACAAAAAAGATTCTGACCAGGGAGATTTCTCAATTTAGGAAGTAAAATATATAAAGTGATGTGAATCAATGAGGAAACAACTGAAGTGCCCAAGGCCACTAAAGTAACATAGTGCAGTCCTTTAGGAAACTTTGTTTGAAACCCGTCTTGAAGATCTCTAGCGCATACTGACACTGTAGTGTTATTCCATCTCTCGTATTCATTGCTTGAAAACTTTAGCTGGGTTAATGAACCTGAAATAGTTTTGTTGAAAACTATCGTTTTGTTATCCATCATTTCGTACTCGTTTTCATGCAATAATATCGTATAGCATTTTTTGACCAGGTCTTCTCCCGATCCTGGTTGAGATGCATTTAACTGAATTTGTGTTTCGTTTCCAGAAATGGTTTCGTTTGTGACAATTTCTACACACACATTGTTCTCCAAAATGTGATCTTTAGGGCACATGATGACGTGACATTTTTCATGGAGGAAATCCCAAATTTCATTTTCCTGGCATTTGAATTTATAGCCTACATAAGTCTCGTCAAATGCAAATGTAAAATCAAAAAGAAGACTGATTCCTCCTGAAGCCCTGGTTTCAGGAGTGATTGTAATTCGATTAACACAAGATTGTGGACCTACTGGACAACTAGTGTCATTCGTATTAATATCTTCAACATAAATAATGCATTTTGTATTTCCTTTCATGTTTGTTGTGCTTATCTGCATATCTTGAAGGTGACATTTGACACAGTGGGGATTTTTGAAAATCGTTTCTCTGATAAACCTCGTTTCCGTATGCTGTGTATAGCTTAAGCAAAGATCGTTTGTTTTTTCGTCCGAATTTTCCGGGCAGTAGTCGATTACATCGGGTCCACAAAAACGAATACCAGGAATAGTTTCCTCCACTCTATGGCTCTCGAATTCGGTAAAATAAATTCCGCAGTAAATATCCAAATCCTTCCAGAAGCGGCGCCCGGGTACATATCGGGCTCTTTTCGTAAAAGTTTCTAAAGTGACCGAGTCCATTTCTTTACTGCAGAGCATTTTCTTTTCCATGTACTGAATCTGTCGCGATGTGACTCCATTGCAAAAAGCGCAGTAAATGTTCTTGTAGATCTTTTTAGTAAAGTTGCTGTAAACTGGAATATCTAAATGATGCGTGTAGTTACTCTTAGGTGTCAACTCAGGACTCGTGCACAGTTGTTGGAGATCCCGTATCGCATCCTTATGGCAAGTGCTGATCATCATCGCCCAAGTTTTCTAATACAAAATGAACATAAGAATAGAAATGATTTTCTTAGTTTCTTTGCTGGCTGTATCTGTAATGCATGCTTGCAAAACTTTTTGCGTAAACTTAAAGAAAATGGCATGTTTGATTAGTATTCGACCTTCATTTGTGCTATAAAAGCATAAGTATCATTGATATTTGGTCAATCAAGCGAAAATTTACCTCATGTTGCAATCTGTTACATCGCCATGGGTTGTAAGTAGACAATTTATCCACAATGTTATAGCAGCAGTCGCCATAAATCTGACAAATGTCATCGCATCTGCAAAGAAACGGTTTTCGTTGAAAATCAATTTCTTGCGGACGAACTTTTGCAAATTTAGAGATTTGTGTAGTTGTAGCATAGGAAATAGTATCATCGACTGTACTGTGACATTTATCCAGAACACATTTTCGTATCAAATCACTAGGAAGAAATTTAGACATTTCTTCGGGTTTCGCTGACGTGGGTATACTCTTTGCTGTAGTCGATGGGTTTTCATATGGAAAATCAGATTGAGTTTCCTCTTCATCAATCTCGTCTTCCCTTTTGGTATTGAAGTGCAAGTTTATGGCTTCGTCGTAATCATTTTCCGTATCATTACTAGTGGAGCTTTTCGGTCTTAAAATAGGGTACTTTGTGGGTGAAATCGAGTAGGTTGATGAGTTATCAGTTTTCTCAAAATCTTCTCCCAATACTAATTCGAGATGATCCATTGAGTTTGGGTAACTGTTTGCTCCTTCAAATTGACAGGAAATAGGCAGAGGAAACAGGAGAATAAATGTTAGTGTTAGCACATGTAAACACCGGAAATGTTTCACAAGCCACATTTTGTCTTCAGTGGTTAAAATATTCTGTTCTTCTAGTGTAAGTATATCTTGAACACTTGTTTTACTAACCGGAAATAGTTCACAAACATTTCACTGAATCTTTTAAAAAGATTTGCTCTTGTCTCAAATCATCACTGGAGCAAGAAAATCACTTGTGATTACCTTTTGCACGTTTTAGTGTTATTCTCAATATTTCTAGTCACAAAATTTTCTTTGTAATTTGTAGAATAAATCTTCACCTCCATAATTATAATGTCAAGAACAATGTTCGCTGATTTAATCCATAAAAACTGTTCAAGACTAGAAAAATGAGGACAGAACTTTATTGTTAAGCTTAAAACTATTAACTAACCAAACTTCCAACCCAACCGGCCTTGCTTCCATTGAAAAGAAAATAAATAAACAATTTCTTGTAGAGAAACTTCAATGTCCGTGTAAGTAGTATGACGAGAGACGAGAGTAAAATGCGAACTGAAGCTAGATGTATGTTATTCGGTCTAGAATATCTCAACTACTTAAGTTTAGCACATTTCTGTAATTTTGCCCTTCCGTCGTAACTTTTCTGTGCTTTAATCTTATTTACAGAACTAAGTGCGTGTATCCGTAAACTGAGAGCTGGTTGTACTCTTGTGCACATGACTAAGATAAGTTAGTGACTATGCACTGCAGCCTAACCTAACTCTACTGGCGACGTGTGTATGCTTTCTCTGAACTCAAGATCTGTGGATGTGGCTCTTCCTTCGTCTACATCAACATCATAATCACAGTGAGTACTAAGAATACTTCAATAATACAGACCAGCTCAACGTGTCAGTCGTAAATGTGCAACCTAGTGTAATGAGAACAAATTGGAGAAGAGATATTAAGCCCATCATAATATCCTAGAGAGACTCCTTTGGCAGTGGAGAAGCCTAGCTTTGTTTTGTTTATAGCTAATTGTTTGTCGATTCTTAGTAAACTAGAGTAATGTACAAACATCATGGTATTAAGAGTATTAATTGTATGTGGGTAGAAAGCAGCGGTCTAACAAAAGACTCCTGATGGTAGTCTCATTGTCATTGTCACTAAAATCTCCATAATAGTATGTCTCTCTATGCAATTGCGATGCTATACAATAGTATTTGCTCTAATGTTCTGTAAACTATGATTGAGATAAAGTGTTGATTCTGAAATTGTACTTTGTGCATGTAACCGTTTACGTATGATGCTACACGTGTAGGTAATTAAGTTCATTAAAACTATTCTATTACTATTACCTTCCACAAAATTATATTCCTTCAGTCGTAGATATACACTATACATTATAAGTAAATCATGCATCTTAAATAGTGAAGTATAATAGTAGAGATAAGGGTCCAAATTTTGTAGTATTCTATATGTATTAGTAAATACAAATGAGAACATAAATATTTGTCATCGATGCATATACTCTTGATAAATCATGGATCGATACATGCTTAAGAAAATACCTTTATCTTTACTTTTAAAAGGTTTTCTTGACTTTGTTATTATTTTTGTTTCTTGATTGAGCTTAGTACGTACAGAAACTGGAATGGGTTACTTACTCCGGTAAATATCAGTTAAATATTAAGATTAAGGTGTATGTTTAAAATATTTGATTCCGTGTCTTAAATCTGCCCACCCGAATACAGATATTGGAGTGAAAATGGGTTAAGGTTTGTTTGTCTGGCATTAATGTACTAGGAAGTCAACCTATTTCAAATTATTTGAATCATTATCCTTCCTATTTATTTATCTGATTAAAAACACTGACCCTACTCTGTCTTAATAGCTATCATTCGCTGAAATGCAACTTTATTTAATACTACTGTGTCTAAATTCATGTACAAACTACGTCATCATGCTTATGTGCAAAAGTATAAATAGTTGTGCCCAGAATAAATTTTTTAATGTACTAGTGTTTATTTTTTCATACTTTTCGTATAATCTCTTGCCACATTCCCATATTTTGTGAACATGGCCACACCAAAATGTTTAAAAAAATCAAGATCTACGCATAATATTACACAAGATCATAAATAAATGTATATTTTTTTGATTTTGCTTATTATGTGTACATTCAATCATCTATCTTGATGTTGGTAGAAAAATAAAGAAGACAGAAAAACACAGATTTAAAGAATGCTGAGTTTTGCATATTTTCACATATTTTCTATGTATAAGTACGGTTGGGTGGTGTTATTACACAGTAGGTATTGAATACTAGGATTCTCTAATTCTAATACTACACACTAATAAAGTTGTGTAAAATGTAGATGTATGTAATGTAATATTCTGTAAATCGATGTTCCATATATTTCTTCTTTGTTTGACATTTATGATTTACGTGATTAGCAATTACTAACTGCATTGCTGTCGGCGATATATCGCATCATATGTAGACTGCTGACTACTATACGAAGTGGCTGTCAAAATGTACATTCTGAACAGGACTGTTAGTGCCCTTTAGAGATTACCAGGATTTATGACACGATCTTTTGTTCGGAGGCAGATGAGAGCGAGGCTAAAGTCAATGCCAATGTGTGCACATCCCCTACGTCTATTTTATCGTCTCAACATGATCAGTAAGTACATATTTACATTTTATATTGACTACACACACTCTCTACTTAACTATGGCTGTGTGCTATGCAAACACAACCGGGGAAATAATAACTGGGCATTACTATTAAATATTAATACTAGGCTAAGCATTAATAGAGCATGTCACAGTGTAATATTGTACTTTAGATTTCGTCTCTTGAACCTTAACTTCCCACCGGGTGACTACGTACGTCTCAAACTCCCACAGATATTAGTAACAAGGTGTTTTTATTTTCAGAAAAACGTCTGTAACGACAATATATATGGGAAAGCAAATTCATTTCATGAACGGATCATTTCTTTGCTTTCCTGGGGCTGCGAATATCCAGCTCTTATTAATTGATGTTTGTCAGATGAACGAGTGTACGAAACGTACCATGTAGGGTTGTAGAGGTATTTGTGCCTCTATTCAATGTATGTAGGAAACGCATTCGTTTCATCCCTATGAAAAGTATTCTGTAGTAATTCTTTTTGTTTGTTCCTTTTTCTCTTCCTTACTGACCAAGTACCACGTGCTCAGTAAATTACTGAGCACGTGTCTTTGGTTGGTAAGCAGAGCCTACCTATAGTGTAGTAGAAGTAGTATGAGTGGGGTCGTGAGTAACGGAACTGCTCCTCTTATTTTTCTTGCCCTTTATGGCCCCCAATATCTTTTATTGGACCAATGGCGTTATTTGCTGTAAACTTACTCACGGCTCTAACGTCCGCACTCCTAAGGGCTGCAGTATATAAGCTCAGCTCACAGCTTTAGCAACCAATTCATTTCACCAATTCGTTTCACCTTAATTATAAGCATTATTATTGTAATTCTCTTCTGGATTGTTCCTGTCTCTAGTGCCTCGTGGCACCTCTTCCGTAATTTTGACATTACGGCATTTTCGGTCATCTAGACCCCTAATTTAAATAGTGAGTGTATTTTAGTTTAAATAAATAGTTGTAGGAATTTCTGTTTTCCAATTACACATTTATTTGCCAGTACACATCACACATTGCAGAAATTAGCTAGCCATCACCGGTCAACAGTTTTTGCCATTGCATTGGATCTTACAAATCTAGTGCAATTCATCTCTATCGTTCATCCATCATCCTCACACACGGAACTAACGCAAATTCACATCCAGTGCACGAAACAACGAGAAATGTTATTACAGCATGCTGTTTTATTCAAGGAGATCACTATTTCAATTCGAATAAAAGAGGCTTAAGACAGGAGCATAAACATGTGCAATATTGTTCTTAACTTTCGCAGACTTAGTTAATATTAAATTATTAGCACACTGAAAATCAACGGGAAAACTGCAAGGAGTCAGTATTTTATACTCGACAAATTAACTGAAAACTACAGCAATTAAACGAATCTTCATTTCTTAGCTATAATAGCCTTTGATTAGGTAAACACATCTTAATATCTTAACACATCTTAGTGTTAGTTTTATCTCATTTTATTGCCAGTGTGCATAAGGGTCAATTTACTTAAGAAGTTGGGGATTTTATTTTTGAGACTACTATTTATAAAAGCTTTACTAACTAAACCTTCACCATTTTGATTTAAATTTGCATCATCTGGTTAATACAAAAAAACAGTTTTTAATTAATTCAATACTAGAAGCCAGGGGCGTAAAGTAGGTATTACCAAAACAGTTTCATGGAAATAAAAATGAAAAATACCCAAGCAAGTGAGACGAAAAATCATTATAAAGTTAGTTCCAGAGTTTCCTAACGTCTAGCTGCTAACACTAAAATGATTACCTATGTCACAGTTTACTTGGTGGGCAAATTAATCGGAAGACTGCTGATGTCTTCTGAGAATAGAAAAATCCATCCATCATCGACGGGTTAATTTATTTCGTGACATGCAATTATCAACACAGTTACATTGCATAGTATGGTGATGCAGTGGTGAGAGTGAAACGGATGACGTAAAACTGAACTCTTCTACTAATCTTGCAATTGCAGCTTATTTGATGTTCGCAGAAAGTAAGTACCCTGAGAAAACAACTACTTTATCTTGTCTATATTAGTTTTTCGGGTTTATTTAACAAGTACCTCCATATAGAAGATCCTTTTTTGTCAGCAGAATTATACATGGTTAGGTTAATTTATTTGTAGGTTAGAGTAGGTTATAACTATGACCTTCTCTTCAAGAGCGAAATGCACACTGTGTTGGTACTTAAAAGTAGTAATTAATTTTGGATACTATTTAGAACTTCATCAGTTTATATAAGTCTTTTGTATCAGATCAATGCAACTTATCCATAGCCAAATTATAACAAAGTTAGCAAAATAAGCTTTAGAAAGCTGATCAGCACTTAATTTAGTAAGTATGATTGTTGCAGAAGAATTAGGTATCTATATTTCCGAAAAATTCAACTTCTGTGGATGAGATACCAATTACTTAGTGCTCTGCAGTATTAAATTATTATCATTTTAACGATACACTGATACACTGTGCATACATCGCACAGGTAGGTCATACGATAATTTGACGGTTTTTCACACAACCCTGTATACATAATACTTGTTAGCGTTTTAACACCACCTTTGGCGGCTTGATTTATTAATACATTCGCAAGCACATTTATTATTACACTTTCATAACATAATGTTCAACATTACACGAACGAACTGCATGACAAAACGACTACTTAAGATGGACACACATACATGCTGGTATACATTTTTCGTAAGAACATTATGTAAGTTTATGCCATGCAGATTTTGTATATGCCTATATAACTTTGTACATCAAGAAAGACTTACTCAACCACAAAGTTTGTGCGATGACACATAAAAGAAAGTAAATGTGCAAAGTTCTCATGACAAATTCACATGTTGAATACCTACTCCGGTAAACACACAACGGACAAGCATCGTTTACCTGATACTGCAAACACACGCTTTGCGAGTAAATCAGAGTAATTCATAAATTTTTGCTTACAAAGGTAGTAAAGCCCAAGGTAAAGAAGAAGTGCAAATATTCAGTAGTGTAGCGTTTGCAGCTTAAAAAGTAATCACTGGCAATAATGTAAAAGTTGAGAGACAGCATTGGTTGCATATTAAGTCTACACGTTTATAAGCAAATAAAGGTTTCTGCGAAACAGTAAAACGACATCTGAGGATCTGATATGGACAAAAATAACATGAAATGTATTCACATTAGGCATGCAAAAAGATGAGCAGGATTTTATGAACCTTTATAAAAATTTAGCATTTACTATTTACATTACAACTATTATCTATACTACACCACGTATACAATAACGCTACAGATATCAGGATACAAAATATCTCTGATATACCAAATGCCAAGTACAATTCCATTTTTAGATTGGTTTATTCATGCAATACTATTTCCAGCAGTTGAACCATGCACAACAAATATATTTGAATTATTTGATTTATTTCCTTGGGGTTCATCCTCCAAAGGTTTCCCGGCAGTTTCATTCATTAAAAATGAAACTAGAGATCCACCGACACTTACAGCAGCGAAGACAAAAAATGGAACAGATGGCCAACCTACAAGAATCATAAAATGTATTTTTTAAGTGAACACAGATTTATTTTGCTGATTTCAAAGAACATTCTAGATATGCGGTGTTACGTGAGCCAAGAAATGCCAGTTGTGGACAAATCATTCCACCGAAATTAGCAGCAACACCTCCAATGCCCAAACCCATCGTTCTAACCGCAGTTGGGAAGGATTCGCCCGAAAGGAGTCGAGCTGCACTGCGAGCCCCAGCCATTCCTAGCACTCCCAGAAGACTTAAAATAACAACTAAATTGGGATACAATTTTGTGTCCAGGGCCAGCTCTAAAATTGCAAGAGCTACTAGAGAAGCAGCACAAAATGTCAGCGATACGAAGAGAGATTTCCGTCGACCAAGACTAATAAAATAACACAGCTATTAGAACTTTATCGGACAGAATTACTTTTTGACTTTTTAATAATTGTAATTGTAACTCGCCGATTGTTTATCAGAATTGCAGCCTTTTGACCAACTGAGTTGGCTAGTCCAAGGAAGAAAACATTCCAGTAAATATTTCCTTTTACGTTTTTTAAATTGTAGCCTATTCCATAATAAATCATAGACCACGAACACCAAATAGCACTCATAAACAGAGTTGTCCTCCTTAGAGTTGGATCCTTAAAAAAGTCGATGTAGCCAATTTTCTTTTGCTCAGAATCTTCCGAATTCAGCTCTTTCTCTCCAATCTTTTCCAACAGCTTCATGTCTACTGGAACAGTGCCGTTAACTTTTGCTATTAATTCAATTACTTTGTGTGCTTCTGCAAATTTCTTATTTCGAATTAACCATCGTGGACTCTCGGGAAGAATTCTAATTTAATGACGGATGGTGATGAAGCTTAAATTGCATTATATTGTTTAGTAAATTTATCTGTAAGTATAAATAAATTTTTACGGATATATAATCAAAGCCAGAAGAAATGGTGAGGTGGTAGCCCAGTAAAGAGTACGCCATGGTCGTATGAAATATGCCATTATACTTAGAATCATAATGCCTTCTCCAGTAGGTCCAACACTATTTGATACAGACCTCCATTTTGGTGGTACAAATTCCATGGAGGCCATAGAAGTAATATTTATGAATCCTGTCAAAGATTTCAAAAATGCAGTACAAAAGAAAAGTAAATCACGTTTTTCGTTTTCTAAATTAAATATTTAGAGATAGATACTGTCCTTTTGCAACATAAAATAGTTTTCTTTCTGCATACATTTTGATTTTGTACCTGATATTCCAGCTCCGCAAAATAATCGTGCCACTGCATAAACATACGGATTTGGCGCAACTGCAGAAACTGAAGAACCAAAACCAAGAAGGAACGTCGTAACCAAGAATCCATATTTTCTTCCATACCTTTTTCCATTTAAAAAGAAATGACAAATAATAGAGTTAATTATCTTAACAACATTTATTTTATGAGAATGTGAGATACGGGTGTAATTTTACCAATCTGCAAACTGACTAGCAAGTGTATTTCCAAAAAGCATTCCCAACATTTGGATACTTGTAATGAAATCAGAGACCCAGGCAGTATCACAGATAAGCATCCACTATAAAAGGAAAGAATTGCATAAGGTTGATTTTGATTAAGGAGATGGTAAAGTAATAATGGACGGTAGATTGTATCATACCTCAGAAACAATTGTACTTATATCTGAATTTTCTGAATAAAATGTTTCATTACAGCTGCAGCTTTGTTGATCCTTATTCACAACATGAGAATTTACTGTTTGATAATCATTTGACATTTCATCGTGTGCATTTTTGGAGCATAGCCAAAAGTCTGGATATTTACCTGTGATGGACAAAACGAAATTTCCTCCATTATATACCATAAATGTATATACACGTAATATAAGTAGAAATTATTGAGTATCTAAGGTAGATTGGAATGAAAGAAATTTTACACACCTACAAATATTGGTATAAACGTTACGAAGGCTGTGGGAAGCTCCAGGATAAGGAGCATTATTAAAATAAGAAACTGGAATTTTCCAAATCCTCCTAAAATACAATATACTAAATAAATTCATTGCATGTATGATTTATTCGTAATATTTTGTGCACAGACTAGAATGGAGTATGAATATCTACACACAAACTGTTTTGCCTTACCCAAATGGTCCAATATATCTTCAAAATTTTCTGGAGATGTCTTCTTACCCTTGTCAAGATCATTTTTTGAAACTAATTGCAATTTACCTGTTTTCTTCATCTTTTAGGAGGCAGTCGTAGCCGTAGTACAACTTTTTGTTAACAATTTTGGTCTCTGAACTGGTGATAAAAAATGTATAATACTACTGCCTCGCATGAAGACATCAAAATTCACAATTCAGGATTTTATATTGTGAGTACGACATGAGCTGAATAATTAGTGTCAGACCCTTTTGTATTTTTCGGAATACGATTACGAACAAGTAACGGAATTTTTTCAATTCATTCAGGAGTATTAAAATGTACAAGAATATTAAGGAATACTGAAGGTTATTTATTGTATTAATGGCAACGTTCTGTGTTTCTTTGTCGTTTCGTCCATTCGTTGAGACGAATGATATTATAATATTGATGATATCAAATGTCATGATTATACAACTGCATAATAAGACGTTAAGAATATTTAAAGTGTCATTCTATAGTATCAAGGTCATTATCATTGGTAAACTGACAAAGTAAGGATTACTCCAAACTTGATTCTGCCAAATAAGAAAACCTAAAACTAAGATTTGTATAATAATACTCATAATGGTACGAAGCCGAATTTACAAACATGTTAAACTGAAAAGCTACACCTTTTTGGACTCTCCGTCCATTAGTTCAGGATTATTTGTGTTATAGGCATGTACGCAATCGTGTTTGAATTTCATTAATACAGGGTGAAAATAGAAATGCATATTTGCACAGCAGGTTTTCTTGAAATGAGGAGCTGAGCCATTTTGAGGATTATGGTGCAACTTTGATTGTAAATATTGTAATTTGTGGTAAAATACAGGAAGTAATTTTTAGCTTTAATAATGTACAATTGTTTGTATTGCAAGAATATAATATTAGGTAAACATCGAATATTTGAACACGTGTTGCGACTACCATACCGTAAAATGTGCATTATTTGCCATGCCGAAAATTTCCACTGTGGTTATGAGTCTTGAGATTTGAATCCATCAGGAGGCAGAATCCGGGTATGACAAAATTATAATAAATATACATGCTAGAGAGAAATCTACTTTTGAAAACTAATTTTAATTTTTAGAGCTTTTTAAATCTTGATCTATAGTCAGTGTCATACTCTTTAATAACTCTAGCAAATGTATTGATGGATCATAGCTTAAAATAGTCCAGGGTACATAATTTAATCTTTATGTCCGAAATGTGCCTTATAGACATATTCTATACCGTATAGACAGAATATTCTTCAGTCCAATAAAATGCTTCCTAATGAAATGAAAATAACTGCTTTATAATCTCATTCCCAAATAATTTTCTAATGCCAGTAACTTAGTGCAGAAATAATGGTCACTTTTATCTTAGTAGTGGTATTGATGGCAGGAGGTGTTACTGGAGATGTGTATAACTTTTGGAATAATATTTCTGGTAAGGCAGGTAGAAGTTATCAAAATATTGTAATATCCTTAATTTTTTTTTATATATTTACTAACTAGAAGTGAAGACAAGAGGCTTAACGAGAGGCCTTCCTACGACGAAGCTGATTAACTTGTCAAAATACGAGCCAAGTGGAAGGCATATTAAAGTTTCAGAGAACAACATCACAATTTATGAATCGGGTTCATTTGTCTCAAAAAAAGTGTTGATTCTTATTTATGACTTGTTTGGTCTTGATCCACATTTCCAATTCATTGCAGACAATTTATCAGATAACTCTGGGAATTTTAGTGTCGTAATTCCTGATTTTTTCAGAGGGAAGCCTTTCCTTAAGAAAAATTGGCCTCCAAGAAAGTAAAAATAAATAATCAGAGATCTTCAATGAAAATCTCCAAAATGCGAAAAATAATTTATCGAAATGTTTTGCAGTCCTCAGATTGTCACCAATTTTATTAATCGAAATGGTTCCTGGGCCCGCATAGTCAAAAAGGACCTTCGAAGTGTTTTCAAATATTATCAATCAAAGCACTCGGTTGAAAGTTTTGGAATATTCGGGTATTGCTGGGGTGGGAAAATGGCTGTCAATGTTGCCAGCGATCTCGAATTTTCACCAAAATGTCGGGAAAGCAATTGTAGTGATTCGTTAAATGTCCGCGCTATAGGACTAGTTCACCCTTCGTTAGTGACGACTTCAGATGCAAATAAAATCAATCGACCGACCATTGTTTTGCCGAGTAAAGATGAGATCAATATGGTACATTATAATATTCTTAAAATAAGGATGTCACATTACCGATTATTATGATTAGTTTAAAAAGACTGGAATTATTTCGAATTTATTGGAACGAATTGGAGTGCATGTTTATGTGTTTATGTATGCATCATGCAGGTACCGTTTTGTAATCGAATTAAACTTCTACAAGGACCAGACACGTGTTTCCAGAAGAGATTTACAGACATGTCGCATGGGTTTTCTGGAGCTCTTAGCAATTGGGCTAGACAAAATGTGGGGAAAAGGGTAATGGAATCCATACAATATTTGAAGTCCTTTTTTGACAAAAATATGAATTTATAATTTTGATTAAAATATATTCATGGCAAAATGATTCCGACTGAGTTCAAATTGTGCATCTATCTTTCTATTAGCTAGAAAAATCGCGTCTGTTTAGTTAAAGATTATTAAAGTGATAAGAACCCACAAGTAAACAATAGCTGCATGAGTAGCTGTGATTGATGAGCCTTTTTGATTAACCATTCTTACATTGGGTATCAATTAAGATTGTAAATACAATTTTATATTTTATTGTATTATGTCATTAAAAGCAAGATTTATGTTAAACAGCAGAAGATATCACATTAGAAATACATTTTGGAAACATCTTAATAATAGATACTGTAACAGTATAGACGTGCTCACAATAAATATGTCGGAGATCATGACATAGTATGGCAAACACCCTCCTCTCTGATTAGTTCTATATCAGGTAATGCAGCAAGGCTTTCTACCAGTGCCAGACCAGCACCTTTAACGTAAATCTCATTGTTTATCCAAAATGATGTAAACTGGACGTTTCTTTCCGTCAAAAATGCTTTCACAGCTTCTTGAGTCACTCTAGCATGTTCTGTCAAGGCGTTATGGACGGCTGTAGCCCTTTCTTCCCGAGAAGCGAACTCTCTTGCTTCAATTTGACTCAAAATATCCGTCGTTGATTGCTTCAATTTTAAAAATATATCGGCTTGCCCTTTTGATCGTAAATTCTCCAGAAGTGTAGCCTCGATTTTCTCCATTCCGCTCATTTTTCTACAGCTCACTGCATGTGGGATAAATTAAAATTTATTATTCATTTTAACGCATACTAGAAAGATGTAACAGGGTGACAGAATTTGTTTCTGTTATAAAGACAATAATTACTGAGTTTCCGATTATAAGTCTTCTGGCGGATTTGGTCGTCAACAAGTGAGAATTCATCGTTATTGTGCTCGATAGATGCCTCACCACTGCACTAAAGGAAATGTGCGTGTAAAATCAGTCAAAGCATGTGCATGTGCACTTTAAATACACGTTTCCTTCAGGGCAGTGGTGGGGCATCTATCGAGCACAATAACGATGAATTTTCACTTCGTGACGACCAAATCCGCCAGAAGACTTATAATCGGAAACTCAGTAATACTATCTCGATGTAACATGTACGCAGTAAAAATGTCACTAATGCTATTTGCATTTGCATTCCTATGATTGATTCTATTTTTGAATGGAACGATTTAGTTGGCTATCTCCAAAACGAAATTCAACTCAATAATGGGATTTTAATTATTTACATCATACAGAAAACTGGTTTAAATTTTGAAGCATATGAAGACACTGTGAAGATTTTGTTTCATTTGTATAAAATGCATGTTTAAAATGCTGTACATGCTTCAAATCCTCCAATAAAATGCAAATTGTTATGAAACCTTCAAATGACCAATGAAGGATCAGTGAAAAGATCAATTTTTTATCGATTACGTATTTTCCTCCCATCGCACCTAAGCACAGGAATTTCTTTTGTCTTTTTGGGTCATTGTCACGGATTTATTTATTCCTTTCATTGCAATAGCCTGTCTCACTAATAGAGACAAACAATAAAGTATCAATTATTCTGTTAGTATACACGATTCTATAATGATTTAAAATATTACTTACGTAGTGTAGGACGTAGGAAGTCGATTAAAGACTGAAATATTGTTTTAGTATCGAATTTGAATGAACTGTCAGTTTATTAATGGCAACAATTGTGCACAGAAAAATAATTTGCAAATCAGCAGAATAATGTGAATGGAAACAGGGAGGATCTGTGTTTATTTGAATTGAATCATGAGTAGATGAGTAAGAAAGCTAAGAGCTAGAAATAGGAATACTTCACATAGTTCACGGTGATACTTTATACTTTATACCCACTCTTCAGGCTGACTGTTGCTGCATGTAATATATTAGCCATCTCATTCCATGCCTATATGTCTGATGTACAAAATAATACTTACGTGGTTTTACCTCTACAAATTATGTTTGGCAGAATGGCAGATATAGTGAATGACACATATTGAACACAGATATATATCTCAACGTATCTATATTATAATTATGAGGGAATAACTGATAATTCACTCAACACCATTAAATGTCGTATAATTAACGATAATGTAATATTGCTGCATAGGACATTTGTTTTATCTTTGTTTGTACACAGGATTTTTGATAATAACTCTTCACAGAGGATTTTTGTGATTCATTTTCCTGTGACCATGAACATAATATTGTACAAATATGTGAATCTGGCTATGCTATACCTTGAAAGTTGACACTTGCATCTGTACATTTCCATTAAATGTTCTGTTTCCTTTTTTGGTGAATCTTTCCCTTGCCTATAGCTGTGTACTATATAACTATATAATATGATTATATTGGCAATGTATAATGTATAACTATAGTCACCTTAACTCGTGACGCATTGATATATCTGAAGCAATTTATTGTGATTGTAATTTATTGCCATTGGTAGATTTATGATTTCGTAAAATTATAGCTTGTATTTGCAAAATGTGTGTAGTTATTTTGTGATATGCTTTATAAACGGTTGATTGAACCTACACAGGTAGCCGATGAACTGTTATCATTATTTGTACACTAGAGTGTACCTGTGTTTAAAGTTTTAGTTGGATATAGATCTGTATAAATGTTATAAATGTATGATAGTCTGATAATTGCTGTTAAATCTATAGAATTTCATTAACTTAGCTGCAAAAATGGAAATCACACTAAAGGAAATATTATGTAAATATTACAACTATGATCAAAAGTAAAATCATTAAACGCTTTTACTCCTAGTGATTTATAATCAAAAGATTTGAGTCAGGAAAAGTTCTCAATAGGCATATGGTTTGCAAACACATATAAGGCAGACATGAAAATAAATAAACTTTATTTCAATCAAACTTTACATGCCAAGTCAATTACTATCTCATCCGCAGTTTAGCAATAATTTATGCTATCCAACTATACTCGATCTAAAAGTAAAAGCTTAATATGCTTATAAATTAATGATTCAAATAGAATTCACATACTTGGGTAATTTGTACATACTCAATATAAAATTACAATACTTATATTGGATTATTTGCAATTTTCAGAATGCAAAACAACGCTAGTAGAATCAAGTCCTATGGCATGTAAATGTTTGTTAATCATTTTCTTCTCCTCTTCAGTAATAGTTTTGGTAAGAGCAGCAGCATACCACGCAACATCGCCATCCTCAAAGCAGATAACAGCGACAAAAAAATTCTTGGCTTCTCTTTCATCAAAGTAACTTACATAAGCTGAGCCATGATCACCTGTAAAAGGACAAAGGAGTTCGAATTGGGATTTGGGTTTGTCAAAATAGTGAGTAGCAAAATAAAAAGAGATAAATCTTGACAATTTGGTGTCCGAATTATTTCTAGTATCACCTACCGTAATTTTGATTAGAGTTGGAAAGATAGTCACACTTGAATTTTTCTTCCACGAAATTACAATTCCACTCTGCAGATTGTTTACCATAGCCAGAGTATTTTCCATCGAATTTCCCATCCACATGGTCTATGTTAATACTGAATTTTGAGCACATATTCGCGAAATCCGCAGAATCAGTCAGGTTCTTGCCCAGGAGAAATTGAGAAATGTGTTTTCTAGCTGCGACATTTCCGACAGGCAGATTCCATCCTTCTTTTGCATTGTCGTGAATCTGTACCATCAAATCTTTAAATAGTATTTGGCTTCACTTTTGCAATTTTTTGGTTATGATATGAATAAATATATTTTTCTGTTACCCAATCCGCGTCAAAATTATCGGCAACGGTAGGGCTGTGGATTTTAAATAGAGTAACATTAATCATCGAATCGAGATAAATCTCAATACGGTATTACAGGATATTGTAAATTGGTACCTGGTACAATAACTTGGTACAGCATTTTGTGTAATAATAGCCCCTTCAGAGATTACCCAGGTAGATTGAAGCACTGCTAACGAAAATTGGAGAAAAAGGCTTAGTTTGTACATTATAAAATGCCTTTTAGCCGTTGAATTTGAGTAGGAATGCTAAGTATTTCCGTCCCAATGTTGAAATGACAATTTTCTTCTTTGCATCCGTCGTTTATATAGTTAACCCATCTTCAGCCGACAATCATTTCTTGCTTTACTTATAATTACCAGTAATAATAGTTATAATAGTTGGGTGGATAGTATATATGTACCATTTTGCCTTTATTTCTGAGAAAATTATAAAAAAAAGGACCAAAAGTGCTCTCAAGTTGATTCGTTAATTATTGCTGTAAATATAAAGTGATCAAGGTACATACAATTCAACAAATGTGGCGAAAAAACAAACAAACCAATTGTGTACGTCTGCATCTGAGTTAGAAAATGCAGTCTTATGCATTCTTCTTGTTTATTTTATTGCATTTTGTTTTTGCTGAGGTGGAAATGGCAAATTATAAGCTCAAGGGCATGTTTCCTTGTTGACTTGTCGTATTCTCTGAATCTAAGCAGTTCCTTTTCTTGTACATCCTTATCTCTCTAATTGCATGTACTCTGAGCTATTACAGCTAAATGGTCATCCCAACTAACAAAATCCTATGCAATAAAACATATGTACGAAAAATAAATATATGTAAACACTTGTGATATCTAAGTACACAGTCCAACAACTCTATTCCGAAGACATGCGCCTAAAAAACAAACCTTCAAGCTAATTTCACCTTTGGCCATTAAACTGTCATATCAACATGCCGTTTTGATAGACACATGATTATGGACAAACATACCAAATGCACATAGGTATATATACTTAATATGAATCAAGTTTGACAATACTACTCAGCAGACTCTACATGCACTGCACTAACTACGTATGCTTGTGATTTTGACCTTTAAAAATGCTAGCAGCATTTCCCTAGGTAAAATCTTAAGTGTTATGTTTGTATTGCCATTTTGTCTATATGACTTTTAATGTTGCAACAGAATAGTTAAACTATTAACGTACTTAAGGAGCAATTATTTTATTCAATTACCAATTCTTGGACAGGGATTTCAACTTGTATCCTGCGAGTTGGACGCTATACCTTTATATACAATGACCCAATCCTGTACAAATCAATTTCGACATCATTTGGATACAGGTTTGGGTATAATATATGATTGTTGCTATTATGAACATGTTTTTAGTTGAATTAGAACTTCTTTTGATGAATCATGTTTCAGAGGGATCTATATTTCCGATATCTATATTTGAGATATTATTCAATTAGAAAATACTTGATCAATGTTTTTGAAAACAGGTTTTATTGTCGTATTAATCAATACAGTAGTACAAAATGTGGAAATACCTAATAGCTAAGTGCTTACAAAATTATAAATACCTTGAACTTGTTATCTGTCTTTATATTGCAATTTTATGTTTTTTTTCGTGATGAGTTCAATTTATTTAATAGCTGCAGCTGCAGTCGAGGCTATTGTTGTGCATTCTTAATTATTCCGCCTCGAAATAAGGGAAATGTAAATAACGACCTCTTCGACTATAAATTTTCTTAATTTGGGAACCCAATAAGATAATAAGATTTCAAATAGGGTTATTTCTAATTCTTCCAAAAGGATTTTTGAATAAATATTGACTTCAATTTAACAGTGTTCTTGCATGACTAAAATTATTTTATGCATGTACCTATACCTTCTAATAAATTTTATTAATACCTTAAGCACATTTACTTGAGTGCAAATCAACATTGAGATTGGGATCAAAGCCAATAGATTTTAAGTGGCTGTTGACAGCCTCCTTTTCTTCTTTTGTAATTGTTTTGGTTAAGGATGCTGCAAACCAGCCTGAGTCACCATTGTCAAAGCAAAGTACAGCTACAAAAACATTGTGGTCATCTTTTCCATCAAAGTAACTCAAATAGGCTTGACCATTTTGAACTGAAAAATATTGAAAGATTTCAATGAAGTTTTCCAATTTAGGATGGAATTTGTAGAAAATAATGAATAAAAATAGATTTACCGTAAGTAGGATCTTGAGTATTTTGATATTTGCATTGGAAATTGTCGTTATCAAAATTACAATTCCAATCTGCACTTTTGTCTCCATATCCGAAATATTTTCCTCTAATGTCACTAGTGCTGTCTATGTCAATAGTGAACTTGGTGCACATATCAGAATATTCTGAGACAGCATTTTCTGTCAGATTCTTTCCTTGAAGAATTTCGTAAATGTGGTTTCTTGCTTGCTTATTTCCAGTGGTAATGTACCATCCTTCGTGAGAATGGTCGTGAGCCTAAGAAATCAAAATTGCAAGTTTTAAAATGCCATTATTTAGTTAGAATTATTTAATTTGGATAAAAATGAACAATTAGGTCCAAATAATATTGCAATAAATTATAACGAGTCAAGGAAATTCGTTTTGCTCTAGGTATTGCAATTTCCTAAGAAAAATATAAAATTGTACCCAATCAATGTCGAAATTATCAGCAACAGTTGGGGCAGCACAAAATCCAACGTTTTGTTCTAAAGTGGCACCTTCTATTGATACCGCACCGAATACGGTAAATAATAGTATAAGGGTTTTGATAGCCATCATGATTAAAATAATCCGAAAATTATTAGAAAATTTTCAAACTTATTGTATTTGTTCTTGGTTCTCTTCTCTATGATCTAATTGAGCAAAGCTTCTGTCATTTATATACTAAATGAAAATGACATAAAAACTCATTATTTTTTACTTTTCACTTTTGGCATCTGTAGAATGGAACATGGCTATAAATTGTTTTAGAAAAATAAATGAAATTTTAACATTTCTTAAGTGCTTGTACAAGTCGTGTTAAACAATAAAGATGAGAATTGAGTAAGGGCGTTTACCTCTTTTTTGCGAAATAGATCGTAACTTATCAGATTAAGCTTCAACATTCCTGATGATTACGCGATTACAGTGCAAAGAATAAATTATGTATCTTTAAATGACATTATCATAGCCTGTTCCTTGATGAAAAGATAGAAAGCTTTAAATTCTGTTCTCAATTAAACGGGACAATTTCTTTCTGTGCATAATTTGTCTTCTAAGCCTTAAAATTGTATGTGAACCTTGAAAAGTGTGCATTTAAGTTGTAAATTAAATTATGGGTAAACATATTTTTCTTCATAAATGTAAAATTTTTAGCACATGCTTTTTCTTCTTTCATTCGTAATTAATAAAATTATAGTAAGGTACCTTCTTCAACCATGTAATAGCAAGAATAATGACCATTTTGCTGCGGCTA